>OV884015.1:8912064-9609468 GCA_930367205.1 Acanthosoma haemorrhoidale | reverse complement strand
TTTGTATGTCCGTTTCTCTGTCTGTATGTCCGTTTCTCTGTCTGTATGTTCGTTTCTCTGCCTGTGTGTTTGTTCTCTGCCTGTGTGTTCGTTTCTCTGCCTGTATGTTCGTTTCTCTGTTTGTATGTCCGTTTCTCTGTCTGTATGTCCGTTTCTCTGTCTGTATGTTCGTTTCTCTGCCTGTGTGTTTGTTCTCTGCCTGTGTGTTCGTTTCTCTGCCTGTATGTTCGTTTCTCTGTTTGTATGTCCGTTTCTCTGTCTGTATGTCCGTTTCTCAGGCCTCGTGACCTGCTATAATTAACTGATAGTGGGAGTCCTAGCAATGGCCAGTTTCTCCAATTGTGGCCTGAGCGTATGGCGTTCTCGCGTTCTTGGTCAGCCTCCACTGGCTCGTATCCGGTGACGTGGCTGACGGAGGAGCGTGGGGTACTTCCCAAGACTCCGGTTCCTCTTTCGCATGTGAGGGAGGTGACAACAATGTGGATTTGGGAGGCCTCTGGGCTGTTTGTAAATATGGTATAAATGAGAACATTTATCTCAATTACTTATTGCTTTGCTGGAGTCAATAAAAATTATAATTAAGGGAGACATACATGAGTGTGTCTGTATCAGGGCTGTGGAATGTTTTAAACAGACATATTCTGCCAATTCTCACAAGGACACAAAGTATAGGAATTATCTTGAAACGTGGTTCATCGAAGCTGAACTCTCTGGATATTTATGTACTCATGTATTTATATGTATATGTGTATATATGTATTTATATATTTATATACTCAGAATTAGCCAATATATATTCATTTTATTCAGAGGAAAATTTCCTTGTTTTATATAGGGCTATTATCTGCGGTGTTTCCTCCGGAGACATTTCAATGTTGGTATTTTACAGCTTCAACTCGTCTATACGATTTGTTCCTGTCGAGGTGATATATAATTTTCAAACAGCACAAAATGAGCCATGCTTACGGTGATTTCAATGCCGCGCTGAAGTACGAAACGCTTCACCGTGAGCCGAGACAGCGGTGTGGAACACTATCATCATGCACTTCTGTTCCGGTATCATCTTCAAGGATGCTTCCTTCTCCTGGATGGTCCTTATCTTACTGCCTGGAGTGGCTGTTCCTCGGGATATCAAGGGAACGTCGTGTCTTCAGTCTCTGCTGGAGTTGTATTACTCGTGTGTTCTTTGCGGGATATAGAAACTAATTGCTAGCACAACACAGGATATGAAATTGGAGAAATGTACATTCTGTATATTTGTTAGACTGTGCAGACGTTCAATCATATTTAGTGTTGCCTTGTATACGTTCATGGTAACATTCCATCCCTTATTTCGGTCCAGTACGAAGAGTAAGGTCCACGCGGTTCAATATTTATTTATTTATTATTATTTTTTGTATAAATGACTAATATTTAACAACTTTATTATAACAAAATTACAATCTGCCTCATTGGGCAATTTTCGTGATAACTGATCTCATTCATACCATATTTACAATTTTTATTTGCTCGCTCATTCATACAGTATTTACAAACAGCCCAGAGGCCTTTTAAGTATAGATGATTGTCACCTCCCTCGCGTGCGAAAGAGGAAGCGGAGTCAATGTAACTTCAATCGGAGTTAATTAACTTAAACATATTTAATTTAAATGATGGTTTCATTGATTAAAAGCTCTACCATCTGATGACTTAAGATCGACTAGCTTCATCAGAAATAAGTGCTCGCCTCTCCAGACCGAAGTCAACGCAGACATGCATTTTATTTTATCAATTTTTTTCCAATTACAAACTGAAATATATAATACTAAAATATATGCTAGCTCATCTTTAGTAATGACTGTAAGTCTTTGAATGTATACAAATTTTTTCTTTAATGGTTTTATGATAGTGAACTCATCGCTATGTTGTGAAACATACAAGTAAACATTACAACATAGGTATCATCATAACCTAAACCAGGCAGGCAGTTTAACCTTACCCTCAGGCTTTTGCTTACTAAACCTATAATTTCGCTGGAACTGTTTCTGCCATTCATACATAAATATATTTACTTATGTCAGTCCAAATTTATTATTATCAAATTTTTCTGATTGTGCCAACATTATCTTTTTTGACAATTCTTACTTATTGGAGAAACTCTGTTCTTACTATCAAGAGAAAACATTTAAAATGTACCCTGATTGGGCATAAAGTATCAGTGATAATATTTTTAATAAAATATAATTATTTTTTAAATAATAAAAATTGTAAACAGCTAAAACATTATCAAATATGAAGAGAGGAGCCAGGAAATCTTCAAAGGCTTGTTCTTAACTTTCTGGAATACCCTGTCCATTTGCCTTTCCTTCAGATTTTAATGTACGCAGACCTATAAAGCTCGAGGAAGTGAAGAAATAGGACTTTGCGTATTAGAGTACAAGGAGCTTGGCTTAGTCAGTGTTGAAGATAGCAGAATACGGGCCTGTTCCCCTGCGAACAAGAAGTCGTTGTTTACTCTAAGCTTGGACTTCTCGGCCTATCTCGTTTACAGAGCTCTCCGTTCCTACTTTATAGTTTTATATAAGATTTATAGGTTCCTTTTTCTTAAGTCAGTGCTCAGAACACATTCAAGTTGCCTTTTCCTAGAGCAGGCATCCCTTAAGAAGACATTAAAGACGATAACGCAAAAAGGAAAAACGTTTTGATAGCCATATCAAATCACGAGCTTTATGGGTTGTGTTTGAAAATTATTATCAAATTTCAGATCGATCAATTTAAGGCTTTCGTTGATTGTTTTTTTTTTCTTATGCGGAAGTCCATACGACATTTTGTCCTGTGCGTCTGCCTGTCTGTCCCTGGTCTTTGTCGGTTATTGTCTAATAAAGCAAGAGACCCAATTTGATTTTGAAGATTAATGAAAAAGTTTACATTTGTCTATTAAAATATTTAATAGGGCGTCATATGAAAGATCTCGACGTCTGGATAGTAAATATTCAATAGCAATATTATCAATAATTTATTTCAAAGTATAAATTTAATTATGCTCCTTATTCATTTTGTTATAGTTGCAATCATTAACTGTTTGTTTGATACATCAGAGGTATGTATGATTCAGTCAACCAGAAGTTTATGTTCAGGAACTGCCCAGGATACGCCCTGTATGATTTTGTTAGAATATTATTGACGTCTCTCTGACTTTTCCTTTTTCTTAAGTCAGCGCTCAGGACTCATTCAAGTTTCCTTTTCCTAGAGTAGGCTAACCTTAAGAAGACATTAAAGACGGTAACGCAAGAAGAAAAACCGTTTTGATAGCCATATCAAATCACGTGTTTAATTTCGTTTCGGCCAATTTAAATGTTTTTTTAATAAATATTTGTACTTTTTTTTACATTACAAAAGGCGATAATCAAGTAGAAAATTTCATGAATGTTAATTTTTTTATATTTCATTTTTAACACTCTAGTTACATTAATAATCTATTATATGAATTAGAACCGTAGAAAAACGATAAACAAAAATTTTTTTTTCATCGAAAAACCCATTTTGAACTGAGTTTGTAATAGGCATGACCGATTTCTGTGTACTATCGATTATTTTATCAAACAATCGATATTTTATGCAGTTAGTTTTCAAGAGGTCCGACACAAAACCGAACTGTCCCCCCGCCGATTCATTTTCACAATATCCTTTCGTTGAAAAAAGAAAAAATATTCCGCGGGCTTTCTTTTCTTCCACCTTACTTTTTTTAGCTTAGCCAAATTAAGAAAGCATTGTTCCTTTAAAGCGATAAATTTCTTTTGTTAACTTATAAAAACTTTTTTTTTATGGGCTCTCACTGAATTTCTTGCCAATAGAAAAATATATATGCACTCCTGCAACCTCGGTCCCATCCAAGAGAATTTTATCTGTCGTTATACTTAAGCGAATCTGGACATAGAACTATGGGGGACAGCCAAAAAGTCGAACATCAAGTATATCCAATCCTTTCAATCCAAAGTCCTGAGAACAATAGTATATGCCCTTTATTACGTCAGCAACAAAACCCTTCATAATGACCTTAATATACCCTACATTCTTGAACTCATCCCTTCCAAGTTGATGAAATTCCATAGTAACCTATCCAACCACCCTAAATCCCTAGCACAGTCATTGCACTGCCCCACTCATCCCTATAATCCTCCTCGGAGACTGAAACGGCAGTGGCCTCGTGACCTGCTATAAATGCGTGACAGTGGAAGTCCTGGCCGAATCATGTGGATTTGGGAGGTCTCTGGGCTGTTTGTAAATACTCTAATTGTAAATTATAGCACAATTAAGAAGTTTAAATAGAAAAAAAAAGTAACTTTTAGTTGTCAGATTGAAATTATTTTGAATTCCTTTAGATAGTTCTACATTTTTACTTTTTAATCCTGCGCAAGTGTTTGAATTTCGTTTTTTTTAATTTTTTTTTCACACTACTAGAATTTTATCAAATTACTTTTTATTGTGATTTTTAAAAATAAATATGCTTTTATATCGCCGTCTATTTTATGCCTATACTTATGTATCACATTATGCATACACTAAAAAAAAAAAAAAAAGTGTATGCAATGATTGATATGTGATGACGTTTTGATATCTGCAGGATGTTCAATGGTTAAACGATTGTACAAAAGTCGATATATTCGGGTCAATCGATTGTGAAGCACTATCGAAAACCAGACATCCCTAATTTGTAAGGGCTTTCATATAAAATGTAACTGTTAAAAAATAATTGAACGCACTTATTCTCAAAGTCGAAGTTTATAACCCGCCCTCTCTCTCCAGATTAACGGGCACTCACCCGAAGACATTACCCGAATTCCTCGGGGTCGCCGCTGTAAATTCCGTCATTTCTTATTTATTTACTTTTTTCTCTGCTTACTTTTTCCTCTCACTTGATCTAACGGGACGATTTTAATTGAGGGACTGCCCGAGGAGTTGCCGAGCACCATAAAAATAAAACATATATTTCTTCTTTTTTTTAAATCCCCGAGGAGAATACGGGATACGGTACCCTGGCTATTTCGGGCTCGAAAAATACTACACACACCAAGACGGACGGCCTTCGATAAAACCGGTTCGGATTCGGCAACAACACCCTAACGGGTCCCGGGACTCTCGCGAACATCTCTCTCTCCCCGGCATCCCTAATCCCTTGTAGATTTGTGTCGCCTGGATTATAGGTCCTGTTGGAACGTGCCTAGGAACTAGCATTCATCTTGATATACACACACTTGTCTAATGGTCTAAACACCTTACATAAATTAAACACTATAAAAAAACAATTTGACAGCTGACAGTTTAGGGTTAGTAAAAATGGAGCGTTACGCGATAGAGCAGCGTGTCTTTATTGTTGAACATTGTCTCAAAAATAATGAAAGTTTGGCGGCCGCAGTTCGAAAATTTCATATAAAATATGGTCGGAATAGTGTTTTGACTTCATCAACTGTGAAGAGATTAATTGAAGAATTTACTGGGACTGGATCAGTTGGAGACACTAAACACACTGGTCGTCCAAAAACAAGCTGTTCAAATGTCAATATCGAAGCAGTGCGTGAGAGTGTTGTTAAAAATCCATAACACAGTTCTTTGTGCCGAAATCGGATGATATTGATATGGCCAATATGTGGTTTCGACAAGATGGTGCCACATGCCATACAGCCCATGAAACAATTCAAATACTGCATGAGACATTTCCAGGTCGTGTACTCTCTCGTCTCGGCGATCAGAATTGGCCCCTAGATCGTGTAATTTAACACCTTTAGATTTCTTTTTATTCAAAGGTGTATGTCAACAAGCCATTTTGCATCAGGGTTTATCTACAATAATTTAATGAATTTAATTTTCCCGAAATAATAAAAGATACCTTTGTAATAATTTGTTATTTTATATAATATAAAGGGGGGAAGGAAATTTCGGGTTGTATAATTGTGTACATTACAACTAGTAATAACTACTATATGGAATTTTAAAAATATACAATTAATTATAAAAAAACAGCGTTTAAATTTAAAAACTAAATTCTCACAGAGAATTTCTCAGCATTTAAAATTTTATTTTGTTTCTTTTTTTGTTCACATCCCCTTGTAGAAAACCAATATATTTTACAAAAAATAGATCCAAAAACGAATCTATTTACAATGTTTTATTATATTTCCTGTAGCTTGGCTACATTTTATACAAATCCTGTTTTCTACTAATAGTGATCTGCATTGTACAAAAGTATAATAATGTACATTATACATTAATGGACTGAATTTATTAAAAGTGATGGGGCTCACCTTATGCATCATAGCCTTAAAACTATCTTACATCTAACAATAAAAACTTAAATTTTTCAATACTAACTAATTTTCGCCGACAGTCTGTTGCCATCGATGTGGGAAGGGTGGCGAGGTCATCGTGTTAAACACTAGGTTTGTGAGGTGCTGCTACGAGTCAATAAACTTCATGTGTCTCCGGTGGATGCAACATTTCAAATTCGCCAATCAACTATTAAGGAATGTAAACCATTTTTTCAATCAATCAGCCCTTCAACATGTTTTTAAAAAAATCTCTTGATTTTTTTAATGAAACTTATAACACCTAATTCTCCCTAAAGTGTTTTCCAAAATTATTCTCGAATTACTAGTGTGTTTGAGTAAAATCTCAAACCTAGCAAGATGAGTCACAAAGGTGCAGTTACCTGAACAGCCTTAAGGTCAATCATTTCCATTCCATGTATTTGTCCAGTACTCACTTGTATTTATTACACTTTATCTTTTTAAACACTAAACAATTGTAAATACGTTTTATGAGAGGCTTTTGATATCAAATAGCATTTATGAGAAATTCACTTGTTTTATTATTATAATGAAACTTCTTTATTGTGATAAAATTACAATCTGCCTCATTCGGAAATAAGTAATTGTGATAAATGTTCTCATTCAAACCATATTTACAATTCTTCATTCACTCGCTCATTCATACAGTATTTACAAACAGCCCAGAGACCTCCCAAATCCACATGATTTGGCCAGGACTCCCACTGTCACTTGATTATAGCAGGTTACGAGGCCACTGCCGTTTCAGTCTTCGAGGAGGATTATAGGGATGAGTGGCGCAGTGCAATGACTGTCCTATGGGATTAGGGTGGTTGTATAGGTTACTATGGAATTTTATGAGCTTGGAAGGGATGAGTTCAAGAATGTAGGGTATGTTAAGATCACGAAGGATTTTGTTGCTGACGTGATAAGGGGCATTTACTATTGTTCTCAGGACTTTTGATTGAAAGGATTGGATACGCTTCATGTTCGACTTTTTTGCTGTCCCCCATAGCTCTATTCCGTATGTCAAAATTGGCTTAAGTATAACTTTGTAAATTAGTAATTTGTTTTCTATTGAGAGATGGGATGTCCTTGAAGTAGTCTGTACAGTTGTCCAAAGCGTCTGTTTAGTTCTTGTCTTTTTACCTTTGTGTGGGGGTTCCATGTCAGCCTTTTTCGAGATGGAAGCCTAACTACCGTACTGTCTCGGATTTAGGAAGAGGAATAGAATTAAAAAAACTAGTGGACAAGCCTTGCGGCAGAGAGTAAAGGTAATGTGGTGACGTTTTGCTTCATTAACTTTGGTCCGCCATTGGTTGCACCGATGCTGTGTCATCATGGTGTTTTTGACGGTTATGGGATGTTGTTTTGTGGTCCGGGTGGGATGTCAGGATCTACTGTCGAGGTGGTCCTGTATCCATGACGATGAGGAAACTCTAACATACTTTAGCAGTATTATTATTTTGGAGGGACTTGGATCCAATCTCCAGCCAAAATTATGCCTACCGATCTGGAAACTCACTAAATTACTTTGAGGAATTTCCTTCCTTCCCGCACTCATCCTTCCCCGCGTGGCATTGGAATCGAATTAGCTTCAAGTCGATTATTCTATACTCAACACTAACACTACCTTCGGAGTTACCTCGTTCAACCATCGGCGACAAAAACTAAAAATTATTGATGAATTTAAAAATTATGGTGTTAAGTAAAAACTGCTGATACAATTAGAAAATAAAATCCTATTTGCCTTACCTTCCGGGTCATTATCTATGGCCTGTCTAAGCTCTTGGTAAGATTTCAGAGTATTTTGGCCGGTATCGTCCCAATCTTAAATTCGCATATTTGTCTTCATTTGAATATCAGTACAAGTATTTACTAACGCATAAGAAGTGACGTTAACATTCTTTTAGCTGCAACCAATTCAATTTTTATTATTAATAATTAATTGATTATTACGTTAAGAGTATCAAGTAAACCCGTGGCCGTGTTTTGTCATCATTTTGAGTCTTCAGTTCCCAGATCGCGAAATCAAGTATCAAAAAAAGAGCAGTAATGAATTAAATTTTGTATCAAAATTGTTGCATAGACGAAATAAAAAAATACATACTAAATAGAGACTGAAATAACTAAGATAAAATTTATAAAGAATTAATTAATTTCCACGTTTTTTTTAATATGCAACACTTTTTAAACACCCCAAAATGGACTGGACAAAGTGTAAATATGACTTTTACTGACAATAAACGGATTGTCAGTGGCACATAACCTAATCTGTCTCTATTTGATCCTAATGGTTTGCTCTGGAAACTTTGAAGAATTTCTGTTAAGTTTGAAAGGACTGAGAAGGACTGCTATATTTTAGACAGCAATTACATAATCATGCCCAAGGAGTTCAGGACTATACCTTTATTAGGAATTTTATGTTATTTTATTATTAGCAACTTATAGAATACTTCAAGAAATAATAAACACAAAAATATTTGATCACATGTAAACTATTGTGCAATTGCTTGAAATATATCTAACAACAACAACTTCATAATGATAAAAATTACAATCTGCCTTATTGGGCAATAAGTAATTGTGATAAATGTTCTCATTCATGCCATATTTACAATTTTTATTTTATATAGTATTCACAAACAGCCTAGAGACCTCCCAAATACACGTGGTTGTCGCCTCCCTCGCATGCGAAAGAGGAAGCGGAGACTTGGGAAGTCCCCAGCGCTCCTCCGTCAGCAGCGTCACTGGATATGAACCAGCGGTCCTGACGAAGAGCGCGAGAACCACAGACGCTAAGGACATGATTGGAGAAACTGGTCATTGCCAGGACTCCCACTGTTACGCATTTATAGCAGGTCACGAGGCCACAGCCGTTTTAGTCTCCGGGAAGGATTATAGGGATGAAAGGTGAAGCGTAGTGACTGTAGGGGATTAGGGTGGTTGGATAGGTTACTATGGAATTTTATGAACTTTGAAGGGATGAGCTCAAGAATGTAAGGTATATTAAGATCGTTATGAAGGGTTTTGTTGCTGACGTAATAAGGGGCATTTACTATTGTTCTCAGGAATTTTGATTGAAAGTCTGAAATATCTTTAATTATTGGCGTTTCATCAAGAGTGAACGTTTCGCCTATTCAGGCATACGCAAGACAACAATGCAAACAGTTACATTTACAAATTACGAATTCGGTATACAACAATGAATGAATATGAATTTAAAGATATTATCATTTGCTGGCGTGTAGTTTTATTTTTTAGGATTTATATCACGTTTAATGTTTATTATTTATTAGTATGTATGTAATTAGCATACATATATTTAAATTTAATTGTAGTCCTGAGGGTGCCTTAATGTGAGTATTTATCCTGTCTCTTTAGATATATATTATTCCTGAAATGGTGCCGTGGGCCCAAAAAAACCCTAAAACGGGCGTTTGAATGAAGCCTGAGAAATGGTGGGTTGCACAGAGTAGCTCAATTAAATATTCCGCAGGTGAAATAATTTGTATGTCAGTGTGCGAACGGGATTTAACGACCCCCTTGGGAATCCGATGAGTGGGAAGGGAAGGGAATTCATGACGTTTGCTGTAATCCAGGATTATGCTAATCCACTGGCAGCTCCAATTGTCTTACCAATGCGAATAGATATATTTACTCTAGGGACAATTAAGTCACAATAAATAATTAAGTACATAGCAATTAAATACAGTTAATTGATACTCAGATACTCAGATTGAATTCTGATTTTTCTCTTACGAAAAATCTTTGTTTGTATAAAAAATACTGTTATCGATATACCTAAATTTAGATCTTAGCTTGAATTGAAGGCCCTTGTTGAGCTTTTTGGAAAATAACGTTTGGTTTTCGTCAATCAATATTTAAAAAATTTAAAACGTGTCCAAATTTTTATTGAAATGCGTTTCTAATAAGGCCACTGTCGAGTCGTCACGAGGGGGGGTGCCTTGTTACCCTAGCCCTGGTGAAGAAGTGAGGGTTGATTAAGTTTATGACCTGGACAATCGTTTCATGACGGTCTTACTATCTGACTCCATATTTGATAGGTATGTGCCCCAACAATGCACTATGTTCGGGAGAAGAGGTATAGGGTAGGTAGTGTAGGTAGCTTGTGAGGTCTTGGAATGAACACGAATTCACACTCGGTATCTGAGGGTAGGCGAAATCCGTTCTGATCCCAAAGGCGAGTGTGAACCGGATAGAGGCAGACTGAATTGCCGTGGGGAACACTGCTTGGTAAAGTTTGTAGGGCCACGGCAACCGTTGTCCACTAGGGAGATGTCTCTCCCAAGGAGGTGCTAGATTCCCTAGGAAGGCAGAGATTCCCTAGGAAGGCAGAGATTCCCACTAGGAAGGTGTGGGGTCTGACAAGGCCGGAATAAACATCAACGTCCTCCTGTCAAACATAGGATCGTTTGCAATAAGACTGTTATACCCATTAAGTAATATATAAATGTACAGCTTATGCCGATTGTATGAAACTGTTCAAAAGTGACCCTAGTTTGTCTGTATGTTGGATACATTTTTAGTTACTAATTATCCCAATAGTTTATTTTGTAGGCCTAGTATTGGTCCTGAACAATACACGATTAAGGATCCTACTTTTTGTATAATAACTGTTATGTACATTACAAATTCATGTTAAGACAAACCACTGAAACAATCTACAAACTACATCTTTTCAATATCTTGCCTTAATATTGTCAGAGTTTGTTGCTATGCAGGAATGCAACGCAATGGGTAATTTTGCGATAATTTGTCTCGTGCATATAATATTGGGTTTACTCTTTCATTCGTACTGTATTTACAACAAACACACAGTGTACGCGTATGTACAAAGCCAAGGAATCAAATGCTACTTTCCCAGATAGTTGAAGGATCAGGGATCCACATTACTGCTAAATAGTAGCTGTAAAGACTCAAGAGTGAGCGTGAGAGCCTCAGACGCTACGGACATAAGGCGAAAATAGTACCAGGACTTAAATTAATGACTTAAACGCAGCATTGCTTTGATATTTATGAATCCTTGGGTAAACATCTTTAAGATGATCTATAAAACAATTAAACCGCGAAAAATTATTTAAAAACTATTTGAAAATAACTATTTTTCGACACTTAATTCTAATTTAAGATCAGAGGAATTGCATTTAATAAATTTATCCACAAATTACATTTGGTTACTTTGATTTTACTTAATAACAGATTTAATTAATAATTATTTGAAATTAATTGCTTTTTTGAAGTTCCTATTACCTGTCAATTGGAGGATCAAATGGAACTTCACAGCAAAATTGCATAGCTCTAAGTCAAATAGAGGTTTCAAAAAAGTAGCGACTTTAATGTTGTCGATGAAAGAGTTGCTAAGTTAATGGATGTGTTTTTACGTCAGCACCTAGTAACAATCGGATAATCTAGTTTTAAACATTGGTAATAATTTTTAATCATGTTTAACCCCTACATTATTTTATTGTTATCAGGACCTGATGCCGAAATACGCAGTACATCGAAACGTATCTCTTGATACTTGAAATCACTTATCTATCAATCAAAGCTTTAAACATTAAGGAAATCCTAAAAAACTAACAATGTGGTATCACGTTTCATAGGTGAAAATCTCATAATAATACAGAAAACAAATTTTCTTTACAGGTCTATGATAGAATACTGTTATTCCCTGCCTGGTCTATAGTAGAATAATTTGTTATTCCCTCCCACCGCTGATTTTGTTTATTGAATGTTTATTCACGCCCGAGTGCCCGAAGCCGCTGAGTGCTTCGGTGAGTGTAATGATTATAACCTCGAGATGTCCCGCTATCCGAGCATGAAACGCATTCAATAAACAAATTATTCCGAGACAGGAAAATATTACTTCTACTGGCCGATACCGATGTGGCAAAAAGTGTGTTTTTATTCTTATACAAATGGCACAATCTAATCTAAACATCAGAAGATGATAATCATCAGAAGGCAATAAGTAATCGTGATAAATGAGCTCATTCATAGCATATTTACAATTTTCATTCACTCGCTCATTCATACAGTATTTACAAACAGCCCAGAGGCCTCCCAAATGCACATGGTTGTCACCTCCCTCGTATGGCCAAGAGGAAGCGGAGTCCTAGGGAGTCATCCACGCTCCTCCGTCAGCCGCGTCACTTGATAAGAGCCAGTGGAGGTTTACCGAGAGCGTGAGACCCACAGACGCTCAAGACATGATTGGAGAAAATGGCCATTGCCAGGACTCCCATTGTTACGCATTTATAGCATGTGACGAGGCCACTGCGGTTTCTGTCTCCGAGGAGGATTATAGGGATTAGCGGTGCAGTGCAATGACTGTGCTAGGGGATTAGGGTGGTTGGATAGGTTACTATGGAATTTCAAGAACTTGGAAGGGATGGTAGCGATGCTACAGGAAATACAAATATACTTTGTAAATAGATTCGCCTGAGGATCTATAATTGTTTATAATTATCTGTAAATTTATAGTGGCTATAAAAGAAAAAAAAATGCAGATCACTATTAGTAGAAAACAGAATTTGTATAAAATGTAGCCAAGCTACAGGAAATGTAATGAAGCAATGGTAAATAGATTCGTTTGTAGAATCTATATTTTGTAACATATATATTAACTTTATAACAAGAGGATATGAAACAAAAAATAAATAAATAATTTACATAAGTATTGTTTTTCATGACTAAAAAATTAAAAAGGCGAAAAATTGTTTTACATAGAACCTGTTATAGACAAATCATTTTTAAATCACATTATCTCTGGATGAAAATAGCTGGAATGGAATAATTTTTTTATATGTTTTCTTTCTGGATTTGAATTAAATTGTTTTCTGTCCTCAAGATTTTGGCTAAACGTTAAATTCTATTTACAAGCTTAATCTATTCTATAACTACTGGTAGCTATAACTACCTATACAAGAGCCAAGTTAGAGAACGGAGCTCTAGGCGGGGGGCACCTGCGGACAGAAGCGGCGGCAAGGAGGGTGAGAGTGCAAGAAAGTGTCCCCATTCCTGATAACGGTAAGTTGGCTTTCGGCAAAACTCCTGCTCCCTCTTCCCACACTGGAGTCCTTCAGTCCCTCTGCTTCCTCCTGGGTCTGCACAGACTGAAGAAGAACTGGATGGAATGTTATCCGCGTTGGTTAGGCCGTCTGAATACAAAAATAACGATTTTAAATACATTGATTAGAGCTACATGCTCCATATGTAATCATACTTCATCTATGATAATATACACCGGTTTTCACTTTTTAAATGATATTATAAATAGTAGTGTGTTGTAAGACAAAAAATAAACAAATTAAAACTAACAAATAATTTAAAAAAATATAATAAAACATAATTATTATTTGTAAGATTTAATTTACTTTAGTCGATGAGGACAACAAATTCGTTTAACTCTTTAAGATAACCATTGTTCAACCCCTGTTTCTTAATAACCATGTTTGAACTAATGATATTATGGTTTTTATTGCCTTTTGTCTACAATGAAATAGTCTAGTCTGTACTGTAGTCACGAGGGCATCTGTTGTCAGTAGTCAGTTTAAATAGGTTATACTTCCTCTGCGTCAGGTCAGGATTAGGGACGATTTATAATTTGGATTTACTAATTTCTGTCTTTTCTCTACAGATTCTATGTATACAGTACAGCTTTAGCCTGCCACCATATCAAATATATCATATTGAAATCAGACGCTTTGGAAAAACTGTGCAGACTACTTCGAAGGCCATCCCATCTCTCAATAGAAAATAAATTACAAATTTACAAAGTTATACTAAAGCCAATCTGCACATACGGAATAGAGGTATGGGGGGCAGCAAAAAAGTCTAAGATCAAGCGTATCCAATCCTTTCAATCAAAAGTCCTGAGAACAATAGTAAATGCTCCTTATTACGTCAGCAACAAAACCCTTCATAACGATCTCAATATACCCTACTAATAAACTCATCCCTTCCAAGTAAATGAAATTCCACAGTAACCTATCCAACCACCCTAATCCCCTAGCACAGTCATTGCACTGCGCCACTCATCCATATAATCCTCCTCGGAGACTAAAGCGACAGTGGCCTCGCGACCTGCTATAAATGCGTGACAGTGAGAATCCTGGCATCGGCCAGTATGTCCAATCATGTCCTGAGCGTCTGTGGCTCTCGTGCTCTTGGTAAACTTCTACTGGCTCGTATCCAGTGACGCGGTTGGCGGAGTGAGGGATGTGACGAACACGTGGAATTAATTATTGCCCAATAAGGCAGATTGTAATTTGATCACAATTAACAAGATATTGACATAAGTATGACATTTTTTGCTAGACCAAGTTGATTGATTACTCAATGCTTAAACATAACAAAAATAAGTACCAATAACTATATATACTGCATTAAGAAAAAAAAAACAACAGGATCGACTGGGTGGGCAAATTTGGCAAATAATTGATATCTAAGACTTCTTCTGAAGACGAACTATAGTGTGAGATATGAAAATCAGCCCGGCTCAAATTTTCGATTGTTTGTGATGTGCAAATGAAATTTAACAAGATTCCTCCTAATATATTTCACCTTTGTTATTTTTATTTGATACTGCAAATTAAGGTTTTGTTAAAACGGAGTATAAACCTAATCTTAGACTAAAAAAAACCATTTCAAGTAAAATGAAGGGATTCCAACCACTGAAGATTCTTCTCACACACGAGTGAATATATTCGGCCAGGAGGGGGTTTGAGACGTTCGCCAAAAACGGCCACGCATAACCAATATTTGCCAGAGGACCGCTCCCACGCAGGTGATGGAGCACATTCTGCACACGCTCTAAGACAACATGGAACCACTACTCGACAGTCGTCCGAACAAAGGGAGACATCAGTACTTCGCCGTCGACGGAGTCCGAGGCCCCCATCACCGTTAGGTCCCCACTACCTCGAGTGTCAAAGTCCTAGGCGGTACTTAGGCAAATTTAACCGTCCTTAGAATATAATATATGCGCGAATTATAAATAATGATCAGTAATAATGATCAGTAATAATAATCGTCCAACGGGCGTGGGAGTTGTGTCTTGTACGACGGCCGGTTACCCTCGACAATAATGTCTGACTATACTCATCAGAACCGGTTGACCATACCCACAAAGAAGCTACATGTCATTGAGGTGGGTTTTTGGAAGGGAAATTGTAGAACAACAGTGATTATAAATGATTTTAATTCGACTGGTTTTCTATGACCATGAAAAAGAATATTATAGAATATAAATAAAGAATAAAAGAAAGAAGAAAATCTGGTAATAGATGGAAACAGAATAAGAAAAGCTGGATGGAAATAAACAATTTTGTTGGTGACTTTAGACTCCTTTCTTTTCCAAGTTCATGAAAGTCCATAGCAACCTATCCAACCACCCTAATCCCGTAGCACAGTCATTGCACTGTACCACTCATCCCTATAATCCTCCTTGGAGACTAAAGTGGCAGTGGCCTCGTGATCTGTTATAAAAGTGTGTGGCTCTTGCGGTCTTGGTCAGACTCCACTTGCTCTTGTCGAGTGACGCGACTGACGGAGGAGCGTGGAGGACTTCCCAAGACTCCGCTTCCTCTTACGCATGCGAGGGAGGTGACGACCATGTGGATTTAGGTGGCCTCTGGCCTGTTGGTAAATATTGTATGAATGAGCGAGTGAATGATGAATTGTAAATATGGCATGAATGAGATCATTTATCACAATTAGCAAAATAAAGTTGTTGTTCTAGACTGATTTCTAATTCTTTACAAGAATCCATGACCCGGTAAAGTGTTTGTAGAAATAAGGAGATTGGAATGGCGATACATCTAATAAGATTTAAGCAAGAATACCGTGCAAAATCTACGAGTTAATTACATAAAATAACGATACTGTCATTCAACCTAGTAGACCGGCTGTAACCTGACACTTACGGAAGTTAAATAGCGGGTGCTTATTAAGAAGGCACCGTTGGACCAAGATGGAGTGGGAGTCCTTTTGCATATAGAATTAAGTTAGCCTTAGGAAATAACAAAAAAATAAAATGAAATTAATACAACACAGCCAAAGGTAATAAAAATAACAAAAGGTGCGCTGACCAGTGCACGCAATTATACCGGAATACGCGCACCACAACGAAATACCCCATGGTCCCGTCAACAGTGAACGAGAACCCATGAGGGAATCCCGTCTGGGACACAGATCCCGTGGTAGGGTGTACAAAAAAAAAGTGCTTCGAGGAACTAGTTTTGAATCAGTTTTTATGACGTAAAGAATAAATCGGGAGATATGTTGAAACAACTGACAAAATTGATTTTCTCAATTTTGACTAGGCGGATGCGATGTAAATGGGTAGGATTTTGAAGGGGACAAATATTTAATCTGCTATACCAACGGATAAAGGTGAGTTATTTAATCAGCTGCGGACTCTAACAGAAACACAAAACTGGCCAAGCAAACGATGGTAGAGAATGCACAACTAAGTATATCAGCAATGTGTATAATGAATGGCAGGCTGGAGGTGCTGAAACAATGTTGACAATCTAATATACGGAGGGGTCCAAAAAAATGTATCCACTGTTTAAAAGTCCATAACTTGCAAACTAATTGATGGAGTTGTCTCATTTTTGGTGAAAGTGTAGCTTAAAGTCCAACTTAAACATATCACTGTAGGTGTTCGAAATGGTCACCATTAACATCCACACACAAACGATGCCGCCGAACTACAGCACGAACTACTGTCTGCAACGTGTTCAGTTGGATATTTGCACATGAATGTACAGGTCGTCCAGATCGTTGTTTGTGTACATCTTTAACACAGCCTTCGGCTTCAAATTTGTCTCGAATGCGACGAATCGTTAAACGTGTCGGTGGCTCTGTTTGATACACATTTCGCCATTGCAGTTGAACCTCATTAATGTTTTCGTACTTAAAATACCACTTTAAAACGACTTCCTTTCATCAAATGTAAGCCTTACGCCGGCCATGTTTACTCGAGTAACAAGGTACAACTAACAATAAAACACTAACTATCTGGCGACTGTCATATGACAAAACAAAACAACGCAATACAACGCTTGTATGGTGATTGCCGGAACTACAAACTATTACACTGCCAAAAATGAGACAACTCCGTCAATTAGTTTTCAAGTTATGAACTTTTAAACAGTGGATACATTTTTTTGGACCCCTCTGTATTTAAAAAAAAACGTTCAAAAAATGTTTCTTAGCGCATAACGGTGCCGAGTCGAGACAAAACTGTCCCACAAAATAAAGAACACTATCGAAAACGGAAGAAACCAAAAAAAAAAAAAATATCGTAGGTATCATGTTTCGTTTTCAGTTCGGGGGAATCTTGGCTATGATCTGACCCGATTCTGGCGAGTGCTCAGCACAAAATTATATATTCATGAAATCGTTCGACCCACAACGAACACCGGTAGAGTTACACTATTTTGTGGGCGTTAGTAAGTGGGCCGAAAGGAAAGTAAGAGGGTCGTCGGAAAATGGTAGGTAGGTAGTTACCTCGGGAAAGTGGTGGGGGAAAGTGCTTCCACGGTGGGACAGCCCACGGGACACCCCCGATGGAGCCAAGGGGTCACCGGACCGGTCTTCTCCAGGGCTATTTTTAACTCTTGCTTCTCGTCGATGGAGAGGGTGGAGGGTCAGCCCGCTTTCTGATCGGATTCTTCTCTATTGTCTCTAAGGCAATAATTGTATAGATGGATGGAATGGTAGGATCTTAAGGAACCCATTGAGCTTCTAGTAGAAAAACAATTCTTGATTCGAACCCAAGTCGTACGTAATATACATGATTAAGTTATCGGTTCCATGATTAATCAGCAAACCTCCTAGATGAAAACCCAATATTTATCAATTCTGGCCACTGATTTGAGAAACCTTAAAATATAGAAACTGGGTTACTGAATTTTTTCGAC
This sequence comes from Acanthosoma haemorrhoidale, assembly GCA_930367205.1. Taxonomy (NCBI): domain Eukaryota; kingdom Metazoa; phylum Arthropoda; class Insecta; order Hemiptera; family Acanthosomatidae; genus Acanthosoma; species Acanthosoma haemorrhoidale. The sequence goes on along the minus strand of OV884015.1, from coordinate 9,591,212 downwards.
ACGAATATTACAAAGTATAGGGAACTGTTTATTTTCAGAAGGATGTAAGAACTTAAAGTACTTTTATCCGAGAAGATGATGAATATCTGATTTAGGTGCAGTGCGTACGTACTAAAGCACGGCACTTGTCCTTTTAAGTTCTTGCGATGGTGAGTCCCTTGACAGGATAGCGTATTGTGCTAAGATTTATTGATGTTTGGACAGAAAACCACTGCAATGTAGAACTGAAGGAACATTACCCAATTTATGACATTAATCCAAAGAGAAATTATAATTTTAATTATCCTAAATGTTTTCATATAAAAAAATAAGTATAATATAAAAGTGATATTGATGTGAAATTTAGAGTGGTTTAGTGATCAATAGACATTTGAAATAAAAATGAAATGTTAATCAAATTTTATTGAACATATAATCAATTAATAATTAAGCAACTAATTTCATAAAAATCTAAATATCCTTTGGTAGTCAGAATTTTGGCAGATCTTTGCTTCTTATCGAAAGAGTACTCCAAGTAAAAGAGGGTAATAAAAACCATTACAGCCCATAAAATACCAATTCTGTACAGAGGTATCAAGGCTGGGTTGAGTTTGTCACCTTAGGGATTGATAGAATAAACTGATACAAATAAACAGGCGGCACTTTTGCATATTTAAAAAATAATACTAAAAGGTGTCCCAGAATTAACGCAAGATTTGATTTAAATAGAAAACACAGTTTTTAGTATTTTTGTTGTTATTTTTTTATTGAATTATAAAGAAAATAGGATAGAGTTATTTTGTCGAAATTTTCCATGACCATTTGGCATAAGTTTGGTTGAATTTCGTCGATGAAGCGTTGAATTTCCTCGTTTAATGCACGGGTGGATATAAGCTTGTTGACATACACCTTTGACTTCAAATAACCCCATAAAAAGAAATCTAAAGGTGTTAAAATGCTAAATCACACGATCTAGGGGGCCGATTCTGATCACCGAAACGAGAGAGTACACGACCTGGAAATGTCTCATGCAGTATTTGAATTGTTTCGTGGGCTGTATGGCATGTGGCACCATCTTGTTGAAACCACATATTGGCCACATCAATATCATCCAATTTCGGCACAAAGTCTCCCTAAATTTTTCAATTAATCTCTTCACAGTTGATGAAGTCGAAACACTATTCCGACCATATTTTGTATGAAATTTTCGAACTGCGGCCGCAAAACTTTGACATTTTGAACATTTTTGACATAATGTTCAAGAATAAAGACACGTTGATCTATCGTATAACGCTCCATTTTTACTAACCCAAAACCGTCAGCTGTCAAATTGTTTTTTTTTCAATTCAAATTCAAATCTCGCGTTAATTCTGGGACACCCTTTTTATATATATTTTTATTCATTTGTGTAATAACTAATTAATCAGCTAATCATAATTAATGTACGCTATAAATGAAAAAAATAAGCAAAAATGTGTAGGATAAATAAATTTCATATTTAGCCAGGAATCAGAGACTCGGCAGTAAGTACATTATTATAACCCACTAACGAAGGTACCATCCGTCGATGGTTTTGCTGTTAAATTACTAAAACAAAATATGAAAACAATACAATCTAATTTCTAATCGGATAAACACCAAACAGATAACCTCTCCTCTCCTAGAACATAAAGGAAATACACAACTTGACCGAATATACTACTCCGCCAAAAGGTGAGCCCTCTCCTTGGAAATGTCTTACAAAGAGTCTACATGACCTGCCCGAGCTCAGTTCAGGAAGTACCGGTGTACTCCGAGGCACACACCAGGCCCAATACCGTGTTGGTACATCTCGCACCATGTTCTCTCGTACCAGATTTCTAGATTAGGCATGGTTTATTTAAATTCGGGGTAGCTTAACTGTCGTCTGCGTGTGCTGTTGAAAACATGGTCAAAATATATTTGTGCCATCAAGATTAATTTTAAAAAGATCAAACAGATTTTTTTATTTTTTAAAAACTGGAACCAATGCGCCCAAATTTACGTTAAGAAGACTAACATGGAACTCCACACACTGACCTACAAATTCCTTACGGTCACGGCTTTAAGGCACACTACAACATTATACAGATGTACACACTTTCATGACAAACTTGCATAGACATCGAAAACCCACTGACTGTCTACCAGGTACAGGTGGAACCAGGTTACCTTCTACCACGACTGAGGAGACGGTTGGAATAGAGATATTTAGCTAAAACCACATGAGGGCATTTTGTAAATATTTATTTAGGTCGAGTCATAAGTAACTTCCGTTTTTTTATCAGACATTTATTTTACCCTCATTAAATAACAAAATTATATTAATTTATTATGTATTCACCACTATTATCTATAACCTTCTCCCATCTTCCTGGAAGTTTATCAGTTCCTTCCTTGATCGATTCCTAGACAATCCCACCATACCCACAATAATATCTTTTTGCCATGGATGTTTGCTTTCGAATCTGGTAGGGGTGTTTGATCCTTATCAAGCCACTGTCTTTTGCGGAATATATTGTTAAAGGTAACCCATTTTTCATCGCCTGTTACAATCCTGTTTAAAAAAGGCTCAATTTTTACCCGTTAGAGCAGACTTGTGGCGATTGACATGCGATCTTCTTTATTCCGTTCACTGAGATTGTGAGGTACCCACACTCCTAACTTGCTGACTTTCCCTAATTTCTCCAGGAGGCGGTTAACAGTTGATTGTGATGTATTCAACCTTTCTGCTATACCTCTTGTTAATTGACGTGGATTTTGCTCCAATATTGCCTTTAAAAGGTTGTCGTCAAAGTCGGAAGGACGTCCCGCCCTCGGTTCGTCTTTTAAGGTCGTCTTTTAAAGTATCTCCAGAACGGAATTTTATAAACCAATTTCTAACTTCCCGATCAGTTATTAGTCCTTTACCATATAGACTGCATATTTTTTTCAGCTGTCGCCCTAGTACTATTGCCTTGATTAAATTCCCAAAGCATTACATGACGAATATGTACTTTTTGACTCTCCATTTCAGAGGTTAAAAAAAACAGCTTAACGTAACGTGTATCACAAAAAAAAGTTGACTAAAGACTAACTGAAGCCTCGTCTATATAGTGAAAACAAAAACTTGTTGTCATGGTAACTCATAGCGGGTAGATACGAACAATAGATTCTACTTGGCTGCACCGGAAGTTACTTATGACTCGACCTGATACAACACACTCGCTGTTTGTGATGACAGTCATAAGTTGTGAATCAGTAAATACAATTTAAAGAAAAAAAACCTAATGCTTAAACTTCACAGAGCTAGAATTAACCCAAAAATACCTGAAGTTAGTCTCGAGTCACAGGTCTTGTACTTCAAGCAATAGGACAACTCAACGATCTTAAGGAGTATATAAAAAAAACTTCTTAATCACAATATGTCTTAATTACACAATTAATAAATAGTTTCGCTAGTAATGATGAGGTGTACAGCACAACGAAAATTGACCTCCAGTAGGCTTAGGGGTCCCATCTTACCCAGGATAATCTCGAGAACTGATGTTTTACTGGCTGGTATTCGGCAAGGCTATTTCCGTAAGAAACGTCGCCTGTTATGTAATCGTCTGGGTTAGAGTTCCACCCTTGCCACTCTGTTTTTTTTATCTATTAATTACTTTTTAAAAATATTTTCAAGCCCTTGCTGGGATACCAGAAGGTGTCATTTACTCCATGGTTGTCTTTTATTTTATTCACGGAACAGAATCAAATTCACTAGACGTCTTTGATTTTTGCCTTTAATCGAATCTTCATGTCATAAACTAATTAAAAGTCACATAAAAAAATACATCATTGCTTTTTCTGTGCATAACCATTAATGTTGATGATTAAAATATCAGCTCTCATTGACATAAAAAATAGTTTGGAAGAATTGAACACTAGGAAAATACCACTTATGGACGAATATGTACCGAAATCAGCCCGATGGCTCAGTGCTGGAGCGAGACCTTCTCTGGAGCCGAGCAGCTGTCGTTCCAGGAATGAGCCTTTAAATTCGGCCGAGCCGCATCCCACAAAGGCAGGGATTTGGAAAATTGAGTCAGGTAGTGTATTTTTTTGTGGGATGTTGTGGGCTTGTAGATCAATAGGTACCGAAAATCTGGGAGAATTCCGTTCAATCTAGCATCGCGACTGGGAATCTATTGCATAAAATAGCATTTTGGAAATTACACCTCACCTCACAAACTTAGGTAAGTAACTATTTAAAGGATCCTGTCCTTCCGTAACCATCGATTCGATACCACTTCCCATATCCAATACTGAGAGATGCCTAGGTCTTCATCTAGACAGAAGGCTGACTTGGAACCTCCGTACAAGACTTAAGAGGCAAGAATCGACCACAACTGTTTAAGCTACTTAACAGAAACTATATCTCATACTAGAAAAAAAACTTAACATAATAAAGCCATTTGGACTTACGGACAAGAATTATAGGGGTACAGCGAAACCATGGAACATCAAACATTCTTTTTCTTGAGGGTATTTCGAATACAAAATATTTTACCAGACTACTTTGAATTGAATTCCTTATGCTTATATTATTTGATTTATAAAATCATGAGGAAACTCCTAAACTTCCAATAGCTCTGTGTTCTCCAAAAGTTTTTCTCGAGCTTTTATTTAACCATCTATAAATTTACTAAGAAAAAACAGAGATATGATCATTTGTTCACTTTCGGTATTATAAATTGAAACTTTACACTTCTCGATAGCACTCAAATTATGAAACTTTAATGTTAAATGATAATACTATTAAATTCTCAAGTACTCAAAATAGCGCTATCTTTTTGTATCACAAAGTCACATTGATACGTAACAACTTGATCTTAGATGCGCTCAAAATTTTCCAAATCCTCTTGCCAACTCCTTAGAAACACTCGTTTTTACAAGGCATATATTTCTCATTGATAGGGTACATCCCTGTTAATGTACTGAGCGTCTGTGGCTCTCCTGTCCTCCCTCTGGAACTGTAGACATGCCTGCTGGGAGATTTGACTTGAGAGAGATTGAGGGGAGGATCGTAACCCTTAATTCTTATATCCCAATTAATAATGCCATTCGAGCAATCTTTAATTTGTCAAATAAGAACCTTATAATCTAATTGCTATTATTAGGTCGAGTCATAAGTAACTTCCGATGCAGCTAAGTAGATCTATTGTTCGTATCTACCCGCTATGAGTTACCATGACAACAAGTTTTTGTTTTCACTGTATAGACGAGGCTTCAGTTAGTCTTTTGTCAACCGGTTTTTTTTAACCTCTGAATTTGGACAGTCAAAAAGTACGTATTCTTCATGTAATGCTTTGGGAATTTAAACAAGGCAATAGTGCTAGGGCGACAGCTGAAAAAATATGCAGTGTATATGGTGAAGGACTAATAACTGATCGGGCAGTTAGAAATTGGTTTATAAAATTCCGTTCTGGAGATATGACCTTAAAAGACGAACTGAGGGCGGGACGTCCTTCCGACTTTGACGACAACCTTTTAAAGGCAATATTGGAATAAAATCCACCTCAATTAACAAGAGGTATAGCAGAAAGGTTGAACACATCACAATCAACTGCTAACCGCCACCTGGAGAAATTAGGGAAAGTCAGCAAGTTAGGTGTGTATGATGAGTGTGGGTACAAATTGAGCCTTTCTTAAACACGATTGTAACAGGCGATGAAAAATGGGTTACCTATGACAATATTGTCCGCAAAAGACAGTGGCTTGATAAGGATCAACCACCCCTACCAGATCCGAAAGCAAATATCCATAGCAAACATTATTGTGTGTATGGTAGGATTGCCAAGGAATAATTTACCACGAGTTGTTGAAGTCAAATTTAACGATTACTGCGGATAGATACGTTCAGCAGTTGCAAAGAGTGCGAGAGAAACTCCATGAAAACCGTCCTGCACTCGTAAAATTAATATAATTTTGTTATTTAATAAAAAATAAATGCCTGATAAAAAAACGGAAGTTACTTATGACTCGACCTAAATATTTTAACACTATTAACATATTATTTTATTTTTTGTAAAGATTTGCTTTATTTTATGGTTGGGGAACTGGGAAAAAATCACTTTGTTAACTTTCCTTATGTATCAGAAAAAAATATGTCATTATGTATTTGAGAAAACATCCTCTGACTCCGTGCTGTAAGAGGCACAGTGAGTGCAGTAGCAGCTGAGGCTGCAACGTGGGGTGGGAGCTCACTCGGCCGTTTAAGGAGAAACCACTGCTGGCCGACATTCCGGCATATCTCTCCGCAAATAACCAACTTCCTAGCGAATAGATTTTAGCTTGGATCACAATTAGCGAACTGTAGCAGAGAAACAGTTTGCAAGGTCAATCATTGTATTATTTATTTTTACAGTAATATTATCAATCAGAGTCTATTGCTAATTACCTTTTTAGAAATACGAAAAAGGTGAAAAAAATGAAATATTTTATACGGTATTGATCAGTACGCTTCGTCAAAGCAATCCAAGTTATACAGGTTCTCTTCATGAAAGATTGATATTATTTATTCTACGAATTATCCGTTATATAATCGGTTTTTTAGTGTAAAATAATACTCAATTTTTTCTATACAAAAAATGAACTTTAATCAGTCAAATATCTTACATTCGATGACCTTTTGCCATCTTTCTGGTAACTTCATGACTCCACGCTCATAGGACTACTGGTTCTTATCAGCGAAAAACTCAAGCAAGTGCGATTTGAGGTCATTGTTATTAATGAAATTTTTACCATTTAAGAAGTTTTGTAAACTTCGATGATAATCCCTATGGGGGGATGCGACATCACTTCCCAACAAAAGCTCCAATAGTTTCGTGCGTGTTGCTAAAGATGTGCGAGGCCTCCTATAGTCGTGATGGAACCCAAATGTTGAGATTCATAACAAGTCCAACACGTCTTATATTATTTTAAATTGTGGTGTGTGATACATTTAACTGTTTTGCAAATCTCTCGCACTGTTATATGACGAGTCGATTCAATTATGGCTTTTATTTTGTCATCGTCAACTTTATAAGGTCGCGACCAGAACGAAGGTCATCTTTCTGTGAAAAATCTCCTGACCGAAGTTTTTTAAACCAATTCTGACACGTTCGTTCTGTTAAGCAATCAACTTAAATCAATCAATAAACTTGACACATCTCTTTGTGAGCCTTAGCCGCTTTCTTGCCTTTGTGGTAATAAAAAAGTAAAATGTGTCGAAAATGCTTATTTTTGCACTCCATATTAAACTGACCGTAAACTGACAGTTGTCAATAAAATTACATGGACTTTCTGTCTATAGCAACCTAAAGGTATCGACTACCAAATCTCAAAAGAAAAAGATTCTAACATACACAAAAGAACAACAAAACAAACATAACGCTATCTAACGGTGCAAACCGAAATCACATTCTTGTCAACCCAATAATTTTTATAATGTTCCAGCTATGAATTTATTAACTCTTGATTGAAGTTTACACATTATTGATTGTTGGTCATTTTATTTTTTTTTAATTGTTAATAATTGATTTTATTTTTATTTAATATATAAATATATGTAGGTTTATAGGTAGTTTATGTGGTCTTGGAATGACCACGAATTCACACTCGGTATCTAAGGGTAGGCGAAAACCGTCCGGAGATCCCAAAGGCGAGTGTGAACCGGAGAGAAGCAGACTGGATTGCCATGGGAGACGCTACTGGTAAGTTTGTAGGGCCACGGCAACCGTCGTCCGCGAGGGAGAGGTCTCTCCCAAGGAGGAGCTAGTTTTAGCGAGACGAAGGCAGAGATTCCCACTAGGAGAGTGTGGGGTCTGACAAGGCCGGATTAAAACATAGCGAGGCTAGGAGAGAGAGATGCAGAGGTAGTTGAATGAGAAGGCCATGGTTTCAGTAGAGCAGCAAGCGCCAGTGCAGAGAGAGAGGAGAGAGTAGTGTTCCAAGTGACGGTCCGGTTCGTTATGCTAATTCATTTTTTTTTTTTTTTTTTTTTTTTTCCCCTAAACCCCATGAAGTTATACAATGAAAATATTAAAAGAAACTTTGCAAATTTCTCCTCATCCTGCTATGCGCAGATACATTTGAAGGAGTTCGTGTTACTCAACAATACAGATTGTGGTTAATAGGAAAATAATATGAATACAAATCTAGGTGATGGGGCTCACCTTCAGTTTAAAAATGGGAGAAAAAAACTTACAAACTAAAAACTATACCTAGAACCTAAAACTAAAGCGTTCCAGCCACGACAGCGTCCTGCCATCGATGGGGGAACGGAGCGGGGGTTATAGTGTTAAACACCGGGTTTGTCAAATGTTGTAATGAGTCGAAAAATTTGATATGTCTACGCTGGATGAATTCATCCACCGTAGGCAGCTCAAATATCTCATGCAGCTCACTGTTTCTTCGCTGCTCGAATGAAGTACCTCTGACCACTTTCATCAGTATACCGTTTATGCTAATTCAGTCTAGTCTGGTTCCTTATATAGGTGACCAGCTATGGTGGGGATGGGTCCCCACCTGCGGCTGTTTCCCCCACTCGCTCCACCCCCCACTCTCACTGACGTCATAACCTTTATTAAACATATTGAAACATAGATACATATTTTCTGATATTCATTTGATGACATAGATAGGAGGTCTGATACGATAAGAGGGGAACTTATAATTATTCATAATTAAGAGGTGGCCACACCAGGCTTTAACTATTATTCTTAGGAGATTTGAATAAAAGGATTGGATGAGGTCGGTGTTAGATCGTTTCCTTGTGCCCCATAACTACAGCCCGCATTGGTTCTAGTATGGCTTTGAAAACTAGCCGTTTATTTTCTATTGAGATGTTATTTGACGTTGTCCAAAGCGTCCATGCTCTTCCTCCCAAATGTTCATATTTGAAGCATGTTAGTCTTTTGTAACCGGGTCGGACTTTTAAACGGAGGGTAACTGGCCTGAATACTGTTAAGATGCCTTAATAAGGTTATGAGACGCCATTTCAGGATTTGGGTAGGATGACTTAAGTGATGTGTCGTGAGAAAATCTCTCCAGGTTGAGGAACACTCTAGTACAGATCTTACTTACTCCCAGGACGGTAATTCAAAAGTTATCTGACAAGCAGTTTATAAACTACTGATTTATATTCTATCGGCAGTTTTTGAAGTTTCACAAAAGTAACTGAAGCAGGAATGAGAGATGGCAGCCTTGTATTTTTGCCAGAGAGATAGCTAGAAAATAATTTGATTTACAAAATTAAGTACAATGACGGTAACAGTGTGAGTTAAAAAAAAAAAATTTTATCCTCTGCAATCATATTTATTTGGAATTGATTTATTTTATTTAAACTTTAGACGGAAAGAACATCTGAAACAAAAAACAATTCTACCGACACCTATAGAAGGAAAGGCATCATGACCTACCACATAAAATTGCTAGTGTACCAACCTTAGGTAAATAGATACAAATATACTATTGTTTTAGATGGGTTAAATATCGTACGTTGCAATGAGAAGCCATAAGATTGCTATACAGTTGTGTTTTAAGTAGGGTTTTTTTTATAATTTTATGACAACATGTTGACAATTTTTAATAGTTTTTGATGGTTACTTGATTTTTTAATTTGGTTTTCGAATTTTAATTATTCACTACATACGAGTTATGTTTATGAATTTTAAGAATTTTTAATTGTAATATAATAGAATGGCAATTTCAAAATAATAGTAATTAGTTCGTCTCCTTTTTTTTATTTTATTGAAGAATGTATTGAAGATGAGAGCTTGGAGCTATTACATTAAAGAATAAGTTATCAACATTTTATCTAATTTGGTGGAAATGGAACCCCCCTCTTGGGGTTAAATTATCAAGACTTTCGTTATATTACGTTCCTACGGAAAAAAAAAACCTTTTTGCGAATGAGAATTTCTTCGTTCATTTAAGGCTCCATAGATGAAATGTTTTTCTCGTCCATATCTGTGAACAAAAGAGCGCGGACGAATTGAAACAAACATTGTTCCCTTTACGATAAAAAAACAAAAACAAATCAGAACAAACCTACAATTACTGTTATTAGGACAGTTATGGCTGGATCGTAAGTCGTTCCGGTTACAGCGACTTATACAACAGCAGCAGTTACAACGGAGCCGCCGTAGCCATTACCGTTCTTTTCAACTTTGACTAGTCATGTTCTCTGTTCAGTTTTTTTTCTTTCAATTTTCCCTCCATAATTATAGTGATGAATACTTAAATTATAGCAGCCATGCTAAATATTAAATCCTCTCCGATGGATGTGACTAAATTTCTTATCAACGCTTAGGCAACAGCGACCATGAATAAAATATATTAATGAGTAATTTTATCCTGTAACCGATTACTTCAATCTGAAAAATTAGATGTTTAATTAATATTTCAATATCTTTTTATTGAAAAAAAAGTGCGCAAAATACATGATGATAGATTGGAAGGATCCTTACCAAAACCATAAAATAATATTTAAAAATTTGCTAATAAAAAACAATAACAAACGACAGACCTGGAGCCCACATACGAGGCTAAAAAGACGAGAACTAAACAGACGCTTTGGACAACTATACAGACTACTTCAAAGGACATCCCATCTCTCAATAGAAAATAAACTACTAATCTACAAAGTTATACTTAAACCAATCTGGACATACGGAATAGAGCTATGGGGGACATCAAAGTCGGCAAAAAAGTCGGACATCAAGCATATCCAATCCTTTCAATCAAAAGTCCTGAGAACAATAGTAAATGCCCCTTATTATGTCAGCAACAAAACCCTTCATAACGACCTTAATATACCCTACATTCTAGAACTCATCCCTTCCAAGTTTATGAAATTCCACAGTAGCCTTTCCAACCACCCTAATCCCGTAGCACAGTCATTGCACTGCGCCACTCATCCCTATAATCCTCCTCGGAGACTGAAACGGCAGTGGCCTCGTGACCTGCTGCTATAATCAAGTGACAGTGGGAGTCCTGGCAATGGCCAGTTTCTCCAATCATGTCCTGAATGAATGAGCGAGTGAATGATGAAATGTAAATATGGTAGTACTTATTGCCTAGCAAGGCAGATTTTAATTTTAGCACAATAAAGGAATTATATATATATAAATATTTAAAAATGTGAAATGTTTATTCGTTATTAGTTCTAAGTAGAACTGTTTAATTAAAATTATCTAATCTTTTTTTTGTAATTTATATAGTTTAGCCATGTTTTACAAAGTTATATTCATAGAATAATTTTCAAATACCAACCATTTTAAATTATCTATTATCCAGTACCTTGTGGCATATGAGAATCATATATAATTTGTAATTCATCATAATATTTCTGAAGGTTAGTAATTAGACGGTCATCATGATGAAACGTGTACAGTCACAAAATTAAAATGTGTAAATTAGCCAGAAAATTTCTTTTATTATATTTTAATTATTATTACATTTGTTATAATATTTGTGATAGTTTTTTTTGTATTCTTTAACCTTTTTATGACTTTTACTTGTATTCGGGACTTATATACTTTTAATCTTCTTAATGGTTGGACAAATGTTTAGTTGTGTGAACTTTACAAATGTAGATATGTAATTAATTATGCATTGATATATGTATTTCTTTGTTCTTGGATATTTTTTACTACTGTGCAAAACACTTAAAATTTTGCTGTACATAATTGTTTGAGGTTTTATGTCAGTTTTTAGCTCTTGGTAAGTGGTATCTGTGGCCTGTCATATATGAGTAAGTGACTTTTTCTTCTTGCTATTATAACGAGATTTCCTTTTTTTTCTATGTGTGAATCCTTGATTTTCCGATGTCATTACATCAGCCTACGATAGAAATATATTTTAAACCTCATACATTATATAAAATGAACAGTAAATATAATTAGCAGCATTTATGTAAAGATTCTATATTGTGGAATCTGTAACTCACTCTGTGTATTTCGAATGAAGGGTTTAGCAAAAAAAAAAAGTTTTTCTGAGTGAATTTTCACGACTTTATTTTTTTTTGTGGTCTGAATGATTGAGGCGCAAGGTGCCGGAAATCCTGCCTTTCTCACTGCCACTATAATAGTTAGAGGGCCTTGAAGAAGTTATTAGGCAGGCAATGGCGGCAGGTGGAATCACGGAATAATCCATTCATTCTTTTGCCCATTAGCTTTGCCACTCTTCAGAAGGCACATCCTCTCGCAGCCGTGTTCTTATTTGCCTCCGGAGCCCTCATGAGGCTAAGTGGAGGGGAATGTCTTTGTTGTTTCTTTACTGCTTTTAGAAGTTCTTTTCGCCAATTGGATCGCCTACTAAAAGGTAAAAAAAAGGAAAAAAATCGTGAAATAGTATTGTCGGGTTGGCGCGAGGGGGGTGCCTGGGTTACCCTAGCCCTAGTGACGAAGTGAGGGTTGATTAGGCTATGACCTGGACAATTGCTTCATGACGGGTCTTACTACTGTACTATCTGACTCCGTATTTGATAGGTATGTGCCCCGACAGTGCACTATGTTCAGGAGAAGAGGTATAGGGTAGGTAGTTTATGTGGTGGAATGACCACGAATTCACGCTCGGTATCTGAGGGTAGGCGAAAACCGTCTGGATCCCAAAGGTGAGTGTGAACCGGAGAGAGGCAGACTGAATTGCCGTGGGAGACACTGATAGGTAAAGTTTGTTGGGCCACGGCAACCGTTGTCCGCGAGGGAGAGGTCTCTCCCAAAAAGGTGCTAGTTTTAGTGAGACGAAGGCAGAGAATCCCACTAGAAGAGTGTGGGGTCTGACGAGGCCGGACTAAAACATAGCGAGGTTCGGAAGAGAGATGCAGAGGTCTTCATAAATGAGAAGGCCAAATTTTGAAACATCAGTGCAGCTGCAAGTACCAGTCCAGAGAGCCGTAGTTAGAATGACTTATCGGCTAAAACTAGGGGGTATATATAACCCCCAGTAACCAATGATCTGGGGTCTTATTCTGACCAACCAAACCGCAGGGTTGCGGTGACGCTTGGTTGTTCTAGGCTGGGACCCGGCCTGGGTCGCTACCTGACTCCCCCTTCAAGGGCCTCTGACTAGTTTTTTGCAGCTGCTTCTTTTATTGTTTACAATATTTACAGTGGTATGACTTATGGTGTAGTAATGTTATTTACATTTGTTTAAATTAATTTACAACATATTATAACCAATTTACAATATATATACAATAGAGTATAGGGTGATTTATGTTATGTATTTAGCGATCGCTACATGTATTTTTACAAAATGGGTTATGTGGCTAGATCAGGCTCCTTTTGCCTTCTCCTAATACCTAAACAGCGAAAACATGGTAAAGTATGTAACAAATAGGCATAAAAGATATGCGGCAAAAAACATACTCCCAAAATGAAGGAGGTATGTTGATGACAACTAATTCGAATTAATAAATCCCTTTTCAAGTTCCTCACGAAACGTGTGTCCGAATAGTTTTTTATGGAATAGTCTCTACAGAGTCTTAATATAAGTACATATGGAAATGCCAAGTCTGAGAGTGTAAAGTCGAAATTCCAAATTAAGTGCACACTTTGATTAGTGGAAGTAAGAAAAATAATTAATATAAAAGTTAAGAATATATATGAACCCTAATTTTAGGCCCTCGTGGCTCATCGTGCTACTTATCACCATCATTTAGTATATTTGTCCTTCGCCTGATAATTATTTTATTCGTTACCGTCAATGTTGTTGAAACAGTCAAGTCCGTTGTCTATCTATATAAGTCTCAGTGACTTCCATAATATTCAGAGGTTTAATAAACTCTCTTGCTTTGGCCATGAATATGCAAAAATGAGTTTAATAGTCATGATCGTCATTGATGAATGAAATTTTCACTCGATTCTTCGAAATGTTTTAAACAGAACACATCCCTTATCATCCGCGTGTCGAAACGTCATTCGGTAATAAGTTTTATAATTCTCGAACAAACTCTTGCACTCATTCAGCTCAGTGATTTTACTTTTTTCTATTTAGTGGTTAACCATAAAAGCATGGCGTACAGGCTTGATAGCAAACTTCGATGATATTGCCTTGAAAGCTCGTTAGAACGTAATGCAGTACACTTGGCATGAATGGAAAGGAGTACTTGACCCGGTGGAGTTGGGTACCGTTGAGTGCCCATATCCAGACGGCACGACTCCCAGCCAGGTGAGAAGTTCCCATACGACCTCTTAGGAGAAACCCTTTAGGCTGCTAAACTTTAGCTCTTTATGTTGGAGGATCATAAAACCATAAAGTTTTCCTATCGTCTAATAATAAATTACCTACCTGTAGCGTAGCTAGAAGTTTCGAAGTGAGATTAACCTCGGAAAGAAATTCAAACTTGAGTAATTTTCCTGCTTGTTTAGCGTACCAATAGTTTCTTCATATATGTTAATAAATCAGTGTTATTATTGATAATTTATATTATATTTATGACCAACACTACCCTACCAAGTGTTCTGCAAAACTGAAAATTTGAATTAAAGATTAAACTAAGTAATTAGTTTAAGTTAAAAGTCATCAATTAAAACTAAAACTTGGTCCAAAGAAAAAAAAGTGGTCCAAAGAAAAAATTCGGTTGATCTAGGAGAGTAACCTATTGTGAATGCTGAACCAGCTTTCATTCTTTAAACCTCACACATTATATGAAATAAATAGACAGTTAATATAATTATGTGCATTTATGTAAATATTTAAAGATGTAACTCACTCTATATACTGGGTGTCCCCAGAATTCATGCAAGATTTGAATTTGCCGCCATTTGTGCTGTAAAGTGCTGCCAACCCTAAAGTAAAAATAGAGCATTACACGATAGAGCAACGTGTCTTTATTATTGAACATTATCTCAAAAATAATAAAGTTTGGCGGCCGAAGTTCGAAAATTTCATACTAAATATGGTCGGAATAGTGTTTTGACTTCATCAACTGTGAAGAGATTAATTGAAAAATTTACGTAGACTGGATCAGTTGGAGGCACTAAACACACTGGTCGTCAAAAAACAAGCCGTTCAAATGTCAATATCGAAGCAGGTCGTGAGAGTGTTGTTGAAAATCCATAACACAGTTCTTTGTGCCGAAATTGGATGATATTGATGTGGCCAATATGTGGTTTCAGCAAGATGGTGCCACATGCCATACAGCCCATGAAACAATTCAAATACTGCATGAGACATTTCCAGGTCGTGTACCCTCTTGTTTCGGTGATTAGAATCGGCCCCCTAAATCGTGTGATTTAACACCTTTAGATTTCTTTTTATGGGGTTATTTGAAGTCAAAGGTGTATGTCAACAAGCCCACATCCACCCGTGCATTAAAAGAGGAAATTTAACCACATTTATGCCAAATGGTCATGGAAAATTTCGACAAAAGAGTGCGTATGTGCCAGCGAAGTCGTGGAGGCCATTTGCCCGATGTGTTATTCCATAAATAACCCTATCCTATTTACTTTATAATTCAATAAGTAAATAACAACAAAAATACTAAAAACTGTGTTTTCTATTTAAATCAAATCTTGCGTTAATTCTGGGATACTCTATATATAAAATAAGGGGTTTAAAAAAAATAAATAAAATAACATCAGTGCTTACCTAGTCTTGAGAGTCTCGTTATTTTTACAAAGTCAGAAACCATTATGCTTGCATCCGTCAGTCTGGTCTCTTAAACAACAAGGCGGTAGGCAAACCGGCAAAAGATTTGTCTGGAGTAATTTAACTTTTTAGAAACTTACCTTTTGTAATGACTTACTAAATACTAATATATAACTTCTTTATTGTGCTAAAATTACAATCTGCCTTATTAGGCAATAAATAATTATGATAAATGTTTTTATTCATGCCATATTTACAATTCTTCATTCACTCGCTCATTCATATGATATTTACAAACAGCCCAGAGGCCTCCTAAGTCCACATGGTTGTCACTTTCCTCGCATGCGTCACCGGATACGAGCCAGTTGAGGCCGACGATGCGTGAGAGCCACAGACGCTCAAGACACGATTGGAGAAACTGACCATGGACAGGACTCCCACTGTCACGCATTTATAGCAGGTCACGAACTAAATACTATACTTACTGAATATTGTATTTAATACAAGTAATGGTAGTATAATAAGTACTTGTATGGTATAGTTACTAATTACTCAAAGCTTGATTAAAGTTTTTCAGTTGTAGGTTTTTCGTTTTGTTCTTTTCCTACATATAAATGAGGTGATATTATTTTATTATTATTTGTTAAGTGCTTGTTTTGGTCTGGGTTTAGAGCGTATGTGGGCAACAGCCGGCCCGCGGGCCGGATCCGGCCCGCTGTAAGATTTGATCCGGCCCGCGAGACATTTTGAAAAACCCAATTTAAAAAAAAAAAATACACTACTTACTCATACTCATGGAATCAAGTGAGCGAGCAAGCCGAGTGGCGGTGATCATCAAAGAGTGAGGCGGCAAACATCAAAGTTCAAAGCCATTGATGTTTGCCGCCACACTGGCGGCGCAACAAAGGATTATTGCTTCGCAATTGTATTGTTCTACACTAGACGATTCTAGATCATTCCTTCATTTTGCCTATATAAGCGGGTGGATGGCCGGAACTTAGTTCAGTCCTATTCGAGCTACCGTGGTGATAAGTTTGCTTTGTGACTTTGTGTGCATCTTGAGTGCTTACTAATTATACCTATTTTCTTATTAAGTTTATCGAACGATAAGTAAATGAAAATGATGTCTGGTGGAAGGAAACGAAAAGTAGATGCAGAGGGTCGCCAGTTTCAAGAAAAATGGACTGAAGAATTCTTCTTTATCTTGCACAATGGTAAGCCTATTTGTTTGATGTGTAATGAATCCATTTCGGTGATGAAAGAATTCAATATAAAGAGGCATTACTCAACTAAGCATCCTACGCTGCTCTCACTGACAGGACAAATAAGAAAAGACAAAATCCAGAAACTTACCGCAAATTTGGAAAAACAGCAGCAAATATTTCATAGACAAAGAACACAACTTGATAATGTTGTGAAAGCTAGTTTTATAGTTAGTTCAAAATTGGCAAAGTCATTGAAACCATTTGCCGAAGGAGAATTTATCAAGGAGTGTATGTCAGAAGTTTGCAGTGTTTTGTGTCCTGAAAAGAAAAATGAATTTGAAAAAATTAGTTTGTCAAGACGAACCGTTGTACGACGTATAGGAATGATGGCTAATGATATAAAAACAACATTGACTGGCCGTATGACTGGTATTGAATCATTTTCCATAGCATTAGACGAGAGCACCGATTTGTCTGACATAGCTCAACTGGCTATATTTATTCGAGGTGTTGATAAAGAATTCACTATTACTGAGGAATTGCTTGCTTTACAGCCGCTAAAAGGAACCACTACAGGAGAGGACATTTTTAATGAAGTTCAAAAGGTATTCACAAGTTTTGGCTTGCCATGGTCGAAATTAGTTGGAGTATGCACAGATGGTGCACCTTCTATGGTCGGCTTACGTAAAGGTTTCATCGGAATTTTGAATGAAAAAGCAACTGAATTAAATGTGCAAAAAGATAGTTTGATAGTCCTTCATTGCATTATCCACCAACAGAACTTGTGTTCTAAGTCCATTCGACTCCAGAATGTTATGAATGTGGTAGTAAAAACCATCAATTTTATTCGATCCCGAGGGCTTAACCATCGTCAGTTCAAGGCGTTTTTGGATGAAATATCAGCCGAGTATGACGACGTAACATATTATTGTGAAGTCAGATGGCTAAGCAAAGGGAAAATGCTGAAACGGTTTTACGAGCTTAGAAATGAGATAGCAGAATTTATGCAAATAAAAGATAAACCACTATCTGAATTGAGTGACGCAAAATGGATATGTGACTTAGCATTTCTTGTCGACCTTACAGGCCATTTGAATGATTTAAATTTGAAACTTCAAAAACAAGGACAGTTAGTAAATGATTTGTACAGCCATTTGAAAGCGTTTCAGAACAAAATCCGCTTGTGGGAGGCACATATGCTGTCTGGTAACAGTTACCATTTCACCACGCTCTCTGCGTATGAAAATATTGCTTACGCTCAATATGCTGAAGAACTCAAGTTACTGTCGGAGCAATTTTCGATCAGATTTAGCGATTTCAAACACATGGAAGACTGTTTCAATTTATTTGCTACTCCAACAAAAAGTAATGTACAAAATGCTCCAATACACTTGCAAATGGAGTTGATCGAGATTCAAGAAAACTCACTCCTAAAATCTAAATTTGAAGACGTGGAGTTGTGCGATTTCTACAAAAAATACCTCGAAGAAGACCATTTTCCGCAGCTTAGAAAATTTGCAAGAAGATTGATTTGTGCGTTTGGCAGTACTTATAAATGCGAACAGTTCTTTTCATTGATGAAAGTTAATAAATCAAAACATCGTACAAGGCTGACTGACGATAATTTGGAAAATTCTTTACGTCTTTGTACCAGTGGAATTAATCCAAACATCGATGAATTAGTTTCCCAAATTCAAGCTCAAGTGTCTCATTGATTTCGGTGTCGCTATTTAACTTTCGTAGTTTGTAACAATTCTAAATTTAACGATTTAATTTAATGCTGTAGGTACCTATTTTTTCATTTCATTTTGTTATTTTAATAAATTGTGTTGTAATAACATTGTCGTATTATTTCATGGCTGACTGATATCTATCGCTAAAAATTATGAACACTACTTTAAAATGCACTACTTTTAAACGCGGCCCGCGAACGTATTTGCACACTAAAGTTTGGCCCATAACATGTCAAAGGTTGCCCATACCTGGTTTAGAGGTGCTCTAGCGCTTGGTAACTATTTGGTAAATATAATGTAAGTTTTAAACGAAATAAAGAGAATTATTAAAAAAAACAGTTCTCGATGTCAACATGATTGTTTTTTCAATCAGCTTAACCTTATGAAAAATAATGAATGGTCAATTATTCAATCAGTTACTTGTTATTTAAAAAAATCACATCGGTGTAATAACTAGTAGTGTATATAATGCGTTATTATAAGTGTATAAGTTTTACTGGACAATTATTGCAAAAAAATCATTAAACTTTATTTTTTAAGGAAAACTTAGAATTTAAAGGTGGCTTTATGAAAACATTAATATCTATTATGTTTACATAACTATATATATTATTCCACCACATATATTTCACTGATGGACCTTCAGTCATAATATATTAACCGGAAATTTCTTTACAGCTTCGCTAACATCAATCTTCCACGGTATTATTTACTGCCATATTTTAGGTGACGCTAAAATTCTTGTAGTTTATTTTATTTATTTTTTTTCGGTGTAAGGATATACCTGCAGGATTTATCACCGAGAACCATCCTCGGAAGATAAGGACGAAGGAGACCGTTTGAGTTCACCGACGGGATAAATATTGTAGCGTGAGCCAGCATGACAACTGGACAGCGGTGACTTTAATGCGCGCGGCTCAACCATGTCCACTTGTGGCTGAGAGATGCCTCAGAGAGGAAATTGCCTCTGAGTGAGCAGTTCTCTTCTCAGCTCGAATGAGTTAAACTCACCTCTCTCAGGAGGAGTTCCGTTTTAAGAGTATTCTCGAACCGCCAATTGGTCTTAGCAATTGGTGGACGAATATAAAATGTAACTCAATTAAAAAAAAAAAAAATTAATCGCGTGTAAAAATCAATAGCCAAAAGTAGAAAGACAAGTGACTTGTCACACTCTGGCTATGTGTGTGAGTGACTCACGATTTACAAAATACTGGTAACAAACGAAAAATTTACAAAACCAACTTTTTTTGCTCATTATTTCAAGTTTGTCTTACCTGGTAAAATTGTTTAAACAATTATGAGCAAAGACGTATTTTTGAAACACATTAATCCTTTAATATTCACGATGGTTATGTTCCAGGAAAACCACGCGAAATCTGATTATTTCACTCCTGTGTAAATAGGGGTTGGGGGGGGGGTAATATTTTATGATGGCCGATATTTAATTACAGTATGTACATAGTTTACATATTTACTACATATATGTACATATGTATTTTTTTGTTAATGTACGTACAGTCCAAAACCGTGAATGTTGAACGATTACTGTACGTTAAGATAATTGAAGGAACAGCAGCTGAAAGATGACCAGCAGTGTGAGTTTGTTATTTATTAAATGATTGAATGAATGACGTTATTTTTTATCAACAATTTTTCTTTCTTGGTCAGAATTATTACTCTACTGCACTCGTTGCGGGCCACATAAATTAAAATGTAAAATCTTTTTTTCATCCTGCTAACTATGAAGTCATATTCGCATCATTTATAGCACTAGCTAACAAAAACATCATATCAAATTTATCTGCTTACACGTACCTTAGGACATTGGAAGGAAAGTATTAAAGCTTGATATTAAATATTAGTACGTTTTTTGGGACTGTGTATGAAACTATTTGAAAATAAAATGAAGTGATAATGAACCCTATTTGAACGGTTGAATTACATCCCACCTTCCAAAGGGTTGTTTAACCACCAGCATCTTTGATCCTCCCTCGCAACCTGGCGTAATGGGAAACAAATTCCCTATAACAGCAAAGTCATTGCACTGCGCCACTCATCCCTATAATCCTCCTCGGAGACTGAAACGGCAGCGGCCTCGTGCCCAGCAATAAATGCGTGACAGTGGGAGTCCCGGCAATGGCCAGTTTTTCCAATCGTGTCCTGAGCGTATGTGGCTCTAGCGCTCTTCGTCTGCCTCCCCTGACTCGTATCGAGGAGCGTGGGGGACTTCCCAAGATTCCGCTTCCTCTTTTGCATGAGAGGGAGGTGACAAACATGTGGATTTGAGAGGACTCTGGGTTGTTTGTAAATATTGTATGAATGAGCGAGTGAATGATGAATGGTAAATATGATATGAATGAGAAAATTTATCTCAATTACTTTACTCAATTTCCTAATGAGGTAGATTCTAATTTTAGCACAATAAAGAATACTATTATTATTATTTCTAAATTCATTATAAGAAGTTCTTTAAAATCCACCCTGTTGCAAAAGTTTTGTTGTGGACGTTATTCCTCCAAGGTTCAAACACCGAGGATGTGGCGTTTCGGAAGTGATTGCTTCTAAACAGCTAAAACAATCCCTTTGAGCTGTCATCGTCGTGGCATCGCCAGATTTACAGTTACTCCTTTAGGAGGTCTTCGGCGGATAGATGTCCCTTGGCATTCCTTGTCGCTTACACGCCTAGAGGCGACACCTCTCCTTACCCCCCCCCCCTCGCTGAAAGGTTCAACAGCTCTTATCTTGTTCTTTCTGTCCGTACACTTTTGGGCCGTGGGCTGTGTCTTATCGCGCTTCCTAAATGGACAAGACCTGTTGTACTTCCTGGGTCCTCTTCGGGGATAAATTTTGTCATCATTTATCGCGAAACTCTATGATAAATTTATCGTGTCAACGACCACACGCCTACCTATAGATCAGTATGTTCAAGTCCTTGCGATAAACACCTTCAGAGTCTTCTTTATATAGGGTGTCCCATAATTAACGCAAGATTTGATTTAAATAGAAAACACAGCTTTTAGTATTTTTGTTATTTTTTTATTGAATTATAATATTTGGCATAAATGTGGTTGAATTTCCTCTTTTATTGCACGGGTGGATGTGGGCTTGTTGACATACACCTTTGACTTCAAATAACCCCATAAAAAGAAATCTAAAAGTGTTAAATCACACGATCTAGGGGGCCAATTCTGATCACCCAATCGAGAGAGTACACGACCTGGAAATGCCTCATGCAGTATTTGAATTGTTTCATGGGCTGTATGACATGTGGCACCATCTTGTTAAAAACCACATAATGGCCACATTAATATCATCCAATTTCGGCACAAAGAACTGTGTTAACGACGCCAAATTGATGTTCCTAGATTTTCAACACTCTCACGCACTACTTCGATATTGACATTTGAATGGCTTGTTTTCGGACGACCAGTGTGTTTAGAGTCTCCAACTGATCTAGTCTCCCTAAATTTTTCAATTAATCTCTTCACAGTTGATGAAGTCCAAACACTATTCCGACCATATTTTGTATGAAATTTTCGAACCGCAGCCGCCAAACTTTCATTATTTGTGATAATTTTCAACAATAAAGACACGTTGTTCTATAGTGTAAGGCTCCATTTTTACTAACCCTAAACTGTCAGCTGTCAAATTAATTTTTTTGGGTTGCCAGCACTTTACTGCACAAAGGGCGGCAAATTCAAATCTTGCCTTAGTTCTGGGACACATTTAAAAAATACAAATTTTCAGTCGAATGTCATGTTTTTTATTTTCAGTGCACCAGACCGACATATTCAGAACAGTTAAGGCTAATCTGACGAATTAGCTTCATTCTTTCACTGGTGATTGCAACTGGAAGAAAGCTGCTGTGTCACACTGCGAACAATTAGCAACTGCTCACTTCAAGGACCGCTTTGATTAGTCTAACCGATATAACAACGGTATGAACAATTTTGATATAAACAACATATCTACTTAAGTAATATCACAATAAGCACTCGGTTAAGTTGTTTTTTTCATGATTGACTGAGGAGATAACGAGCCGAGAAGAATTATAAGAATGAATGCGCGGTACGGTATGTGCCCTCGCACGACTAACCGACAACCGACAATTAAAGCATCGTAAAGAATAACCTATGTGCAATTGTACGACAAACCTACATTTCCATTAACACACTAACAACAGCGGATGCGGATGGCACGGCCTTTCTTGTACAAAGTATACTTTGGCTTCAGATACGTGTCAAAATCCATATGGACGAATAAAAGGCTGTATTCATTCATCACAGGATAAGAATATATACATTTTTGAATTTTTATATGATTTGGGTGGGTTTTTATTTTGTTTCAAACCCCTTCATTCAATATTCACAGAGTGAGTTACAGATTCCAAAATATGAAATCATTACATGAATGCTTGTCGTGCTGATTTATATTTACTGTAGCGTAACTACATTTTATATGTGTGAGGTTTAATGAATTTTTCTATAGTATGCAGATGTACAGAATACAAATCGTACGAGCATAGAAAGTTGGGCGAATACTAACCTAAATCTAACTAGCTTAACCTAATTTTCCCCGTCAGTCTGTTGCCATCGACACGGTAATGGTGGTTGGGTCATAGTGTTAAACACTCGGTTTGTCAGGTGCTGCAAAAAACTTGATGTGTCTCTGGCGGATGAATCGTCACATCATGCAGTAAAGGCTATTACCGCTGCATATGCATAGCGAGCCCATCTACCGGTGTCACTGTAGTTGCCTCATGGAAGCAGGCGAACTATCTTTCCTTCAAGAGCCTTGCAATGTTCAATCGGCAATGAAAATAACTATTGGAGCACATTAATGCAAATTTTAAAAGATGTGAGCACTTGATATAGCAATTTCCTTCTTTTCAAAAACCCTTCTTTCCAACGACCGATGTGCATTAACAAGTATTTAGTGTGGTAAAATTACAATCTGCCTTATTGGGCTACAAGTAATCGCGATCAATGTTCACATTCATTTCATATTTACAATTCTTACAAACAGCCCAGAGCTCTCCCAAATACACAAGGTTGTGTCCACCCTCGCATGTGAAAGACGAAGCGGAGTCCCCACGCTCCTGCACAAACTGTTTCACCGGATACTAGCCGATAGAGGCTGACCAAGAGCGTGAGAGCCACAGACGCTCAGGACATGATTGGAGAAACTGCCTATTGCCAGGACCCCCACTGTCACGCATTTACAGCAGGTCACGAGGCCACTGCCGTTTCAGTCTCCGAGGAGGATTATAGGGATGTGTGGTGCAGTGCAATGACTGTTCTACGGGATTAGGGTGGTTGGATAGGTTACTATGGAATTTCATGAACTAGGAAGGGATGAGTTCAAGAATGTAGGGTATATTAAGGTCGTTATGAAGGGTTTTGTTGCTGACGTAATAAGGGGCATTCACTATTGTTCTCAGGACTTTTGATTGAAGGGATTGGATGCGCTTGATTTTTGACTTCTTTGCTGTCTCCTATAGCTCTATTCCGTATGTTCAGATTGGCTTAAGTATAACTTTGTAGATTAGTAATTTATTTTCTATTGAGAGATGGGATGTCTTTCGAAGTAGTCTGTTCAGTTGCCCAAAGTGTCTGTTTAGTTCTTGTCTTTTTAGCCTCGTGTGTGGGTTCCAGTTGGTATTGACTCCTGGCCTCTAGGGATCCCGAGGTTAGATATTGAGGAACTGACATCTTAGGTTAACTAGCACGGTCAAAATGCAAATACTGACATCGCCTAAAGACATTTTGACGACTTGCTTGTAGTTGCAAAATACACGTATTTTTTTTGTTAAAATTTTAGAGCCGATAATTGCATTTACGATGGTATTCGTATGAAAACTCTTTACTGGCCCCTTCGCGCCATCTCTGTAACTGCTAAACCATTTGAGTAACCAGTTATTTTCCAATTTTCAAGAACTATAACTTTTTTGTGCCAGAAATCGTTACCAGGCCATTAGAAATGTCCCTATTAGAATACCCTTGGTGTGTAGCTGCAAAAACCATCAGAAATCTCCGCCGTTCTTTTACTGCCTCGCTGGTCGTTAGCGGAGGAAACAATGGCTGCTAACAGCAGGCTACTAAATGTTAAGACAGGAACTTTTAGTTGTTCCGGATGAAAATCGAGTTCAGGCCGGTTTAACTGTACTAATACTACACTTCCGCTTAACCGCTTAATCTTGCACAATTAGGCAAGTTAGATTACTTATTGTCACAATTCAATCTGAAAGATAGTATACGCATGCTTAAATCAATATTACACTCCTGAGAACAATAGTAAACGCCCCTTATTACGTCAGCAACAAACCCCTTCATAACGATCTTAATATACCCTACATTCTCGAATTCACCCCTTCCAAGCTCATGAAACTCCATTGTAACCTATCCAACCACCCTTATAACACTTTTCCACTCATCCCTATAATTCTCCTCGGAGACTGAAACGGCAGTGGCCTCGTGACCTGCTATAAATGCGTGATAGTGGGGGTCCTGGCAATGTTCAGTTTCTCCAATCATGTCCTGAGCGTATGTGGCTCTCGCGCTCAAATATTTTTTAAATTTTAATTAGTTACTACATATGTGTTATATTTTTGAAATTTAAGAATTTCTAATTGTATTAGTATAGAAAGACAATTTCAAACTGAGAACAGTTCAGCACTGTTAGTGTAATATATTTTATGTTTTACTTAATGACTGTTGCCATTGTTACGTATAATAATAGAATTTAGTCTGACTTTATATGCGCAGGTGAAAGTTTTTTTATCATTTTACTTCTTTTTTTATTGTAGAGATAACTGAAGATGAAGAGCTGTCGAAAGTTTTTTCAATAAAGAAGATATTATCAGTTTGTCTTTCTACAACAAAGCTGTAATATAATTTTAAAGTACATAGTACATGAAAACTAAAATAGTAGATCAAGAAATGAGCAAGATTAAAATTAATTAAGGAAGATAGTGAATAATAAATAAACATACCTCCAGATTATGTATATTATATAATAGGATATATTATATAATATATTTATATCTATATCTATCTATATATATTGCTTTACAAAAATTGATTTAAGAATAAAATACAAGAAAGGGAACGTAAAATATATGAATGGATAAGAGGGTCTAGTTTAATAAAGAGTGCTCCTAAAAATTGTTGTATTTATGTTTTGTAGTCGTTTTTTGTTATGTGCTAAAAATTGTTGTATTTATGTTTTGTAATTGTTTCTTGTTATGTGCTAAAAATTGTTGTATTTATGTTTTGTAGTTGTTTCTTGTTATGTGCTAAAAATTGTTGTATTTATGTTTTGTAATTGTTTCTTGTTATGTGCTAAAAATTGTTGTATTTATGTTTTGTAGTCGTTTCTTGTCATGTGCTAAAAATTGTTGTATTTATGTTTTGTAGTTGTTTCTTGTTATGTGCTAAAAATTGTTGTATTTATGTTTTGTAGTTGTTTCTTGTTATGTGATAAAAATTGCTAATTGCTATAAATAGTATATTCTAACAGAGGAACATTTAGCAAATACATGACAAAAATAACATACAAGGTGTTGATATTCTAAAAAAATATTACGAAAAAGCCGTTTTTGGCGCAGAATCTGTCCGTCACGACACAAGGCGAATTTTATGGTTCATTAGCTGCCAAAGAGATTGGCACATTTTTATGAGGTTTCTTGTAGACTGTTCCGGCCCAAGAGACGTGTCCACCTTCGCATGGATCCCCGCGCCGGTAACTAACAGCCAGTCCTTTGCTCAATTCATAAACTTAGATTTAATTTGCCTGTTGTCGACTATCATCGCTGATGCCAAATAGCAAACTCCCCCCCGTTGAATGTGGGAGAAAAAATAGTGGTAGGACGCTTCCTAAATTGAGAAGAACAGCAGTTTTTTACCTGTGGATTAAGTTGACCCGATATTGATGTACATGGAACTTTCCACATAAATAAAAAGTATGTTTTAATGTATAATTAAATAATTATATTACGCAGAAAAAAAATTTCACTTAAAAAAAAATGACTGCATTTAATATGCAGTATATATTAGAAAGCTCGTCGCTGTTTGAAGTGAGCACAATTTGTGGTAATTTTGTCATTGGTAATCGATGACAAATATACGATTGACCCCCTCTACTACGTATCATCGTACATTAAGTAAATACATTTACTTATAATAGATAACGATTAATTATTGATCAAACTGATAATATATTTAAGTAAAGAATTGTTTTGAGTGTGGTTATGTGCTTGTAATAGTTAACATATCATAAATTTAGTGTTATAAATGATAATAATAAATATACATAAGCGATAAATTATTTTTAAAATGAAAATGGCTTTATTAATATTTATAATCTCATTTCCCAACTGTCTCCACTCAGGAAAGAATCCATTTCTTAGGAATATTTTAACATAAAATTCATTCCAAATAGATACAAAGTGACAAAAATGTTGGATCACAGATCCGTTACATATTTATTATTATGGTTCTTTCTATAAATAATTTCTTTTATCTGTGAGTGAGACTACAATATTCTGAAATTAGTAAGTCCATTCAATTATTACAGTAGAATCCCGATAATTCGTATTGTCAAGGGACTGACCGTTTCGTACGATTTACCAAATGGAATACCAATTATCGGGAGTAACAAATTAAAAAACGTATTAATGCAAACATGTATGTATTAAGAAGTATGTACAATGTAATAAGGATAAAAACTATGCAATAAACACTGCTTAATACTAAACTAAACTATGAACATTACATGCAATAAAAAATATGTACATACTTATGTTCTAGATTAAATAAACACCAGTTATTTGTACGAAAAAAATCTGTAATTATTTGTGGACGCGATCCTTGCAGACGGATATTGTAAATTCCTTTGTATATTTCCTCCAACTGGTACATTAGAATTCCTAGCTTCCTTGAAGCGTTTTACTTTGCTGCTTGATGTCTGGGAAGTGATTTTGTCCTTGTTCTTCAGGATTGATGTGATCGTGGAACGAGGGACGTTAAAACGCTTGGATACGTCAATTCGCTTTAAGCCACTGGCCACGGCCTTTATGATTTGTTGTTTCTCTTTAATAGAGAGGCTAACTTTTTTCGGAGGCATGGTAACGTGTCACAACGATAACAAAAACGAGACTGAACTGTAGAAACGAAAGAAAAGCTTAGTACAATTCCTAAAACTTTCCCCCTCTCCTCTCCTTATTTCCTTTCAGTAAAAAGAGTACGAATTACATATGGGATTTCATAGAAAACATTTATCTCGCACTCTTCTGCTCTCTGATCTCTCACTGTCCTATTTCCGTTTCTTGGAACAGTACGAATTAACGAAGTTTTTAAGCTGAAAATACGTATTATACGACGTTTTAAGTTATCTCGAGAAAAAAAATAATACGAATTCAATGCACTGTATTACTGAAAAAACAAAACAATTGATTACCCCCATTTTTATTTAAAAAATTCTTTGTTAAATTGATATTATATGATGATTGGATTGTGCACTCTTCAACTATCTTATTGGAGGTATTAATTATTTTTTTTTTTTTGTTGGGAGGGGGGGGGGTTTAGTTTAAACCAGTCCTCCCCGCTGTAGTTTTAGATTAGATGAATTCATTCAACGTAGACATATCAAATCTTTTGACTGACTACAGTACTTGACAAACCCGGTGTTCAGCACGATAACCCCCGCTCCGTTCCCCTATCGATGGCAAGACGCTGTCAAGGCAGGAACGCTTTAGTCTTAGGTTCTAGTTTTAGGTTTTAGTTTTTAGTTTCCCACATTGTAAACCGAAGGTGAGCCCCATCACCTAGTCTTATATTTATGTATTTTGACCTGTTAACTTCAAGAAGATATTGCTGTTGTAATTCTACCCTCCTTCGAATGCATTGGGGTATGAAGTAAATAATCAATAAAGGGGTTATGGGGGGAAAAAACCCATTAAACTATACGAAGAAAATGTTTGATTATTGCACTTCCATGTTCGGTCCCAGTACAGGTCACTGACTGCTTCGATCTGGTCGAAAATATTTTGCCTTGCCCGTGGTATTTGCATGTTAGTTTTTTTGTTTCACTGATTCGTTCATTTAAAAAAATATTTGGCTACCTGAAATATTTTTCACAGATATTCTACGTGAGCGAAAAAAATTCTGTCAGTGCGGATGTTGACGTGACAACAATTTAGTTGATTTAACAAACTCATAGAATGTCTGGCGTTCCATTCCTGAGCCCCCGATATTTTTTCAGCTTGGAATTTTTGTTAAATTTTTTGTAAACTTAACTTATACTCGTGCTTAAATAATAAAACAATAATAATAAATAATGCTAATTTTTTTTAATTAATAATATTGTAACACCTCCGCACAATTAAGAAAGACGCTTGCTTGAAACTTTTGCTTTGCTTGTAATATCATACTTTTTTTTTTTAACGTCGAAATAAATGATAATCCGATGGTGCAAGGTGGAGGCTGTATGGGGGATGCGACATCACTTCCTAACCAAGCTCCAATAGTTTCGTACGTGTTGCTAAAGATGTGCGAGGCCTCGCATTGTCTTGGCGGAACCCAAATATCGAGCTTCTTAACAAGTCCAAGACGTCTTATATGATTTTCTATTGTTGTGTGTGATACATTTAACTGTTTTGCAATCTCTCGCACAGTTATATGACGATTTGATACAATTATGGCTTTCATTTTGTCATCGTCAACTTCAGAAGGTTGACCAGAACGATGGTCATCTTTCAGTGAAAAATCTCCTGAACGAAGTTTTTTAAACTAATTCTGACAGGTGCGTTCTGTTAAACAGTCAATACCATAAACTTCACATATCTCTTTGTGAGCCTCAGCCGCTTTCATTGCCTTTATGAAAATAAAAAAGTAAAATTTGTCGAAAATGCTTATTTTTTCACTCCATGTTAAAACGCGTAAACTGACAGTTGTAAATAAAATTACATGTTATTTCTTTCTATAGCAACCTAAAGGTATCGACTTGCAAATCTCAAAAGAAAAAAATTCTAACATGGACAAAAGAATAACGAAACAAACATAACACTATCTACCGGTGCAAACCGAAATCACTTTCTTGTCAACCCAATAATTTAATTTTTATAATGTTCCAGGTATGAATTTAATAACTGTTGATTGAATTTTACACATTATTAATTGTTGGTCATTACATTTTTTTTTTGTTAACAATTGATTTTATTTTGTTCAATATATAAAAATATATAAAGTTTTACCTATCTATCTATAGACCTACCTGCTGTGCCGAAGCCAGATTGTCTGCTACCTGACAGGTAAGAGACCTTTCGCTGGTAGCAGGTCGACCTTCCTCAGGTGCTTCTACTTCTTGCTCCTCGTCAATCGGTGGAATGCTTTTGTGTTCACTGACTGCTCAGTTCGATTCCATTCTACCTGTCTTCCTCTTCTCAATGACCTGAGCCTAGCGGTAACATTAGCTGTTTTTACTTTCGTCTACCGATTTCCGTTGGGCTTATTAATACTCTCAAGTCTATAGTCATTTTTACGTAAACGACAAATAGTTCGTCATTTAGTTGACGAACTTGCTTTCAAAATTACAATCTTCGGAGGATTGTAGGAATGCGTGAAACTAGTTTGCGATCTTGACGTAGGATTAGGATGTTTAGATAATTTTGTGTTAAAAAATACAGAGTAATATATGTATTGAGGGTTATATTGTTGTAAATCAATAATTTGTTTTCTATTGAGAGGTAAGATCGAGCATTGGTGCAACCAAAGTTAATGAAGCAAAATGTTCCCACATTACCTTCACCCTCCGTCGCAAGTCTTGTCCACTAGTTTATTTTAATTCTATTCCTCTCCCTGTAACCGAGACAGTACGGTACTTAGGCTTCCATCTCGACAAACGACTGACCTGGAACCCACATACGAGGCTAAAAAGACAAGAACTAAACAGACGCTTTGGGCAACTGTACAGACTACTTCAAAGGACATCCCATCTCTCAATAGAAAATAAATTACTAATTTACAAAGTTATACTTAAGCCAATCTGGACATAGGGAATAGAGCTATGGGGGACAGCAAAAAAGTCAAACATCAAGCGTATCCAATCCTTTCAATCAAAAGTCCTAAGAACAATGGTAAATGCCCCTTACTACGTCAACAACAAAACCCTTCTTAATAATCTTAATATACCCTACATACTTGAACTCATCCCTTTCAAGTTCATGAAATTCGATAATAACCTAGCTCTCTAACTCTAATCGCCTAGCACTGTCACTGCACTGATCTACTCATTCCTATAATCCTCCATCATCATAATAAAGTTGTTTTATAATCAATCTATTGATAAGTAAGATATTCTGTTTAGCAAGTTGTTTCAATCGTAGATTAAGATCTTGTCTTGTGGTTTCCAAGTTGTTCTTGTGTCGTGGTGGAGACTGAGGTATCGTACAGTGTCTGATTTCATGAGGGGTAGAGCATTAAAGTACTTAATTAAGAGCACCAGTGCCTAGGTAGCAGGCTAAGTAAGGGACAAAGCTGTGCTTGAGGCTGAATCAAATATTTAATATACTCTGTAGAACACTGATCTAATGTTTATATTTCCTCTCACGTACAGCCCATAGCTACCAATCTTAGCCAGTCAATACAAAACTTTTTTTGTTAACATTTATTGGGATCTCCTTTATATTTATAGTTCCTTATCACTAAAGACGTTTAATATTAATTAAAAATGAATTAAAAGCAAAAATAATTCTATTAGCAAACAAATACAGAGAGGTCCAAAAAAATGTATCCACCGTTTAAAAGTCCATAACTTGCAAACTAATTGACGAAGTTGTCTCATTTTTGGTAGTGTAATAGTTTGTAGTTCCGGCAATCACCATACAAGCGTTGTATTGCGTTGTTTTGTTGTGTCAGATGACAGTCGCCAGATAGTTAGTGTTTTATTGTTAGTTTTACCTTGTTACTCGAGTAAACATGGCCGGCGTAAGGCTTACATCTGATGAAAGGAAGTCTGTTTTTAAAATGGTATTTTAAGTACGAAAACATTAATGAGGTTCAACTGCAATGGCGAAATGTGTATCAAACAGAGCCACCGACACGTTACCGGTGAGGTGTACCTTCAGAAGCTTCAAACATCCATTTTACCTGCCATCCAAGACTTGTATGGAAACGAAAGATTTTACTTTCAACAAGATGGTGCCCCAGCCCACTACCACAATTGTTTAGGGCTTATCTCGACGAAAACCTACCAGGAAGATGGATAGGCCGTAGAGGTGCTGTAGAGTATCCAACACGTTCCTCAGACTTTTACCTGTGGGGAACACTAAAGGACGTCGTTTATCGACAAAAGCCGCGCACATTGGATGAACTTCGAGAATCCATCGTACATTCATGTGCAAATATCCAACTGAACACGTTGCAGTCAGTAGTTCGTGCTGCAGTTCGGCGGCATCGTTTGTGTGTGGATGTTAATGGTGACCATTTCGAACACCTACAGTGATATCTTTAAGTTGGACTTTAAGCTACACTTTCATCAAAAATGAGACAACTCCTTCAATTAGTTTGCAAGTTATGGAATGTTAACCAGTGGATACATTTTTTTTGGACCCCTCCGTATTTTATATTTCTATCTGCGCCACTTTTTTTGTTGGGGGGCAGTGTATTTCATGAAGATATATTTTTTTCTTTATTTTCATAAATGTTAGTTGTTTCTACATAAAAGGTTTTTAATTTTTTTCTTATTAGTTAAATTAAACAACGATCAAACCTAATTATGGTTATTTTTCGACACTCTGATGCAATATAACTAACATTTTAACTAATGCGCGGTGAATTAACCTTGGGATTTTGAAACTCCTCACTGCCGTCACAGGAACCCTTGCTCAGAATCGCAAACCGTAAGGTACGCTAAAACAGTACAATATTCAATACACCCTGATACACTAATGATATAAGAAGGCGTTATTACATTTGTAGCGGAACAATACATAAATATTAAAATTGATTGGACAAGATACAAGCTTTTTACAAGATTTCTTTATTACTAAGAAATATGGAATAGTGGAAATAACAAGTACAATCACCTGACTTACAGTTATACGTGGAACTGTCTATAAAAACATAATTTGTAAATAACATAGAAATGAAATAGGTAAATAACCATTAGCTCGTAGCTCTTAACAAGCACATTAAAACTTATGGTGAAGAATAGAGCTCTGATTGTTAATATTTACAATAAAAATCGCACCTCCTGTATAAATCTTTAATGTGATCTTTATTGTAAGTTGTTTTTAACAATAAATTGTATTTTTCGTAGAAATTGAAGCAGAAACGCACGAAGTCTTACCGGCTTACGCATTTATTGACTTCCCACAATCTATCACTGCGTCACTGGTATATATAAGAGTGTACTCAAACCTGCTCTGTTGTATGGTGCACCGCTATTTAGTCATTTGACTGAAGCGACAGCTCGGCGACTCCAACAATTCCAAAACGGTATATTGATGAAAGTGGTCAGACACTCATTCGAGCAACGGAGCAACAGTAAGCTTCACGAGATCTTTGATCTGACTACGGTGGATGAATTCATTCAACGTAAACATATCAAATCTTTCGACTCACTACAGTACTTGACAAACCCGGTGTGCAGCACGATAACCCACGCTCCGTTCCCCTATCGATGGCAGGACGCTGTCGAGGCAGGAACGCTTTAGTCTTTAGGTTATAGTTTTTAAGTTTAGTATGTAAGTTACTCACATTGTAAACCGAAGGTGAGCCCCATCACCTAGTCCTTCAAAAAGAAATTCGTATTTGTAAATCTTAACTCCTTCAAATGCATCTGCGTATGCAGCACGAGGAGAAAATTGTAAAATCTAGTTCATTGAATTTTTACTGTTTGTAAAAATATATTTAAATTAAAAGGAGTTTTGAAAAAAAAAAAAAAAAAGTGTTTGTAAGTATTCACTGTTGTGAGATCGTCAATTGTATAAGCTGGAGGAAAGTAGAGCCTCTACCTAGGAACTTGGCAATGATCGTGTCTGTGTGATCATATAGTTACCGATTGGAACCGTTCCCGTTTAGCCGTAACTGTTAAATATCATAACGCTAGAGATGGAAATATTGATCTCCATGTTCCAATAGATTAATTCCATATTGAAAATACCGAGACATGGACATGCCACAAGGGAGATGCCATCTCGACCGTGGCTTTCCTGTCACGTTGCAATTAATGGGATGACATGACTTTGGCACTGTTAGTGCGCGCAAAGTAGGCTAGGGACCGCTCGACACGGGATGTCAAACAATCATCTGTGCCTTAATAATCATTTATATTATATGATGTATGATGAGGACGGGATGATCAATCATAGGGACCTCCCCTTTCCGTCATCAGTTATGCCCGTGCTTCCCCTGGAGTTGTGTGGGTCGGGGACCGGGGACGTCACTGCTACCCGGGACTGCTTCCTCCTAACGGTCGAGTCTCCAAGCAGGATCTGTCTGACGGGCTCATTTAAATACCGGGCCGACGACAACGGAAACAACAAGACATAAAACAAACTCAAGCAAAAGGATTTTGGATAAAATCCTTTTAGGAACAACCACGTAATTGATTTTATTATCAAGTAACACTTCTCATTAAATCCTCAGTATAATATAAATCCCCTTATATATCTTAAACTGTTTTTGTTTTGTTTTTTTATGAAAAATGTCTTCGACGAGTGCACTGCCATGCTGTGAAAACTAAACCATCAATACTAAAATATTGACAAAATATAATTTGTGTTCAATGGTAGCAGTAAAGTGCTGGCAACCCTAAAAAAAATAATTTGACAGCTGACAGTTTAGGGTTAGTAAAAATGGAGCGTTACACGATAGCACAACGTGTCTTTATTGTTGAACATTATCTCAAAAATAATGAAAGTTTGACGGCCGCAGTTCGAAAATTTCATACAAAATATGGCCGGAATAGTGTTTTGACTTCATCAACTGTGAAGAGATTAATTGAAAAATTTTGAGAGTCCAAAAACAAGCCGTTCAAATGTCAATATCAAAGCAGTCCGTGAGGAGTGTTGTTGAAAATCCAGGAACATCAAATCGGCAAATATGTGGTTTCAACAAGGTGGTGCCACATGCCATACAGGCCATGAAACAATTATTAGAATTAGTATTTGACTGCATGAGACGTTTCCAGGTCGTGTACTCTCTCGTTTCGGTGATCAGAATTGGCCCCCTATATCGTGTGATTAAACACCTTTAGATTTATTTTTATGGGGTTATTTGAAGTCAAACGTGTATATCAACAAGCCCACACCCACCCGTGCATTAAAAGAGGAAATTCAACCACATTTATGCCAAATGGTAATGGAAAATTTCGACAAAAGAGTGCGTATGTGCCAGCAAAGTCGTGGAGGCCATTTGCCCAATGTGTTATTTCATAAATAACCCTACCCTATTTCCTTTATAATTCGTAAAAAAACAAAAACAAAAATATGATACTAAAAACTGTGTACTTTTCTATTTAAATCAAATCTTGCGTTAATTCTGGGACACCCTTTATATAACAATTTTTGTGGTTGTAAGAAAATAATTGATACCAGTGAGAGGGGGGGGGGTTGAATCTAACGGAAATCCTTCATTCAAGAAAATGACTGATCTTAGTTTGAAACCAGGCACCTGGGGGATCTATTTCGGGGATAAAAATGTTAGGATGTGCTATGCTCACTTTTATGTACTGTGCATATATAACAAGGTAAA
The DNA here is from genome assembly GCA_930367205.1 of Acanthosoma haemorrhoidale. Classification (NCBI taxonomy): domain Eukaryota; kingdom Metazoa; phylum Arthropoda; class Insecta; order Hemiptera; family Acanthosomatidae; genus Acanthosoma; species Acanthosoma haemorrhoidale. The sequence goes on along the minus strand of OV884015.1, from coordinate 9,555,926 downwards.
TACTAATATGTTAGGCTAAGAACATTGTGTATATAGTAGCTACGTTCGGTCCCCGGGGTAAATGTATTTACAATCCTTATAAAAAAAAAAAGTCGATATATTTCTACCCACTTACATTTTATTATATTGAATATAAATCTATGTAATCTATAGAACTCTAAATTAAATTAAAAAAAATAAAATTGCTTAACATTGATCCAGCCTGATTTCTATTCCCAATTGGATTATTTCCCAAAGGTAAATTACGTGTTTGATAAATAGAAGGTTTAGTTGGATATTATATGTATATCAAAAAGGGGAGCCCCATCACCTTATTAGTCAGTTTAGTCTAGTCACGTATAATGTATATCATTATGCTTGTTTATTCGATTATATAATTTCTATAAAATAACAAAACCTGTATATAATTTAGTGATGCTACAGGAAATACAAAATAATTTGTAAATAGATTCACCTGAGGATCTATAATTATATATAATTATCTGTAAATTTAAAGGGGCTATGAAGAAAAAAAAAATATATTATATGTATATAATCTATATAAACATAATTGAATTCACTTGATGATTGAAGTGAACTTAAACCTTCATTAATTAAAAAAGAAAACCAAAATAATTCTATTAGGAAGCAAATATTTATTTATTTTTTAATAAATAGCAGTGCGCCACTTTTTTGGTGGGGGATTGTAGTTATATACAGTTATAATGACGTTTAATAGAAATTAGATATGAATATATCCATGGAATGTTGATGAGCAGATGAGTGAGATCTGAAGATATTGAGGAAATTCAGAGCTGGCCGAAACCACTTCATCCCAAGTCTAATTGGCAACTCAAACTAGAGTTGTGTCGGCTAGACGAGGCGTCCATGCGCAATACGTTCACTACGTTCCACCCAGACAAAATTATTTACATGCGTAAAATTTGTCTTGGGGCCGTAACAGTTTCTGTACCAGCACACATGTTAATTAGTTCTGCCAGTGTTTAGTTCCAGTTATTATTGGGCTTTGGCGCCCATTGCCGTCTAATTATTAATTATTGTTTCTCATAGGGTTTAGTTCGGCCGTACAGAAAGAATGTACATATTATATCGTCTAGTTACTATTTGAGACATTTGAGACGAGATATCCTCCTTGGGAGAAATGAGAATGACGAAGCGAATGGTAAATAACTTAAAAAGATGGAAGGGAATTAAAAAAACTAACTGCTCTTTAGAGACGATGGCGCCACACGCTCCCATTTTCCTGGCAAGTCAGTAATTTGGAGTCGCCTGGAGGCAACGGTTCTTCCAGACCAGTGCCATTATGATCGACTGCTATATTTAGCTAGACTGTACACTGATGAGCCATTGCGGACTAATCATTAACTCAAGTCTTAGGCCTAACCTAAATCCTAGGAGTACTTTCTCTAGGTAGCATTACTAGGTAGTACTCAGGTAGCTATTGTTAGGAAGGTTTCTGTCAATACAATTCTTTATATTATATGAGGTGTAACATTGCGACCGAGTTTTTAATATTGTCGTCGGTCTATAATAGTTCGCAGGGGATGAAATGGTTCTATTGCTAGAACAGAGTGCATAAAAACTGAAAAACTAAATACAAATATTTCACAAAGAACGCCATCAAATAAATAATAAATTATATTGGGTTGACAAGAAGGTGAATTTCGGTTTGCAACGGTAGATAGTGTTATGTTTGTTTCCTTATTTTTTTGTTAATGTTAGAATTTGGTACTCGATACATTTCGGTTGCTGTAGAAACATATTCCGCGTAATTTTGTTTATAACTATCAGTAAACGGCCAGTTTTAACATGGAGTGCAAATATAAGAAAGCGCCTAAGGCTCACAAAGAGATATGTGAAGTTTATGGCTTGATTTTTTAATAGAACGCACGTGTCAGAATGAGTTTAAAAAAATGTATTTACTGAAAAATGAACTGCGTTCTAGTCGACCTTCTGAAGTTTACGATGAGAAAATGAAAGCCATAATTGAATCGAATCTTCATATAACTGTCCGAGAGATTGCAAAACATTTAAATGTATCACACACAACAATGGAAAATCATATAAAAAGTCTTGGACTTGTTAAGAAGCTCGATATTTGTGTTCCGCCAAGACAATGCGAGGCCTCACACATCTTTAGCAACAAGTACGAAACAGTTTTTCGCTGATAAGGACCAGAAGTTCTATGATCATGAAGTTACCAGAAAGATATTTGACTGATCAAAGTTCCTTTTTTTTATAGGTAAAGTTGAGTTTTATTTCACAGTAAAAAAACGAAATTACTTTCTTGCCAACCTCAATACATACACATAGATAGTAATTGAAGGGCAATTTATGTAAAAACATACGTAACATATGCATTGCATACAGTCAAAAGTGGGCATATGAAAAATTTAGAACACAGTCAAAGCTTCCATGATCACTTGAGCAAGACTGATAAATTTCTTCATTATTTCTTTAGCTGTGTTAATTAATGGAAAATTTAAATAAACTATTCATTACACAGTCTAAAAGTAACATAAAATAGTTTTTAAGGTGAGTGCAACACCATAGTATTCAACAAAATCCCCACTACACATTATATGGTTATTAAGTTTCGTATTTTCTTAGAAATAATAAAGTGATTAATTAAATTAGATGTGATTGATTGACATTATGATTATCAGGGAGGTCCTGTGATTTGATGATAGTTGCCGGGGATTGGTGATCCATGAATGAGCTAACCACTGAATAAATGCCTCCGCGCTGAATAAAGTTATCCACACAGAGCACTCAAGATAAACAAGCGATGAATAAACATCTTGGCTGGTGACTGCCTTGGGCCTGAAGAAGTCAGGATAATGCTATTCAAGCCGTTCACAAGCAAGATAATTCACTTCTCATTGTGCTTGTATTCCTTCTCATACGAATGAATCTTCATCTCCTATTCTAACTCGTAAAAGTTAGCAGAAGAACAATCAAATGATAGAAGGGCTTATTATTATTTTTTTTTGTTTTTTCGTTAGTGTTTTTATGTACGTATGCAATTGTTATCATACTTGAGAAATTCTGTTAGTAATTACTTATGGGCAGTAACTCAAAATGACTCTTTATGAGTGCTTTATAAAATGCCAAAGTTATGGAGGCATTTTACAAAAACAATGGAATAATTTTTATGTTTAATTCCGCAATTATCAGCAACACTTTTTTTTTTTTCTTTTTTTTATTTGCTTATATTTCTGAAACGGCAGTGGCCTCGTGACCTGCTATAAATTCGTGACAGTGGGAGTCCTGGCAATGACCTGTTTCTCCAATCATGTCCTGAGCGTCTGCGGCTCTCGCGCTCTTAGTTAGCCTCCACTGGCTCGTATCCGGTGAAATATGTACTTTTTGACTCTCCATTTCAGAGGTTAAAAAAAACCAGTTTAACGTAATGTGTATCACACAAAACAGTTGACAAAAGACTAACTGAAGCCTCGTCTATTTAGTGAAAACAAAAACTTGTCATGGTAACTCATAGTGGGTAGATACCAACAATAGATTCTACTTAGCTACACCGGAAGCTACTTATGACTCGACCTGTTATTCCCGTAGTTGTCAATTGATACATTTCCTCATAAGCCAATTGACTCCTGGAATATACGAATGCAAGAAGCAGGATGACCACAGGCAAACAATTATCCATTCCGATTAAAAGCCTCAATCACATCTCTTCCTACTCGACCGTTGATGTCCCCATAGCCGCAGACCGTCTCATCGATCACGGCCTCCGGATCCTTATTCAAATGGCCTGACAAGAGGCAGGAGACAGGACTCACTGAGGCTTATACCTGGAGACTCCAGTCGCAAATATTTTTTGCCTCCCGCGGCCAGAGAAGGACCGAAGCCAAGACGGATAGCCCTATAAATCTGCGACCCTGACAAAAAGTCTTTGTGACCAGGCCATCACTCCTGCTTATTCCCTTGGATCCTGCCCGCTTACGGCGCCCATAAAGAGTTCATCAGGAGGTGACTAGCAGCTCCTCTATAGCCACCTAACTACACTCTTATGCTCCAAGAACCGTTCCTCAAACAGTATCCTCTCTTTTTATAATCTATTCAAACCCAGCGAAATAAAGTAGTTTTTTTTGTTGCCAAACTAACTCTGAGTTATACTGTAGTATAAACTACTAAAATATCGTTATTGATAGTTTGTACTTCGCTTAGCCATCTGTGAAAGGCTGGCCTAGGTTCTAACCGGCATCCGGGAGGAAAATGAGTATTAAAAACAATCACGAGACCTTTATGCTAGATATTTTCCTTCGTGTCTCTCGAGTATACGATTATCATTTGAGGTCTTCTCCCACCCTGAAGCTATTCCTAGGTTTTGGTTAGCTGAGTTTACAATAGAGTAGAAACTAAATTAAAAAAAAAAAAAAACTTTTTCTGGGGATTACAATATGCTACAGATCAAATTCTATTAAAATAGTACATATAAAAGATAAACAATGACAAAATAATACATCATTACGCTATTATACAATAATAAATTAAAAATAAAACCGTTAGAAAACGCATCATAATTCATAAAGGGACGTAAGAATGAACCTTGTCGAGTATTCGGAGGAAGAGAAGTCAAGAGAGTGGGACAGCTGGGAAGAAAGGAAGGGTCGAATGATGCAGTCCTGTGAGAAGGAGTTTAAAGGACAGAAAGAGGGTTTACTCTAGGGTTCACTGTCGATTCGAACTGCTCGAGATTGTACTCCATGTAGGGAATCACGAAGAGATATCATACAAACCATTTTACACAGGAAGGTGGACATATAACTAATGTTTTGTTGCAACCATGTACATTTTTAAGTTCTTTGATTACTAGAGGAACATAAGCGCCAGCCTCGTAGCCTTCCTTGGCCATGTACCTCTTTCTCGGTGGTCCTTCTCCAAGTCTGTGCTACCGAAGGCCTCCGACTCAAGGTGTGTACGGCACCGCCATATTTCCAGGACAGCTGTACTTCTAACAAGGTTTTTCTGTCCTTCACCTTAGATCATTGGTTATCCTTTTCGGCCACCCGAAGCCTAGGATTCCTTGCAGTGAGGTTCCATGTCTCACGTCCGTATAGCAGAACATAATTCACGATTGTTCGAAAAAATCCCAGTCTGTTTAGACCGCCAGATGTTTCTCAGCTCAGTGAAGACTTCTTTTGATTTATCTTGCTACGTTCGGCGAATGAGTGATTTTCCTTTTAATATATATTATATCTTACTTCTGCTTATCTATACACTATATATGTAAGACAATTATTGAAGGTGGGGTGAATAAACTGAAATCAGTTTCTCTGTAAACAAAGCTAGCAATTTTATTCACTACATATTATATTATAACAATTATTCATATTGATTTACACAATCTTACCTGTAAACAAAGAAACGACAATTACAGTTTATAACCTTCTCTATCTGATGGCAGCCAGTGGAAGCAGCGCGGCAAATTCAAATTAAAGAGAGAATACTTTCATTACATATATATCTGTATACAACTGTACCCGAATACATAAAACTGTAAAGCAATATAAAAAGGATGTATCTTTTCTAAAATTTATAATAAAATAATAATAATAAAATTTAGACCTGATTTACCAACAAACACCACGCTGTTACGCTCTTCACAGGTGGTCTGAAAAGTTTCCAACCTCAACATGAAGATGGTAATAAAATAAATAAAAGCTAGTGAAATAAAAGCTTTGTTAGGTCGGGAACTTTTCAGCCCACCCTTAGTTAAGTAATTAGAATGTTTAAGTTTTAGGGGTGCCATCAAACTATTCAACTACTGACAGATGTCTGTTTATATATTGAAACCTACCTCATTTTTTACCATTTCTCTTTTTACTTTATTTGATCAATTTAACTTAACTAATTTGGCAGGTCCGTCATGAGATCTTTAATTCAAATTGTTTTATGTCTTTGACATAGGAATTTATCCCGATTGAATCGCTTGATCTCAAGGCTAATGTTTTAGTTATTAATAAATACTCATCCCTTCCAAGTTTATGAAATTCCACAGTAGCCTTTCCAACCACCCTAATCCTGTAGCACAGTCTTTGCACTGCGCCACTCATCCCTATAATCCTCCTCGGAGACTGAAACGGCAGTGGCCTCGTGACCTGCTATAATCGCGTGACAGTGGGAGTCCTGGCAATGGCCAGTTTCTCCAATCATGTCCTATTGTATGAATGAGCGAGTGAATGATGACTGTAAATATGGTATGAATGAGATCATTTATCTGTATTATTATTGCCTTATAAAAGGCAGATTGTAATTATTGCACAATAAAGTTCTATATATATATTAATAAATTGAGAAACTAGGAATTGTAAAATATATTCAAATAAAATGATTATAACAAATAATTATAATTATATAGAGTGCTGACAAAAAGTATAAATTAAATATTCAATTCCTTTTAAATTAGGATAGTTACTACTAATTACAAAAAACATGAAATTTGAGCTCAATTTCTTTTAATGGATCCGTAATAAGAAACAATATTAATATCACCCAATCGATGATCTTCCTGTAATCCAATCAACGTTACTTTCGCTGATGGTTCTTCTCCTCTCTTCCTGTATGGTAACCGCCAATTCGGGAGCTTGCTAACTGTGTTCCTGTCGACGGTTGATGCTTACCTGATGTGAGGGTTCCTGGTCATGATATTCTCAAATATCATGAATGTTACAATATATTCATTAGCATAAAGTTGTACAAAATAATTCTGAACTGAAACATTCATTTAACTTACTATGGGCCCCGATCGCACCTAAACCTAAAATAATTTACCTTAATAAATTAACGTGTTGATCAAAACGGAAAGGATTTATTTATATAAAATAGAAATCCCTGACTATATTTTATGATTTACTAACTAAGCATATTTTACTGAAAGAAAATGTACTTGATTGACTTGATGATATGAACATTACCGAGATCTTACTAGATTAACTATAAAACGTATCTCTTACTGAAATAGATCGATGGCTTCGAGATCAAGATGTGAGTCCAGTCAAAACCTCAGTTTCTCAGAAGTCTGCCCAAAACCAAGTCCTCAGCTCTGCAGCTAAGGAAGTCCTCTCCACTGTTTTGACCCGAAGCAAATATCCTGTTGTCTTGGGCCGTATCTACCTTTCTTCAACATAAGGCTTTTTTCGTTACGGCTCTTTGTGTTAGTGTATGCCTTTTCACACCATCTTCGGAGTGGGTTACGCACACTATTTTTGGACCACCCTAGCTGCTGAGTCCCATATCTCTTCTGGTACTTACTTTCGTGACAGGAAAAAAAACAAGGAAGAAGAGTGCCCTTAAATGATACTCGGCAACAGATGCAGCTTCACTCCCCACGTCGGGGGTTGAACATATAAAAATGTATTTACAATCCAGAGTATACACTCCAAAAATGGTTATGGTTAAAGAAAGATATTTGATTTAATACGAATGAGCTGGGATATAAATAAGACGGTGAAAAACTTCTCAATTCCTTAGACAGTTTTTTCTCAGCCATTGACTCGGTACGCGCGGGAGTCACGGCTTGCAGCACGTGTGCGAGGCTCGCGCGCTCCGCCGATGCAAAACACCTCCTCTTCGGCGGATACTTTTTTCACAGATTCTTTATTAACACAATAATAGCCGATGCGAGGGAAAAAATCTCATCTAATAATGCCGTGTTTACTGGTCCGTGAAACCAATATTCCTCGAGCCGTAGCATTACATCTATTATAAATAATAATTAGTTAAAACCTTCCCTTGTCTCTAAAACTATTGACATACAAACTTCTACTGACACGGATTTAGACATGCGGAGCCCAAATTTATGGCTACGTTGAAATTTTTTTTTTAATTTCAAAATCCCTTTATTCAACAACATTGTTACAATTTATGATCAAACTTCAATGAAAAATATTTACAATGTTCTCCTCGTGCTGCATGCGCAGATGCATTGGAAGGAGGTAGTATTTACAAAAACAATTTTCTATTTGAAGTTAAAATTACAACGTCTAGAATGCAATGTGTACAGGACTAAGTGATGGGGCTCACCTTCAGATTACAATGAGGGAACTACAAACTAAAACCTAAAACTAGAACCTAAGACTAAAGCGTTCCTGCCTCGACAGCATCCTGCCATCGACATGTCTATGTTGGATGAATTCATCCACCGTAGGCAAATCAAAGACCTCGTGAAGCTCACTGTTGCTCCGCAGCTCGAATGAAGTGTCTGACCACTTTCATCAGTATGCCGTTTTGGAATTGCTGGAGTCGCCGAGCTGTCATATACGTCAGATGACGAAAAAGCGGTGCACCATACAGAAGAGCAGGTCTGAGTACACTCTTATATATCATGAGCTTGAGGCGCAGTGATAGATTGGGGGAAGTCAATAAATGCGGGGTAAGACTTCGTGCGAGTTTGCTTCAACTTCTTCGAAAAATGGTTACTAAAACGGAGGTGTCTGTCCATTTTAATCCCCAGATATACTAGGTTGTTGGCTGGTGAATTTTGCTGCGTTCCTACTGTGTAAGTAGTAGGCAGCGGACTTTTTCCTTTTGGAAAGAGAAAATTACGCAGTCAGTGGCTACATTGATGAGACTTACATCAAAACTATACAGACTCAATGATTGATCACAGGTACACGATTTTACGCATAAAAACCATACGCTTCACTGGTCGTAGATTATACAGATATTTTCAAATAGCACTGACTGTCTACACCTGACGTATCTGCTAACGACTGAGGATACGGAGGAATAGTGTTCTTCTAAATTAATAAGAATAAGATATCTTCAAATTTAGCTTTAACAATCACAGGATGTCCTCATCACTTCAGACATGCTTTTTTCTAAATATTGACTGCACATTCGCTGGTTGTGGATTAGTCTAAGGATTCTCATTGCCATTTTTGTTTATTATTGCGCACATTCCCTGTAGCGACCGCTAACTACATAAGATAAATCACCCTATACTCTATTGCATGTATATTGTAAGCAAAAGTAAGATAACATGAACTAAATGTATTATAAACAAATGTAAATCATTGTAAAAGTGTTAAGCAATAAAAGGCGGAAGCCAACTAAGTCATAAACATGAAAGGGTCGCCAGCTGGCAGTCATAAACAGTCCTTTAGGGGGCCTCTCTACCTCCACGGGGGCGAGGGGTCGGGTAAGCGTGGGTACAACACCGCAGGTGTCCACAGCCCCCAACCCGGATTAGACCCTCGCAGCCTCCCAGCAGGAAGTAGAGAGGGTACTTAAGGCAGGGCTACTGGCCCTGTTAGTCAGTATCTTAGTCTCCTCGCGAGGCTCTCGCGAGTCTATCGCGACCTTTACTCAGTGACGCTTGCTTGGTTTCCGCTCGAACTCTGAAAACTTGACTAATTCTTTATGAAACCTCTGTACCTCTTCTCTTGAACATAGTGCATTGTCGGGGCACATACCTATCATAAATGGAGTCAGATAGTAACGCCGTCATGGAACCCAGGTTATAAACTCGAACAATCCGCACTTATCACCAGCGCTAGGGTGATCAGGCACCTCCCTAGTGACGACCCGACATTTCCTTTCACATGCTCTAGGTTAGCGGCAAGAGCCTAAAACTATTCTAGGTGAAGTAATGACCCGAATCTTCTGGAAACCTATTATAGATGTATTCTGGATTTTCCTATTATAGTTGATCAATAAATATTTTATTACAGTTTCTGAAACTTGATAATACACCTTATTAATACATGCAAAGAGGGAGTCTAAGTTGAAAACGTCACTTCTGGAAACAGCAAAAATGTTTTTAATGCATAATAAAATCAAGTTTAGTCATTGAAACTGAGGTCCCTGTTAAAACTAGCTGTAAGCTACAATAAAAAAAGCTGATTAGTCCTAAATAGCTTGAAGTCAGCGAGAAATCAGCAACACCAAAAGGTCTTTTTACGTTGAATTTCCCTCATCAGTATTTATCTTCTTTCCACTTATATGTGTCGTATGTGTACGCTACAAATAAATCTCCTTTACTTCTGCGACTGGAGGGTCAGAAGAACACTCGACGGTAAGAATGTCTCAGATATATATAATGAGAACTGGAGTGCACAAGAAGGAAACGGTGGTGCGTCTTATGCAGACGAGTATAAATAGAATTAAATCGGTAATGTATAGCAGGCATAATAGTTCGAGGCAGGTGTGCATTAGTCTGGAGACGAGGGACGCCATGTTCCATGTAAGCTGGCCATTAGTTATGTAAATGGAAGCGCCTCAGGCCAGTATTCGAAAATAACTCTCGGGACTCTTAGATCGCTAATTCGAGAGGGTCTTCGGTCTTCGGTCTTCTCTGTCTGTGAAGATTATAGAGTGCATCTTCGCAGGGTCTGTGTTTCTAGCAACCTCTGTCCCTGGAGGGGCGCTCTAGAATTGAGATTCTCTAATACGTATAAGGCGGGTAGACATAATAGAAAAAAATCGGGACAAACAATAATAATTACAAATTCATATCTTACAAATAATAAGAACTAGTACATACTAAACAAAAAACTATGTCAAATAAAGGTGCAATGTTCAGTAACACATTTAGAAAATAAAGTCATAGATGGATTGATGTAAGACAAACAAAATCTATTTGATGAAGCCTATGCAATAAATTAGACAATTAAATGAAGTAGGTACATGCCAAACATACAATAGTAAACAGCAAGCAAGGTGCCAGCCTAACATATTCTAGAATATATAAAGGGTGTCCCAGAATAACGAATAGAAAACAGTTTTTAGTATTTTTGTTGTTATTTTTTTATTAAATTATAAAGTAAATAGGATAGGGTTATTTATGGAATAACACATCGGGCAAATGGCCTCCACGACTTGGCTGGCACATACGCACTCTTTTGTCAAAATTTTCCATGACCATTTGGCATAAACGTGGTTGAATTTCCTCTTTTGATACACGGGTGGATGTGGGCTTGTTGACATACACATTTGACTTCAAATAACTCCATAAAAAGAAATCTGAAGGTGTTAAATCACACGATCTAGGGGGCCAATTCTCATCACCGATACAAGAGAGTGCACGACCTGGAAATGTCTCATGCAGTATTTGTTTCATGGGCTGTATGGCATGTGGCACCATCTTGTTGAAACCACAAGAATATGAAATTTATAACTGCGGCCGCCCAACTTTCATTATTTTTGAGATAATGTCCAACAATGTGTCTTTATTGTTATATTACCTTAAACTGTCAGCTGTCAAATTGTTTTTTTTTTAGGGTTGCCAGCACTTTACTGCACAAATGGCGGCAAATTCAAATCTTGCGTTAATTCTAAGACACCCTTTAGTAACATATTCTGGTATATATATTAAACAATGAGATAATGATGGAAACCCAAAAATAAAATAAAATGAATAAATCGTTCCCAGACCAGCAAATGTCTCTTTGGATGGTGAGGAGGTGGAGAATTCCAGAGGGTGGTGGTGCGAGCGAGGAAGAAACCGGATCTTGTGTTCACGATTTGAAATGTAGAATATTGTATATATATAGGGAGGGTGATGGAAATTGATGGTTTGGAAAATGAACTAACCTAAGAAATAATTTAGACGGAAGAAGGGGGAAGACCACTCGAACTTGGCCTTAAGGCAGGAGACACTGGAGCGTTATCAAAGCCTATTCCAACACCTTCAAATATTCTGTTTTTATATAATAAAAAACAGTTGGTAAGAAAAAAAAACAAGATACAAACGAAAAAATATAATTTTGAGATCGAGCAACAGAATACTTTCCATGGCCGGCTTTTCATTTGTTGAAAAGATTACTTTGAGTGACCCTGATGGTTTTGAAAAAAAAAATAAGACGTTACAGGTCAAATGATACCATGTAGTTTCTTCACAATTTACATATTTAAGAAGTTTTAAGAAAACTGCCTTTCTTCCCCAGACGGTATAAAGAGCCAAAACCGTTCTATATTCACTGCTGAAACATTACAATAGTACTTAAGCATAAGAATCGTACTGAAAATACCAATAAGCAATATAATAATTGACAAATATTTCATTATTCTTTATTTTTTATGCCTTTGATAGTATACTAATTATATGACTGTACAAAATATTGAATAATTAACACTTTAGTTCAACAACTGCTTGTTGAAATTAAATTGTTTTTACTATTAATTACAATGTTTATTACTATTATTTTTATTAACTTTTTTCTTGGTAACTCCAGTAGTCTACAATGAAATAGTAACTGATAGTATGTTTGCTTTGTACTGTTGTCACGAGGGCATTTGTAGTCAGTTGCTGTGCGAATATTTTCTACTCCCTCCTTCCTCGGTCAGTGGTTAGGTCTATTTGTAATGTGGATTTTGTATCTTCTGTGTTTGTTCTACTGTTTGTACAAATGTAGCCCGGTCACAGATCCTCCCAACAAATATCCTACAAACTTAAAATTGTTACAGCCACAAATGAATTACATATGTGCTGTATCGAAGGAAGGCGCAGAGTCTAGACCGACCCGCACGGCCTGCTAATCAGTACCTGGTATGGAGGTACAAACATATGTACCATGTTCCACTATCGCCTGTACCATCTTGCCCTTACTCATCAGCGTACCAGATGAAGAAGCTGCAATGTGCCAAGGTGCATGCCATTCCAGGACCCTCATTATTGTCACATTAGCTTCTGAGAGCAAGATGTTCCCATCAATGCTGTCATCAATGGCTCCCACTTCCTGTCTTTATCTTTTGTCTCTCCCTCGTTTCCTTATCTCTTTCTACAGATGATAAAACTTTTCATTTTTAAATAGCTCTTATTAAATAGTGTACCCTAGGTTGTATATATATATATATATATATATATATATATATATATATATATATATATATATATATATATTATATTAAAATGAAATAATATTTGAAGTCTGGGAACGGCTTATGACTTTTTTTGAGTATTTTATAAATTGTTGTAGAAAACATGCTCTGTATTTTTGCCTTTCAAAACTATTATTATTTTTTTAATCAATGCATTTTTTATTTCCTTATTTCACTGTGTTTCTTAGGATTGAAAAATAAATAAGAAATATATATTGTTATGATTTTTATCTTTATTGCTACTATTCAATTTTACCTGAGGGTTAATGGTTCTGATAATATAAAAAATAATTCTGGCAAAAGGAAAACTGTCTAAATATGCCACCTGAAGAAAAAAAATATCCTAACTTTAGGTTGTTTCAGTTGAAATTACCAACTTTTCTTTCAATGAAACATATTTGTTTTTTCAAAATATTTTCCTTATTAGTTTTTTTTTTGTAGATAGCCGATAATTTATGAGTAGCCTTGTTTCTTTTTTTTCCTGAGTAATTAAAACATAATTTCTAACTAACAGCTTATCTTTCTTCACAATATTCTTCAGAAGGACTGACCCGAATTACAGGGAGGTGTACCAGTTTCATTTCTTAGGCGAATTGGTCCACAGTCTTTAGGTGATGACCATTTCACATGGAAGGGGCATTTCTGTTTTTTCTGTCTTCGCGGCATTATTATGTTTATCCTTCAAGGAATCGTGGAGTCGTGATGATAAAAACCGGAAACATATTTCGTCGAGGTTCGGACACATTATTTTTTTAATAATTATAGTAGATTACCACTTGGCACATTGGCCGTAAAATTTTAATTTAAGTTTACTAACATAAAGTTTTAAGAATATAACGCCACAGAAAGGACAGTTAGTGACAATTAAGTTTGTGGCTTACATGAAAAAGTGGATACTCGATTTCTTCGATGTATCTAGAGAACCAACATTAATTTTCTACAAAATATTTTTTTAAAACCTCTATTATCGTATAGGGAAGTATTTATGAGAGCAAGTTTTTTGACACGTTGCAGCACCTAACCAACCCAGTTTTTAACACTATGACCCCACCACCACTCCCGCATCGATGGCAACAGACTGTCTAGAGAAAATTATGTTAAGAATTAGTATGTAAGTTAGTTTTAAGTTTGATCAAAAATGTGAGCCCCATCACCTTTATTAGTCAGTTCAGTCCAGCCACGTATAATGTGTATCATTATACTTGTTTATTCATTATATAATTTTTATAAAATAACAAAACCTGTATATAATGAAGCCATGCTACAGAAAATACAAAAATAATTTGTAAATAGATTCGCCTGAGGATCTATAATTATATATATAATGATCTGTAAATTTAAAGGGGCTATGAAAGAAAAAAATAATGTCATCATCATCAGCATCATACTAATTATCTACAATAATAAATTGAAGCATTAATAAGCATTCAAATTCACTCTCTTTTTTTTCTATCCTTGATAAATAAAAATTATCCGTATTATTTCAATTTTTAATTATTATTAGCCAGATTATATAATAATTGATCATTGTTATGAAAATAAATAATAAAACGGTGGTAATGGAAGGCTAGGTAATTCAGATGTGCCGGTCGTTTAGTTCCCAGCACTGCCGACAGATTTCCCTTGGTATAGCGTGACAAAAACGTTACTTTTCTGTACCACAGAAGAGTAATTAACGGTTATTTCCTGACACTTTATTGTAATCGTTATGTTTTCACCTCTGTGTGTCAGTGTGTTTTGGAGAGTCCTCTGTCTCAGCTGGACCATTCTAAGGTCTGATTTGCTATAAAAAAAAAAAACACGATAATTGAAGCCATATCTTCACAACATGACTGATTTAATTATTTTTTATCTATTAAAAAAAGAATTATTATTCCTTTGTAGTCGTCACGTACTTGTTTACAATAAGTACTTAATTGTTATAAAATTTTTCAAACTATAATCAACAAAATGTCATTAAAACCATACTAAACATAGTCTTCAATTTTAGCTTATTTTGAGGGTATTTATTATTTTCATTTATTTATTTGATAGTAATTCATTTAATTATGAGCCTTCATTACTTTATGATTAGGACATCGAATAATACTTTAGTACAGTGAAAAATATAATTACTCTAAAGCACTGGTATAGTTAAAGTCGCGAGCTTGACATCGATGGCAGTTTAAATGATTTGACTGGGGATCTTTAATTTTTTACCCCACTAAAATATATCATTGACACATGACTTCTCATGTGTTCCCTACATGAGACGAGACTTGTACGTAAACTGTCATGTTTCTAGCTTCTGTATTTGAAACAAAAAAAAAAGCGTACCCCAAAAAATGATAAGCACTGGTAATCCAGTGAAAATATTAACACCGAACATGAAAAAAATGATGTTCCCTTTCTCATTCAACATTAATTCTGTTCAACTCCGTAACAGTAAATTTTCCCTGCCCCCCTTAAATTTCTATTCAGAGTAAATTTTAGCCTTGATGCCGGATAGTACCCTAATTAATTGACCCTAAGCGAGTACATTACGACATGCATACATGTACGACATGCATACATGTACGACATGCATACATGTACGATATGCATACATGTACGATATGCATACATGTACGATATGCATACATGTACGATATGCATACATGTACGATATGCATACATGTACGATATGCATACATGTACGATATGCATACATGTACGATAATCTCTTAACTTCAGGTGTGCTTTATTGCTCAAAGTGCAAACAAGAGTGCGCAAATTCTATGTGCTACTGCACCTGCGATGTACAGTAAGTATACCATTGGACCTGATAGGACAATCTTTTTATTTATTTGAAAAAAAACAATTAAAAAAAAAAACGGTGATATCAGGTCGAGTCATAAGTAACTTCCGACGCAGCTAAGTAGAATCTATTGTTCGTATCTACCCGCTATGAGTTACCATGACAACAAGTTTTTGTCTTCACTATATATGCGAGGCTTCAGTAGTCTTGTTTTTTGTGATACACGTTACGTTAAACTGTTTTATTTTTAACCTCTGAAATGGAGAGTCAAAAAGTACATATTCTTCATGTAATGCTTTGGGAATTTCAACAAGGCAATAGTGCTAGGGCGACATCTGAAAAAATATGCAGTGTATATGGTGAAGGACTAATAACTGATCGGGCAGTTAGAAATTGGTTTATAAAATTCCATTCTGGAGATACGACCTTAAAAGACAAACCGAGAGCGGGACGTTCTTCCGACTTTGACGACAACCTTTTAAAGGCAATATTGGAGCAAAATCCACGTCAATCAACAAGAGGTATAGCAGAAAGGTTGAATACATCACAATCAACTGTTAACCGCCACCTGGAGAAATTAGGGAAAGTCAGCAAGGAGTGTGGGTACCTCACAATCTCAGTGAACGGAATAAAGAAGATCGCATGTCAATCGCCACAAGTCTGCTCTCACGGGTAAAATGCCTTTTTTAAACAGGATTGTAACAGGCGATGAAAAATGGGTTACCTATGACAATATAGTCCGCAAAAGACAGTGGCTTGATAAGGATCAACCACCCCTACCAGATCCGAAAGCAAACATCCATGGCAAAAAGATTTTATTGTGTGTACGGTGGGATTGTCAAGGAATAATTCACCTTGAGTTGTTGAAGTCAAATTTAACGATTACTGCGGATAGATACGTTCAGCAGTTGCAAAGAGTGCAAGAGAAACTACATAAAAACCGACCTACACTCGTCAAAATTAATATAATTTTGTTATATAATGAATGAAAAATAAATAAATAAAAAACCGGAAGTTACTTATGACTCGACCTAAATATTTGTGTTTTACCAAAATAATCGCGTGTAAAATTCAAATAAACGTATTTATCCTTCTAAATACAGTTTCATAAGCCATGCCTAGTGTTTAAATCTCTACAATCAACCTATTATTAAAATGCCTGAAAATTATAATTTATGTTCAGGGGAGTGTCTGGCAATAGAGAACTTAATGTTGGAGAAAACACACTCAAAGCTAATTGACTAACACCCTATGATGTTTGTTAATGGTTTCACATCGTAGGATTTGTATGAGGCGTGTTAGATGTCCAAGACACCGGTTCATCTCCCTCCGTACAGAACCAACAGTAGAAGTGACCGGAGCATTAGAGCGTTTACGGTCTGTTACCTGGCGGTCGTTTGTCTGCTTTAGTGTGTAATAGCCACGAGTCTAGTAGTTCCCCTTTCAACTTTACGATGTCGTATATATCGGCCTGCGAGTTTATCCTGCCAGTTTGTGCCAAGTTATTATTGCACTTCTGTTAGGCTCTCAGTCGCTCGAGCCACTGCACTACTCCACCAGAGCAAAAAAATACTATTTATTTCTTACTGTTAGACTTTGTGCACTAATTTGATTTGTTTGAAGCGGTTAAAATAATAATTGTTACACTCAAGAATAGGCCAGATTTGGCCAAGTATTAAATGGACATTGAATACCAACAAGATCCCTGTGATTTAGGTAAAACAATCCTCCAGGTCAAGTGGGACTGACAATTCAGTCAAATGTCTCCAACATTTCCAGAATGGGAACATGCGAAAAGTGGTCCGACTCTCGAGAGGTTGAAGAACGCTGCAACCGTTGCTTGGTGTGCCGTCGGTGGGTGAGTTCATCTACCGGAGATACATTAAGTTTTTTGACACGTTGCAGCACCTGACCAACCCAGTGTTTAACACTACGACCCAACCACCATTCCCTCATCGATGGCAACAGACTTAAATTAGGTTAAGAATTAGTATGTAAGTTAGTTTTAAGCTCGATCGAAAAGGTGAGCCCCATCACCTTTATTAGAGTCAGTTCAGTCCAGTCACGTATAATGTGTATCATTATATTTGTTTATTCCATTACATAATTTTTATAAAATAACAAAACCTGTATGTAATGTAGCAACGCTACAGGAAATACCGAAATAATTTGTAAATAGATTCGCCTGAGGATCTATAATTATCTGTAAATTAATTAACAAAATAAATAAGTAATAATAAATAAAAAAAAAAAAAAAAAAAAAGCATCCCTTTTACCATCAACCTTAACTGACATACTGTTGAATATGTACTCAGATGGATGGTAGCTCTGAACGTTGACATTGAATGTTCATTCAACTATGATAGTGCAAAGTGGACTCTATGATTGATATTGATACAAAGAGCAACGGACTAGCTAAAATAATTAAAACATCATAAATAAGAGAAACTATAATATGTACATATCAGATAAAGTCCGAAAATAATGTACAATAAGGTTAATGATTTAGAATGTGAATACAGAGAAGCAAAAACAAATGATACTATTATACTGGAATTAAACTTTTTTTGCACACCATTATGGTAGTATGGTCTTGGTAGTATGGTCTTGGTTTCCTCGAGTTCATGTAATCAAGCATTGATTGTCCACGGTATAAGGTGAATATGTTTGATGAAGTTACATTGTTCTTTGCTGGCCAGCGATCACTCTTTAACTTATTACTCCCTCAATAAACAGGGAGCTTCTCTACTCAATGATCTTGGAAATAGGAAATAGAGAATGAATTGAAGTGCCGCTCATTTCACTTTACTCGATAAAGGCCAATATGATCAGACATCAAGCATGGCAATTCTATAATTTTGTTTTTTTCAGTCGTGTGCGTAGTTGCAAGTTGACGATCCACGTTTCCTTCAAACATGCTATTTATTGAACCTAACATATGAACAGAAAATTTCAAGCCAGTTTCAAGGCCACATCACCCTTCAACGCCCATCTTTGGGCTCGCTGCGGTAGTACAAGGCACCTATTTGGTCTTGCTTAATACCCTTATATTAAACATCTGCCGAGTACGGAGTCTAGTGAAAGTGTCTGCCTTCTAGATTGTCAGATTGTTGAATGGCTAAGCTTAGCCTTAAATTTGAACAATACATGAGTAAATTTAAGAACACACCTTAGATACAAAATAAAGATAAGCCCATGGATGTACGGCTGTTCGTTCAAGCAATAGACAAATTTCTTCTAAATATATGCATCTATTTACGATGAAAATTTCTTGAGAACATTTTCTGGATGTTGTTGAAATAAAGTAAAAAATCGTTTTTATAAACCTATTTTTTTATAGATATATTCTTAAATATAAAAAAAAATACATGTTTTTTAAAATGTCCGGTAGTTTTCTTGGGATTGTTCGTAATCCCTTCTGATAAAACTCAAATAGCCTCTCCTCCGACAGAATCCTGTCCAGGCCCCTTGAAGTTATTCTCTGACGTAACTTTATATCGACTTGGACTATTCTTCGTTACAGACAACGTTATAAATTATATTGCTTATTAAGGTTTTGTTGTTTTCAAGAAATACTATTACGGAATCTGGATGAGTTCATCCAAATTTATGACAGTGCCTGTTAAGTTAGACTATAAAGTATCATTTGATATTGTGAGCAAATATTGCATTTTATCGGCGATTAAAATCTATTACCAACCAGTGACTTCCTCCTATAGAACATCTGCGTCTCTACTCCACCTGTAAGGTGAGCATTTCCAATCTACCTGGAAAAGATGATCCTTGTTTGACATTTGGCGTTGGATGATTCTCCGAAGAGAGGACTTGCGAAGAAGAAATGTGGAAAGTGTTATATGAAAATTGTAATCAACAGATTTCAATGTCTCGTTGCAGATGAAATAATGGCACTAATAATGAATTGCCTGCCGTTCTCTGACTCTGCATAAATTACTTTGTTTCTACTCATAACTCTGTTTATTTTTAAACGGTCTATTTCATAGTGAATGCAAACCAGTTGAATAATGAACATTCGCTAGTACAAGGAAATATTAACAGTCTGTAACTTAACTTAAGGAAATATTGACTGTCTGTAACTTAACTTAAGGAAATATTAACTTTAATCTGTAAAGTAGCTGAATCATCGAACATAAAATGCTGGAAACGTGACGTGATAAAGAAAATAGATGATGTTGAAAAGTCCGGTACAAAAACCAAAGTTACAACGATTGAGAACAATTATCAGGTCGAGTCATAAGTAACTTCCGGTGCAGCTAGGTAGAATATATATCGTTCGTATCTACCCGCTGTGAGCTACCATAACAAGTTTTTGTTTTCACTATATAGACGAGGCTTCAGTTAGTCTTTTGTCAACTGTTTTGTGTGACACAAGGTACGATAAACTGTTTTTTTTAACCTCTGAAATGGAGAGTCAAAAAGTACATATTCGTCATGTAATGCCTTGGGAATTTAAACAAGGCAATAGTGATAGGGCGACAGCTGAAAAAATATGCACTGTATATGGTAAAGGACTAATAACTGATCGGGCAGTTAGAAATTGGTTTATATAATTCCGTTCTGGAGATACGACCTTAAAAGACGAACCGAGGGCAGGACGTCCTTCCGACTTTGACGACAACCTTTTAAAGGCAATATTGGAGCAAAATTCACGTCAATTAACAAGAGGTATAGCAGAAAGGTTGAACACATCACAATCAACTGTTAACCACCACCTGGAGAAATTAGGGAAAGTCAGCAAGGAGTGTGGGTACCTCACAATCTCAGTGAACGGAATAAAGAAGATCGCATGTCAATCGCCACAAGTCTGCTCTCACGGGTAAAAACATAGTATAGTAGTCTAAATAATTTGACTAAAAACGAGATGGATTGGAAATTTTTAGAAGAATGTAATTGAGCATGAAAATATATTGTTCAGAGAAGAGTAGTTTTTTTGGTTTGTGATGTGCTTGATCATTCGTGAACCAGACAGACATTTTATTAGAGCTGAGATGTCGGGCGATATATATCCATATATATTATCAAGTGATGTCCCCCTTTTAATTACGTAAACCTAGTTCTTGAGAGGAAGTTAAAAAGAGAGAGAGAGGGGAGAGTGAGAGAGAGAGAGAGTGAGAGAGAGAGAGTGAGAGAGAGAGAGAGAGAGAGAGAGAGAGAGAGAGAGAGAGAGAGAGAGAGAGAGAGAGAGAGAGAGAGAGAGAGAGAGAGAGAGAGAGAGAGAGAGAGAGAGAGAGAGAGAAACCTAAATCTTGACTAACAGTACCCAGAGAGCTAGTGATACATTAAAGGTCTGTGACCGCGAAGCCTCCCTTTTGTTCGCAAGTCAACTCTTTCTCTCACGGTTAACTTGATGGCTCGTTTTGGAATATCAGGAAATAGCGGTACAATTTCCTCCCAGCCTTCTCGGATTCGTAACTATAATTGTTCATCTCAATTCTTTTTACTATAACTATATTAGTATAATTTCACCAGCTGTATGGAACCTTAGGATAAAATGTCTTCAGTTCTGGTTTCCTTGACTACAAGAAATACTTCATTTAAATAAAAAAGTATCAATAAACAGCTCAAGCTAATTATTTTTTTTTTTTTATCTGCTGTGGTTTAGAATATCCCATGAAAGCAGGAGTTCCACAGGGCAGTTTTCTGGGTCCCATCCTCTATAACCTATACACCGCTGATGCCCCCTCTACCCTCAATACCTTCTTGGCCACATTTGCAGATGACACTGCAGTCTTGTCATCCCATCCAGACCCCGACATAGCATCCCATAACCTTCAAAAACACCTTGATGAGTTCGTGTATTGGTGCAACCAATGGTGGATCAAAGTTAACTTTATTGTGCAATAATTACAATCTGCCTTTTATAAGGCAATAATATATATATTATAACTTTATTGTGCAATAATTACAATCTGCCTTTTATTTTTTTTGTTAATTCCTTTATTGTGCAATTATTACAATCTGCCTTTTATAAGGCAATAAGTAATTAAGATATATGCTCTCATTCATACAATATTTACAGTTCATCGTTCACTCGCTCGTTCATACAATATTTACAGTTCATCATTCACTCGCTCATTCATACAATATTTACAGACAGCCCAGAGACCCCCCAAATCCACCGCAAAGAGAAAGCGGAGTCCTGGGAAGTCCCCCACGCTCCTCCGTCAGCCGCGTCACTGGATACTAGCCAGTGGAGGCTGACCAAGAGCGCGAGAGCCACAGACGCTCAGGACATGATTGGAGAGACTGGCCATTGCCAGGACTCCCACTGTCACGCGTTTATAGCAGGTCACGAGGCCACTGCCGTTTCAGTCTCCGAGGAGGATTATAGGGATGAGTGGCGCAGTGCATTGACTGTGCTACAGGATTAGGGTGGTTGGAAAGGCTACTGTGGAATTTCGTAAACTTGGAAGGGATGAGTTCTAGAATGTAGGGTATATTAAGGTCGTTATGAAGGGTTTTGTTGCTGACATAATAAGGTGCATTTACTATTGTTCTCAGGACTTTTGATTGAAAGGATTGGATACGCTTGATGTTAGACTTTTTTGCTGTCCCCCATAGCTCTATTCCGTATGTCCAGATTGGTTTAAGTATAACTTTGTAGATTAGTAGTTTATTTTCTATTGAGAGATGGGAGGTCCTTTGAAGTAGTCTGTACAGTTGTCCAAAGCGTCTGTTTAGTTCTTGTCTTTTTAGTCTCGTATGTGGGTTCCAGGTCAGTCGTTTGTCAAGATGGAAGCCTAAGTACCGTACTGTCTCGGATACAGGGAGAGGAATAGAATTAAAATAAACTAGTGGACCAGACTTGCGACAAAGGGTGAAGGTAATGTGAGAGCATTTTGCTTCATTAACTTTGATCCGCCATTGATTGCACCAATACTCGATCTCGTCAAGGTGTTTTTGAAGGTTATGGGATGCTATGTCGGGGTCTGGATGGGATGACAAGACTGCAGTGTCATCTGCAAATGTGGCCAAGAAGGTATTGGGAGTAGAGGGGACATCAGCGGTGTATAGGTTATAGAGGATGGGGCCCAGGACACTGCCCTGTGGAACTCCTGCACTTATGGGATAGTAGTTAGAGTATTCTAAACCACAGCGGACTTGGAAGAAGCGGTTTGAAAGGTAGGACTGTAGGATTAGGAAAAGGGTCTGTGGTAAATATCTTTTGAGCTTGTAGAGCAAACATGCGTGCCAAACCCTGTCAAAAGCTTGAGCTATATCGAGAAAGGCAGCAGTGCAATACTGTTTGGTTTCAAGGGCTGAGGAGATGTGATCAACAACGCGAAGGCCTTGTTGAGCAGTGTAATGTCGTTGGCGGAAACCAAACTGGTGTGTGGGAAAAAGGTTTTTGGATTCAACAATAGGAAGTAGACGTTTTAGTAGGAGTTTCTCAAATATTTTTGAGAGGATAGGGAGTAGGCTAATTGGACGATAAGATGAGGCGTCATTAGGTGGTTTACCGGGTTTGGCGAATAGGACAATAATGGAATGTTTCCAGAGGAGAGGAAAGTGCGTCGTTCGGATTATGCAATTATATATGTAGGTTAGGAAGATTATGGCTTTAGGAGGAAGTTGTTTGAGAATTTGAGGAGTAAGGAGATCATATCCAGGAGATTTTCGGTAAGGTAAGTTTTTCAGAAGGTATTTAACCTCAGAGGGGTTAACGGCTTTTGGTGGAAGAGAGAGAGGAATAGGTGAAGTGAGGAAATCTTCCACAGTTGTGCTGTGAGTATGGCTTTGATGAGAAAGGTGAGGTGTGAAAGTATGGGTAAGATGCAGAGCAAATTCCTCCGACCTATCCCCATCCGAAGCCGCCCAGGACCCATCATCACGACGGAGTGGGTGTGAAACAGGTTGATACTTTAGGATTTTTTTGGTTACGTTCCACAAGGAGTTATCCCTGGTGGACAGAGAGGAGAGGTAGGAATTGAAAGAATCGGAACGGAAGGATGCCAATCGCCGCTTTACCAATCGGCAGTACTGATTGTACGAGCGACGATCAATAGGATGCCGGGATCTTTGCCACACTGTACTGGAGCGGCGTTTGGATTGGATTAGATCTTTGAGATGCTGAGGTAAACGATTATGATTGTGGATTTTTGTGTGACGATGGGGTGACGATGCCTCCCAAGCCGACCTCTGGACCAGAGTAGTGAAAGAATGCACTGCATCGTCTAGGTCTTGGGATGTTTTCAGGGATAATTTGAGGTTTACGGAATCTGTAAGAAGCTGACGGAAGTGGTCCCAGTGAACTGGGCCCCTAATAAATGAAGGAGGAGGCAGTTTGTGAATTGGTCTTAAGGAAATGGTTAATAATAAAGGGCTATGATCGGAGGAAAGGTCATCGAGGCGCTTGAGTGAATAGTTAAGTGTTCCTAACTGCCTTTTATAAGGCAATAATAATACAGATAAATGATCTCATTCATACCATATTTACAGTCATCATTCACTCACTCATTCATACAATAGGACATGATTGGAGAAACTGGCCATTGCCAGGACTCCCACTGTCACGCGATTATAGCAGGTCACGAGGCCACTGCCGTTTCAGTCTCCGAGGAGGATTATAGGGATGAGTGGCGCAGTGCAATGACTGTGCTACAGGATTAGGGTGGTTGGAAAGGCTACTGTGGAATTTCATAAACTTGGAAGGGATGAGTTCTAGAATGTAGGGTATATTAAGGTCGTTATGAAGGGTTTTGTTGCTGACATAATAAGGGGCATTTACTATTGTTCTCAGGACTTTGGATTGAAAGGATTGGATACGCTTGATGTTAGACTTTTTTGCTGTCCCCCATAGCTCTATTCCGTATGTCCAGATTGGTTTAAGTATAACTTTGTAGATTAGTAGTTTATTTTCTATTGAGAGATGGGATGTCCTTTGAAGTAGTCTGTACAGTTGTCCAAAGCGTCTGTTTAGTTCTTGTCTTTTTAGTCTCGTATGTGGGTTCCAGGTCAGTCGTATGTCGAGATGGAAGCCTAAGTACCGTACTGTCTTGGTTACTGGGAGAGGAATAGAATTAAAATAAACTAATGGACAAGTCTTGTACGAGCGGCGATCAGCAGGATGCCGGGATCTTTGCCACACTGTTCTAGAGCGGCGTTTGGATTTGATCAGATCTTTGAGATGCTGAGGTAAACGATTATGATTGTGGATTCTTGGGTGACGATGGGGTGACGATGCCTCCCAAGCCGACCTCTGGACCAGAGTAGTGAAAGAATGCACTGCATCGTCTAGGTCTTGGGATGTTTTCAGGGATAATTTGAAATTCATGAAATTCCGTATTAACCTATCCAACCACCCTAATCCCCTCGCACAGTCATTGCACTGCGCCACTCATCCCTATAATCCTCCTCGTAGACTAACGCGGAAGTGAACTTGTGACCTGGTACAAATACGTGACAATGGGAGTCCTGGCAATGAGAACGTCCTCCAATCATGTCCTGAACGTTGAGGGAGCATGGGGGACTTCCCAAGACTCCACTTGCTCTTTGGCATGAGGAGGGAGGTCTCTGGGCTGTTTGTAAATACTATATGAATGAGCAAGTGAATGAATAAATGTAAATATAGTATGAACGAAAACATTGATACCAGTAAGACTAATTAACAATAAACACTAACCTCATACTAGAAAACAAACTTCGCTCAAGTTGCTGAAAACAATTTGGAGTTACGGAATAGAACAGCCAAAACTTCGAACACAAATAAATTCAAACATTCCAATCCAAATCAACTTTTATTATTCATGTCTACTCGAGATCTTGAGTTTTAAAACTTTGATTTTATTTTAGCCTATTTAAAGCATAAAGTAAAACATCCAAGCAGGATATATAAGTGGAGTTATGTTACGATTATCAATGAAACTGATAAATTATGAAAATTAATCCCAAACACATATTATATACTATTAATCAGGACACCGAGAGTATTAACTTGATAAATATAATCAATAAGATTGGACCAAACAAGAGAAAAAATCGCAAAAAAGTTGCAATTTTATACAAGAATGGGAATCAGGCTAACATTATAAATTCCTGTGGCCTCCTGATCTCCTAATACCAAACTTGAGTAAATAACGTCAAAAAGTAGCGTTTTTAACAAAGAGTGGGATATAGTGGTGAAATTGCGAGCTCCTGTGGCCTCCTGATCTCCTAATACCAAACTTGAGTAAATAACGTCAAAAAGTAGCGTTTTTAACAAAGAGTGGGATATAGTGGTGAAATTGCGAGCTCCTGTGGCCTCCTGATCTCCTAATACCAAACTTGAGTAAATAACGTCAAAAAGTAGCGTTTTTAACAAAGAGTGGGATATAGTGGTGAAATTGCGAGCTCCTGTGGCCTCCTGATCTCCTAATACCAAACTTGAGTAAATAACGTCAAAAAGTAGCGTTTTTAACAAAGAGTGGGATATAGTGGTGAAATCGCGAGCTCCTGTGGCCTCCTGATCTCCTAATACCAAACTTGAGTAAATAACGTCAAAAAGTAGCGTTTTTAACAAAGAGTGGGATATAGTGGTGAAATTGCGAGCTCCTGTGGCCTCCTGATCTCCTAATACCAAACTTGAGTAAATAACGTCAAAAAGTAGCGTTTTTAACAAAGAGTGGGATATAGTGGTGAAATTGCGAGCTCCTGTGGCCTCCTGATCTCCTAATACCAAACTTGAGTAAATAACGTCAAAAAGTAGCGTTTTTAACAAAGAGTGGGATATAGTGGTGAAATTGCGAGCTCCTGTGGCCTCCTGATCTCCTAATACCAAACTTTAGTAAATAACGTCAAAAAGTAGCGTTTTTAACAAAGAGTGGGATATAGTGGTGAAATTGCGAGCTCCTGTGGCCTCCTGATCTCCTAATACCAAACTTGAGTAAATAACGTCAAAAAGTAGCGTTTTTAACAAAGAGTGGGATATAGTGGTGAAATTGCGAGCTCCTGTGGCCTCCTGATCTCCTAATACCAAACTTGAGTAAATAACGTCAAAAAGTAGCGTTTTTAACAAAGAGTGGGATATAGTGGTGAAATTGCGAGCTCCTGTGGCCTCCTGATCTCCTAATACCAAACTTGAGTAAATAACGTCAAAAAGTAGCGTTTTTAACAAAGAGTGGGATATAGTGGTGAAATTGCGAGCTCCTGTGGCCTCCTGATCTCCTAATACCAAACTTGAGTAAATAACGTCAAAAAGTAGCGTTTTTAACAAAGAGTGGGATATAGTGGTGAAATTGCGAGCTCCTGTGGCCTCCTGATCTCCTAATACCAAACTTGAGTAAATAACGTCAAAAAGTATCGTTTTTAACAAAGAGTGGGATATAGTGGTGAAATTGCGAGCTCCTGTGGCCTCCTGATCTCCTAATACCAAACTTGAGTAAATAACGTCAAAAAGTAGCTTTTTTAACAAAGAGTGGGATATAGTGGTGAAATTGCGAGCTCCTGTGGCCTCCTGATCTCCTAATACCAAACTTGAGTAAATAACGTCAAAAAGTAGCGTTTTTAACAAAGAGTGGGATATAGTGGTGAAATTGCGAGCTCCTGTGGCCTCCTGATCTCCTAATACCAAACTTGAGTAAATAACGTCAAAAAGTAGCATTTTTAACAAAGAGTGGGATATAGTGGTGAAATTGCGAGCTCCTGTGGCCTCCTGATCTCCTAATACCAAACTTGAGTAAATAACGTCAAAAAGTAGCGTTTTTAACAAAGAGTGGGATATAGTGGTGAAATTGCGAGCTCCTGTGGCCGCCTGATCTCCTAATACCAAACTTGAGTAAATAACGTCAAAAAGTAGCGTTTTTAACAAAGAGTGGGATATAGTGGTGAAATTGCGAGCTCCTGTGGCCTCCTGATCTCCTAATACCAAACTTGAGTAAATAACGTCAAAAAGTAGCGTTTTTAACAAAGAGTGGGATATAGTGGTGAAATTGCGAGCTCCTGTGGCCTCCTGATCTCCTAATACCAAACTTGAGTAAATAACGTCAAAAAGTAGCATTTTTAACAAAGAGTGGGATATAGTGGTGAAATTGCGAGCTCCTGTGGCCTCCTGATCTCCTAATACCAAACTTGAGTAAATAACGTCAAAAAGTATCATTTTTAACAAAGAGTGGGATATAGTGGTGAAATTGCGAGCTCCTGTGGCCTCCTGATCTCCTAATACCAAACTTGAGTAAATAACGTCAAAAAGTAGCATTTTTAACAAAGAGTGGGATATAGTGGTGAAATTGCGAGCTCCTGTGGCCTCCTGATCTCCTAATACCAAACTTGAGTAAATAACGTCAAAAAGTAGCATTTTTAACAAAGAGTGGGATATAGTGGTGAAATTGCGAGCTCCTGTGGCCTCCTGATCTCCTAATACCAAACTTGAGTAAATAACGTCAAAAAGTAGCGTTTTTAACAAAGAGTGGGATATAGTGGTGAAATTGCGAGCTCCTGTGGCCTCCTGATCTCCTAATACCAAACTTGAGTAAATAACGTCAAAAAGTAGCGTTTTTAACAAAGAGTGGGATATAGTGGTGAAATTGCGAGCTCCTGTGGCCTCCTGATCTCCTAATACCAAACTTGAGTAAATAACGTCAAAAAGTAGCGTTTTTAACAAAGAGTGGGATATAGTGGTGAAATTGCGAGCTCCTGTGGCCTCCTGATCTCCTAATACCAAACTTGAGTAAATAACGTCAAAAAGTAGCATTTTTAACAAAGAGTGGGATATAGTGGTGAAATTGCGAGCTCCTGTGGCCTCCTGATCTCCTAATACCAAACTTGAGTAAATAACGTCAAAAAGTATCATTTTTAACAAAGAGTGGGATATAGTGGTGAAATTGCGAGCTCCTGTGGCCTCCTGATCTCCTAATACCAAACTTGAGTAAATAACGTCAAAAAGTAGCATTTTTAACAAAGAGTGGGATATAGTGGTGAAATTGCGAGCTCCTGTGGCCTCCTGATCTCCTAATACCAAACTTGAGTAAACTACGTCAAAAAGTAGCATTTTTAACAAAGAGTGGGATATAGTGGTGAAATTGCGAGCTCCTGTGGCCTCCTGATCTCCTAATACCAAACTTGAGTAAATAACGTCAAAAAGTAGCATTTTTAACAAAGAGTGGGATATAGTGGTGAAATTGCGAGCTCCTGTGGCCTCCTGATCTCCTAATACCAAACTTGAGTAAATAACGTCAAAAAGTAGCATTTTTAACAAAGAATGGGATATAGTGGTGAAATTGCGAGCTCCTGTGGCCTCCTGATCTCCTAATACCAAACTTGAGTAAATAACGTCAAAAAGTAGCATTTTTAACAAAGAGTGGGATATAGTGGTGAAATTGCGAGCTCCTGTGGCCTCCTGATCTCCTAATACCAAACTTGAGTAAATAACGTCAAAAAGTAG
Source organism: Acanthosoma haemorrhoidale (assembly GCA_930367205.1). Lineage (NCBI taxonomy): Eukaryota > Metazoa > Arthropoda > Insecta > Hemiptera > Acanthosomatidae > Acanthosoma > Acanthosoma haemorrhoidale. Next base: position 9,526,935 of record OV884015.1, on the reverse strand, counting down.
CATTTTTAACAAAGAGTGGGATATAGTGGTGAAATTGCGAGCTCCTGTGGCCTCCTGATCTCCTAATACCAAACTTGAGTAAATAACGTCAAAAAGTAGCATTTTTAACAAAGAGTGGGATATAGTGGTGAAATTGCGAGCTCCTGTGGCCTCCTGATCTCCTAATACCAAACTTGAGTAAATAACGTCAAAAAGTAGCATTTTTAACAAAGAGTGGGATATAGTGGTGAAATTGCGAGCTCCTGTGGCCTCCTGATCTCCTAATACCAAACTTGAGTAAATAACGTCAAAAAGTAGCATTTTTAACAAAGAGTGGGATATAGTGGTGAAATTGCGAGCTCCTGTGGCCTCTAATCTCCTAATACCAAACTTGAGTAAATAACGTCAAAAAGTAGCATTTTTAACAAAGAGTGGGATATAGTGGTGAAATTGCGAGCTCCTGTGGCCTCCTGATCTCCTAATACCAAACTTGAGTAAATAACGTCAAAAAGTAGCATTTTTAACAAAGAGTGGGATATAGTGGTGAAATTGCGAGCTCCTGTGGCCTCCTGATCTCCTAATACCAAACTTGAGTAAATAACGTCAAAAAGTAGCATTTTTAACAAAGAGTGGGATATAGTGGTGAAATTGCGAGCTCCTGTGGCCTCCTGATCTCCTAATACCAAACTTGAGTAAATAACGTCAAAAAGTAGCATTTTTAACAAAGAGTGGGATATAGTGGTGAAATTGCGAGCTCCTGTGGCCTCCTGATCTCCTAATACCAAACTTTAGTAAACTACGTCAAAAAGTATCATTTTTAACAAAGAATGGCATATAGCGGTGAAATCGCGAGCTCCTGTGGCCTCCTGATCTCCTAATACCAAACTTGAGTAAATAACGTCAAAAAGTAGCATTTTTAACAAAGAATGGGATATAGTGGTGAAATTGCGAGCTCCTGTGGCCTCCTGATCTCCTAATACCAAACTTGAGTAAATAACGTCAAAAAGTAGCATTTTTAACAAAGAGTGGGATATAGTGGTGAAATTGCGAGCTCCTGTGGCCTCCTGATCTCCTAATACCAAACTTGAGTAAATAACGTCAAAAAGTAGCATTTTTAACAAAGAGTGGGATATAGTGGTGAAATTGCGAGCTCCTGTGGCCTCCTGATCTCCTAATACCAAACTTGAGTAAATAACGTCAAAAAGTAGCATTTTTAACAAAGAGTGGGATATAGTGGTGAAATTGCGAGCTCCTGTGGCCTCCTGATCTCCTAATACCAAACTTGAGTAAATAACGTCAAAAAGTAGCATTTTTAACAAAGAGTGGGATATAGTGGTGAAATTGCGAGCTCCTGTGGCCTCCTGATCTCCTAATACCAAACTTGAGTAAATAACGTCAAAAAGTAGCATTTTTAACAAAGAGTGGGATATAGTGGTGAAATTGCGAGCTCCTGTGGCCTCCTGATCTCCTAATACCAAACTTGAGTAAATAACGTCAAAAAGTAGCATTTTTAACAAAGAATGGGATATAGTGGTGAAATTGCGAGCTCCTGTGGCCTCCTGATCTCCTTATACCAAACTTTAGTAAACTACGTCAAAAAGTAGCATTTTTAACAAAGAGTGGGATATAGTGGTGAAATTGCGAGCTCCTGTGGCCTCCTGATCTCCTAATACCAAACTTGAGTAAATAACGTCAAAAAGTAGCATTTTTAACAAAGAGTGGGATATAGTGGTGAAATTGCGAGCTCCTGTGGCCTCCTGATCTCCTAATACCAAACTTGAGTAAATAACGTCAAAAAGTAGCATTTTTAACAAAGAATGGGATATAGTGGTGAAATTGCGAGCTCCTGTGGCCTCCTGATCTCCTAATACCAAACTTGAGTAAATAACGTCAAAAAGTAGCATTTTTAACAAAGAATGGGATATAGTGGTGAAATTGCGAGCTCCTGTGGCCTCCTGATCTCCTAATACCAAACTTTAGTAAATAACGTCAAAAAGTAGCATTTTTAACAAAGAGTGGGATATAGTGGTGAAATTGCGAGCTCCTGTGGCCTCCTGATCTCCTTATACCAAACTTTAGTAAACTACGTCAAAAAGTAGCATTTTTAACAAAGAGTGGGATATAGTGGTGAAATTGCGAGCTCCTGTGGCCTCCTGATCTCCTAATACCAAACTTGAGTAAATAACGTTAAAAAGTAGCATTTTTAACAAAGAATGGGATATAGTGGTGAAATTGCGAGCTCCTGTGGCCTCCTGATCTCCTAATACCAAACTTGAGTAAATAACGTCAAAAAGTAGCATTTTTAACAAAGAATGGGATATAGCGGTGAAATTGCGAGCTCCTATGGCCTCCTGATTTCCTCATACCAAACTTGAGTAAATAACGTCAAAAAGTAGCATTTTTAACAAAGAATAGGATATAGCGGTGAAATCGCGAGCTCATGTGGCCTCCTGATCTCCTAATACCAAACTTGAGTAAATAACGTCAAAAAGTAGCATTTTTAACAAAGAATGGGATATAATAGTGAAATCGCGAGCTCCTGTGGCCTCCTGATCTCCTAATACCAAACTTGAGTAAATAACGTCAAAAAATAGCATTTTTAACAAAGAATGGGATATAGCGGTAAAATTGCGAGCTCCTGTGCCTCCTGATCTCCTAATACCAAACTTGAGTAAATAACGTCAAAAAGTAGCATTTTTAACAAAGAATGGGATATAGTGGTGAAATTGCGAGCTCCTGTGGCCTCCTGATCTCCTAATACCAAACTTTAGTAAACTACGTCAAAAAGTAGCATTTTTAACAAAGAGTGGGATATAGTGGTGAAATTGCGAGCTCCTGTGGCCTCCTGATCTCCTAATACCAAACTTGAGTAAATAACGTCAAAAAGTAGCATTTTTAACAAAGAGTGGGATATAGTGGTGAAATTGCGAGCTCCTGTGGCCTCCTGATCTCCTAATACCAAACTTGAGTAAATAACGTCAAAAAGTAGCATTTTTAACAAAGAGTGGGATATAGTGGTGAAATTGCGAGCTCCTGTGGCCTCCTGATCTCCTAATACCAAACTTGAGTAAATAACGTCAAAAAGTAGCATTTTTAACAAAGAGTGGGATATAGTGGTGAAATTGCGAGCTCCTGTGGCCTCCTGATCTCCTAATACCAAACTTGAGTAAATAACGTCAAAAAGTAGCATTTTTAACAAAGAGTGGGATATAGTGGTGAAATTGCGAGCTCCTGTGGCCTCCTGATCTCCTAATACCAAACTTGAGTAAATAACGTCAAAAAGTAGCATTTTTAACAAAGAGTGGGATATAGTGGTGAAATTGCGAGCTCCTGTGGCCTCCTGATCTCCTAATACCAAACTTGAGTAAATAACGTCAAAAAGTAGCATTTTTAACAAAGAGTGGGATATAGTGGTGAAATTGCGAGCTCCTGTGGCCTCCTGATCTCCTAATACCAAACTTGAGTAAATAACGTCAAAAAGTAGCATTTTTAACAAAGAGTGGGATATAGTGGTGAAATTGCGAGCTCCTGTGGCCTCCTGATCTCCTAATACCAAACTTGAGTAAATAACGTCAAAAAGTAGCATTTTTAACAAAGAGTGGGATATAGTGGTGAAATTGCGAGCTCCTGTGGCCTCCTGATCTCCTAATACCAAACTTGAGTAAATAACGTCAAAAAGTAGCATTTTTAACAAAGAGTGGGATATAGTGGTGAAATTGCGAGCTCCTGTGGCCTCCTGATCTCCTAATACCAAACTTGAGTAAATAACGTCAAAAAGTAGCATTTTTAACAAAGAGTGGGATATAGTGGTGAAATTGCGAGCTCCTGTGGCCTCCTGATCTCCTAATACCAAACTTGAGTAAATAACGTCAAAAAGTAGCATTTTTAACAAAGAGTGGGATATAGTGGTGAAATTGCGAGCTCCTGTGGCCTCCTGATCTCCTAATACCAAACTTTAGTAAACTACGTCAAAAAGTATCATTTTTAACAAAGAATGGCATATAGCGGTGAAATCGCGAGCTCCTGTGGCCTCCTGATCTCCTAATACCAAACTTGAGTAAATAACGTCAAAAAGTAGCATTTTTAACAAAGAATGGGATATAGTGGTGAAATTGCGAGCTCCTGTGGCCTCCTGATCTCCTAATACCAAACTTGAGTAAATAACGTCAAAAAGTAGCATTTTTAACAAAGAGTGGGATATAGTGGTGAAATTGCGAGCTCCTGTGGCCTCCTGATCTCCTAATACCAAACTTGAGTAAATAACGTCAAAAAGTAGCATTTTTAACAAAGAGTGGGATATAGTGGTGAAATTGCGAGCTCCTGTGGCCTCCTGATCTCCTAATACCAAACTTGAGTAAATAACGTCAAAAAGTAGCATTTTTAACAAAGAGTGGGATATAGTGGTGAAATTGCGAGCTCCTGTGGCCTCCTGATCTCCTAATACCAAACTTGAGTAAATAACGTCAAAAAGTAGCATTTTTAACAAAGAGTGGGATATAGTGGTGAAATTGCGAGCTCCTGTGGCCTCCTGATCTCCTAATACCAAACTTGAGTAAATAACGTCAAAAAGTAGCATTTTTAACAAAGAGTGGGATATAGTGGTGAAATTGCGAGCTCCTGTGGCCTCCTGATCTCCTAATACCAAACTTGAGTAAATAACGTCAAAAAGTAGCATTTTTAACAAAGAATGGGATATAGTGGTGAAATTGCGAGCTCCTGTGGCCTCCTGATCTCCTTATACCAAACTTTAGTAAACTACGTCAAAAAGTAGCATTTTTAACAAAGAGTGGGATATAGTGGTGAAATTGCGAGCTCCTGTGGCCTCCTGATCTCCTAATACCAAACTTGAGTAAATAACGTCAAAAAGTAGCATTTTTAACAAAGAATGGGATATAGTGGTGAAATTGCGAGCTCCTGTGGCCTCCTGATCTCCTAATACCAAACTTGAGTAAATAACGTCAAAAAGTAGCATTTTTAACAAAGAATGGGATATAGTGGTGAAATTGCGAGCTCCTGTGGCCTCCTGATCTCCTAATACCAAACTTGAGTAAATAACGTCAAAAAGTAGCATTTTTAACAAAGAATGGGATATAGTGGTGAAATTGCGAGCTCCTGTGGCCTCCTGATCTCCTAATACCAAACTTGAGTAAATAACGTCAAAAAGTAGCATTTTTAACAAAGAGTGGGATATAGTGGTGAAATTGCGAGCTCCTGTGGCCTCCTGATCTCCTAATACCAAACTTTAGTAAACTACGTCAAAAAGTAGCATTTTTAACAAAGAGTGGGATATAGTGGTGAAATTGCGAGCTCCTGTGGCCTCCTGATCTCCTAATACCAAACTTGAGTAAATAACGTTAAAAAGTAGCATTTTTAACAAAGAATGGGATATAGTGGTGAAATTGCGAGCTCCTGTGGCCTCCTGATCTCCTAATACCAAACTTGAGTAAATAACGTCAAAAAGTAGCATTTTTAACAAAGAATGGGATATAGCGGTGAAATTGCGAGCTCCTATGGCCTCCTGATTTCCTCATACCAAACTTGAGTAAATAACGTCAAAAAGTAGCATTTTTAACAAAGAATAGGATATAGCGGTGAAATCGCGAGCTCATGTGGCCTCCTGATCTCCTAATACCAAACTTGAGTAAATAACGTCAAAAAGTAGCATTTTTAACAAAGAATGGGATATAATAGTGAAATCGCGAGCTCCTGTGGCCTCCTGATCTCCTAATACCAAACTTGAGTAAATAACGTCAAAAAATAGCATTTTTAACAAAGAATGGGATATAGCGGTAAAATTGCGAGCTCCTGTGCCTCCTGATCTCCTAATACCAAACTTGAGTAAATAACGTCAAAAAGTAGCATTTTTAACAAAGAATGGGATATAGTGGTGAAATTGCGAGCTCCTGTGGCCTCCTGATCTCCTAATACCAAACTTTAGTAAACTACGTCAAAAAGTATCATTTTTAACAAAGAATGGCATATAGTGGTAAAATTGCGAGCTCCTGTGGCCTCCTGATCTCCTAATACCAAACTTTAGTAAACTACGTCAAAAAGTATCATTTTTAACAAAGAATGGCATATAGCGGTGAAATCGCGAGCTCCTGTGGCCTCCTGATCTCCTAATACTAAACTTGAGTAAATAACTTCAAAAAGTAGCATTTTTAACAAAGAATGGGATATAGCGGTGAAATTGCGAGCTCCTGTGGCCTCCTGATCTCCTCATACCAAACTTGAGTAAATAACGTCAAAAAGTAGCATTTTTAACAAAGAATGGGATATAGCGGTGAAATCGCGAGCTTATGTGGCCTCCTGATCTCCTAATACCAAACTTGAGTAAATAACGTCAAAAAGTAGCATTTTTAACAAAGAATGGGATATAGTGGTGAAATTGCGAGCTCCTGTGGCCTCCTGATCTCCTCATACTAAACTTGAGTAAATAACGTCAAAAAGTAGCATTTTTAACAAAGAATGGGATATAGCGGTGAAATTGCGAGCTCCTATGGCCTCCTGATTTCCTCATACCAAACTTGAGTAAATAACGTCAAAAAGTAGCATTTTTAACAAAGAATAGGATATAGCGGTGAAATCGCGAGCTCATGTGGCCTCCTGATCTCCTAATACCAAACTTGAGTAAATAACGTCAAAAAGTAGCATTTTTAACAAAGAATGGGATATAATAGTGAAATCGCGAGCTCCTGTTGCCTCCTGATCTCCTAATACCAAACTTGAGTAAATAACGTCAAAAAATAGCATTTTTAACAAAGAATGGGATATAGCGGTAAAATTGCGAGCTCCTGTGCCTCCTGATCTCCTTATACCAAACTTGAGTAAATTCCGTCAAAAAGTAGCATTTTTAACAAAGAATGGGATATAGCGGTGAAATCGCGAGCTCCTGTGGCCTCCTGATCTCCTTATACCAAACTTGAGTAAATTCCGTCAAAAAGTAGCATTTTTAACAAAGAATGGGATATAGCGGTGAAATTGCGAGCTCCTGTGGCCTCCTGATCTCCTTATACCAAACCTGAGTAAATAACGTCAAAAAATAGCATTTTTAACAAAGAATGGGATATAGTGGTGAAATCGCGAGCTCCTGTGGCCTCCTGATCTCCTAATACCAAACTTGAGTAAATAACGTCAAAAAGTAGCATTTTTAACAAAGAATGGGATATAGTGGTGAAATCGCGAGCTCCTGTGGCCTCCTGATCTCCTAATACTAAACTTGAGAAAATAACGTCAAAAAGTAGCATTTTTAACAAAGAATGGGATATAGTGATGAAATCGCGAGCTCCTGTGGCCTCCTGATCTCCTAATACCAAACTTGAGTAAATAACGTCAAAAAGTAGCATTTTTAACAAGGAATGGGATAAAGCGGTGAAATTGCGAGCTCCTGTGGCCTCCTGATCTCCTAATACAAAACTTTAGTAAATAACGTCAAAAAGTAGCATTTTTAACAAAGAATGGGATATAGTGGTGAAATTGCGAGCTCCTGTGGCCTCCTGATCTCCTCATACCAAACTTGAGTAAATAACGTCAAAAAGTAGCATTTTTAACAAAGAATGGGATATAGCGGTGAAATCGCGAGCTCATGTGGCCTCCTGATCTCCTAATACCAAACTTGAGTAAATAACGTCAAAAAGTAGCATTTTTAACAAAGAATGGGATATAGTGGTGAAATTGCGAGCTCCTGTGGCCTCCTGATCTCCTCATACCAAACTTGAGTAAATAACGTCAAAAAGTAGCATTTTTAACAAAGAATGGGATATAGCGGTGAAATTGCGAGCTCCTGTGGCCTCCTGATCTCCTCATACCAAACTTGAGTAAATAACGTCAAAAAGTAGCATTTTTAACAAAGAATGGGATATAGCAATGAAATCGCGAGCTCATGTGGCCTCCTGATCTCCTAATACCAAACTTGAGTAAATAACGTCAAAAAGTAGCATTTTTAACAAGGAATGGGATAAAGCGGTGAAATTGCGAGCTCCTGTGGCCTCCTGATCTCCTAATACAAAACTTTAGTAAATAACGTCAAAAAGTAGCATTTTTAACAAAGAATGGGATATAGTGGTGAAATTGCGAGCTCCTGTGGCCTCCTGATCTCCTCATACCAAACTTGAGTAAATAACGTCAAAAAGTAGCATTTTTAACAAAGAATGGGATATAGCGGTGAAATCGCGAGCTCATGTGGCCTCCTGATCTCCTAATACCAAACTTGAGTAAATAACGTCAAAAAGTAGCATTTTTAACAAAGAATGGGATATAGTGGTGAAATTGCGAGCTCCTGTGGCCTCCTGATCTCCTCATACCAAACTTGAGTAAATAACGTCAAAAAGTAGCATTTTTAACAAAGAATGGGATATAGCGGTGAAATTGCGAGCTCCTGTGGCCTCCTGATCTCCTCATACCAAACTTGAGTAAATAACGTCAAAAAGTAGCATTTTTAACAAAGAATGGGATATAGCAATGAAATCGCGAGCTCATGTGGCCTCCTGATCTCCTAATACCAAACTTGAGTAAATAACGTCAAAAAGTAGCATTTTTAACAAAGAATGGGATATAGCGGTGAAATTGCGAGCTCATGTGGCCTCCTGATCTCCTCATACCAAATTTGAGTAAATAACGTCAAAAAGTAGCATTTTTAACAAAGAATGGGATATAGCAATGAAATCGCGAGCTCCTGCGGCCTCCTGATCTCCTAATACCAAACTTGTGGTGAAATGGCGAGCAAGTAGTATAATAATATCATTTGATTACAAACGGGTGTTTTTTTATTGAAAATTACTGGATAAATATCTTAATAATTATTATTATATATAATTGTTTATTGGGGAAAAAACGCTGTTCCTAGAGCCTTTGATGTCTTTATCCCGCGAAGACTATAAATTGGAAAATTACACTATTAGTGCATTATATGGAATGAATTCAGCGCCCGTGGTTCATGCAGTGGCGCCCCCCGGTGGTGCAAGTCCGTTGGCCCGTGGATTCGCTGATTGGAGTTCTTGAAATATTCGACCTTATTTCACTTGGTTGTGGTATTGGCTCAGTAACTCTACGGTGTGTCTCAACCATACAAAATGCCGGGGGAAATTTTTCCTACTTCGGGGTTCGGTAAGTTTGGGATTGTGTGGCGAAGCACTGCAACGGATTGCAACCTGCATGCGCATGATGCACTGCTAATCAGCATGCGGTGTGCGCAACCTTGGCAGCTTTGATAACTTCCACTCATGAAGAAATTTCAAGTCCTCAAAGTCAATCAATTCTTCTCTGACAGAAGGGAGGTGCATTACTTTTATAAAAAAAAGTGGGAAAACCATTAAATATTTTAAAAATTATCAAAAATGTATGCTACAACATTGTGTATTATGCTAACTCTAATTTAATTTATAAGCCTTCTCAGATCTCATGCTCATCTGGGATTCAGGATAAAAAGTTTTTCTTTTTTTTAATATCGCTTGATTTTAAAAATTATATTTTCTCTAACCGAGTCAATTTATTTTCTTTCTAGACTAACTAGCAGAAGTATTTCCTGCACAATCACTGTTAGTGTGTAATACAAATTATACCAAACATTATATTAACAATTATTACTGATAGAATAAATTTATCGAAAACTGGCAAGTTAAATACTTGGGCGAATTTCCCGATTATGATAAACGCTGCCACTGGGGTCAGGAGAACGTACAGAACCGGCACTTGGAACACTGCTTGCTCTCTCTCTCTCTCTCTCTCTCTCTCTCTCTCTCTCTCTCTCTCTCTCTCTCTCTCTCTCTCTCTCTCTCTCTCTCTCTCTCTCTCTCTCTCTCTCTCTCTCTCCCTCTCTCTCTCTCTCCGCACTGGCGCTTGCTGCTCTACTCGAACCATGGCCTTCTCATTTTATTACCTCTGCATCTCTCTCTCTCGCTATGTTTTAGTCCGGCCTTGTCAGACCCCACACATTCCTAGTGGGAATCTCTGCCTTCGTCTCGCTAAAACTAGCACCTCCTTTGGAGAGACCTCTTTCTCGCGGACGACGGTTGCCATGGCCCTACAAACTTTACCTACTCGCGTCTCCCACGGCAATCTAGTCTGCTTCTCTCCACTTCACACTCGCCATAGGGATCCGGACGGTTTTCGCCTACCCTTAGATACCGAGTGTGAATTCGTGATCACTCCAAGACCATATAAACTACCTATAAACCTACCCTGTTCCTCTTCTCCTGAACTTAGTGCTTTGTCCGGGCACACCTTCTACGATCTTATGGAGTCAAATCAAAGCGAATTAAGCTGCCCGCCGACTAGGCCGCCAGCAAGATTGAAAGTCCACGGGTCCACCCGTTTTATCTCTTTCTAGGCGCTCGACGGACGGCGGCTAGAGGTTGTAGTGACCCTAGCCCGCGACGGGCGTGAACCCGACAACCTGTTATATGGAATCCACAACATCAAGGACATGAAGATAGGAACCAGGTATGCTTGTCAAACGTATTCAAAATATTATTAGTATAGAGTGTTCTTTGAAAAAACTTACAAAGCAGAAAGACAATATTATGGCTACTTCTAGGAAGTTGTCAACATCAGTGAAATTGGGGCTGGCACGAATGAAATATTCGACCCAGAATGATTTTCTTACGTAAAAATGGCGTAATTTTCACAGCAAGGCGAACTGAAGTACTTATGGTCTTTTATTTGAACAAATTTCTTCAATTTTTTAATACGATAGTTTGTAGGGTTTTGATGTTTTTTCATAACCTTTTATTCAATGCCTTTTCCGTTAAGCAGTTTTCTTCTTCAAACATTCAGCACTCAACAGTTCATAAGCCACTTATAAGTCCTTAAGAACCGGAATTGATCAATCTGGAACTTAAGGGATGTCTGGCGAGGTGTGTTCGGCAGGCAAGGGACTCGTGGTCTGCCAAACCAACGCGCCGTGGGATCTGTTCCCTCTCCGGACCAAAAGTCCAAAACTCTCAGGTCAGAAAATTCTCAGCATGGTCTGTAGATGGACCTGTTTGAACTGTCAAATGTTCCTCAGCTTCTCTTCGTCGGAATATACATATTTAATCAATTGTTTCAATTTCATGATAAAATTTAGATTAATCGCTTTCGTGGTATAAATGATGACAAGATGAAGATATTATGATACTCTCAACCGTATAATTATTAATAATGTTAGGCTCACCCGCTGCTGAGATAAAATATATATTCGCCAAAAGCGCCTCATAAATAAAAACGAGGAAGATATATATTGTGGAGCACGCTTTTGGCCCGGTTGATTGAAATAGCACCTTGGGAGACAGCTGTGACAGCCCCGACTGACACGTAGGACCACTACAACATATAGTATAATCCATTATGTAAGGATATATAATTATAGCTAATGGTAATTTATGCCATGTCGGACATTAGGTAAAGCTGAATAGGGGGGGGAGGGGGGGGCTAACGGACCCCGAGATCAGGTTTGGAGGCAGCCTCTCAGTCCCGGGGTCAAGGAGCCAAGTGGTGTGTGTGCATTCTGGCTCGCTCCTGTCCCTGCGAGTCCCCTTTTACCTTTTAATATGTACTCATAATATCTTTTATAGATGTTTACTTACATAAAATATAGAATAGGATAACAATACATAAATAAATAATACAACGGTGAACAACATAAAAGAAATAATACATCACTTCATACATAACAAAAGAAAGTGTATACCTCAATTTAAAAAATGTACAAAAGTTTGTTTGAATTCAAAATAAAAAAAAAGTGGAAAAATAATAAAAATAATAATAATAACAGCTTCATTTCGTTGTTGATTTTGTATCCCAAGTACGATAATACCATTTGTCAGTCGTGTTATTAGTCAGTAACTCCAGCAGATGACTATTTGCTAAAGGTAGTAGGAAACTAGAAGCGAAACTACTATGATTTAGCTAGGGGAAGAATTAAGGCAGGTGTATAGATTGGACGGTTACGGGATATTCCCCGTAATCGTATCCTGCAATGTCTTGATCCCGGAGGACACTGGCTGGAATCTATCTGGAAGCTGGAGCCGGCGTAGGAAACACTTGCCACAGTTGAGGAAGTAACATAAAATAATCAAACATATCAAACATCAACTCTAAACTCAAAACATAAAGGCTAACAACCATTGACTTAAAGTCCGGATAGGTGAATATTTCTGGAAAATTCCAAGGAAGTGTGAAGTTCGTAAATGTCAGTGTTTACCTTTTTACGCCAGCAAAGTTAAATTATAGTCAATATATATATATATATATAGTCAAAATAATTTTCCCTGGCGTAAAAATGTATATTAGTTAAACATTATCTGTAGATAAAGAGATTAGAAGGCTAAAAACAGATGAATAAATAATTTTGTTTCTAAAACATATTCGAAATAAGTTGAATTATTTGGCGCTCGAAGCACAGTTCCAAAGAAAACTCGTTGATTTTTCAAAGAAGTGGGTATCAACCGAAAAAAAAAGCTGCATTTTCTGAGAGGGTATATTATCGTTAGTTAAATAATCTTTGTAGAGGAGAGTCTTTTAAAAGAAAAGAAAGAAAAGCTTTATTATGAAGTACAAGCAAAACACTGGTATATACAAATATTAAGAGTTACGTTACTACATACTGGGTGGAATGTCTGGGCACGAGTGGGGTCTGGGGCTAAAGCTGAGACATATATGTATAAGAAAAGGATAAGATCCTGGGAAGTAGGGAGTAAGGGAAGTAAGGAGGGGTGCGGTTGCTTACTTAAAAATAACAAGAACCATCAGTGACTTCCATGAAGTCACGAGGCAGGTATACAGTTCTGCTCAACCCCCTTCTACTTTTAGCATTATATGTAATATTAGCATTATAATATTCTTAGCATTATAAAACTGTTGACGCGTCAATTATCGCCTATATGGCTAACTTACATCATATACTCAACTAATTCTTCGCAAAATCACTAAATTTATTATGCTTTTTTTTTTTTGGTATGTTCCCTTTTTTGAGTTTTCAGGGAACACCCCCCCCCACATCCCCTTGTTATTAAAATATTTAATTCAGATTCTACATAAATGAATCTATTTACAATATGGCTACATTTTATAGAATTTTTAATAATTTTAGATTGTGATTTATGATTTTTACTAAATTATAATGTACATTATACATTAATTTTCTAAACATGTTTAAAAGCGATAGGGCACATAGAGAACTTTCAGGCACTTTTTTTTTATTTTTATACCTCTCAGTTTTGAAAAATCAAGGAATGAGGGGAAAATTAAAAAAAAGAGAACTATTTGGGATGAGTGGATTCTTTTACTAGGATCTATTTGAAGGTTGGAAGGAATTAAGGAGTGCGGGAGACCTCAGCTCAGCTGAAACAAAGACCAGAACCCTCCCAAAATTATTTGTACTTTTGCTTATATTATCTCAGATCAATTGTAAGTTAATTCCAATCGAGATTATCGTAAAGGACAAAAAAATAAGCTAATAATTAGTGATTAACTAGAAACAATATTAACTGCTATTTGTGTGAGAAAGGCATTCATTTCCTGAAGTGATTTTAGTCAGTTTCATAACTCCTTGTTACGAAAATTAATATATGTTACAAAATATAGATTCGATTTACAATTGCTGCATTATATTTCCTGTAGCTTGGCTACATTTTATACAAATTCTGTTTTCTACTAATATGCATTGTACAAAAGTATAATGATGTACATTACACATTAATGGACTGAATTTGTTAAAATGGTGAGCCTTACACACTAATTCCTAACCTAATTTTTCCCCGACAGTCTGTTGCCATCGATGCGGGAGGGGCGGTGGGTTCATAGTGTTAAACACTGGGTTGGTTAGGTGCTGCAACGATTCAAAAAACGTGATGTGTCTCCGGCGAATAAACTCACCCACCGACGGCACACCAAGAGTGTGCAGGTCGACGTTCTTTAACCTCTCGACAGAGGTATGCCTGACCACTTTTCTCATGATTCCATTCTGGAAATGTTGGAGACTTTCAGTCAAGTGGGTAAATAGCGGGGCATCGTACAGCAGAGCTGGCCGGAGGACACATTTATATATCATCAGTTTGAGACGAAGCGACAGGTTGGGTGAAGTTAGCAAGTGGTAAGAGCTGTGTCGTACTTTTTCTATTCTGTTACTAAAACGAGTAGAGAAATGGAGATGCCTATCCATTTTTATGGATGATGATCAGGATGAGGCACTAACGTAACTCAGTAAATTTCAATTTCAAGAATAACATCACTAGCGGATTATTTTCTTTAATTTCTTTCCAGTTTTTTCTCCGCTGTAGTACGTCATTGTTTGCACTTTGCCAAGTCGTCCCTTGTGAAATGCACTCGAGAGTTCGTTTGTTTTTTTTGCACCCCGTCCTCATTTCGTCCCAGTACCTGTGCAACTCGTCCTTCTCTCGGAAGACAACGACACAAGAATTAATTCTGGATTCATCCAAGTGGGCGGTATGGAGATGTTTGTAAACCATTTTAGCCGATTGCTTGCTCTCTCGAATAATTACACCAAGTCATCGGCAAATAGCGAAATGGAGTTTCTTTGAATATGGAAACTTGGTTCCATATTCATTGCCTTTCAAATGAGAGCTGTCACAACTATAAAGTCAACAAACTGAAGGAGAAATTATTGAACTAATTTAATTGTTTATGAAGGATATTCTTTGATACTGGGTCAAGCCGACCACTTTATTATCACACAGGAATGTGAATATTAAGATATGATGGTTCTAGGATGAAATCTCAGGATCGTATCGTACAATATGATGTGCGTCAAGAGTACACCATCCAACGCAACAAGTATATAAAGTTAAATAATCTTTGCAGAGGAGAATCTTTTAAAAGAAAAGAAAAAAAAGCTTTATTATGAAGTACAAGCAAATACTAGTATATACAAATATTAAGAGTTATGTTACTACATTCCAGTTGGGATGTTTAGGGACGAGTGTCTGGGAAACAAGTGGGGACTAGGGCTAAAGCTGAGACATATGTGTACAAGAGAAGGGTAGTTCCGAGAATAGGGAAGGATGCGGTTGCTTACTTAAAAATAACAAGAAACACCAGTGACTTCAGTGAAGTCCCGAGGCAGGTATACAGTAGAAGGGTTGCTTCTACTTTTAGCATTATATAACTTAAGATCAAACTGTGATCTTGTGTTTGAATCTGTGCAGTTGGCATAGATCATTTACTTCTACATAGCCATAGTTGTTTAATCTTTAATGATCCCTCACCAAATATATTTACATGCCTACAATGAAGGAACTATTCATAGTTTTCTTTTTTTAGTTCATTTTTATATATCTATTTTTTGTATTAGCTTACATTTTTATTTGCTTATGTACGTTTTTTTCTGTGTGATGTATCATGTATCGTATATTTTTTGTTAGCCAGAATTGAATCTATATACTTACATAATAATTGTTCATTCAGAGACCATTGTTATAGAGAAAATTTAAATTATATCGTAATATTAGCCATACTGAAAGAATACCCATGAAGGTGAATATATAGTAGGTAACATAAAATAAACATATCTTTTATTGCCTATAATAATAATTCCTTTCCACCTCCCATTTAAGTAGTTTCAATTTTTTTATGGACTTAAATAAATAAAAAATATAAATTTGTTTTGTTTTGATTCTATACTGAACAAGCTATGAATTGTGTTACGATTTAATTATAATACAAAATTTATATTTATTTAAACAAATCTATATTTAGAAGGTATTTATATGACACATTGGATTTCTTATAGGCCAGCTTATGAACATAATTGAATAGAATACAAAAAATATATAATAGTACAATGTTCGCTATGAGTAATAATTACGTACAAATAAATAAATTCAACTCCGGCTTACAAAAAATATACGATACATCACACAGAAAAAAGCGTAACGTAAACAAATAAAAATGTAAGCTAATACAAAAAATAGATATATAAACTAAAATAAGAAAACTATAAATAGTTCCTTCATTGTAGGCATGTAAATATATTTAGTGAGGGATCAGTGAAGATTAAACAGCTATGGCTATGTAGAAGTAAATGATCTATGCCAACTGCACAGATTCAAACACAAGATCACAGTTTGATCCTAAGTTATATAATGCTAAGAATATTGTAATGCTAATACTATATTCATAGTAACTATTATATTAATAGTAATTATATAATATTATAATGCTAAAAGTAGAAGGGGCTTGAGCAGAACTGTAAACCTGCCTCGTGACTTGATGGAAGTCACTGATGGTTCCTGTTATTTTTAAGTAAGCAACCGCATCCCTCCAAGACCTTCCTACTTCCCAGAATCTTATCCTTTTCTTATACATATATGTCTCAGCTTTAGTCCCAGACCACACTTGTGCCTAGTCATTCCACCCAGTATGTAGTAAGGTAACTCTTAATATTTGTATATACCAGTGTTTTGCTTGTACTTCATAATAAAGCTTTTCTTTCTTTTGTTTTAAAAGACTCTCCTCTACAAAGATTATTTAACTTTATATAATTCTTGCGTTGGATGGTGTACTCTTGACGCGCATCATATTGTACGATATGATCCTGAGATTTCCTCCTAGAACCATCATATCTTAATATTCACATTCCTGTGTGATAATAAAGTGATAGGCTTGAACCAGCATCGAAGTAAATCCTACAAAAACTATAAATTAAATTAGTTCAATAATTGAAGGGTTTGCAGCGAGAAGGAGTCAGCTTGATTTTATACATTTTTGAGTTACACGTCACATCTTATGTAAATAAAAAAAAGGTTTTTTTCGTTTCTGTTTACCTTATATTTTTTTTTTTTTTAATTTATTAACGTTTTGGGAGAAAACAAATAAATTAACCCACACAAAAGGCTTTTATGTAAAAAACAAGTTAGCACCAAAGTGCCATAATTCAACCTGCTTTAAATAATCATTAGATTTACGTTTAAAAACTACTAAATAAATTCCTACCCGATCTTTAAAAAAAAAATTGTTTCTCTTTGTTACTGACCAATCTCATCCTCAATTGATCACTGGATTTAATATTTAGCCTACTGGTGCTTAATTTATTCTTGCTCGGGTGGTTTTAACTCGTTTTCACTAGGACCCACTGAACCACTTACACCCGTGGAATCCCGGCCAACCTGACCTTACATTAAATGTCAAACCGACTACTTTATTAATTCAGTGTGGCGCCCATTGGGGATTAACTAGTAAAAGATATGAAGATGTTTTTCAACAACTTTCTATAAATAATATAATACACTACACGATTCCCTCTATATCTGTCAATGATGATAAAGGAAACAACACGTTATTGTGCATCATAACGGACCTGTTCAACGTGTAAAAAAACAGCTGCGATTTGCATAAAATCAAAATATCTCTGCCAGAATGACAAATGCTAGAAAGATGACATTTTGCGTGTTGATGATTCCTAAGATGACATACCAAAATAATACTTATAACTAAACAGTTAACCATGATAAGGATGGAAATAAATTTCAACAATTAACGATCTATCATATTAGTAACTATTGAGACTTGGAACATACTCTAGCCAAGTGGTCACCAATTATTTTATCATTATTACATTATCAAAGTTTCGTAGTCCACGAATACTTAAGCCCCCCTCCCCACTAGACCACGCTACTAACCTAGGCCATCTGCTTTGCTGAGTTAAATCTTATTATGAAGTTATTATCTTAACTTCAAAACTTACCTTCACCCTCTGCCGCAAGTCTTGTCCTAGTTTCTTTTAATACCATTCCTCTCCCTGTATCCGAGTTAGTACGGTACATCTCGACAAACAACTGACCTGGAACCCACATACGAGGCTAAAAAGACTAGAACTAAACAGACGCTTTGGACAACTGTACAGACTACTTCAATGGACATCCCAGAAAATAAATTACTAATCTACAAAGTTATTAAGCCAATCTGGACATACGGAATAGAGCTATGGGGCAGCAAAAAGGTCGAACATCAAGCATATCCAATCCTTTCAGACTTTAAAATGGTAAACTTTCTCCTCGGACAGTAAAGTGACCTCACCAAATATTGTGGGATAGCAGAGACAAAACACACCACTTAGACAGTTTTCATGAAATTTTAGAGTGGTGTTTTGAAAAATCGACTTTTGAACAGAAAAAAGTAATCAGTAGGGGCCCATGGTGATGGCTGAATACGTTTGCTGATTATTTTGTTTATGTTGGGATTGTTGACATTTTGTAGGCTTTTGACTCGTTTTTTGTTGGCTTTAATACAACCAATCTGTGAACTCAAACGCACTCAAATGAGAGTGAAATATATGATATACACTTTCATAATTACAAATGCCAGAAAAATAATTTTTGACTACAATAATTAATTTTTTTTAATGAAAGGTTTTTGATAAAATACGAAGTTTTCGTGTTAGTTACATGGATGCTATCTATTGAAAGATATTCAAATGCACTTAAATCTTCTGACACCATTGAGGAACAAGGTGAAAGATTTCACCAGGATATTCAAACTATGGAGGTCTGCTACCAATCCACTTCTTTGAATTCTGGAAAATGGTTTTGGTTCATTCCAAAAGAACGGGGATTCATGATTGTTTTATCAGAGTTTTCATCGTCAACAATATTGTTGAGTTGAAGATGCTGCGAAGCCTTGCTCAACAACAACAACGTGAGATGACTGAGTAAAGTCTTGGTACTTAATAAGAGTTTCTTTCAGTCAGTTATCAAAAAGAAATAATTGAGTATTTAGGCTTTGGCGTTGAAGACAATGTGCAACCATCGCATTTTTCATTGATCTATTTAAGCACCTGTACTAGAAGGGAAGGTTGAAAATAAATATTCTCAGAAGTTTTAAAATAAATATTAACCTCTCCTCCAAAGGTGATAGCAGAGAACGTTTACACTCTCCGCATCTTTAGTCAGTTTGTGACAGTAATGAAGGTACATAACGTTGTAGAACTCGTCAGCAACAGTTTTGAAGTTTAATTTTTTTCTTATTAAACAGCTTTATTATGATAAAATTACAAAGAAGAAGCGGAGTCTTGAAAGTCCCCCACGCTACTCCGTCAGCCGCGTCACCGGATACGAGCCAGTGGAGGCTGACGAAGAGCGCGAGAGCCACAGCCGCTCAGGACATGATTGAAGAAACTGACCATTGCCATGACTCCCACTGTCCCCACGAGGCCACTGCTGCTTTAGTCTCCGAGGAGGATTATAGGGATGAGTGGTGCAGTGGGATTAGGGTAGTTGGATAGGTTACTATGGAAATTCATGAACTTGGAAGGGATGAGTTCAATAATGTAGGGTATATTAAGATCATTTTGAAGGGTTTTGTTGCTGTCGTAATAAGGGGCATTTGCTATTGTTCTCAGGACTTTTGATTGAAAGGATTGGATATGCTTGATGTTCGACCTTTTTGCTGCCCCATAGCTCTATTCCGTATGTCCAGATTGGCTTCATAACTTTGTAGATTAGTAATTTATTTTCTGGGATGTCCATTGAAGTAGTCTGTATAGTTGTCCAAAGCGTCTGTTTAGTTCTTGTCTTTTTAGCCTCGTGTGTGGGTTCCATGTCAGTCCACGCAAATCACCCATCGATGCTCATGATACTTTATCTTCTCCAAGACCAAACCTATGGTCTTATAGTCTTCTTTCATTTTCCATGAATGAGCAATTGGTATTGAACCATATTCCCATTGTTTAAAAGGTTATATTTCAATTCACTTTGAGCTGTCAATAAACAGGCGCCAATGATCTAGAAAATAGTCAGGAACACCCATTTTTTCCAGGAGTCCTCTAATTTCTGGAGAAAACACAAGATTATCTTCTTCAGAGAAGAATATTAGCAGACTAACTAGACAGCATATTGTCAATAGGGCAAATATACAGGAACCAATCCTTGAATATGTGTTTTAGAACTGCACGTTAAAAAAACTCTGATCTAAAAAAGTAGAGCAGATAGAGAAAAACTGATTTCATATTTAGATAATATTGTTAAAATCACTTCTAAAATTCTAGGCACCAAAAAAATTTTTTTTTTATTGTAGTGCTCTGTTTTTTGTATGAGTATTTGTCCGGTACACGATAGCCACCTGTATGCCACACGTTTTCAAATGTCAAATTATTATTTTCTGTTATTCTCAATTTCGTCGCGGTCCACTGCTCTCCATCATAGAAGCATGTACGAACAAATTAGTATTGGGGCTGTGGGTGTGACTGATAAGCTTGGGCATCTGGGCAGTGCATCTGCCGCCCTCATCCCATGGGCAAGATGAGCACTCGACGGATTATAGCGTTAGTCATAGGTCTTTGAATGGTACCATTAGTGGATACAATAACAGTAGCCTTTGTACTGGGATATTGGTGGCAGCGGGCTTCCAACTGGCAGGCTTGCTGATGTCTATCTAATATCTACAACGAGCTATAAGCCTATGACCGTATTTTCGGTACGATCACGTTCACTGGTCATCAATTTCGTAACATTTATTATATTCCAAAACGGCATACTGATGAAAGTGGTCAGACTTCATTTGAGCAACGGAGCAACAGTGAGCTTCACGAGATCTTTGAGCTGCCTACGGTGGATAAATTCATCCAACGTAGACATATCAAATTTTTCGACTCCCTACAGTACTTGACAAACCCGGTGTTTAACACGATAATCCTCACTCCGTTCCCCCATCGATGGCAGGACGCAGTCGAGGTAGGAACGCTTTAGTCTTAGGTTTTAGTTTGTAAGTTTCCCTTTATTGTAATCCGAAGGTGAGCCCCATCACCTAGTCCTGTATATTTTGATACTGTACTTTTAACTTAAAAAAGAAATGTTGAGTTTGTAATTCTACCCCCTGTACTTCAAATGCATCTAAGTATGCAGCAAGAGGAGAAATTTTGTAAAGCCTGTTCATTGTATTGTTCGTATGTTGTAAAAACGTTAAATAAAAAGGGGTTTGGAAAAAAAAATTAATATTATTTAGTTTTACTGACAAAATAGTAATAAAAAAGGAAACGAAATGATAAAAGTGAATATAAACAAGAATGTGAGTTTTATATAGACAGTCCCTCCAGAAGAGCACATAAGAACATCATTGAATGATTTCCTAGCTGCATGAATATGTTTCCTAGCTGCATAAATATGTTTCCTAGCTGCATAAATATGTTTCCTAGCTGCATAAATATGTTTCCTAGCTGCATAAATATGTTTCCTAGCTGCATAAATATGTTTCCTAGCTCCATAAATATGTTTCCTAGCTGTATAAATATGTTTCCTAGCTCCATAAATATGTTTTCAGGAAAATTATTTTCCTCGTGAGTCTCCTGTTGATTAGTCTTTAGTTAAAATGCAATTAAGAGGGGGGGAAAAATCAAACTTGAAACATCGAGCTCTTCACTACCTTTCAGAATTCGTCAAGGTTCTGATTTAGAGTCTACTTGACATATAAGGTACTGATTTCCCATCCACGGTTAAAGATACAATTATCTTTATTTAGACAAAATTACAATAAATAATATAATTCATAATACATTTAAAATATTCCATTCATCTCATTCATACAAATATGAATACATAGAAATATCCCAAGGATCCTCAAATTTATTTGTTGGAAGTATATTTACCTTTCCAGCTGTGGAAATGTGGATACAGTTCGAGGGGATACCCAACCGTTTCCTCCTGTAGTCGTGCCTCCACAGAAGACTGTAGGGATGGTGTGCTTGAAAGCGATCTTGCCTGGGGATGATGGGTAATGGGAATTTTAAGATCATTATGTATGGTTCTATGTGACATAAATAGTTGCATGAAAGACTGACCTAAGACCTTTATGAAGTCCCCCCCCCTTTTGCTGTGGTCTACAACTTTAACTCGCAACTTCGGTTAGGAGCATTTGTAAACTTATTTGAAAATATACTTATACAGGGTTTTTAAGGAATGGATCGGAAAAACGAACAGAAACTTTACATCTTATTTGACAGATTATATAAAATGAAATTATAAACATGGGAAAAATTTTTTCAACGTACAAATTTTAATTTGAAACCCAAAAAAAAAACCGAAAATACGAGCTTAGACCACTGCTTCAACAGAGTGAACTTTTTTATTATTTTCCCCAGTAGCTCGTATGGCAAATTTAGGAATAAAAAGAATAATGTGTGACAAAAAGAAAGAAAGGATTTTCTGGATGAAGTGACTTTGACGGGAATGTACCATTATTTAAATTTAAATTTAACTTAAATTTTTTTTATTTATTCATCGATACCAATTTTGTCTCCTTCAAAGTAATCCTCTTCAGATATAATAAATTTGTGCCAGCGCTTTTTCGAATCTTCGAAGCAATTTTATCTCATCAATGTTGTCAAAACCTCGTCCTTTCAAGGTTTATTTCAACTTCGGGAAGAAAAAGAAGTTGCAGGAAGCCATTAGCGGCGAATACGGTTGCTGAGGTAACACAATAGTGTTGTTTTTTGCCAAAAAAATTACGAACATTCAGTGAGGTGTGAGCCTCCCGCTAACTCTCTTACCGTGATGCAATTTTTCACAGTGATGCAATTCCCACAATTCCGGTCGTTTTACGTAAATGGTGCATTACTTCCAAGTAATATACTTCGTTGACCGTACTACCTTCTGGCAGGAACACACGATCCACTAAGCCAACAAAAAACATTGCTAAAGTATCATCTTTCCTAAAACTCAATATGTCAACAAAAAAATACTCTGTTCATCAGTTGAATTATTGGGATGGTTGTGGTGTTCTCGGAAGCCATTAAGGGAACCGAAGAGTTCAAAAGCAGACAGCGGCTCATTTGGTCTCCAGCCCTAACCAGCTCCAGCTCCAGCGGTGATAAGTCCCAGCTGCCCTGTCTGCCCGCCTTCCTTCTTCTCTTCTGGCTCTGAGCGTGCTATCCAGTGGCTGGTATATACTGTGGTGCAATATTGACAAGTATAGGAAACACACGGATATGTGCTAACACAAAGTTGGACAACCTTATTAGACAGAAACTGTTACCTCGCTGAAGAGGAGGGGGCGCCTTCAAATCAATTTATTTTAACAATATAAAAATACAATATTCTAGACATCATATCTCATTGAAGTACTTATTACATTGCTAATAGAAAAATATTAGGTTCTGCTAAAATAAATCTGAAAAATTCTAGGCCCTTTTTCATGTCGTTATATTTTCAGAGATATATTGTGGAACAAACCTTTGCCATTTGCTCCATCCACCATTAAGGAGTTGAAGAGGTTTTCTGTCTTACCATACACACTGCCTTTTTTTACACCACTTTCCGTGACCACAAGGAGTACCATCTGCCCATGGCATGTCATTGTTGTCCACAAGTCCATTATAGCACCAAATCTGTGCGCACGTAGACTGAACCAAATCAATGAAATATAGATTACTTATTCATTTCTTTAAATAAAAAGTTATGACATTCTATTTTGAGGTATTTGAGTGTATATATAAGTAATTAGAGCATACAGGAAACAGGAAAATTGTTTTAATCAATTGAAATAATTATTGTTTTACAGGGAGTCCTTTAATTTGTGTACGTTCCATACATTTGTACATTATTTAATATTATTTACATATTATATATATAATCCTTTATTGTGCTAAAATTACAATCTGCCTTTTATAAGGCAATAAGTAATTAAGATAAATGCTCTCATTCATACAATATTTACAGTATTTACATATTATAATCATTATTTATTTACATGTGATTTTGTATATCCATACAGGAAAACTAGTGAAGGTACAATCTCACTGGAGAGGGTGGTGCCTTCAAATCAATTTATTTTCAATATTTACAACAATATAAAAATACAATATTCTAGACGTCATCTCTCATTGAAGTACTTATAACTTTGCTAATCGAAAAATATTTATTCGTAATATGACACATTACGACATAAGCCATAATGTTTGAGTAATTTATCTATGTTCGCAATATTTTGAAGTAATAAATACAAAATAAAATCCCAAAAAAACTGTAGTGATTAAAATATATGTGAATAACAACAATACTTTGATTTGTTAAAAATTTTCAATTAAAATAAATGAAAGGGAAAAAAAACACGTTAAAAATAAATATTAGACAATTGAACGCTACGAAAACGGATCCATTGAATTCAAAACTATTTAGTAATCAATATAACCCTTCATACTGACCTTAATGTACCCTTATACCCTTCAACAAAAATCAATTTTTTTAATTCCATACAAAATTATGCTCTACACATCCCTACAACCTGACCTCGAGATCTCTTGTAATTAACACGTTATAGAAATTTTGTGTATTTTAATGTACTTTTGTATATAGAGTATTTTTTTTTTTAATTTTTAAAATCTCTAGGTTGCGAGATATTTGAAAAAAAAAAATTCTTTAAACACACCTCGAGCTCACCCCTGCCCTAAAGATTATTTCGAAGTAGAAATATTTTTGGGCGTTGAAATAATTTTAAACAGTTGCATTGAGCTTAATTTAAGCATCCTTTAGATTGTTAACATGTAGTTTAGTAGAATTAGTTCTTCCTCGTGTAGCGTTCCTTGGTAATTGGAGCCATAAACATTGCACCAATATCAAACAATCCCAAAGATAGAATTTTGTTCGTAAATAAACCGAGCGAACAGGTTTTTCCCCCGGGGTTGGCGGGATAAGAGTTGGCAGAGCAGAAAATTGCAAGAACGGAGAAATATTGGTTCGGTTTCGATTTGAGCGGTGTCACCTACAGACGTATACAGCACCCCTCCCTCGAGGAGTTGACCCCCCAGATCCCATTCCTGTTCCTGTCATCCCGATTTGTATGATCCCCGTGCTATGTCACCCCCATATTAAATGCAGGAATTATTATCTGAACACTCGTATCTCATCTGTTGGAAAATCCTTTTAAGACTTAAGTGTCAAGGAACTGTTTGAACCGCCTTGAGAAATCTCCATAGTCTGGCGTAGCTCTTTGAAACAGTGTCATCTGGATTAGATCAGCTGGTGTAATTTTTCACCCGACTCGGGGTCATTCGGCCAGCGGCTAGGACGTGGTTGTGGAGTGCATGTGCCCAGGAATGTACGCATATGAGGTGACCCACAACCGCTCTCAAAAAGTTTAATAATTAGTCTGTAATAATTAGACATTCTGAGCGGTCATATTTGACCTGAAAATGCTTAATCGCTCTTCAAAACTAATAAAAACAGCTGTAAATAATTATATTGTTTAACGACAATAAAATACATACGACAATAAAATAAATAGAGGGGTCCAAAAAAATGTATCCACTGGTTAACAGTCCATAACTTGCAAACTAATTGACAGAATTTTCTCATTTTTGGCGAAAGTGTAGCTTAAAGTCCAACTTAAAGATTGCTGTCTTCAAAATTCGCCGAACACTTGAGCGACTCACTCCAGTTTCACGGGCACACTGTCTCACAGACTTCCCAGGAATGTACGCATATGAGGTGACCCACAACCGCTCTCAAAAAGTTTAATAATTAGTCTGTAATAATTAGACATTCTGAGCGGTCATATTTGACCTGAAAATGCTTAATCGCTCTTCAAAACTAATAAAAACAGCTGTAAATAATTATATTGTTTAACGACAATAAAATACATACGACAATAAAATAAATAGAGGGGTCCAAAAAAATGTATCCACTGGTTAACAGTCCATAACTTGCAAACTAATTGACAGAATTTTCTCATTTTTGGCGAAAGTGTAGCTTAAAGTCCAACTTAAAGATTGCTGTCTTCAAAATTTGCCGAACACTTGAGCGACTCACTCCAGTTTCACGGGCACACTGTCCCACAGACTTCTGTGGTGAGCGGAATTGTTGTAACACAAGATGGGAGTTAAATGGACTTGTTACTGTTACAGGTCGTCCAGATCGTTGTTTGAGTACATCTTCAACACAGCCTTCGGCTTAAAATTTGTCTCGAATGCGACGAATCGTTAAACGTGTCGGTGGCTCTGTTTGATACACATTTCGCCATTGCCGTTGAACCTCATTAATGTTTTCGTACTTAAAATACCACTTTAAAACAGACTTCCTTTCATCAAATGTAAGCCTTACGCCAGCCATGTTTACTCGAGTAACAAGGTACAACTAACAATAAAACACTAACTATCTGGCGACTGTCATCTGACAAAACAAAACAGCGCAATACAACGCTTGTATGGCGATTGCCGGAACTACAAACTATTACACTACCAAAAATGAGACAACTCCCTCAATTAGTTTGCAAGTTATGGACTTTTAAACAGTGGATACATTTTTTAGGACCCCTCTTATATCGTTACTAAAGAAAGAGGTTCTCAAATTGTTAAGAACTTTCTTCTAAATCGTAGGAATAAATTGAATAACATCCAATATTCAACGGTTTCTGTGATGTAATATGACAAAGTTTTTACATTTGAAGTAGCACTTCGTCAGAATATCATGTACGTACTCCGATAGTGATGGTAACGATTCTGCCAACGGTTTGAAATTTAAACGGTAAGAAATAATAGTTCGATATGATTATGTAACATTTAAATAAATATTTGATTGGTGCAGTCTGATTTAGAGAGGAATCAAGACTTCAAATGCACAGAATCACGTTTGTGAAGAGCGTTTCATACATGCCTGTTGGGCACGGTACACTAATTCATTAAGTCCTGTTGTTGTTTATTATGGTTATTCCTACAATTGAGACGTTATACAATTGATAATTTCAAAGATAATTCAAAACGTTTTTTCCAGAGAAATAATAAAACTTTTAGCAATAAACATATTGTTTTTCAAAAGGTATTTTTTGTAACTATATTTCCCTATTTCCCATAAATGTGCAAACGTCCACTGCTAATGGGAATTACATAAGCAAAAATA
Source organism: Acanthosoma haemorrhoidale (assembly GCA_930367205.1). Lineage (NCBI taxonomy): Eukaryota > Metazoa > Arthropoda > Insecta > Hemiptera > Acanthosomatidae > Acanthosoma > Acanthosoma haemorrhoidale. Next base: position 9,500,140 of record OV884015.1, on the reverse strand, counting down.
AGCCTGGAACATTAGGCGTTTTAGAATAAAATAACCCCTGTTTTTTCTCACCTGTTTGGAGGTCACATTCTTGAGATATTAACACAGAATTGAATCATCAAAACAACGAAAACAACAAGCTCACCAGAGATTATTACTACAATTTGTATTGCACCTTAGCCCTGGAATTGATTCAAATGGTTAACTATGGTTTTCAGTTTAGTGCTTTTGCGTTTTATCAAGAAATAACTTAGCTTTGTTACAATAACCCTTTGTGTTGGAAAGCAACAAATTATTCTCGAACACTTCCAAATACTTAAATGCGAGGAGTCTTCCGCATCCTTTAATCCTCTGGAGCAAATGAAATTCAAGTACACGCAATGAAATTCTTCAATCCGCACTCACGGTGAATAAAGGAATTCCAAAATAATCCAAAAATGTCCCACTAGTATTTATACATACCGCAATAATACCATTCTTACCTGACCTCTACCACCATACAAATTACTCCTTTAAAAACTTTATGTGAAAATATTTCTAAAATTGGCAAACAAGCCCTCGGAAAATTAATAAAGGGATCACGGTGTATACAAGTCAGTCTCTGGGAGACCAGGATTCATGCTGGGAAGAACACATATTCGTGCAGGCTGCCTCAGTTGATCGAGTCCCCAACTAGAAGGAGGTCCCAGGTTCAAGTCCCGATTATCCCAGTATTATTAAATTCTGCATTATCTGAAGAATGTGACAGTTGAAAAAAAAAGGGGTGTTATTTTCTTCCATAACGCCTAATGTTCAAGACTTATTCCTCCTTATGTAATGCCCATTAGCAGTGGGCGTCTGCAAATTTATTTGGGAAATAGGTAAATAGTTACAGAGAATAACTGTTTAAAAAAAAAAATTTTAATTGCTCAAATATTGCTAAATTTTTTATTATTTATCTGGAAAAACGTTTAGAATTATCTTTGAAATTATCAATTGTATAGAACTTAATGAGTGAGTCTATACTGTCTCAGTAACCAAAACATGTATTCTTTTACTTCTGGGCAAAATTATGTAAGTAATCAACTTTTTTAAAAAATATGACGTAGAAATAATTCTGTTTATTATAGATGAAAAAATGTAAGTCATTAATCTGTTACTAGTCCTAGCCATGCTTGTTGATATTTTGAACAATAAAATTTGGTCGCGAGACAAAAGGCCGAAAATACCTTGTCCATTTTTTATCTGAATAAAAATTTTTAGTCCCTGTTTATCTAAAAAAAAAAAAAAAAAAGTAATCAAATATATGAAAAATGTTGGAGACTATAAACGTTTAGCTATCTACAATGTGTTAGTAACAACTCAATTTAGTTCACTACAATCAATGAGTTTAATAAATACGTTTAACTCTTTAAGGTAATCGTTGATTAAACTATCCATCCGAAACCCTAAGTGCCACTTTACAACTTAATAGTTTGTAATAGTCTACAATAAAACAGTAAGTGGTCCTATGTCTATGTTGTTAGCAGTACGTGCAAATAGCTTCTATTTCCTCCATGGAATCTCTATTTTGGGTCTATTTGTAATTGTCGGGTCGTCACGAGGGGGGTGCCTAGTTACCCTAGCCCTGGCGACGAAGTGAGGGTTGATTAGGCTATGACCTGGACAATCGTTTCATGACGGTCTTACTATCTGACTCATACTTATTTTTGATAAGTATGTGCCCCAACAATGCACTATGTTCAGGAGAAGAGGTACAGGGTAGATGGTGTAGGTAGTTTCTGTGGTCTTGGAATGACCACAAATTCACACTCGGTATCTGAGGGTAGGCGAAATCCGTCCGAATCCCAAAGGCGAGTGTGGACCGGATAGAGGCAGACTGAATCACCGTGGGGAACACTGCTTGGTAAGCTTGCAGGGCCACGACAACCTCCCAAGGAGGTGCTAGATTTAGCGAGACGAAGGCAGAGATTCCCACTAGGAAGGTGTGGGGTCTGACAACGCCGGACTAAAACGTAGCGGCGTGAGGAGGAGAGAGATGCAGAGGTTTTCATAATAAAGAAGCCATGTTTCAGAGTTTAAACAGAGCAGCCACGAGCCCAATAGTTCCCAGGAGAATGATATACAGGCCCCAAACCGCCGGTCTTAAATACCCAGCTGGCTTCGTCAGTAGCCAATAAGAACCGTTTTTATAGTACCCAATTCCCGTTGAGTATGTGGCTTTCTTTGTTCTTTGACAAAGACACATGAGCCGGGTAAGGGTCTCTCGACGGCTTGGGTCTAGTACTTGCCATGGCAGCTGGTGCCCCAGCTCATATAACTAATTGGCTCCTAGCTGCATGTTTATTGTTTACCATATTTACAATGATTTATATTTTGGTAATGTTATTTACATTTGTTTACAATATATATGTAAGTTTGAACGTTACCGCCAAACTTCGGCACATAGGCTAGATGTCCCTACAGAGCTCGCTAGGATCGAATGAGGCTCCCAGTTGTAACCTCCTGAATATGGGTACTCTTGTTAAGACAATGGTCAAAGCTTATTATCGACAATTGTATTGATTCAGGTTAGTTATAAGTTTTATTTGTAATATTTGTAGCGCTAGCTAATGTGTACATATGTTTAATATTACAGTTCTAAATTACATCTGCAAGTGTTCAATTTATAACTTGAGAACCTCTACCTCCTTTAAGTTTCTGAATTCGAAACTTACATATGTACAATAGAGTATAGGGTGATTTATCTTATGTAGTTAGCGGTCGCTACAGTAATCGTTTTTCGTTAGTCCAAGCATGCGAATTTGATTCAGGGAGCTGGAGTTAGATAATTAAAAATGTTGTGAACCCTCCTCCGACAAAAAGTTCCCTCGCTTGAACTGACCGGGGCTAATCAATGATCCTGTCGGATTAGCATTGGGGTATTTCACAAATAGCTGGCCCCAGATAAATAATCCCAGATTTATATTCAGCTTAATTAGGCCGCTAGTCTTTTTTATTTCGGGAGGAAATGTAACTATAGAAAAGGAACTATAAAAAAATTCGGCCAAAAAATGTATAACTCCGCCTTAGATGGGAATTGCGTACCGTTATATGCAAAACACAAAGGCCGGCTAGTATTAGGCTCATTTCGTATCCCCACCCCCTTAGCCGTCCACATTACTAATCTGCGAGCTGGTCGAGCAGTGACACACTTTTGGATAAGCCGACTTACGAGAGCAAGAGAACGAATTGGCATTTTTTCATAAAATGTATCCGTTAGTCTGGCTATAAATATATCAATAATCTATCTTACTATCCAGAATGATGAGATGTAATTAAATGGTTCAATCGATACCCTACTTAGTCCGATACTAGAATTACAAGTAATATAAAGAATTAACGCAAGATTTGATTTAAATAGAAAGCACAGTTTTTAGTATTTTTGTTGTTATTTTTTTATTGAACAATAAAGTAAATAGGATAGGGTTATTTATGGAATAACACATCGGGCAAATGGCCTCCACGACTTTGCTGGCACATACGCACTCTTTTGTCGACATTTTCCATGGCTATTTGGCATAAATATTGTTGAATTTCCTCTTTTAATGCTCGGGTGGATGTGGGCTTGTTGACATACACCTTTGACTTCAAATAACCCCATAAAAAGAAATCCAAAGGTGTTAAATCACACGATCTAGGGGGCCAAATCTGATCACCGAAACGAGAGAGTACACGACCTGGAAATGTCTCATGCAGTATTTGAATTGTTTCATGGGCTGTATGGCATGTGGCACCATCTTGTCGAAACCACATATTGGCCACATCAATATCATCCAATTTCGGCACAAAGAACTGTGTTTACGACGCCGAATTGATGTTCCTGGATTTTCAACAACACTCTCACGCACTGCTTCCATATTGACATTTGAACGGCTTGTTTTTGGACGACCTATTCCGACCATATTTTGTATAAAATTTTTGAACTGCGGCCGCCAAACTTTCATTATTTTTGAGATAATGTTCAACAATAAAGACACGTTGCTCTATCGTGTAACGCTCCATTTTTACTAACCCTAAACTGTCAGCTGTCAAATATTTCTTTTTTAGGGTTGCCAGCACTTTACTGCACAAATGGCGCCAAATTCAAATCTTGCGTTAATTCTGGGGCACCCTTTATATTTAAACTGATTTTAAGGAGCCCAACGATGCGAGCCTGAGATAGTACAAGGACGAGAGCAGAGACCAGGAGACACCCTAGCCCCACAAGTCAGGCGGTAGTTATAGGAGGTATGTAATGAGTGTGTAACATGTAGATAAAACCATATAGGTCACTTGACTAAGTTGCATCAGTACGACTGTTTACAGTTTCATATGCGTACCCTTCATTAGTTATCATAAAGTTAAATAATCTTTGTAGAGGAGTCTTTTAAAAGAAAATAAAGAAAAGCTTTATTATGAAGTACAAGCAAAACACTGGTATACACAAATATTAAGAGTTACCTTACTACATACTGGGTGGAATGTCTAGGTAACACAATGTTACCTAGTTATACAATGCCAAAAATATGAACAAAAGAATTGACAAATTTTCACCTCTTTTTGCTATGCGCAGATGCATTTGAAGGAGGTTGGGTTACATAAAATCAGATTGAGGTTAATAGGAAAATAATATGAATACAATCCTAGGTGATGAGGCTCACCTTCAGTTTAACAATGTGGGAGAAAAACTTACAAACTAAAACCTATATCTAGTACCTAAGACTAAAGCGTTCCAGCCGCGACAGCGTCCTGCCATCGATGGGGGAACGGAGCGGGGGTTATCGTGTTAAACACCGGGTTTGTCAAGTACTGTAGTTGCATCAGTACGACTGTTTACAGTTTCATATGCGTACCCTTCATTAGTTATCATAAAGTTAAATAATCTTTGTAGAGGAGTCTTTTAAAAGAAAATAAAGAAAAGCTTTATTATGAAGTACAAGCAAAACACTGGTATACACAAATATTAAGAGTTACCTTACTACATACTGGGTGGAATGTCTAGGTAACACAATGTTACCTAGTTATACAATGCCAAAAATATGAACAAAAGAATTGACAAATTTTCACCTCTTTTTGCTATGCGCAGATGCATTTGAAGGAGGTTGGGTTACATAAAATCAGATTGAGGTTAATAGGAAAATAATATGAATACAATCCTAGGTGATGAGGCTCACCTTCAGTTTAACAATGTGGGAGAAAAACTTACAAACTAAAACCTATATCTAGTACCTAAGACTAAAGCGTTCCAGCCGCGACAGCGTCCTGCCATCGATGGGGGAACGGAGCGGGGGTTATCGTGTTAAACACCGGGTTTGTCAAGTACTGTAGTTGCATCAGTACGACTGTTTACAGTTTCATATGCGTACCCTTCATTAGTTACCATAAAGTTAAATAATCTTTGTAGAGGAGTCTTTTAAAAGAAAATAAAGAAAAGCTTTATTATGAAGTTCAAGCAAAACTCTGGTATATACAAATATTAAGAGTTACGTTACTACATACTGGGTGGAATGTCTAGGCACAAGTGGTCTGGGGCTAAAGCTGAGACATATATGTATAAGAAAAGGGTAAGATTCTGGGAAGTAGGGAGGTCTTGAAGGGTGCGGTTGATTATTTAAAAACAACAGGAACCATCAGTGACTTCCATGAAGTAACGAGGCAGGTATACAGTTCTGCTCAAGCCCCTTCTACTTGTTCTTAGTAAGATTATAAATATTGTATATAAAGCAAGCTTTATAAAACTGTAAGACTCATTTATTTTTGGGGTATATTTGAAAGAAAAGATCCGAAGTATCCTTCTTCATTAAAGTTGGACGGCAATAAAATTCTGAATAATTATATTGCATTAGTTTGCTTTTATTTGTTGAATAATTGAATAAGCAGCCATTGCTAACATAGAAAATATCGTGACATCAGTCATCAGGCGTCAAGGCATTCATATTAAAAGACTACTCAAAATGATTCAATATCATTACTACAAATTCATTTTTTAATGAGTCTTCATTACAGTGCTTTGGGGACATTGAGAAAAGAAATGTACAACGCAGAAAACAAACTGCCAGGTTCGTCCTTTAATGTTTTACTAAAGATCTCACAGACTGTTTAAAACGTGATGAAACATGAAAGGTTAGGGCTCAGAAACGATTCAGAAAATTATCCGGAAATAGAAGAAAGAACGAGGGGTCCCAAGGACCCGTGGCCATGTTAAGGTTTTCATTCAACACTCGTCAACTATGTTATCTTAATTCCTTTCACTCGACCTGGATGGAGTAGTCGACGCGAATCAGAAAATTATAACTCTATTTTCAGAACATTTTTTTTTGTTTTTTATGAATAAATTTGTAAATGTTTAAAACCGGATTAAGATATCGTATTTCAACGGTAACATATTCACTTGGGATTGACAGCAATCGAACGAAAACCGCATTTAGATTCAGATTATTATCTGTTGCCCTCGAAATTCAAAAGAACAAGTTCAGCACAGGGCGAGAGAGATACTTCTACTTTTAAGCAGTTGTTTTTTTTTGTTATTGAGAGTTTTATAATGATAAGAATACTATAATTCTAAGAATATTATAATGCTAATATTACATATAATGCTAAAAGTAGAAGGGGCTTGAGCAGAACGTATACCTGCCTCGTGACTTGATGGAAGTCACTGATGGTTCCCTGTTATTTTTAAGTAAGCGACCGCATCCCTCTAAGACCTCCCTACTTCCCAGAACTACCTTTTCTTATACATATATGTCTCAGCTTTAGCCCCAGATCACACTTGTGTCCAGTTATCCCACCAAGTATGTAGTAACGTAGCTCTTAATATTCGTATATACCAGTGTTTTGCTTGTACTTCATAATAAAGCTTTTCTTTTAAAAGACTCTCCTCTGCAAAGATTATTTAAATGAGGATCAAGAGCCCATTATTTCAGGGGTACATAAAATATTACATACCCATCTGACATTAGGAAGAAGTAAAACATATTTACAGCCATTTCCCTCACACATGAGTAAATTATTATTAATTAATTAGTCTGTAATAAAAGAATATTATAATTTTAAGTGGGGGGGGGTATCAAATTATAGATCTCTACGTTTCCGGTAACGTTTTTCATTCTATAATTGCAAACAGTCATTGTAGCAGTCATTAATTTCGTGGTCACAACTTGCACCTTAGAATTTAACAGACTTTTTGGACTGATATACGTTCGAGAAACTCTTTCACACAATACTAAAACACAAAATTAACACGTACAAACAGTTGCTAGTACTAATGTAGATTAGAATTATGGAGGGTTGCTAAACCTTCAAACAACAAACCCATCCTCCTCAATGCACTTTTTTACATCACAAACTCATCCCTTCACAGAAATCTCCAAGTACTTACTGCCCTTGACCTTATGCCCTCAAGATTTTCCATATTTCACAAAAACTTATCCTTTTATCCAAATCTTCTTATTAAACTTTTTATCCAGGGAGCACGCACCCTTACAATCTTACAGTCCAATTAATACTACTGAAAAAGCAATTTGACTAATAAATATCTTATATAACAGATCTTTAACTCATTCATAATGGTTTAAATGTTAATTATACATTTGATGAGTCGATGGTGATAAAAAATAATTTAGAGTTATTTATCAATTGGTGTTATAAAAAATAATTCTATCATATTAAGTAGGATATAAAATTCAAACTATCGACTTCTTTGATAATAATATGCAATATATATATATACATATATATATATATATATATATATATATATATATATATATAAGGCAAACGTTAAATACAATTAATTTTATATGCAATCATTAAAACTGCAATTGAAATCACAGTTCCATGGCTAGCCTGGAGTATTTGTAATTATTTCCAATCAATTTGCTGTATGCCTCCGACAGCCAGGAGAGAGTTTGGCGAAGAAATATTGAGCGGTTTTCGGCTTCAACCTTTCCACCAAGAAGGAGCTAGTTAGGATTTGGAATGGATTAATTTTTATAGAGGGGTCTCTAACATCTGCTGGCTACATAGAGGACATTCTTTTGGACGCTCTTGTCCAATTTGCAACATACGGTGGAGATTGTTCGGAATTTTAGTTTACGCACAGTAAAATAATATTTGTAGAGGAGAGTCTTTTAAAAAAAAAGAAAGAAAAGCTTTATTATGAAGTACAAGCAAAACACTGGTATACACAAATATTAAGAGTTACCTTACTACATACTGGGTGGAATGTCTAGGAACAAGTGGGGTCTGGGGCTAAAGCTGAGACATATATGTATAAGAAAAGAATGATTCTGGGAAGTAGGGAGTAAGGGAAGTAAGGATGGTTGCTTACTTAACTTCCGTGAAGTCACGAGCCAGGTATACAGTTCTGCTCCAGCCCCTTGTACTTTTAGTATTATATATAATATTAGCATTATAATATTCTTAGCATTATACAACTCACAATAATTCGCTGCAAGAATTGTTTCACGATACCAGGAAAACGCTTCAATATGGTGTTTAGAGTGTCCAGCATGTAGTCCAGATCTCAACCCTTCAACAGATTCATTTCAGGAGTTAAGGGTTGCCTTAACGGAATAATACGAAAACATCCCTCAGGAATTTATTCAAAACCTTATGAGGTCAATGCCCGTTCGAATACAAGCCGTAATAAACCCAAAAGAAGGAAGCACGCCCCGCCCTATTAATTTAAAATTTTGATAATTTCGAATTACTTAATTCCACTGGTTTCTATTTAATTTGTAGACTTAATACTCCTGATATGTTTCATGTGGCCTGTTATTTATTCTAAAAGTATGTGGTGACGTTAAATTGATTGGAAATCAATACTAACACTGCAGGGGGTGATTAAGTATGTTTACTGCCTCTCAGTGGCTATAAAGACGACATTTTGAATGCAAGTTTTACTCTCGATGATCCAAACACATTTCCCAAAGAGCTCTTACACTGGCCAAGCCAGTTTGTAACGTAATCAGTAATAGACTGGGCATGTTAAACATCATTGTAAACGCAGGGAAGACCGACTGCGTAATCTTCTCCCTCCAAAAGGGGAAAAAATCCTTGCCAAAATTATATAGCATAGTAGGACAAGAGAACTCACCAGCTTTCTCAATGCACTATTTGGGAATAAAAATGGATAGGCATCTTCATTTCTCTACTTATTTTAGTAATAAAATAGAAAAAGTACGACACAGGTCTTACCGGCTATCGCACTTGCTAACTTCACCAAACTCTCAAAGCGATGATGTATGTGTCCTCCGGCCAGCTATGCTGTACGGTGCCCCGCTATTTACTCACTTGACAGACAATACAGCCAAATGTCTCCAACATTTCCAGAATGGGATCATGCGAAAAGTGGTCCGACATACATGTCTCGAGAGGTTAAAGAACGCTGACCTGCACCAGTTGCTTGGTGTGCCATGGTGAGTTCATCCGCCGGAGACACATCAAGTTTTTGACTCGTTGCAGCACCTAACAAACCCAGTGTTTAACACTATGACCCAACCACCCCTCCCGCATCGATAGCAACAGACTGTCGGGGAAAAATTAGGTTAAGAATTAGTATGTAAGTTAGTTTTAAGTTTGATCAAAAAAGTGAGCTCCATTACCTTTATTAGTCAGTTTAGTCCAGTCACGTGTAATATATGTCATTATACTTGTTTATTCCATTATTTAATTTTTATAAAATAACAAAACCTGTGTATAATGCAGTGATGCGACAGGAAATACAAAAATAATTTGTAAATAGATTCGCCTGAGGATCTATAATTGTATATAATTATCTGTAAATTTAAAGGGGCTATGAAAGAAAAAAAAACAAAAAAAAGACGGAGGAGCGTGGGGGACTTCCGAAGACTCCGCTTCCTCTTTGGCATGCGAGGGACGTGACAACCATGTGATTTGGGAGGCCTCTGGGCTGTTTGTAAATACTGTATGAACGAGCTAATGAATGAAAATTGTAAATATGGTATAAATGAGATCATATATCACAATTACTTATTTCGCAATGAGTCAGATTGTAATTTTCTCATAGTAAAGTTGTATATAAAAAAAAAGTTTTTTAAAATAAATATTATATTTTTTGTATCGGTTCCGACTACTACATCAATAATGTTGGGGTTTAGTGGAATATTACAACGAGGAGGCCCCTCCCCCATCCAGTGATTGTATGATGGCTGCATCACACTGGATTCAATTTTGGTTTTTGAACGTAATTGTGTATTTAAATGCAGTTTTGTCATTAAAAAGTAATAAAAACAAAATTTCCTTGTTTGGTCAGTTTTGAGTTAAGGAGTGGTGTGTCGTGTTTGAACTCCGGTTACAAACATCAAGCTTTATTTTCTTACCTGATGCAGACTCAGATATTTCGTCGAAATGTTTTCCGTCAGTGAATTTGAGTTGGAAAGACAGGTTTTCATTTGCTTGTCTGCCTGCCTGTCCTGGGCTTTCGTCCTGGAGAATCCAGCAATACTCACACCTATGTGGATGTACACAGTGACTGAGTCAACAGGGAATAAACAATCTGACAAGTCCTTGTGGAAAAACGTTGTTTCCCCTTAGGAAGCTCATTTTATTTTATAGCCAGTACTCTAACTACGACGAGAAAAGCCTTTATTTGGCCAGTCATTGACCCAAGCTGGTGATTCATCTCCAAATACCCTATCGCCTTTCAAAGAAATAATGGGACATTTTTTCCTGCCTGTGTGTAAGAGTGTTTGTTTCTTGTTGCTTTTTTATAGAGAGGCAGTCAAATAATACAATTGACCTAAAACTTTAAAGCTAAATTATAGAAAACTTAATATACTGAAACCATAAAGCATTCCTTCCGCATAAAGCCTTATTCCTAAAGTTCGTGTTACGTCGCCCCGTGGGAACGTAAAGACTCGTAAATGCTTACGATAACATAAGTTCGTACACCGTCCCCACAACCTTTTTAATTTTGTTGAATTACATTTCGTATGAACGCATAGAAGAGCTTACGAAGAGATGTTATGATCTTGTCTGTAACTATCTCCAGGTCTCCTTCCATCTATTCCAACTCATCAAGCAGAAGCCAAAAATGTATAAACATCTTCAATCGTTTTTTTTCCCCTTGTTTAAAATGTTAATGTAGCGATCCTTATTAAGCATAATTATTTATTGGTTAAAGTCCTGAGAACAATAGTAAATGCCCCTTATTACGTCAGCAACAAAACCTTTCATAACGATCTTAACATACCCTATATTCTTGAATTCATCCCTTCCAAGTTCAATCCCATAGTAACCTATCCAACCACCCTAATCCCCTAGCACAGTCATTGCACTGCACCACTCATCCCTATAATCCTCCTCGGATACTGAATCGGGGGTGGCCTCGTGACCTGCTATAAATGCGTGACAGTGGGAGTCCTGGCAATGGTCAGTTTCTCCAATCATGTCCTGAGCGTATGTGGCTCTCGCGCTCTTCGTCAGCTTCCACTGGCTCTTATCCTGCGGCTGATGGAGGAGCGTGGGGGACTTCCCAAGACTTCGCTTCCTTTTTCGCATGCGAGGGAGGCGACTAACACGTGGATTTGAGAGGTCTTTGGACTGTTTGTAAATACTGTATGAAATAGATCATTTATTACAATTACTTATTGCCCAATGATACAGATTGTAATTTTATCATAATAAAGTAGTTAAATGAAATCTTACAGGAATTAGGCATTGATTGTTTGTTTACTTTGAACTCGACTAATAAGTTATTTTCTGATATCCCTAAAGGTTATTCTCACTTAGTCGGGCCCACCGGTCCCCGGGTCTGATATTGGAACGCCCACATGGATTGGCTCTGCTCTTTGCGGAACCTATTAGAGACAATCCTACATTATAAATTCATCTGGCTCCATTTTCCGCCACACACCGTGTTCCAGTTTTACGACTCGGTATGCTCCAGTCAGTGGAGCAAGGTCGCCTCCGCCCCTAACACACTCCTCAGGGTCAGTTAACAATCTGCACTGGGTTCGACGCGCGCTGTAAAACCTTTCCTTTGACTGCCGCAAGATGATGACTTTTGTTTTGTGCTTTCTTCCGTCCCGATCTAAAGGTCACCTGATGCAGCTGTAGTGTGTAGTAGAGGAGATTTAACGAGCCCCCTCAGCTGCCGGGTGATGAATCACCTTTTAATTCCTCGTCAGCTGCTAGATATTCCTCCTATTAAGAAGGCTGTGCGCCATTTTGAAAAAAAAAAACAAAAAAAACAGTATAGAAGTGAGGAATGATCGATCATCAGTTAAATAATCTTTGTAGAGGAGAGTCTTTTAAAAGAAAAGAAAGAAAAGCTTTATTATGAAGTACAAGCAAAACACTGGTATACATTAATATTAAGAGTTACCTTACTACATACTGGGTGGAATGTCTAGGTAACACAATGTTACCTAGTTATACAATGCCAAAAATATGAACAAAAGAATTGACAAATTTTCACCTCTTTTTGCTATGCGCAGATGCATTTGAAGGAGGTTGGGTTACATAAAATCAGATTGAGGTTAATAGGAAAATAACATGAATACAATTCTAGGTGATGAGGCTCACCTTCAGTTTAATATGTGGGAGAAAAACTTACAAACTAAAACCTATCTAGTACCTAAGACTAAAGCGTTCCAGCCTCGACAGTGTCCTGCCATCGATGGGTGAACGGAGCGGGGGTTATCGTGTTTAACACCGGGTTTGTCAAGTACTGTAGTGAGTCGAAAAATTTTGGATGAATTCATCCACCGTAGGCAGCTCAAAGATCTCGTGAAGTTCACTGTTGCTCCGCTGCTCGAATGAAGTGTCTGACCACTTTCATCAGTATACCATTTTCGAATTGTTGGAGTCGCGGAGCTGTCGTGTACGTCAGATGACGAAAGAGCGGTGCACCATACAGCAGAGTAGGCCTGAGTACACTCTTGTAAATCGATAGCTTGAGACGCAGTGTGCCTGGGGCTAAAGCTGAGACATATATGTATAAGAAAAGGATAAGATTCTGGGAAGTAGGGAGGTCTTGGAGGGATGCGATTGTTACTTAAAAATAACAGGAACCATCAGTGGCTTCCATGAAGTCCCGAGGCAGGTATACAGTTCTGCTCAAGCCCCTTCTACTTTTAGCACTATATATACAATATTAGCATTATAAAATGTCGATAGTGCCTCACAATCGATTATACTGACTATCAGAGCCAGTACTTATGATGTGCAGGTACTGTAGTAGGCCATAATTACAAAGAGTCATTAAATATTTCATTAAAATAAACAGGGACTTAATTATTTCTGGAAAAAAATAAACAGGGACTTAATTATTTCTGGAAAAAAACCAAGCAGTCTCCTTACCCTTCACGGCACTCTCTACATTCTACAGAAACCACAGGTCACGAATGCCCCTTAAACACTTAAAAGTAAACAATATGGTACATATACTATTTGATTGTTAACAACTTTATTATGATGAAATTACAATCTGCCTCTACTTAATAGGCAATAAATAATTGAGATAAGTGTTTTCATTCATACCATATTTACAATTCATCATTCGCTCGCGCATTCATACAATATTTACAAACAGCCCAGGGGCCCCCCAAGTCCACACGGTTGTTGCCTTCCTCGCAAGCGAAAGAGGAAGCGGAGTATTGGGAAGTCCCCCACGCTCCCCCACCAGCCACGTCACCGGATACGAGCCAGTAAATATACTATTAAGAAAACAAAACAATAGCCTCAATCGAATAATTTAATGTCAGACTTTTATTATTCGTTTCTGCAGATTGTCACAGAAAAATGTTATTACGCCTTATTTCAGCTGGTAAATCTTTGAATTTTAGTTTTATTGCGGATTGAGTGGCTGAAGCCGTATTAAGTTGAGGAGAATGAAATTCTGTGTTCAAATTATGGCTGCTTGATCCTTGCAAAATGACCGTCTTTGGGCATTAAATTCTCCAAATACCATTCACAAAACACAATTTTCCAAAGAGCGAATGTAACTATTTAACGCTTCATGATACGATTATATGTATTGTACTCTTTTTGCCACCTCCCCTCCCTCGGTGTGTTTATAGGATAATTCAGACAACATCACGTGGTGTAGTTTCAGTGCAAGGGGTGTTGTTTTTGGACATCAGGAATTTATATACCTCCTTTGATACTCTACTCCTTGCTTCCTAATACATCCTTGCTACCCGATGATAGCCACAGGTTGGAAAATGGGATATAGTAACAATTTCCAAAGCCCTTTCGCAACCACCAGTGGACTATCACCACTGTATCGTAACAATCAACCTCCACCGAGGATTCCCACACTCCTTACTCCTCTTACACCACCTTCAAGCAGGTCCTCCTAGTACAAGGATCCAATCACCCTAAATATTTTATATTTCTCCCTCATCCTAAAATTCTAACAAAAAAAAAAAAAAAAAAAAGCCCTTTCGTTGCTTGGTGTGCCGTCGGTGGGTGAGTTCATCCGCCGGAGACACATCAAGTTTTTTTAACTCGTCCAGCACCTCACAAATCCAGTGTTTAACACTATGACCCCAACACCCTTCTCACAGCGATGGCAACAGACTGTCGGGGAAAAATTAGGTTATGCATCAGTATGTAAGTTAGTTTTAAGTTTGATCAAAAAGCCCCATCACCTTTATTAGTCAGTTCAGTCCACGTATAATGTGTACCATTATACTTGTTTGTTTACATTTGTTGGAGTCCTGGCAATGGTCAATTTCTCCAATCATGTCCTGAGCACCTGTGGCTCTCGCACTCTAAGCCAGCCTCCACTGGCTAGTTTGCGGTGACGTCGCTGACAGAGGAGCATGGGGGACTTCCCAAGACTCCGCTTCCTCTTTCGCATGCGAGGGAGGTGGCAACCATGTGGACTTGGGAGGCCTCTGGGCTGTTTGTAAATACTGTATGAGATCATTTATCACAATTAGGCCCAATAAGGCAGATTGTAATTTTAACATTATAAAGAAGATTATTCTTTACACATAACAGGTTACAATACACAAATAATCTGAAAATAGATTCGCTTGAGGATCTATCATTGTATATAATTATCTGTGAATTTAAAGGGGCTATGAAGAAAGGAAAAAAGAAAAGAAAAAACAAAAAAAAACGTCCTTTTCTAGCGTGTGCGACAGCCAATGAATCTCTGTCTTCCGGAACGTTGCCACAGTTCCATCTCATCTCTAATTGTCTGAGAAGTGAATTTATCAGCAAGCCAGGGCGTAACTCTCTTTCCATCACACTTCCTGTGACACAAACTTTCTTTGTGTAGCGAGAATGAAATTCGAAATTCTTTTATAATAATTTAAATGTTTTTCTTCTTTTTGGGGGGAGGGGGGGTGATCGTCTATAGTAGACGTTATCTTTCTTCGGCGATTAAGCTCTTAGACACAGCCAGGTACCATTAAGAAGGCGAGAGAACGGGAGGACCCATGAGAGGAGGAGGGAGATGCTACGAGGATAAAGAAGAGCAGACGGAGGTCCTTGAGGGGATCAGTGACCAGGATGACCCGGGAAAAAAAGCTGCCGGCTGACTCAGGGTACGTTGCCGTCCCATTATTTCAGGATTCGAGGCGACCTCAGGCGTCCTTAATGACGTCACACCACAGCACGAATATTCTCATCACTCGGCTCAATGGCTGCTGCTTCCTCCTTTTTCTACCCTACATCATTCCTCCATAATATATTTCCTTCCCTCGTTTCTTTTTATCAGGCCTTCCTCGACCCGACTAATGTTCGCCATCATTCGCAGAGTGTGAGTCACAGGCTACCCGAATACCGAACGTGACCCGCGTTTTTTTTTTGTTTTTTTTTATTTATTTTCTGACGTTTAGTATTCGTAATTTGTTTATCTCCTCCTGTCAATGACGAAACTACCGATCACGCCATCGCTCAGCCTACGGCGTAAACTTCACGTCAGCAACAAATCTCAAATTACATCGGTCTACTGCGACGTAGTATCTACTCTACGCTATTTGTGCCATCTCGTATGGGTTTTGTTAACTGCTTCACGATTCTCAAGACGTGTTTGAATGTTTGCTTTCAAAGCCAATACTATAGAATTTACGATCTCACTAGGTAAAGACTTAAAAACACAGAGGTTTTATCCTCATTCGGGTATAATCTTCATAACCCTCTGCTGGCAAATATTCATAACCCTTAGGAGATACAACTAGATACCTTATACAATTATAGATCCTCATGCGAATCTATTTACAAATTATTTTTGTATTTCCTGTAACATCGCTACATTATATACAGGTTTTGTTATTTTATAAAAATTATATAATGAATAAACAAGTATAATGATACACATTATACGTGACTGGACTGAACTGAGTAATCATGGGGCTCACCTTTTTTGATCAAACTTAAAACTAACTTACATACTAATTCTTAACCTAATTTTAACCCGGCAGTCTGTTGCCATAGATGTGGGAATGGTGTTAAACACTGGGTTTGCGAGGTGCTGCAACTAGTCAAAAAACGTGATGTATCTCCGGCGGATGAACTCATCCACCGACGGCACACCAAGCAACGGGTGCAGGTCGGCGTTTGACGACTTTTATCATGATTCTGTAATTATTGGAGACATTCAGCTGTATTGTCAGTCAAGTGTGGAAATAGCGTGGCACCGTACAGCAGAGCTGGCCGAAGGACACATTTATTCATCATTAGTTTGAGACGAAGTGACAGGTTGGGTGAAGTTAGCAATTGGTAAAGCCGGTAAGACCTGTGTCGTACTTTTTCTATTTTATTACTAAAATGAGTAGAGAAATGGAGATTCATATCCATTCCAAACAGTACATTGAGAAAGTCAAATCAGGTAAAATTATTTTTTAGTAAAAAACCCATAGTTTAACCTTGCGGTGGCCATCATGATCATTTAATAATACGTTTTGATGAAATTTGATCACATTATACTTCCTTTTTTTTTGTATATATTTAAAAACAAAAAAACTTTGTTAAAAAGGCTACAAATCCATGGATGAACAAGAATTAATTCGTTCCCTTTACAGAAGGAACAATAGACCGTTTGAGCCGAACGGAGGCAAGGGGTTAATAGGTACGGCCTCAAATATCTGCCCCACTGGGCATGAGCATTCTTTCACAGGTGATTATAATGCTAATGATATCCCAGCCTATCTGTTTTCATTAGCCATTCGACCTGATAGCTCCCCTACAAGGCGCTCTTATGCATATACATCGGGCTCGAACTAGGAAGGACTAGGGCTCTAGAGAATAGAGCCGTGGATACACACTTCCCCTTCGGCGAAAGCAACCAGCAAGTGTTTGGTTCCTGCCGGGTAGAGCAATATTTTATTTCCCACGTTTTGAGTTTTTGGCCTAATATAAGAATATATTTGTTTTTTTAAATATTTTATCATGTCGCTGGATCGTTTCATTTTGTAGTTAGCAGAAATTATGTGCGTTGTTTCAGAATCCCTGTTGATGGCTGTCCTTTCAGGATGTTTTTTGAGTGTGATGGCTGAAGACAATTTTAAAATAATGATCGGTCACAGAAGGTTTACAACATCAAATTCCAGTGGATAAGAGACTGTAAGGTTCTTTTAAACTTCAAGAGGGGGTTTAGGTTCCAATAGGCAAACCACCAAAACATAACCTTACTAAGCTAAGCTTCTTTAACAGAATCACAAATACTTGAACTTTAGTTTTTTCAGGCGGCAATTGTTATGTTTTATATCTGAGGTTAGATTAGATATAACAAAACTTTCTTTAACTCTTTAATACAACAGTCTGGGACAAATTAATATGTTAGTAACAATTTTCATTTACCTTTACGATTATTTATATATTGATTAACTGTCAGTTCTATTCTTCTCACTTCATTCGCTACACAAAACAAAAGAATCTTCAAAACTTCCCAAACTACAAATCTTCATCCAACGCGTCTCCCGGGGATAACCAGCAGAACAACCTCCTTGCCATCTTGTTTTCCAAGCACCCGCTCCTTTTCCATAGCTCATTTGCCGCCCTTTTATGCCCGCTAATTTCAAATTTAAATCAAAGGCAAAGCATCTAAACATTACAACAATATGAACAAAATTTATGATCCTGTTGGCGATCTATCCTGACTTACCATTTTAGACTCCTTACAAGACATTTAAATTTAAATTAAATAAATACTATGCATGATTGTAAAGGGTGTCCCAGAATTAACGCAAGATTTAAATTTGCCACCATTTGTGCAGTAAAGTGCTGGCAACCCAAAAAAAAAACAATTTGACAGCTGACAGTTTAGGGTTAGTAAAAATGGAGCGTTACACAATAAAACAACGTGTCTTTATTGTTGAACATAATCTCAAAAATAATGAAAGTTTGGCGGCTGCAGTTCGAAAATTTCATACAAAATATGGTCGGAATAGTGTTTTGTCTTCATTAACTGTGAAGAGATTAATTGAAAAATTTAGGGAGACTGGATCAGTTGGAGACACTAAACACACTGGTCGTCCAAAAACAAGCCGTTGAAATGTCAATATCGAAGCAGTGCGTGAGAGTGTTGTTGAAAATCCATATAACACAGTTCTTTGTGCCGAAATTGGATGATATATATGTGGCCAATATGCGGTTTGAACAAGATGATGCCACATGCCATACAGCCCATGAAACAATTCAAATACTGCATGAGACATTTCCAGGTCGTGTACTCTCTCGTTTCGGCGATCAGCATTGACCCTCTATTATTATTATAGTGGGGGGTAAATGGGTAGGGTAATGGAAAGACTAGAGAGGGAGACAGGTGCGGGGGTCTCCTGTACTCGTAGCGGAGGAATCAAGCAATGGTGCCCTACTCACTGCTTGTGAACTCCCAGTCTGACCTATCCCTACCAACGCCTACTGTCACCTCCACGTGGTACCCCCTGGGGAATCCGATGGACTCGCGGACGACAGAGGCGGGATCTCCCCATGAAATCCAGGTGGAGATCTCCTTAACACCCAAGCCAAGTGTAGAGGAGCTCGAGCTGTGGCTGAATGGCAGGGGGTGTATAAAAATGCACTGTCTTTAATCGACCCCCTTGGGGCACCAGGCGCACCCCATTGTATTAAATGCCCTCTGCAGGGAGAGGGGGCAGTACCTGCAGAGTAACTTCCCCCGCTTTCGTGGGAACAAAATGAGTAACACCTTTAGATTTCTTTTTATGGGGTTATTTGAAGTCAAAGGTGTATGTCAACAAGCCCAGATCCACCCGTGCATTAAAAGAGGAAATTCAACCACATTTATGCCAAATGGTCATGGAAAATTTCGACAAAAGAGTGCGTATGTGCCAGCAAAGTCGTGGAGGCCATTTGCCAGATGTGTTATGCCATAAATAACCCTATCCTATTTACTTTATAATTCAATAAAAAAAATAACAACAAAAATACTAAAAACTGCGTTTTCTATTTGAATCAAATCTTGTGTTAATTCTGGGACACCCTTTATTACCATATCTGTGGTACACAATTCTTTATCTTTCATTAGAAGGAGGCTTAAAGCACATTTTTTTATTTTATTTACTTTTTGGATTTAAGTTTAGTTTGGTATTGTATTTTCTGTATTGCACAACCCTAATATGGAATAATTATAGATTTTATAAGAGACCAATTTTCATTAGCCAATCTGTCAAGTAATGCTTTTACAGTTATTAATTATTACAGACATCCAATTATCTATAGGTATATATATTAATCAATTGTTGTGAATTATCGAGTATTGTAAATTGTTGATGGCCCCGACCAAAAATGATGACTAAGACAATTGAAAAAATACATCGACACCAAGTAGATTTTAATGTGTAAAAAATAGTCAATATGAAAACGCAGTGTAATAACATCCAGTTGTAATAACAGGTACCTTCAGGTACTCTTATTACTATAAAAATAATATATATATTGTCTAAGCGACAAGTATGTCTAATAGGTCATACAATATCATTTTGTTACTATGTTAGAAGAATTCGATTGAAACTTCTTTTATAACAAAGTCGATCAGAAAAAAAAGCGAACTTGGAATCACTGAGCGTAATTCAGAAGAGAGAAATAGGATTTGATTTGTTAAAGAACAGTTAGGGTGACTAATGGTGACGTGGGAGAGCTGCCTCAGCCGGCCTTCAACTCTCCCACTAATAGCTGTCATTCATTAGGCAAGCTGGTTAGTGGCTCTCAAAGGACTTGGCTGGAAACCGGATAAGGGTGGAAGGTTTCGGGGAGCACGTGTGGAACCTATAGGAGACTTTAGGCTGCATATCCTTAGGGGCAATTCAGAACAAAAAATTAGCGAATTTGGCAATAGAAAACAAAACAGTGACATTACTTTGGTCCTATGTCCTCTATCGATACTTAAATAATCTTTGTAGAGGAGAGTCTTTTAAAAGAAAAGAAAGAAAAGCTTTATTATGAAGTACTAGCATAACACTGGTACCTTACTACTTACTGGGTTGAAGGTCTAGGACAGAGTTTGTTGTGTGACTAAAGGTGAGACTTATATGTATAAGAAAAGGATAAGATTCTGGGAAGTAGGGAGGTCTTGGTGGGATGCGGTTGGTTACTTAAAAATAACAGGAACCATCAGTGACTTCCATGAAGTCACGAGGCAGGTACACAGTACAAGGGGTTTGCTTCTACTTTTAGCGTTATATATAATATTAGAATTATAATATTCTTAGAGTTATATAACTGATGACAATATGAGAAGTTACAGAAACTAAAAGAACTTAATGGTGCATCAGAAAGAGAAAAAGGTTAGTTAGAAAAGAACCCTTCCCCCCCCTAACAAAAATCGGAGTAAAATACAATATTACTAATCGAATCTTTATTGTGATTAAATTAGAATGTGCTTTATTGGGCAATAAATAATAGTGATGAATGTTCTCATTCATACCATATTTACAATTTTAACTCACTCGCTCATTCATGCAGTATTTACAAACAGCCCAGAGACCTCCCAAATTCAAATGGTTGTCACGTCCGTTGCATGTGAATGAGAAAGAAGAGACATGGGACAACTGTACAGACTACTTCAAAGGACATCCCACCTCTCAATAAATTACTAATCAACAAAGTTATAACTAAGCCAATCTGGACACGGAATAGATCTATGGGGGACAGCAAAAAAGACATCAAACGTATCTAATCCTTTCAATCAAAAGTCCTGAGAACAATACCTTATTACGTCAGGAACGTCCCCCCATAACACCGCCTGCCATGTCCCTGTATACATGCCGGTGAAGGCTGACGAAGAGTGCGAGAGCCACAGACGCTCAGGACATGATTGGCGAAACTGGCCATTGCCAGAACTCCCATCGTCATGCATTTTTATCCGGTTACGAGTTCACTGCCGTTTTAGTCTCCGAGGAGGATTATAGGGATGTGCAGTGTAATGATTGTGCTAGGAAATTAGGACTACATAGAATTTCGGCCTTATAAAGGCAGGTCAGAGGCCGGTCTATCCCCGCGCACTCTAGTGGGCTTCAGCTGTGTCGTGAACCAGTTCCTCCTCTCTGACTGACGCCTAAGGTTTTTATTATTAAAATATGGAAACATAGGCGGGTACTTTCCGGTCCGAGAAGAAAGGGACTTCTATTCGTGGTGAAAAAGTCGGTTTAAACTGAGGATTTTAACTATGGGAGATTGTATTTATAAGTAGACTGATGCCTGCAATTCCGATAAGACGGTAGAGTTACATACATCGTAATTTAGGAACAACAAATGTGAAAAACTGTTTTAATCAGACAAATGAGATAATATCATTCCCTCTTCAACTCCATTAGTTTGATATATTTGAGTTGTAGAGAGGTGTAATTTTATTATTCAACCAATCAATACTGTGCCTGCATTGTTAGTTATAGACATAATTTTTTTTAAATTTATCAATAGATCAAAGTAAAACAAGTCAGTTAGCTTGAAACTTTTTTGAATAGTTGAGCGATTAGCCTACACCGGAGGAGGTCTTAAGGAGTTTTTTTGTCCTTTGATATCGAGACAAACCTTTCGAGGTCTAAGACCCTTTCTAGACCAGGACGAGGACCTTATCCTCTCGGGGGTACGGGATTAGAACGGGGATAGCTGACAAGTAAATGCGGATTAAAAACTGGAGATGAATTTTTCAGGTCATATTTCAATCGGTCATTTCAGTTCTCACGAGCCAGTACCGTTTTTAATTTGTCTTTACTTTATTTTATTGACCTATAAAAGGCAAAACGAAAGAGTCGAGGTTTAAGCATACCTGGCTGGTCATTTTTAAATGTGTACCTCCAGATTCAACAACTCAGAGTAAACTTCCTTGTTATATTTACACAGATGAGGAGTTTTGAAGTACATGTTCCACTGCTGAGTATATGTGTATGGTTAATTATGTTACAATTGTCGTATTGCTAATTAAAATAAATGTGTTTTAACAGCAACCAATGGCGGATCAAAGTTGATGAAGCAAAATGTTCCCGCATTACCTTCACCCTCTGTCGCAAGTCTTGTCCACTAGTTTATTTTAATTTTATTCCTCTCCCTGTATCCGAGTTAGTACGGTACTTAGGCTTCCATCTTGACAAACGACTGACATGGAGCACACACACGAGGCTAAAAAGACAAGAACTGAACAGACGCTTTGGACAACTGTACAAGACTACAACTGTACGAGGGACATCCCATCTCTCAATAGAAAATAAATTACTAATCTACAAAGCTAAGCCAATCTGGACATAGGGAATAGAGCTCTGGGGGACAGCAAAAATGTCGAACATCAAGCGCATCCAATCCTTTCAATCAAAAGTCCAGAGGACAATAGTAAATGCCCCTTCTTACGTCAGCAACAAAACCCTTCACAACGATCTTAATATACCCTACATTCTTGAACTCATCCCTTCCTAGTTCATGAAATTCCATAGTAACCTATCCAGCCACCCTAATCCCGTAGAACAGTAATTACACAGCACCACTCATTCCTATAATCCTCCTCGGAGACTGAAACGGCAGTGGCCTCGTGACCTGCTATAAATACGTAACAGTGGGAGTCCTGGTAATGGGCAGTTTCTCCAATCATGTCCTGAGCGTCTGTGGCTCTCGGGCTCTTGGTCAGCCTCCGCTGGGTCGTATCCGGTGACAAGGCTGACGGAGGAGCGTGTGGGACTTTCCAAGACTTGGCTTCCTGTTTCGCATGCGAGGGAGGTGACAACCATGTTGGCTTGAGAGGCCTCTGGGCTGTTTGTAAATACTGTATAAATGAGCGAGTGAACGAAAATTGTAAATATGGTATGAATGAGATCATTTATCACAATTACTTATTGCCTAATATGGTAGATTGTAATTTTAGCACAATAAAGAATTGCATAGATATATCTATATATACATTTATAAATCCTTTTAGGAATCTATAATATTTGTTGTATGATTCCAATTGCTATATTTTGTTTTCTTATAAGCAATAACGGGTAATATCGCGGGGATAAAAATAATAATTTGAAAATGTCGGTCACTGCTCGCTTCTACTGAAATGCTAATAAGGGTTATTGAACAGAACACTTAAAGATTATCTCTGGGGAAACCGCTTCCTCTGGCGTTCTTTTACCAAAGATGAACAACCTTCGTCGGTTTTTAGGCGTCCTTGCCGTCGGAAAAGCTACAAGAAGAAGTACTAGCGGTCCTCCATTGAAGATCGTTCCTCGTGAAGGAGTGTGTCATGATTATACCAGCGCAATTTCCCTAAACTCACAAGAGAGAAAAAAATGTTCCAGCGTTCTTCAAAGCATAATGATTAGAATACGTTTTATATGTCAACGTTATTTATTTCGCTTTAAAACTGGGCAGCATACGATCGTTCCGTACGCTCGCCCAGCTAATCTCTGGAATTCTCTACCTCATAATATGGTTCATCCTTTATTAGAATTTTTGTATTTTCTTCCTAATTTAAAATGAAAATAATGCATTGGCAATAATATACTATTAAAACATTTCAAATTTAAAATTTATCGGTAAAAAATACTCGATTGACAAATTAAAAAAAAAAAAAACACACAATGTCAGTAACTTTAGGAATATCATTATACATTTTGTATATCTAGATTATACAACATCTAGATCAACAATCTTTTCAAGGAAAAATTACTCTTTGTTTATACAGATACGGTTGAAGATGAAGGCCAGTGCCTGGGACCCCATGACTTATAATATCTAATTACAATAGATCGCCCACAGGATAAGGAGAGTCGACAAGAGGACTTGGAAGAGCATACGGCTTCTTGTGGAATTTGCCTGATAGTACGAGGTCAAAGAGAGTTAGCGTATGAATACACAGAGGTATCCCTGTGAATGGACGAGTTTGTAAAAAGGTCCGTTGACTACGGTTCTGGTTTAGATCGGTTTGTTGTTTCGAGGTTTGGCTGTTCCCCATAGTTACGTATTCCTAAGTCCAAATTGGTTTTTGCAACCTGCTATACACATATGTTATTGACATCTTTTTTTTATTTTGTTTTTTCGTAAAAGCAACTTTATTATGATAATATTACAATCTGCCTCATTAGGCAATAAGTAACTGCGATAAATGTTTTCATATATACCATATGTACAGGTTTTAGTCTTTTTGTTCATTCATACAGTATTTACAAACTGCCCAGAGACCTCCCAAATCCACAGGTTGTCACCTCGCTCGCATGCGAAAGAGGAAGCGGACCCAACATATATGGCATGAATGAGATCATTTATCTAGATTGTAAGTTTCATTCAAATAAAGATTTTAATTATGAAAAAAAAAATGGTTTGAAACTTCGATGGAATCGCGTAGTTCTGTATTATTATAACTTCTTTATTGTGCTAAAATTACAATCTACCTTATTAGGCAATAAGTAATTGTGATAAATGTTTTCATTCATATTTACAATTCATCATTCACTCGCTCATTCATACAGTGTTTACAAACAGCCAAGAAATCTCCCAAATCCACAGGTTGTCCCCTCGCTCGCATGCGAAAGATGAAGCGGAGTCTTAGGAAGTCTCCCACGCTCCTCCGTCAGCCGCGTCATCGGATACGAGCCAGTGGAGGCTGACGAAGAGCAAGATAGCCACAGACGCTCAGGACATGATTAGAGAAACTGACCATTGCCAGGACTCCCACTGTCCCACTGCCATTTATAGCAGGTCACGAGGCCACTGCCGTTTCAGTCTCTGAGGAGGATTTTAGGGACGGGTGGCGCAGTGCAATGACTGTGCTAAGGGATTAGGGTGGTTGGATGTAGTGCTGTAAAAACTACAAATTTGTACACAATCAATCATCCTGCTCAACATGAAGGTCGGTATATAACAATTGCCATAAATAAATGATAAGTTTGTATGCACATTTGTATAATACAGAATAAAAAATGTATACTCACTTTATTAAAAAAAATCGTTTATAGTTCAATAAATTTGTCGAAACATAAATTAGCTAAATGACATGGGCTGGAATATCCTATAGAATGTAGGATGCAATTAGAATCCTTTAATTTTTTTTTTTTTCAAAAAACATTCTATGCTTTTCACCATTTTACTTTAATCTTCATCTAAACAAAATGCTGTTTAGC
Source organism: Acanthosoma haemorrhoidale (assembly GCA_930367205.1). Classification (NCBI taxonomy): domain Eukaryota; kingdom Metazoa; phylum Arthropoda; class Insecta; order Hemiptera; family Acanthosomatidae; genus Acanthosoma; species Acanthosoma haemorrhoidale. The sequence goes on along the minus strand of OV884015.1, from coordinate 9,474,626 downwards.
AAACGCTAACTACATAAGATAAATCAACCTATACTCTATTGTATATATGTCGCAAATTGGTTATAATACGTTCCGTCAGGCAAGTCACTGAATACGAGCCAGTGGAGGCTGACGAAGAGCGCGAGAGCAACATACGCTCAAGACATGATTGGAGAAAGTGCCATTGCCAGGGCTTTATTGTTGTTGATAGTGGTTTCTTGACATTTTCTAACGCTTTAAGTTATGTTCTAACTGTGGGTTTGTGACCCTGTGCTATTCCGTCAAACACAAAGGGGCATATTTGATGAGTTACATGTCGTTGCATGTGCTTAAAATTTTTACATGTCAATTGTCAGGAATGGGTAAAAGCGATATAACGCTTTACGCTCATTCAAAAGTTGTTAATACGATCACATTAAATGTATAATTTCCTCCGTATAGAATAATTCACATAGTATGAACAAAATCGATTTTTTTTTTTTATTAAACTCATCATATCAAAGACATAAAATGTCAAGAATGCTCCCACCATGTGAACTTTAATTGCCGATATGAACGGTTTAAAAGAAGCAAAAAACAGGATCATCAGCGGTAATTGGCAATAACTTCTAGATATAATAAATAATGACTCCGGACTCCGAACGTAAAAAAACGCAATAAATAAAAGGAAATTGGAATTTCCTAACACTTCTGAGGATTTAACGGGAGCTGTGGGTATAATTGCGCCTGGATAAGGGAACGATGGCTGAGCGGAACAGGCAACTTCTGCGCGCTCTGGATGGAACGCGGTGATTTTGCTCATCCTTGTTTGTTTGCTTTCGCGAAAATGTCCCTATGATTGTTGTTTTCGTCAAATGCCTGGAGCTGTTGTCGGACAGAAGGAGACAGTTTTAAAACGGTTCGTTATTCCCCAGAGCCATAAATCATTTATTGCCGCCGGTTCTGCCTTGGGTGGGCACAGATGTACAAGAGACGCGGCTCGTTAAAGTCTTTTTACAATCTCCTCTTCTGCCCGGATAACATTCAATGAATCCTCATCAACGCGGAGTCGTTAGTTTTGTTTTAATGCCATTCCTGAGAAAGGTTAGTACATCCATTTTATTATTATTGTAGTTTATTTTATACGCATCCTTTCGCCGTATATTACGTGTGCGAGCGAACTTGATAACGTTCTAATAGGAGGTACATAAAGCGTACGCTCGATTTGGCACGTTATTTTCACGTCACAGACACGACGGCTTGAATGCTCGAATGAAACTTTTGTATCGCTGATGATACAATGACGACCCGAGCATTTGCTCAGGTATTCCCTATATTTATACGTAGAAGCCCTTCTCTCAGGTATCTGGTCTTACACCCTGAGTTAAACGCTTATATAAATTAATTTTGTTTAGCCCGAGTGGGGAAGATCCACTTCCAAAAAAGGTAAGGTCTTTAAGATGGCGGTTGTAAAAGGAAGGTACCGTCTAAACTTTAAGACTTTATTCCAAAACATTGGTGTCGGGTCGTCACGAGGGGGTGCCTTGTTACCCTAGCCCTAGTGACGAAGTGAGGGTTGATTAGGCTATGACCTGGACAATTGCTTCAATACGGGTCTTACTACTGTACTATCTGACTCCATATCTGATAGGTATGTGCCCCGACAGTGCACTATGTTCAGGAGAAGAGTTAGGTATTGTAGGTAGTTTATGTGGTCTTGGAATGACCACGAATTCACACTCGGTATCTGAGGGTAAGCGAAAACCGTCCGGATCCCAAAGGCGACTGTTAACCAGAGAGGGAGACACTGCTAAGGAAGAAATCTCTTCCAAGGAGGCGCTAGATTTAGTGATAGGTTTTATTCTGATGCTTGGCTGTTCTAGACCAGGACCCACCCAGACCCAGGAGCTACCTGACTCCCTCTGCAGAGCCTCCGGCTAGTTTTTTGCAGCTGCGTCTTTTATTGTTTACAATATTTACACTGATATGACTTATGGTTTGCTAATATTATTTACATTTGTTTAAATTAACTTACAACATATTATTTTACAATTTATATATTATACAATTACAAATTACAATTTACAATATATATATATATACACAGTAGAATATATCTTATGTATATTTAAAAAAAAAAAAATAATTAAAGGATTCTAATTGCATCCTACATTTTATAGGATATTCCAGCCCATGCCATTTAGCTAATTTATGTTTCGACAAATGTATTGATTTTTTTATTATTATACTTATTCATGAAAATTGAGAAAAAAACTATTTTTTATTCTGTATTATAAAAATGGGCGTACAAATATATCATTTATTTATGGCAATTGTTATATACTGACCTTCATGTTGAGAAGGATGACTGATTGTGTACAACTTCGCAGTTTTTACAGCACTACGTCCAACCACCTTATCCCCTAGCACAGTCATTGCACTCCACCACTCATCCCTACAATCCTCCTCGGAGACTGAAACGGCAGTGGCCTCGTGACCTGCTATAAATGCGTAACAGTGGGAGTGTCTGTGGCTGTCGCGCTCTTCGTCAGCATCAGCTGACTCGCTTCCGGTGACGCGGCTGACGGAGGAGCATGGGCGTCTTCCCAAAACTCCGCTTCTTCTTTCGTATGCGAGCGAGGTGACAACCTGTGGATTTGGGAGGCTTCTGGGCTGTTTGTAAACACTGTATGTATGAGCGAGTGAATGATGAATTGTAAATATGAATGAGAGCATTTATCTCAATTACTTATTGCCTAATAAGGTAGATTGTAATTTTAGCACAATAAAGAAGTTATAATAATACAGCACTACGCGATTTCATCGAAGTTTCAAACCATTTTTTTTCATAATTAAAATCTTTATTTGAAGGAAACTTACAATCTTGATAAATGATCTCATTCATACCATATATGTTGGGTCCGCTGTCTCATGCATACTGTATATACAATACACACACATACAATAGATTCATACGTACAAAGACCTGTAATCACCCTAAATCAAACCAAGGATCAATAAAAAATAATTAAACAAGAAAAAAAGAGTCCGACTATGCAATATGTAAAAAAAAAATACATTTTAAATGATCAAATTTTAAAATTTCTATCAATATTATTCAGCTACGTTTAACTAATTTTTATTAAACCTGAATACATTACACTACCAATAATATAGAATATTAAACGATCGCAACGAACAAACCCAAACTACAGATTGACACTACTGTCCTGACACCATATTTATACTGTTCGCTCATGCAGACTACCATTTACTTACTATTCCATTATGGACTGTAATAGAGACCTGATTGTGCACGATATAATTTTTGTTCGTAAGTCCCCTAATAGTTCCATAAGGGACTTTGTATCTAGATCGACGGTCTTTCATTCCAGAGGACATAACCAATACATACAAACGAGGGAAAAATAAAATGAAATATGACACACGGATACGAAAGTTGAAACGACTGCTTTCTGGATCTCATGCGGTATGGCGAACTTAATTAAGTCGAAGCATAATTATTATGAATTATACAACAGAAATTGTTCACGATTTGAACCCCCATATTTTTTTTCCCCAAAGTTATGAGTTATTTGAATTATTTTAGTATATACTTGGTCCAATAAGATATCATGTGTATTTTCAACCCTAAACTTAGATCTGAAACAATTTGTTTTCTGCACTGTATAATTTAGTCTTGTGATGGATTCGGGTGCGTATCCTATAGCGCCCGCTTGTTTCAATCAAAGCCGACCTGAGGAGTTCTACTTCGGCAGTTAGTGAGTGCGCCTGATGAGCAAGATAGTGGGATTTGCCACTTAGCAATCTATTCCTAGAATCCACTTGCTGAGAATACCGGTTCGTCGAGAATAGTACTCCGAGGCATACTAACGGCTCTGTTCGCTCCGATCATTGAAGCAGCTATTTGTACCGGATCTAATGGAGTCGCGGCCTCGATCCGACTCCTCTGTGTGTATAAGGGAGTTCGGTAATGGCCTGCCTGGAGCTGGTTGATCGGACCGTTCTTTCGGAGAACCCCAGTACTCTGACTACTTTCAAAGAGCTATCAGCATGCCTGTATGGTTTGCGGTAGCTGCGGTAATCAGGGGAAGCAACCAAATCGTGTTTATTGTTTGCTTCGTCTTAGTCTTAGCCCCCTACGATGAACCAAAAATATATCTGAGGGAATCAGAAATAGCCGTGTAAGGATTCATAATAGAAACACTGTTTGGAGTTATTAAGATAACTATTTATTAAACAATAAACAGTAGCATAAGATATGAAGAAGGCGGGCTCTCTCGAGGACAGTCTGTACACCAGACCAGAGTGAATGCCCTGGGCCTTCAAAGAGACCATCATAGTTGGAGGGTGCGATGGTCCGGATGACGCTGGTAGCGTATTATTGCATATCCAGCTCTGCTTATTGGTCCTGGCTGCCTACAAAGAAAGAAAAACAATATGAAGAAGCAAAGGTTTTGTAGGTTCGTAAGGATGAAATATGCTGGACATTAAGAGGTAGAGAATTCCAGAGAGAAGTGAAGGAACGATCGTCTGCTACAGTTTTTTGGGCTGGAGTATAGGGGGTGGAGATACTGAATCTTGTATTCCCGGAGTATACTGAGGATTTGAACTGTAGGCGATTGAATATATAAGGAGAGAGGTGAAAATTTAAGGTTCCAAAAAGGAATGACCCAAGAAAATATTGTGCACCCTAAGGGAAGAGCCATCCTAACTATGTGTATAGATTACACCTCAAAAAGGCAAAGTAATGTTGAGATTGTGCAATAACCGATGGACACACCACCAAATATGAACTACCGGAAATCACCATGGAAAGCAACACTTCCCTGTAGCTAGTGAGCCAAAGAGATTCCAAAATAGCAGAAAGGAGTCCATCAGTCAAAAATCATCGTTTTTACTGACTCACTCAGCGCAACTAACAGCGTACCAAAGCAACGGACAAAAGATGAGCCTATGTAAAATGAGCAAGGAGGTGGAATGCCTGCTGGCTTCAGTCGTTGTTCAACACTGCTTATCAAGCTGCCCGGGATGCTGTTTTCGGCACCGGTGAAGAAACTGGTAGCTGGTATTACATGAATTTGCCTAGGAGATCAAATTTCTAAGATATAACATTTTAGTTAATTACGCTATTCTAAGTTAAATCCATGAATTAAATAAAAACACTAAATTATGCAAATATTATTATATACAAAGATAGAGTAAAAAGCCATCGATGAAACCAACTAGTCACTGAAGACTTCGCAATATTCTTTTCCGAGACATTCTTGAATGCATTTTGGAACAGTACCTTTTTAAACTCCAGCAATAATCTGCCATCATGTGCGTATCCCATCTTTCTTGGTAGCGGGCCTCCATAGTTTTGATATCCTGGTTAAATCTTTTGCCATGTTTCTCAATCATAATGTGGCTGTGGACCTTAGTACTCTTGTTACACCCAAGGGATTTGAAACTGTAAAGCTTCTCGTTTACAAGCTCAACATTGCTTTCAGCTTTGCCCAGAATAAGTCCAGGCTTCGCTCATCTTCATTCATCGAATTTACGAAGGCAGGATCCTTAATGAATTGTCTTATCTGTGTGCCGCCAAATATTCCTGCTTTCATTTTTGCCGTACTCAACTGAGGAAGATCCGTTCTTATTAAGAGCCTTTACAAACTCCTTTTTAAGGCCCAGCTGGAGATGGAGTGATGGAAAGATGATTTTCTCTCGTTCATCTAAGAGGTCGTTAATGACATTCTTTTCCCCAATTCCATGTTTTGTCTCTTAGGCCACTCTTTTCTAACCCAGTAGTGCGGCGTGTCTGCTATCCCAGAGGCACAAGAAGCAGGGACATATGGTGTGGCCACTTTGCTCTCCAAGGAGAATGTTTAATGCAGCAAAATTGCACATGCCATATCAACACAAATATCACGTGAGGCCGAACTTCGAAGTTACCGGATGCTTACTCCATCTGGTGGGTTTTCCTGGCACTAACTAGACAGGATTCTGACAGTAGGGCAAATATACAGGAACCAATCCTTGTACATGTAAACTGGATTTAAAAAAAATCAAAGCGAGAGAAAATCCCTGCAACCACGCTGGACGACTTTTGACGAATTTGGCTTCCATCATACTTTGCCAATTATTGACATCGCTGATAGTCGATCGTAAATATCGATTTAAAAAAAAAATGTCTTAATGATGGGAGACTTGAATGCTCTCCCTACTAGATTGGGTTCTCTGCTAGAATAAAGCCTAATTAGGCTATCAACCAAACCAGCTGCCTCTTTTAATATCTCATTAACTTTTCACTATGATAAAAAAGCGAATAACCATTAAAAGTATTCTAATAAAAGTTGACGAAGGGATGGATCCTGGAGATAGGAAGGAGGTGCATGCAATTGTATAGATATTGCCGGTAACAAGCCTAGGGGAGTAAGTGGGAAGACTGCTAGGGACTGGTTTATCCCGCCAGTATATAATCTCTTCCTACGGGCAATCGAACCTGGTCCCAGTGCGCTTACTTACGACTGTCATGCATGCGATCATTATTGTAGCTTATAGCTGGAGGATTGATTCAGTCACAAGTCCTAGGCCGTTAGCCACGGGTCACTTCCATCTCTGGAGTCTCCAGCTGTAATTAGCCCTGTCTTCTGTCCGGGAGGTAATTAAACCAGTATATTACAGCGGTGGGTATGCCATCATTGTTCTACAGTAGATGACAGGTGAAGAAAGATAGTTATATGAAAGTTAAGATAACTGGCATGCCAGTCGAAAGAAAACCTTCTTAAAAATCAAGAATAAAAAAATTGTATTCATCATTTTGAAGGTGAGGTTTTTTAGACTCATTAGATCTTCAGGTAACAACTACACAACCAGAAAAACAATTAGGTCACAATAACTAAAAACGTCTTTTCATTAATTAACAATATTTAAAAAAGATCTGTTTTAAATTTAACAGTATTTTTTTTCTATTTTTACTAATGTGAATGAACTCTAAAAGTTTCTTATTTTTCAATAATTTTTGGTGAATTCAAATCAATTGAATATTCGTATCCTTCAATACAAACATTACTCAATCAAAATTAGTTATGTAAAGAAAAAAAGAGTAAACATTTTTGGAAGGATTCATTATAAATGACATGTTCGTATTTTTAATTGATTTATTTAATATTCGAGATGTGCCATCTGTTTAAAATAAAATATACCGTAAATAAATTGATTTTGAATTTTGAATATATAGCATTATATATATATATATATGATAACAAGTTTATTATGATAAAATTACAATCTGCCTCATTGGGCTATAGTAATTTTGCTATATGATCTCGTTCATACCAATTTACGATTTTCATTTACTCGCTCATTCATACTATATATACAAACAGCCCAGAGGCCCCCCAAGTCCACATGGTTGTCACCTCCCTCGCGTGCGAAGGAGGAAGTATTAGGAAGTCCCCCACGCTCCTACGTCAGCCGCGTCACTGGATAAGAGCCAGCGGAGGCTGAACAAGAGCGAGAGAGCCACAGACGCTCAGGACATGATTAGAGAAACTGGCCATTGCCAGGACTCCCACTTTAACTTATTTATAGCAGGTCACGAGGCCAATGCCGTTTTAGTCTCCGAGGAAGTTTATAGGGATGAGTGGTGCAGTGCGATGACTGTGCTAGGGAATTAGGGTGGTTGGATAGGTTTAGCATTGTATAACAATAGGAAAAAGTACTTACAATACGGATAGTAAATGACGGATATTTATAGAGCTTTAAATAAAAAATTAATTTTGGGTACCTATACTTTTCTAGTAGAAATCGAGTATTTACATTCTGGTATCCTGGAAAATAAAAGTATTTTTTGATGTGCCTTTCGTTATTACACAAAATCATTAAAATCAAGTTCACTATTTCAACTCGAACAGTTGGCGAACGTCGCGACCTGGAGCCTGAGCACCCAAGTCTCTTATAAATATGTTTGTTGTTAGAGAGATTTATATTATGGCATTGGTTCAACTATTATTTGAAACTATATTTAAAACTAATTACCAACGTCCAAAGAGTTAGGGCAAAGGGCACGGCAAATTTCCAGTATCTGCTCTCAGCTGTGAACAACTTTCCGATATGAATTACCTTCGGACAAACTCCAGATCTTGCCACTAATTATTTTTTAATGTTCATTGAATTTTAATTAAAACAAAAGCAATCATAATTACCAAATGACAAAAATAACATAACAAACGATCTGATCTTCAGAGTGTATTTTATGAAAACACGTCAACTTTTCCTCTTAAATGCAAGACGAAGTGGGCCAAAAGAAAAGAGGAGTGACAGGGAGAGGGACAGTATTATATAGGAAGAAATGTCGCCCTTGGAGGAAAGGAAAAATGTGGAGATATGTAACAGAGTTCATTGGCATCAGAAAAGGTACACCGGTGGTAAAAAAAAAGCAGCTATGATTTGCTCCCGCCAAGGACGAAACGTTTGCTGCATCAGGGGGAGATGGTGTGTGTGTGGAGTGAATGGGCAGGTCACCGTCCCGCTGGGGAAAAACACGGCGGTTTCGTTACGGGGAACAACCTGGGAACACATTGACACGGCCTCTGTCACAGCTATCAGCACCCGGCGGATGGGTGACGCTAGTAAACAGCCGCCTAATCCGGTCTGGAGGACCATTTCTGGTGAGCGCGACACCACGCCCTTTTGCAAATAGTAAATGAAAGAAACGTTCATTCCTCATCGGAATATCGGTGAATAACTTCTTTTGTAAAAAAAAATACAAACTATTCACTAACAATAATAATAAATGAGATTTGTATTTAATTCTATCCTGTTATATGTACTTGAACTGAAGTACTTTCTGAATGAATATATAATATACAGAATGGGAACATGCGAAAAGTGGTCCGACCTCTCTTGAGAGAGGTTAAAGAACGCTGACCTGCACCCGTTGCTTGGCGTGCCGTCGATGGGTGAGTTGATCCGCCGGAGACACATCAAGCTTTTTGACTCGTTGCAGCACCTAACCAACCCAGTGTTTAACACTATGACCCCACCACCCCTCCCACATCGATGGCAACGGATTGTTGGGGAAATATTAGGTAAAGAATTAGTATGTAAGTTAGTTTTAAGTTTGATGAAAAAGGTGAGCCCCATCATTAGTCAGTTCAGTCCAGTCACGTATAATTTATATCATTATACTTATTTATTCATTATATAGTTTTTATAAAATAACAAAACCTGTATATAATGTAGCGACGCTACAGGATATATTTAAATATAAATTGTAAATAGATTCGCCTGAGGATCTATAATTGTGTAATAGTAATATATTAGTTTGTACATAATGTTTAGCCTCCAGCTAAGTGCTACTTGAAAGCAAAAACTTTTTTCACAGACAGTATCACTAGAAGGACTCACCCACTGGCAGATATTTAAAATTGAAGGCTGAAACCATATTGAGAATGTTATTAGGTAATAGAATATTAAGCTTTGTAAATACTTCACAGAAATCAGACGAGAGAGGACATAAATTTATATATATTTGCATTTACCATCTGGTCCTAAATACATGCTTTCATAATTATTGGCTGTGTAACTTTTTATATATCAATTATTAGATGTGCATAATTGAATTTTAACGCTGTTACATGTATTTTAATGGTCACGATGTTTGACTGTGACTTTAAGTGTTTGGGGTCACATTGTAAAATATGCAAAAAAAAAAGTTTATAATAATTGTGGGTAGATAATTGAAAACAGTTTTAAATATATGGATGATGTATATAATACAGGGAGGTAAATATCGATAGTGGCTAGTAAACACCAAGACCCATATTTAAGGCCCTATGCTAATGCGGAGCTGTGGAGCGCGCGATCCCTGTAATGCGAGGCAACAGCTGACCAAACACATGCGATAACTCGGGAGCAGAACCCATGTTTAGCCGGCCGGCAGAAGGTGGCATTATTGCGTTATTAATATCCTCAGCCAGGACCTGTTCTCCGCAGATACCATCGGCCTCCAGACCAGTTCCTGTTTATCCAGGATCTTCCTGGAGCAGCCAGGTCCTTATCTGGCGGCTTTTAGGAAATATCTTGCATTGCCGGTACGAGCGGTGGCCAAACCTAAAACTAAACCGACTAGTTAGATAAATAGACTTCAACTAAAATTTAAAAAATAGCTACAGCAGAATTGAACTAAACATAAATGCTCAAATCGCAGTTTGTTCGATAAACAAACGTCATTATCAACAGGAACAAAAAACAATATCATCAAGCTGATATCAATAAACGCCTCATGTATTATTTAATCAACATGGTACCGGACCAAGAGCACATCCATCGAAAACCAAGAATAAAATTATAATTAAAATGTTTTTCTTTAAACTTTTCAAAATATAATCAATATATATTGCCCTTATGCATTTAAAGGGATCATTTTTAGCCTGAACCTGATTACCTAAATATTGTAATTCTGTTGTTTGTTTTCTTATGTCTTATGATTTTTATTTATCATCACATCACTATTAATAATTATTAGACATCTGGCATCAAAATAATCACACAAAAAATATTGAAATTGGAATAAAAACACGTGAACTCATATCAGAGTACTCAAAATTATTAATCCGTAAATAAATTTAAAGAAAATCAAGTATCTTTCTTTTATCAACCTAAGCCTATTTCCAACTAGTACATCTAAAAATCATTTATCCTCTAAGTAAAATATAATCTTGAATTAATATATGACAATAATTACCATAAATTGTTGTGTATATATATTTGAATTAATAATTATTACATATTCTTTATTGTTATCATATTTAAATGCTCTACAATATGAGGATAATGTAATATGTAAAGTATATGTGATTAATGTACATATATACAGTAGAATCCCGATAATTCGTATTGTCAAGTGACTGACAGTTTGTTACGAATTATCGGGAATACCAATTTTCGGAGTACAAAATTAGAAAAACGTATTAATGCAAACATTTATGTATTAAGAAGTATGTACAATGTAGTAAGGATAAAAACTATGCAATAAACACTGCTTAAACTAAACAATAAACAATACATTCAATAAAAAATATGTACATACTTATGTTCTAGATTAAATAAACACCAATCATTTGTACGAAAAAAAATTTATTATTTTACGCAATCCTTGCAGACGGGTATTGTCAATTGCTTTGTATATTTCCTCCAACTGGTACATTTGAATTCCTTGCTGGCGCGAACCACATTTTTAAATTCTCTTCAAGTTGTGGGGAATCACCAGTCTTGAAGCGTTTTACTTTGCTGCTTGATGTCAGGGAAGTGATTTTGTCCTTGTTCTTCAGGATTGATGTGATCGTGGAACGAGGGACGTTAAAACGCTTGGATACGTCAATTTGCTTAAAGCCACTGGCCACGGCCTTTATGATTTGTTGATTCTCTTTAATAGAGAGGCTAACTTTTTTCGAAGGCATGGCAACGTGCCACAACGGTAATTAAAACGAGACTGAACTGTAGAAACGAAAGAAAAGCTTAGTACAATTCCTAAAACTTTCCCTCTCTCCTCTCCTTATTTCCGTTTAGTAAAAAGAGTACGAATTACATATGGGATTTCATAGAAAACATTTATCTCGCACTCATTCTGCTCTCTGGTCTCCCACTGTCCTCTTTCCCTTTCTTGAAACAGTACGAATTAACGAGGTTTTTAAGCCGGAAATACGTATTATAAGACGTTCTAAGTGATCTCGAGCCTAAAAATAATACGAATTACCGAGGGGACTGAAATGCATTGTTTTTATACCACTTACCGGGATTTTCTCTGGGGACCGGCAAATTTGTACGAATTAAATAATATAATGCTATATAAGATTCTTTATTGAAGTCGAATTTGACGTAGCTTGCTAGGGAATACCTTGTCGGTAAATACCAACAATAAGCCACAAATATAATAATTCATTAGTTTTGAAAATGAAATGAATTTTATTTTGAATTACATGAAATATAATTAATTGACGTAATGCACTAAACATCGGACTAGTTTATGTGTTCTGTTGACCTTCTCTGAGTTTAAGAAAGTACGGATGACGGGCCACGAACTACGAAAGGAGAGGAAATGAGCAAGAAGGCAGAAAGAGTAGAGGACTCAAACATCATTATTGAAGAAAATCATAGCTAGTTCATTAAAACTCGCATATGGTTGAAAACCTCATATTTTAAGTCCGTTAAAAAGTACGGCTTTTGTAATGAGTTAACTGTCATATTCAGAATAAAAATGAGAATTACTCCAGAAATATCAATTCACAGTAGTCTTTATAGTTTTGCTCTTAGCGGGAATAAATAATAAAATGTCCCTACAAAACGTTTTTATACCATCGTTCGAGATTTCAATTGAACACATATAATGAGTTTATGGTTTCCCAATAAGGCGGTTCCGCTAGAACTTATTGAACTTATGAAAAATAATTGACACTTCCAGCGAGTTATAAAAAAGAGTTAAGAGTTTCATTAAAATACAAAAAGAGTCGCTCGCCGAACTCGGCGTCCATCGGCTCGTAAAGACTCAGGTAAAACTATTTCGGAAGAACCCGTCGCCGGGATAAGGTTTACTGCGGAAGTAATAGATTTCTAGAACAGGATTAATTAATTCTTAACCAGGGCTCTGTTAATGATTCTTCGGGTTTATTACTGCTAAAACCCAGTTCCGGTAAGTCGTACGCCGTGCTCCACAATATCCCCTGGGTAAGTGCGAGGGTTAATGCTCAGAAGAGGTTCACCTAGGTGAAAGATCAGGGCTTTATTGCCAGTTATGCAGATAGTTTACAACATAAACCGAAGGGTAATAACTAAATTCATTATTGAACCGCTCGTAGTCATAGACTCGCCAAGTGATTGACACGTGAAGGAATGAAATTAGAACAATGCAGGACGGATGAGGAAGTTAATGAAGTGATAAGAAGCTGACTATGTGGGCGAGGAGGATCAGGGAAGTCTTTTAATATGTTTAATTTTAATTTCAAATAAATTAATGATTAGTTACATAATGCTAAGAATATTGTAATGCTAATAATACGAATTAATTAATTAATTAGAACGAGGGGTCCCAAGGACCCGTGGCCATGTTAAGGTTTTCATTCAACACTCTTCAACTATGTTATCTTAATTCCTACTAAAACGTCTACTTCCAATTATTGAATCCAAAAACCTTTTTCCTACACACCAATTTGGTTTCCGCCAACGGCATTCCACTGCTCAACAAGGCCTTCGCGTTGTTGATCACATCTCCTCAGCCCTTGAAACCAAACAGTATTGCACTGCTGCCTTTCTTGATATAGCTCAAGCTTTTGACAGGGTTTGGCACGCAGGTTTACTCTACAAGCTCAAAAGATATTTACCACAGACCCTTTTCCTAATCCTACAGTCCTACCTTTCAAACCGCTTCTTCCAAGTCCGCTGTGGTTTAGAATATTCAAACTACTATCCTATAAATGCAGGAGTTCCACAGGGCAGTGTCCTGCGCCCCATCCTCTACAACCTATACACCGCTGATGTCCCCTCTACTCCCAATACCTTCTTGGCCACATTTGCAGATGACACTGCAGTCTTGTGATCTAACCCAGACCCCGACATAGCATCCCATAACCTTCAAAAACACCTTGACGAGATCGATTATTGGTGCAACCAATGGCGGATCAAAGTTAATGAAGCAAAATGTTCCCACATTACCTTCACCCTTTGTCGCAAGTCTTGTCCACTAGTTTATTTTAATTCTATTCCTCTCCCTGTATCCGAGACAGTACGGTATTTAGGCTTCCATCTCGATAAACGACTGACCTGGAACCCACATACGAGACTAAAAAGACAAGAACTAAACAGACGCTTTGGACAACTATACAGACTACTTCAAAGGACATCCCATCTCTCAATAGAAAATAAACTACTAATCTACAAAGTTATACTTAAACCAATCTGGACATACGGAATAGAGCTATGGGGGACAGCCAAAAAGTCGAACATCAAGCGTATCCAATCCTTTCAATCAAAAGTCCTGAGAACAATAGCTAATGCCCCTTATTATGTCAGCAACAAAACCCTTCATAACGACCTTAATATACCCTACATTCTAGAACTCATCCCTTCCAAGTTTACGCTGCGTCACTCATCCCTATAATCCTCCTTGGAGACTGAAACGGCAGTGGCCTCGTGACCTGCTATAATCAAGTGACAGTGGGAGTCCTGGCAATGGCCAGTTTCTCCAATCATGTCCTGAATGAATGAGCGAGTGAATGATGAAATGTAAATATGGTATGAATGATCGTATATCTTAATTACTTATTGCCTAGCAAGGCAGATTGTAATTTTAGCACAATAAAGGAATTATATATAATTCCTTTCACTCGACCTGAAGAAGTCGACGCGAATCACAATATTATAGCTCTATTTTCAGAACAGTTTTTTTTTTGTTTTTTTATGAATAAATTTGTAAATATTTAAAACCGGATTAAGATATCGTATTTCAACGATAACATATTCACTTGGGATTGACAGCAATCGAACGAAAACCGCATTTAGATTCAGATTATTATCTGTTGCCCTCGAAATTCAAAAGAACAAGTTCAGCACAGGGCGAGAGAGATGCTTCTAATTCAAGCAGTTTTTTGTGATTGAGAGTTTTACAATGCTAAGAATATTATAATGCTAATATTATATATAATGCTAAAAGTGGAAGGGGCTTGGCAGAACTATATACCTGTCTCGTGACTTCATGGCAGTCACTGACGGTTCCCTGTTATTTTTAAGTAAGCAACCGCATCTCTCCAAGACCTCCCTACTTTCCAGGACTACCCTCAGTTTTAGCCCCAGACCACACTTGTTCCCACACATCCCAACTAGAATGTAGTAACCCAACACTTAATATTTGTATATACCAGAGTTTTGCTTGTACTTCATAATAAAGCGTTTCTTTCTTTTCTTTTAAAAGACTTTCCTCTACAAAGATTATTGACAAATATCTATGTTTTCTGAGTCTGTGGCACCTGAAGATAATGCTATAACTCATCGCAAGCGCTACGAATACATTAAATATAATAAAAAATTTCCTGCAGACAAAATTTGTTTTTATCAATTACACACGCCTTCAAGAAATTTTAGAATTTAAGCGAATATTTCAGCGCTGAATCTAAATATCAATTTAGTTCTTCTCTTTCAGAAATAACGAACAGACCATAAATAACATCATCTATTCTCTCTCCCAAAATAATTATGTGACACCGTACACAGCAAATAAATATCATACAGCAACGTTTCTCTTATGACTATTAGTTTAGATTGTATTGTTACATTAATAATAATTAATTGACTCATAATAAATAAATAAGCAATTATTCCATCTCGAGTTTTCACATCGATATACAGTAATTAATTTTCCTGGCCCTATTAACCAATTATTTGGTTTGGGACACCACTCTTTAGATTCCTACATGCCAGCACCATAACTCGACTCCAGAGCTTTCAGAACAAGATCCTGCGCACGGCACTCTGGCATACTCCCTTTCGTAAAATGAAGGCTTCCGACATGCACGAAAAGTTCGAGCTCCCCACCATCACCAACGTCATCAAAAGAAGACACATCAAGTTCTTCGACTCGATGAAACACAGTCTAAGCCCTCTATTCAAAGACATGACACCACCACCGCTACCGGCAACATGGCAACTCACAAGATCGAGTAAAGCAGAGGAAATGGTGGACATCACGGCACTAGGCCCGCCAACAACAAGCCTCTAAGGGGCACCCATCACTGCTATCCAACTAAATAAGACTGCACTACATGCCTAGAGAAGCTCAGGCTCAGCCTTCAGTAGACTCTCACCACTGCACCGTAACAATCAACCTCTACCGAGGCTTCCCACACTCCTTAATTCCTTCACTCCACCTTCAAACAGGTACTCCTAGTATAAGGATCCGCTCACCGCAAAAAAAAAATCCACTATAAAAATTATCTTTATCAACTTAACTTATACAAATTAAGGAGTATTTGAGTACATGGGGCCGATGTTGAGTATTATTTCCATAACAAGTGGTGGTAAGTGGTGAGCGAAGACAAGTAGAGGGCTGTTGTGCCAACTTCTTCACCACGAATAAACAGAAGTTACCCTCTTTTGTTTTACGTGCAGTTCTAAACCACATATACAACGGTTGCTTTGCTTTTTTGAGCTATACGAAATCAGTTCCAAATACTCCGGCACCAAAATGTTGACCAGTGTTATAATGAGCATATTTCAAGGCGTTTTAGCTTGTTCGTTTTAAAAGTTTCAGATCGTTTGAGACATATTTAAGACCCAAAAACCAAAAAAGGAAAGTCAATTGTAGGTAAAAAAAATCCAAAAAAACACGCATCACCTGTATTTAACGCGAAAGCACTTTCGGCCGTTCACTGTGACCCACGAATACGCATCACTTGATAATGACACAGTGAACGGCCTAAAGCGGTTGTAAGTTAAATAAACGGACTTATAAGTGACTTTTCCTTTCGGCCCACAACGAGCATCGCACCCTAAACAATAGTAAAGGGTGTCCCAGAATTAACGCAAGATTTGATTTAAATAGAAAAGACAGTTCTTAGTATTTTTGTTGTTATTTTTTTATTGAATTATAAAATAAATAGGATAGGGTTATTTCGAATATTTGGCATAAATGTGGTTGAATTTCCTCTTTTAATGCACGGGTGGATGTTCGCTTGTGGACATACACCTTTGACTTCAAATTCATCATAAAAAGAAATCTAAAGGTGTCAAATCACACGATCTAGGGGGCCAATTCTGATCACCGAAACGAGAGAGTACACGACCTGGAAATATCTCATGCATTATTTTAATTGTTTCATGGGCTGTATGGCATGTGGCACCATCTTGTCGAAACCACATATTGGCCACATCAATATCATCCGATTTCGGCACAAAGAACTGTGTTATGGATTTTCAACAACACTCTCACGCACTGCTTCGATATTGACATTTAAACGGCTTGTTTTTGGACGACCAGTGTGTTTTGTGTCTCCAACTGATCCAGTCTCCTTATATTTTTTAATTAATCTCTTCACTGTCGATGAAGTCTAAACACTATTCCGATCATATTTTGCATGAAATTTTTGAACTGCTACCAAACTTTCATTATTTTTGAGCTAATGTTCAACAATAAAGACACGTTGTTCTATCCTGTAACGCTCCATTTTTACTAACCCTAATCTGTCAGCTGTCAAATTGTTTTTTTTTAGGGTTGCCAGCACTTTACAAATGGCGGCAAATTCAAATCTTGCGTTCATTCTGGGACACCCTTTAGAATATATAGACGAAAGAAAGAGGTACCTGTTTGACAGGAGAGCCCCCTCAAGCAATAGCGGGTACTGCCCGTGCACGGGATATCGGCGACTTGGATGTGAGCCAGTTAGGGTTATATCAGCCTTTCCTCTCCATTGCATCGGCAAATGGACCTCAACATCAACTTCTCTTTTTATCGCCAGTACTTCTTTCGAGTCCGGGCCATATTTCAACGGGCAATGCCCCAGTGTACTCCCTGTCTCGCGACTAACAGTCCAACTTCGCCCATCCTCTCTCGCTCTTTATATTTTGTTTTGGTGAGAATGACCTCCTGGAAGAAGAAGGCGGATATCCGGAAACACTTCTTATAAACGTAACGGTGACAAAACCTTCAAAGTCGGGCTATTTCTATTCTGTTTTGTTTTTTATATCCTCTCTTCAAAGGCTCTACTTATCTATATCTCTTTGTGCTCAGAATCCCAGTGTTTATAATTGTTTTATGTACGCACTAGTGACTAATGCGGAAATCATTTTATAACTCTTCAATCTATCCTCTCGCTTTAATTTTGAACTGTTGATTTCTAGTGATGATTTTATATTCATTCTAGATTTTTTATGTGTCTATAGATGTGCATACTTCGTCAGAACTTGCACATTCACTGGAAGAAGTTCCACCCAGTAAGCTGAAGTACATCAAAAGAGATTTGACAGTGTCATACATCGGAGAACTAGTCCAGAAGAAATAGCAGTCACTCGTGGTTAAACCTCATCACACGAGAATCTTCAAAATATCAATAATCCAACCGAGATTTAACCATCCTAAATTATAGTGCAACTTTTACAGATCTATTTTAAATAGCCAAAACATGCCATTAAGAGTACCAGCAGCCTTAACAAATGACGAACAGACCATAAATAACATCATCTATTCTCTCCCCCAAACTAATTCAGTTATTCCGTAATATATGACACTATACGCAACCAAGAAATAGCATGCAGTAACGTTTTTCTTATGACGATTAGTTGAGATTGTATTGTTACAATTAATAATAGTTAATTGACACATAATAAAAAAATAAGCAATCATTTCATCTCGATTTTTCATATCGATACATCAGTAATTAATTTTCCTGGATTAATCAATTATAAAAATTATCTTTATCGCTTCGTCTCGCTAAAACTAACACGTCCTTGGCAGTGGCTCTTCCATGCAGACGACGGTCTCTAGGGCCCTACAGAATGTACCTAGTAGTGTTTCCGCCAGGGGTCCAGTCTGCTTCTTTCCAGTTCACACTCCCCTTTGAGATCTGACGGTTTTCGCCTACCCTCAGATACGGAGTGTGAACGAATGACAACGCAAACTGCCTACAATACCTTGGCCTGTACCTGTTCTTCTGAACATAGTTCACTGTTGGGGCACACCTTCTAAGATCTTAAGGAGTCAGATCAATACACAAAATACTAATCAAGCTGACTAGGCCGCCAGCAAAGGTAGAAGACCATAGGTTTACCTATTTATCTCTTTCTTGAAGCCCGCCAGGCAGTGGCCAGGGTCGACGAGACCTCCTCCAGAATATGACCTAGCTGGGAAAGTTCTTATTTGAAACTTGACTTGGCCATCCCTCACTGCAAATATCGACTACTACAGCTTGTCTCCCCTCCAAGCCAGCTCGCTGCATCTTGTCCTCTCATCTTTCACTTCACTGCTGTCTTCATCGCTGCCCTTCACCACCCTAAGTATGTTTAGCACGGCTTGACATGATAATATCTTGTATATATAAGTAATAACATAAAGTGAAAACATTTTAGTCGTTTATAAATATGTATATACATGGACATAGACGACGACATCCTGGAGGGTGACTGGTAGAAGGTAATATCACTTACTCTGGCTACTGTGCAGTTTCCTTCACCGCCCACTTGACTCTTGAGAGCCCCCCGAAGAGTGTGGGCAGGAGTAAGCGCCGATTGAGCCTCGAAGGTAATCCGATGCGCAAGTGGCCCACAAGCACCTTGCATTGTCTGCAACACAAACAAACAAGCTGTCAAGTCAAAGACACACTAATATCAGCTAGACATCTTACACACCAAGCGCGAGGCTCTACTTTCGTACCTTTCGTCTGACCCATGATTCAATCCAGCTTAAAATATGCTCATCAATTTTGCTTATAATAAAATAAACTCAATGGCTTTTAAACTCAACAAAAATTATTCAAATTTTCCTTAGTGAATCATTAGATCTAGGTCGTAGCTAAGCATGTCATACACAGTCATGACCTGTGACCATGAAATCTATTTGTAGCTTTTAGACTGAGTGCAATGAATTTTTGGTACGAAACTTACTGGGTCATGAAAGGTTTGACTGGATGTTGAATTTTATTGGCTATCTAATTCTTTTCTGCAATTTTGCCCCTTCACAGTGCACTACAATTTCGTTTGTGAAAAAAAAATGTATTACTTTGTGTTCGTGACGTGTGACCGTGTGAGGGACAAGTATTTGGCCTTGTGTACCTTGTGATAAAACTTTTCAGATCCAAAAATACAAACCTCGTCGTTTTTTTATTTGAATATTTAAGAGAAATTCTCAATTTTTTTAATTGTTGAATAGTTAATTTCCACTCATCTGGATGATTTAACATATAAAACACTGTTAAATTTAAATTAAATTTTAATTTAATAATAAGCCTCAAAATAAATCCACCATGGGTATACCATCCAGCATAAGATTTAAGAATTCCATAATATGAATTTTTGCTAATATATATTAATAATATCAATAAATAATAAAAAGAGTATAAGGACAAATATGTGTGTAAGTTAAGTGTTATTGTATTGTACTTCTTGTATTATATTATTCCTAGATTTAAATGTATAAATTTATTTATCTTGTTCTAAATTTAATCTAAATCTAAGGTGAATAGTTGATTGAGGATGTTATTTAAATTAAAACGATTATTCAGAGAGACAAGTATTTTTTTCTAATACAGTGGAATCCCGATTATTCGTATTTCCGGCTAATTCGTACGAATTTGCCAGTCCCCAGAGAAAATCCCGGTAAGTGGTATAAAAACAATGCATTTCAGTCCCCTCGGTAATTCGTATTATTTTTATGTTCGAGATCACTTAAAACGCCTTATAATACGTATTTCCAGCTTAAAAACCTCGTTAATTCGTACTGTTTCAAGACAGGGAAAGAGGGCAGTGAGAGACCAGAGAGCAGGATGAGTGCGAGATAAATGTTTTCTATGAAATCCCATATGTAATTCGTATTCTTTTTACTGAAAGGAAATATGGAGAGGAGAGGGGGAAAGTTTTAGGAATTGTACTAAGCTTTTCTTTCGTTTCTACAGTTCAGTCTCGTTTTCGTTATCGCTGTGACACGTTATCATTTTGACGACAGCCTAGCAGTAGTGGGGATGTTAACTGACGAAGAAATTTTAGATCCATTTGAGGACGTGGATGGTGAAGATGGAGAGGGCAATGAAGATGATGTACCAACAATTACTGCTAAAGTTGCTAAACAATACGTGAACAACGTGTGCCATTTTTTAGCAAAATCAGATGTTGATCTGAACACTCTTGACAAAGCAATCGACAATACCCGTCTGAAAGGAATGCGTCAAAAAAAATTATGAATTTTTTTCGAACAAATGTTTGATTGGTGTTTATTTAATCTAGAACATAAGTATGTACATATTTTTTATTGCATGTATTGTTTATTGTTTAGTTTAGTATTAATCAGTATTTATTTCATAGTTTTTATCCTTACTACGTTGTACATACTTCTTAATACATACATGTTTGCATTAATACGTTTTTTTAATTTTGTACTCCCGATAATTCGTACCGAACTGTCAGTCCCTTGACAATACGAATTATCGGGATTCTACTGTACATGTGTATAAATACCTACAAACAAGTGTCACTGTTTGAAAGCCACCAGTGGACTCTCACCACTGTACCGCAACTATCAACCTCTACCGAGGCTTCCCACACTCCTTAATTCCCTCACACCACGTTCAAGCAGGTACTCCTAGTACAAGGATCCGCTCAACCCAAATATCCCTTTATGTTTCCCTCATCCTCAATCTTATAATTAGAGAGCTAAGAAAAAAAAAAAGAAAAAAATAACTGTTTGAGTACTCATATACCTATTTTCTCATACTATGCCTATTTTTTGGAGTTTGTTTATCTGTATAAGATATTATTTATTTATTAGCAAAAGTTTATATTCTGGAAATCTTAAATCTTGTGCTGGATGGTATAGTGATTTATTTTAGACGTTTAGGTTTAAAGAGACTACCGTGGAGTGCCTCTGAATAAGATTGCTTCACTTCCTTCGTGCAGTATTCGTATTAAAATGTAATGAACACACTTGAGAGAAGAAGCTATCAGTGGTTTAGAATGAAGATATAATGCTCTAACTATATCAGCGGGAAGATAGCGGGGTATCTTGCCTGTTAATTATAGTCCCTCCGGTCGGCTGCTTCTAATCAGAATTAATGGTCCAAATATTTCAAAAAAGGCCATTATCGCGTCAAAGCCGTGTTATCGGCCCAGCTGGACAAATTGACGTCTAAGAGATCCTATGATTTATCTGCAATAATTAAAGCTGGAGTCTCTGCCCCAAGTGTCTTTTAACCTTCAAATTGAATCCTAGCTGTTCATTTTTAATTCACGAAAGCGCGATTTTAATTTTGATTAATTCAAAATACCGAACACGTGACCTCTCCTTTGGCCAATGAGAGTGAGCCAGGTGGCGTTGAGGAGGAAAGGTTTGTTCACGCCTGAGTGAAGGACGTACTCCCGTTCATAGTGATCGGTTATTTTACAATTATTGAAGAACAATTATACTAAAGAATAGAGAATATTTCCACTATTCACGTAGTGGTGGGGTCTGCTTCAAGAAAAAGCACTGCAGATCACTGGACATACCGACGACCAGAAGAAGAAAAGGGGACGAGCTATGTTACAATTTGGGGGCCTATCCGGGATTAGTTAATTAGTAAATTGGCTCTTCCTTTTATATGGAAAGTAATTAATTATTAAAATAATTAAGAGTTTGTGTGGTCAGTTTGTTAGTTCGCTCAAACCACAGTATTACTCAAGGTGCGCTGATCGGTGCAACAATCCCATTGCACCGTAATACGCGCACCACAGGCGGCGTAACCCCATGAGCTCGCTTCACGGGCTTGTGGGGCAAGCGCGTTAGAGGCCCAGCGTCAGGAAGGGCAAAAAACTGCATGTTAAATCATGAATTAACAAGTTAACAATTTTATTTTCTGTTATATACCAATTTACGCACTACATATTAACTTTGTACACATCTTGAAGTAAACTTGGCTTGACATTCAAAAATATTATTTCTGAGGTTGCTCCCTGGAGCCTCCACCTTAGGTGACCTTTGACCATATTCAAAACTATAGATACCTTGGTTCGATTCCTGATACCCAATGACCGGCTACCTTCAGTCTCATAAGGGATGATGAGTAAATAACATCATTATTCCAACTCTCCTCTGTCCCAAGTTCTATAATATATATGTAATCTTATCATTAACAAACGATACATTTGTCAATAACATCCTAAGAACTGTATCTCTTAACTTATAATCAGCTCTATTGTAATTACCAATAACTTATTTTTCTTTCCCAGACCCCCATTCTTAATATCTGTCTCCCACGACCTTTCAGTATTATCTGTGCTATTATCATTACTGTTATCATTTTCATACACACATAAGTACACCTTAGGCACAAGCCAGAGTGTCGATTCCCTCCAGGCATTCAAGTGACTAGTAACCTCTCAGTTGTAACCATATCTAATTGTACATGTCGGGTCGTCACGAGGGGGTTGCCCAATTACCCTAACCCTGGTGACGAAGTGAGGTTGCTTCATGATGGGTCTTACTATCTGACTCCATATTTGATAGGTATGTGCCCCGACAATGCACTATATTGAGGAGAAGAGGTATAAGGTAGGTGGTGTAGGTAGTTCGTGTGGTCTTGGAATGACTACAAATTCACACTCGGTATCTGAGGGTAGGCGAAAACCGTCCGGATCCCAAAGGCGAGTGTGAACCGGAGAGAGGCAGTCTGGATTGCCGCGGGAGACACCACTCGGTAAATTTGTAGGGCCACGACAACCGTTGTCCGCGAGGGAGAGGTCTCTCCCAAGGAGCTGCTTGTTTTAGCGAGGCGAAGGCAGAGAATCCCACTAGGAGAGTGTGGGGTCTGACAAGGCCGGACTAAAACATAGCGAGGTTTGCAAGAGAGGTCCAGAGGTTTTCATAGATGAGAAGGCCAAGTCTTGAAACATCAGTGCAGCTGCAAGTCAGCCAGTTAGAGAGCCGTTATGAGAATGATTTACAGGTTTTATTTATTTATTTTTTTTTTTTTTTCTAAACCCCTAGAAGTTATACAATGAAAAATATTACAAGAAGCTTTGAAAATTTCTCCTCATTCTGCTATGTGCAGATGCATTTGTAGGAGTTCGTGTTACTCTACAATACAGGTTGTGGTTAATAGTAAAATAACATGAATACAAATCTAGGTGATGGGGCTCACCTTCGGTTTAAAAATGGGAGAAAAAACATGATTTACAGGTACGAACCCGGGTCTATTTATACCTGGCGTGCCTCGTTAGTAGCCAATCATGTGAGGCGTTATTGTGGTCAATAATTGTGGTTCTCGTAGTGACTCAGGCCTCGGTCTGGGTCGCTTGCTACCTGACCTGGGTAGAGGGTGAGGGTTTCCAGCCTCTAATTAGTTTTTTTTGCAGCTGCGTCTTTTATTGTTTACAACATTTACAATGACTTATGATTTGGTAATGTTATGTACATCTGTTTAAATTAATATACAGTATATTATAACCAATTTACAATATATATACAATAGAGTATAGGGGGATTTATATTATGTAGTTAGCGGTCGCTACAGCACATATTGTGTTTTATACCAAATAAAGTTTTTTTTGAAGTCTTGCGTAGCAAAGTTGTCGTTGAATTTTCCAGGTAAGTTGTAGACAGTCCTTGCATCAGTGGGCTTTGGCTGTCCGAGCAGTTTGTCCTGAATGTTTCTGTGTAATGTCCGAATGCAGTCGTGAATGTAAAGAATTTTTAGGTGAGTCCGGAGATATGATTATGTACGTAAAATGTCATAATAATCATAATAATGCCTGACACGTCTTTGAGTTTTGATATTATGAGCGTATTCGTACATTTGGACTCCATTTGTCCAAACAGCACAGAGTCATAGTTTTAATGTTTTAATTAAGTTATGGCCTCCCTCACTTCTCTTGATGATTAATAGTCAAAGAAAAGTCGCATAGATGGGACTACTTTCTTTCTGGTCAGACGCTCTAGCCACAAGAGCTCTTCCATATCGAACATCAATCCTTAGTCCTGACTAACCGCTTTTTCCAAATATTCAACAATCTTTATTGCTATAAAATTTCAATCTCCCTTTTATTGGGCAACTGTGATCAATTTTCTCATTCATACTATATTTACAGTTCTTCAATCAAACAGTATTTACAAATATCCCAGAGACCTCCCGATTCGACGTCGTTGTCATATCCCTCGCATGCGAAAGAGGAAGCGGAGTCTTGAGAACTCCCACACGCTCCTCCATCAACCGCGTCTCCGGATGCGAGCCAGTGGACGTTGACAAAGAGCATGAGAGCTCAGACGCTAAGGACATTGTAGAAACTGCGCACTGTCACCTATTTTTACCAGGCCACGAAACCACTGCCGCTTCAGTCTCCGAGGAGGATTATAGGGATGGGTGGTGCAGTGTGATGACTGTGCTACAGGATTAGGGTTGTTGGAAAGGCTACTGTGGAATTTCATAAACTGGGAAGGTATGAGTTCAAGAATGTAGGGTATATTAAGATCGTTATGAATGGGTTTGTTGCTGACTTAATAAGGGGTATTTACTATTGTTCTCAGGACTTTTGATTGAAAGGTTTGTATACACTTGATGTTCGACTATTCCGTTTGTCCAGATTGGCTTAAGTATAACTTGTAGTTGAAGTAGTCTGTACAGTTTTCCAAAGCGTCTGTTTAGTTCTAGTCTTTTTAACCTTCGTGCGTGGGTTCCATGTCATCAGCCTCCTGTTGAGATAGAAACCTAAATACTATACAGTCTTGGATATTGGCGTCTAACCTCTAAATATAAGACTTGAGTGATAATTTTTCATTTTCTTCGGCTGATAATAATACTTTATACCAGTTATAAGAAAAGTGTTAAAAGGTTGTTATTGGCAAGAAAAAAACACAGTTTTATATATTTGCCACAACTTAAGGTATAATGACTTACCACAGTGACCGCACTCTTTCCGAGAATAAGTCATTCTTTTTCTTTTCTGTACTTCTATCTAAAAAAGAGATCGTCAGTGTCCTGTTTCAGGTTTAGGACTTCTTTGCGAGGGAGAAATGTGAATCCCTGTTACGTGGGTTTTCTCACATTTTGTTTTTTGTTTGTTCGATCAAATCTGACATAACCTGTACACAGAGAGATTACTGCGTGCAAAAGCAGGGCTAGTTCATTGTACAAACTCCATTTTTAAAGATTAATTTCAGAGACAGAACAATCATCTGAGGGCGTCTGATCGCGTAGACACCAGTGACCGTAAAAACAGATATTTCAATAGCGTAATCCACATAACTTCGAAATATTTTGATTACGTGAGAAAAACTTAAGAGAGAAATAAAATGCTCTGTTACTTTTGGCTGAAGTTCTACTATATGTATCCTTTATTGGGCTAAAATTAGAATCTGCCTTATTAGGCAATAAGTAATTAAGATAAATGCTCTCATTTATACCATATTTACAATTCATCATTCACTCGCTCATTCATACAATATTTACAGACAGCCCAGAAGCCTCGCAAATCCACATGTTTGTCACCTCCCTCGCATACGAAAGAGGAAGCGGAGTCTTGGGAAGTTCCCCACGCTCTTCCGTCAGCCGCGTCACCGGATACGGGCTAGTGGAGGTTGACCGTGTGCTCAGGACATGATTGGAGAGACTGGCCATTGCCAGGACTCCCACTGTCACGCATTTATAGCAGGTCACGAGGCCACCGCCGCTTTAGTCTCCGAGGAGGATTATAGGGATGAGTGGCGCAGTGCAATGACTGTGCTACAGGATTAGGGTGGTTGGAAAGGCTACTGTGGAATTTCATAAACTTGGAAGGGATGAGTTCTAGAATGTAGGGTATATTAAGGTCGTTATGAATGGTTTTGTTGCTTACATAATAAGGGGCATTTACTATTGTCCTCAGGACGTTTGATTGAAAGGATTGATGGGCTTGATGTGTCCATAGCTCTATTCCGTATGTCCAGATTGGCTTAAGTATAACTTTGTAGATTAGTAATTTATTTTCTATTGAGATATGGGATGTCCTTTGAAGTAGTCTGTACAGTTGCCCAAAGCGTATGTTTAGTTCTTGTCTTTTTAGTCTCGTATGTGGGTTCCAGGTCAGTCGTTTGTCGAGATGGAAGCCTAAATACCGTACTGTCTCGGATACAGGGAGAGGAATAGAATTAAAATAAACTAGTCGACAATACTTGCGACAAAGGGTGAAGGTAATGTGGGAACAGGCTGAAGTTCTAAACGATTCATTACAGATGGAAACATTGTAAGGGAAAATTGATCAAAATACGTCTATAGCTTTTTGTATGCTTTGAAAAATCCTTTTTAAATACCAAAATGTTATAAAGAAGCATTTTTTATCAACGATACCGAGGAGTTCTGAATGTTATAATGAATACCTGTGAGCACATCATATTTGCTCACATACTAAAATAAAAGCTGAAACTAATAATTTTACAATTTCAATTTAAACTAGAAACATGACAAAAATTAAATTAAATAAGACAGTGACAAAAATAC
The DNA here is from genome assembly GCA_930367205.1 of Acanthosoma haemorrhoidale. Taxonomy (NCBI): domain Eukaryota; kingdom Metazoa; phylum Arthropoda; class Insecta; order Hemiptera; family Acanthosomatidae; genus Acanthosoma; species Acanthosoma haemorrhoidale. The sequence continues at coordinate 9,447,465 of OV884015.1, read as the reverse complement.
GAGTAAATTGAACATTTCTATTAATATCCTTATTTTTTGAGTAATCAATCTATTATTATGTGGTTTAATAGGTTTTTGGTTTTTCTTTCAAGTTGCCTCTATGGAGACTGACACGGTATCACGAAGATTAAAAACACATCATTTGTCCAAATCAAGCCCTATTTAATAAGTTTATCAAGTGGTACATCCTTATTAAAAACCAATCTGACCCCGCTTGACTATGTCCTGTTCTGGTCCCTGTATGCCAGTATGTTGTATGACTCAATGAGAACCTATTTATCAATCATAAGCTCAACAACAACGCTGGTAGTTTCCAGGAGTAATTTTCTAATATGAAATTATCGAAAGGTAAATTTATTGGGTTATCTTAATACATGCAGATCTATTGTAATCTCCAAATTGTGGCAGAGTAGTAAGGGTTATTTAGGAAAATGAGGTAATTGATAAAAAAAGAAAAAGAGGGGCTTCTGATGCCTGAAACCACTTTCATAAGTGTCGCTATCTAACTTGAGCTAAGAGAACACAAGTGCTGACTAGATCTGAATAGAAAAATAGCTACTTACTTCGTCAAAACAGCTGATTGCATGTCCCCCCCTCCCGACAGTCACTAAGGATGCATTCTTTATGGTCATAAACACCCAAATCAACTTAGTTCAAACATACAAATTGAGCTCGATTCTAAAATCTCATTACAATGTACGCTACTCTGGCCTGGACAACACACAAGTTTATTTTATTAAATTATTGTTACGGATTCTCTGCGCCCAAGCCAATAGAAGAAGCTATCATATTCCTGGTCCCGAAAACACCTTCCTACCTTTTAATGACGATAAATCACTCAATACAATGTAGAGAGGGACAGAACCCTGCAATCACAGAGCCTTGACCTAGTCAAACCTGTTTGGTCAAAATAACACCTCACCTGATTGCTCGGAATAATCAGGTCTCTTGTTGGACAAGAAAGCTTCAACTTAAGACAATCTGTAAGTCAACCGTAGGCTAGAACTAGGTCCCTCTCTCTCTGTAATGCAAAGTTGAGCCGTATCACCAGGTCCTGTTTGCGTTGTTTAGTTCTTTTAACCGTAATCCGATATTTGTTAGTTTGTAAGAACTGCTTAAATTGCAGTACTTCATTTCAATATGTATTAAATGTATATATGTAAAGAATCTCTTTAATTTGAATTAAACGCGCTGCTTCTACTGGCCTCCGCTAGATGGAGCTATTAGCAATATACTAAACAGTGAGATGAGTGAAGGTTGTATTAAGTAATTAAAGTTGTAATTAGAGTGTGAATAGAGAAGTGATAATTATAAACTGTAATTGTCGTTTCTTTGTTTACAGCTAAGATTGTGTAAATCAATATGAATAATTGTTATAATATAATATATCGTGAATAAAATTGCTTTCTTTGTTTACAGAGAAACTGATTTCAGTTTATTCACCCCACCCTCAATGATTGTCTTACATACATATTTAGTTTTTAATAAACAAATAAATACACAGCTATTTGACATTGCTAGCTTATTTAACTAAATCTAGTGTCGGTGGTGAGTGGCTTCACAACCTTCCTAGTGAGGCACCTTCCACCCCTAGATCTAGAACAAATCCGAATTTAGCTGTCCGCCAATTAGACCACCAGCCAAGGTCAAAGACTACAGGTTTACCCCTTTCTGAAGATCACCGGGCTGTTGTTAAGTCGACGAGACCTCCCCAGGTGGGCGTGCCCAACAATCATGACATATATATTAGTGAGTGCTCTCTTTAAATTTTAAAAAACCACCCCTTCCGAAATTGTAATCCAATTTTGTTAGGCTGAGGCCCCGTTTTTGGAGCGTTTTAGCTATTAAAAGACATTGACGTTGATTAAGTGTTGTCATGATTCGTTATTCCAGGGAACTTTTGTCACTTGGCGTAAGTAGTCGCTTGAGCATGATAGCAGCACCTAAGTCCCCCTGCAATGGCTGGAGACCCCGGAGCGCCTGGAGAGAGTGTGAGGCTGGAAGACTCCAGAGGACAGGCAGGAGTCGGAGAATGGCTAATTGCCATGGGCCATTAGCTGTGGCACTAACGGTCTCGGATTGCCACCGACTCGGCAAATGCCCAGTATTAGCTGTGACTAGATAGGTCTGTCGTAGGGGCGCCCTCTTTCTGCAATACTGACTTACATTTCCCAGGAATTCGGCTCCTCGTCGTGGCGCCACTGCCCGTTAGACCTCTACTTCGTCTGGTCGCTAAATATCGACCATCAGTATGTCCGTATGTCTTGTGGTAAGAAATATGGCTATTCGCAGTTATTAATAGGTAGATTTGGCAGGCGGTAACTGTGCCATTTATCTCCTAGTAGGCTGAAGTAGAATGAAGATATCTTCATCGTGAGGAGAGGACTTCCTTGCTAAAGCAGCAGTATTCATCATGAGAATGATGCATATTATCTTCAGAACAGTGAAGAATGGCCAAATGCAAAGACTGGTAGTCAGACATGACCAAAGGAGAGGGAAGCCTAAGTTAGAAACACAATTTTTATGTTTTAAGTACAATCATTTCTTAGAGCTCTGTAGACCCGGTTTGAATTTTATATTATTATTATATATTGCATTATATTAAATTATTATTTTTATTACAATATAATCAATGTTTAATTAATTAAAAACTTGAACTGTTTTTTTCTTATTTCTCTCAAAACCCACTTTTTATTTTTTTCCCCCTAAAACCCCTTCATTTATTTACATTTTTACAACTTACAAATTTACGATTTACAAATTTGTACTCTTGCTGTATACGCAGATGCATTCGAAGGAGGATAGAATTACAATAATAATATTTTTGCGGTTAAAAGGTCAAAATACAATATACAGGACTAGGTGATGGGGCTCACCTTCGGTTTACAATCTGGGAAACTTACAAACTAAAACCTAAAACTAGAACCTAAGACTAAAGCGTTCCTGCCTCGACAGCGTCCTGCCATCGATGGGGGAACGGAGCGGGGGTTATCGTGTTAAACACTGGCTTTGTCAAGTACTGCAGGGAGTCGAAACATGTTTTCTGCCGTTTTTAAGAGAATCATTGAGCCTAAACGTATTCTTATGGGCTGAAATGAAAGCTGATTAAAGTTACTTCAAATTCATTCGTTTTTAATGATCTCGTATTTTTTACAGTGTTATAAGTGTTGATTACGAAAATTGTTCACTTTTTGTTGTATCTTACAAAGTAATAATTTTACAGAGCTCATGTTGTCTTCAAATTTTAGCTTCTTTAAAAATTGTATACCAAGTTTTTCAGTCTGGTGCATACCTTTGGAGTTATTTAGTAACAACTGAAAAAAAGTACGAAAATCTTGTTGTTTTTAGGTTATTACGCCGGTCGCACAGATCTTTGGAAGCTGTAAACTTTCTTACAATTGATTTAAGTCCTGTATATATGTAACATATATACATGTTACATTTACATTGTAACAGCTTCTAATTGAACTGGAATGTGTTGGGGTAGTTTGTTAGGCATATTATTGACGAAATAGACTTGATGTCGTTAGTATATATAAATTAGTTTAGCTTTATTAATAATATTTTATTAAAACATAAAATGCCAAAAAAACGTTCATCTAGTCTATTCAGTGCTTTTACTAAGAAAACTTCTACAAAGCTTCATTTTTATATCAAATCATAAAAATCAAAAATTTTGAAGAATTTCTTTTCAAAAAAATAAAACTTTTCAAGCAAAATAAATATTTTTTTACATCCTTGCTTGTAGCTAAAAAAATGCTCGTTCCATTCCAAGATTTTTACTTCAAATCCTTTGATGTTCAAAGAATTCTCTTTCATTTGAAGCTATACTAATTAAAGTCTGTGGCTTAACTTTTTTAAATTTTTTGTAAAAAAAAATAAAATTATCACTTTAAAAGAAAGTATAAGTAATAAGTGTGTCAGTGGATAAATTATATCATTAATAGAATTTATTAACGTTTACAGTCAGTTGAACTTCAATGAATAATTTTAGCGTTTGAATGGACATGAAAACGAGTTGCTTTAACCTTAATAGCGAAAATGACATGATTTCTGAGCTAGCTGAATATCACTCCGCAATATTTTCTCATATTAATTAATTAATATATATATAACTTATTTTATTATATATTTGATTATCCTTCAGTATAAAATGCCAATGTACGCTTATCTGAAGTAGTTCTGGTAGCAGTAAAAAATGAGCAATAAAGTTTAAGAACATATTAAATGAAAAAGAATGTGTCAACAGTCCGGGTTCGAGTCACGATTTATAAAGTAATTTTAATTTACGAAGTGACATAAAGCACAATAACGGGTCCTCAGCTGCGTCAGACGGAGAAATACCGATTTGGACACCTTCATCCTGGCACATCCTAAGCATCTGTCATTGGAGGATTTCATTCTCCGCCAGGAGGATTGCTTCTTTATTAATCATCGAAGATCGTTAAAGATTCGACGATAGATAAATATAAAATTACTCATTACTGTTGAGAATGCTCTGATCTTTAATCTGAAACTCAATATAAAGGGTGTCCCAGAATTAACGCAACATTTAAAATTTGCCGCCATTTGTGCAGTAAAGTGCTGGCAACCCTACAAAAAAAAACAATTTGACAGCTGACAGTTTAGGGTTAGTAAAAATGGAGCGTTACACGATAGAACAACGTGTCTTTATTGAGCCTGGATCTGTTGGAGACACTAAACACACTGGTCGTCCAAAAACAAGCCGTTCTAATTTCAATATCAAAGCAGTGCGTGAGAGTGTTGTTGAAAATCCATAACACAGTTCTTTGTGCCGAAATCGGATGATATTGATGTGGCCAATGTGTGGTTTCAACAAGATGGTGCCACATGTCATACAGCCCATGAAACAATTCAAATACTGCATGAGACATTTCCAGGCCGTGTACTCTCTAGTTTCGGTGATCAGAATTGGCCCCCTAGATCGTGTAATTTAACACGATCTTAATTTATTTTTATGGGGTTATTTGAAGTCAAAGGTGTATGTCAACGAGCCCACATCCACCCGTGCATTAAAAGAGGAAATTTAACCACATTTATGTCAAATTTTCATGGAAAATTTCGACAAAATATGTATGTAAATAAGTATGTGCCAGCAAAGTCGTGGTGCCATTTGCCCGATGTGTTATTCCATAAATAACCCTATCCTATTTACTTTATAATTCAATTAAAAAATAACAACAAGAATACCAAAAACTGTGTTTTCTGTTTGAATCAAATCTTGCGTTCTGGGACACCCTTTATAACGATTGTTAATAATAAATAAAGAACATGATTATTGGAATTCTTTAAACGTCGCTACATGTCATGGGACTTCCATACATAATTTCATGTCTCAAGGTCAAGAAAGGGACTTGTATGACGACTCGAAGAAACAGGCCGGTGACTTGAACCTTTAATTAAATAGTATTTTTGATAATTTTTTCATTTTATCCATCTCCAGTCAAGTAGTCAATCCATTCGTGCTAAACCACTTGCGTAGTTTTGACATCTGTAACCGGATCAAATAACCATTGTAAAATCAACAGAGTGAAAAACTTATATATAAATTACTTTGAGATCTATATGGTTAGTGCTGGTCGTGGAAAAAAATATAGTTTATTCAACAAATAACATCTCTTAGTTGTCATTTTCAGCTATAAGAAAAAAGATGGACTGTGTACACGATGTGCAAACAAAATTAAAAGCTACAATAACTAAAAACCCATTTCAAATATTAAAAGCAACAATAGCTAAAAACCAATTTCAAATATTAAAAGCAACAATAGCTAAAAACCAATTTCAAATATTAAAAGCAACAATAGCTAAAAACCAATTTCAAATATTAAAAGCAACAATAGCTAAAAACCAATTTCAAATATTAAAAGCAACAATAACTAAAAACCAATTTCAAATATTAAAAGCAACAATAACTAAAACCAATTTCAAATATTAAAAGCAACAATAACTAAAAACCAATTTCAAATATTAAAAGCAACAATAACTAAAAACCAATTTCAAATATTAAAAGCAACAATAACTAAAAACCAATTTCAAATATTAAAAGCAACAATAACTAAAAACCAATTTCAAATATTAAAAGCAACAATAACTAAAAACCAATTTCAAATATTAAAAGCAACAATAGCTAAAAACCAATTTCAAATATTAAAAGCAACAATAGCTAAAAACCAATTTCAAATATTAAAAGCAACAATAACTAAAAACCAATTTCAAATATTAAAAGCAACAATAACTAAAACCAATTTCAAATATTAAAAGCAACAATAACTAAAAACCAATTTCAAATATTAAAAGCAACAATAACTAAAAACCAATTTCAAATATTAAAAGCAACAATAACTAAAAACCAATTTCAAATATTAAAAGCAACAATAACTAAAAACCAATTTCAAATATTAAAAGCAACAATAACTAAAAACCAATTTCAAATATTAAAAGCAACAATAACTAAAAACCAATTTCAAATATTAAAAGCAACAATAACTAAAAACCAATTTCAAATATTAAAAGCAACAATAACTAAAAACCCATTTCAAATATTAAAAGCAACAATAACTAAAAACCAATTTCAAATATTAAAAGTGGTGAAATGAACTAAGTCAATCCTATGGCTACACTCACCCAATTGGTGGTCTGACAAATTTGAAATTTCAAAATTTGAGACAAATTTGAGACAAAATTTGAAACAAATTTGAAACGTTCAAAATTCCTAAATAATCTTTGTGTGTAGAGTGACTATTTTTTATTTAGGTTTTATGTAATGATGCTTTTATTGATTTAGTTTGTTTGTCCTCCATATTGAGTCGATGACTTTTCATTTTAGCAACTGAAGATGTCAGCTTAGAACCCGAAACGAAAAAGTGTTTCGCTAGTAGACTATATTCAACTAAGCATAATTATCACGAGCGCGTTAAAGTGTATTGGAGTGTTAGTAATTAAAGTAATTAAAGGGGGTAGAGGCACAAAAAACGTCTGTCTGTTCTTCCACTGTACGATGTATTCCGTTTCCTTTGGCGGAATATTGAATGGATGCAGCAATCTAAAATTGAAGGTCCTTTGCTTGGCTTTTGCGGAAGAGTAGTAGAAGGGTATCCCCTGAATCTCAAACGCGGCAAATCGGCTCCAGATTGGGGGCAATGCCCAACTCGAATGCCTAAGTCTCTCCGGTTGTCGGATTCTTGGACAATTCTGGGCCTCCGAGGTCACCCGTTGACATTCCCTGCCAATGATGAGCTCTTGATGGTGGTCTGAAGAACTCTTCAGTGGTTACGAAGAAAGAGTCGTCGTACCTCCGTGGACTAGACCCAAAGATCCTACTCGTAATCTTCGATCGTGTTCAAGTTATGAAAACATCAAATTATTTTATCACTTTTATATTATTATATTAGATTTGTGGATGTTTTGGAAAAAGCAATTTTTTTCAACTATATATGTCCTCTCTCCCGTGATTGCTACTCTCTGGAATTCTCTACCTCCTAACAACCACCACGCTTCATCTCTAAGAATCCTGAAAGCTCTTCTGTACGCAAATACCTTCTCACCATTTAAAAAGAGGCTCGTTAGTTTCAGAACGATTCATTCATTCATTATTTTATATTTTATGACTTTTATTTTAATATTAATTATTTTTATTTGTTTATAGATAAATGTTGGCTGCTGGTTTTATCTAATGTCATACTGCACAGACCTCTACATATTGTTGTTGTTTTTCTTTTTGGTTTCTTATAGGTGGCCCCTTTGTACTTTATTTACTAAAAGAAGTTAAACACATTTTATTTTTATTATTACATAATTATTATTATCATTCCTTTAGAGGCTCACACTTTATTTTACATTAATATTACTATTTTTTTTTTTTTTTTTTTTATTATGATTTTGTAGTTTATTTTATTTGACATATGTGAATTTGCCATCTGGGCATTAGTGTTGTTCAAAGGGTACTTAGTCCCGGAATAGTTTTTTTTTTATTAATCTATACTAAACTTAGACATGAAACAAAAATATAAAAATTAAACGACATAAAACACTCAGCCACAGGCTCCAGTAATATTGAGACAATGTACTGGATCAACAAAGAAACTCCTTCTGAAACCAGTTTTCCAATCAAGTATCACAAGTCCACCAATCAAACTCTTCACATTGGCCTAAATCTCTTTCGTTCACAACTCCACTAGAACTTTACAGAGAAACTTTAAAAACAAACTCCACCCACAGACACAAGAACTGTCTCCACCATACAAGCTGCTAACAATGAGTGAGGAGGCTGAGATCTTCTAAATTAATAACAATACGATATCTTCAAATTTATAACAACAATTAAAAGTTCGAGTAATAAACGGACCAACAAAGGAAAATAGGTAAAAAAAAAAAAATGTCTTCAAGCAAGAAACAAGAAGAAGAAAGTTAATTTTCGTTTTTAACACCACAAAAACAAAAGTCAAGAGATGTAGATTTGGGAGAAAATAAAAGCCGATAGATTTCCTTCGTTTTTCGTTTGAAAACCGCAAAAATCGCGGTACTCGAATTCGCCTTCTCCGATTCATACCAAACTTTACAGAGATGCCTATTAACTACTCCTAATAACACCAACCGAGCATCAGTAAAGATGTTGGAAACGGAGTTATAAAATAAGACGTTTTAAATATTATTCTGTTCATTGCATATCGTTAGTTTTAGGACTTAGCAAATAGAATAGCTGAGTGTTTTATGTCGTTCCATTTTTCTATTTTTCTATTCATCTAAATTTAGTATAGAATAAATATAAAAAAATATTCCTGGACTAAGTACCCTATGAACAACACTAATGTCCAGATGACTAATTTACATCTGAAAAATAAAATAAACTACAAAATCGTTATACAGAGAGAAAAAAAAAAAAAAAATAGTAATAACAAAGTAAAATAAAGTGTAAATCTCTAAAGGAATAATTAAGTAATAAAAATAAAAATTGTTTAACTTATTTTAGTAAATAAAGTCCGTAAGATAAGAAAAAAACAAAAAAAAAAAAAAAAAACAAGTAAAAAACAACAATACAATGAAGTCTGTACGGTACGACATTAGATAAATCCAGCAGCCAACATTTATCTATATATAGTAAGCAATCAAATACAAATAATTAATATTAAAATATAAAATAATGAATGAGTGAATCGTTGCCAGACTAACAAGCGTCTCTTTGGATGGTGAGCAAGAATCCCATGATTCTTAGTGATGAAGCGTGGTGGATGTTAGGAGGTAGAGAATTCCAGAGAGCAGCATGGGAGGGAGAACATATATAGTTTAAAAAAATTGTTTTTTTCATTGCTCTTGACTTATACAGAAATAGAAGAAGTTAAGCTTTACAATTGGCGCAAGAACCTTGGATTTGGACAAATTTTAAAAGTGTTCTGAAGGTGGTTTAAGTAGAATAAAAGACATTGGCGAAGACTCGTGGGTGCAAACATAAAAAGCTCTTGTAGTGGATCTTCGGAACGTACATAAATGAGCTTCCTGTTTTTCAAAAACAGTTTTATGGGCTACGGAATAAATAAACTCCCAAAAACGAATACAGTGGAATCCCGGTAAGTGGTATAAAAACAATGCATTTCAGTCCCCTCGGTAATTCGTATTATTTTTATGCTCAAGATCACTTAAAACGTCTTATAATACGTATTTCCAGCTTAAAAACCTCGTTAATTCGTATTGTTTCAAGAAAGGGAAAGAGGACAGTGAGAGACCAGAGATCAGAATGAGTGCGAGATAAATGTTTTCTATGAAATCCCATATGTAATTCGTACTCTTTTTACTGAAAGGAAATAAGTAGAGGAGGGAGGGTAATTTTTAGGAATTGAGGGTAAGCTTTTCTTTCGTTTCTACAGTTCAGTCTCGTTTTAATTATCGTTGTGGCACGTTGCCATGCCTTCGAAAAAAGTTAGCCTCTCTATTAAAGAGAAACAACAAATCATAAAGGCCGTGGCCAGTGGCTTTAAGCGAATTGACGTATCCAAGCGTTTTAACGTCCCTCGTTCCACGATCACATCAGTCCTGAAGAACAAGGACAAAATCACTTCCCAGACATCGAGCAACAAAGTAAAACGCTTCAAGACTGGTGATTACCCACAACTTGAAGAGAACTTAAAAAAGTGGTTCGCGGAAGCAAGGAATTCAAATGTACCAGTTGGAGGAAATATACAAAGGAATTGACAATACCCGTCTGCGAGGATTGCGTCAAAAAAAGATTTTTTTCGTACAAATGATTGGTGTTTATTTAATCTAGAACATAAGTATGTACATATTTTTTATTGCATGTATTGTTTATTGTCTTAATTAGTTTAGTATTAAGCAGTGTTTATTGCATAGTTTTTATCCTTACTACATTGTACATACTTCTTAATACATACATGTTTGCATTAATACGTTTTTTAATAATCCCGATAATTAGTATTCCCGATAATTCGTACCAAACTGTCAGTCCCTTGACAATACGAATTATCGGGATTCTACTGTGCAGGAGTTACAGGACGGAGACGCAGTCGGAATACGAAGAGTTCTCACACCAGAACAAATATCCACAAACAATGGACGACATTTCGGATGTATTTTCATTTCCCATTTCGCTCGTTGGCCAATATGCCAAGGTGAAATGCTGTGCCATTACACAGTGGCGCAGTGTTCGCTGCGTCACCGGAGCCAAGTCCTCTACTCGGCCTATCGATTCATTTAGTCCTGTCGACTCACCATTGACTCACCGCAGCATCTGTGCCCGTATTCCAACCAGTTCGAGCACCGCATTTAATAATCCTGTCCACAAGTCCATTTCAAATTAAACAACATTTGTGTCTTACAAACCTGGATCCTATTACAGAGGTTACGGCTAACGTGTTTTATTTTGGGGTGGTCAAATCCCTGGGTCCGGGGAGATCACCGATGGGAGCCTGAGGACGAGAGCACAGCCTACGAGGCACCCCAGCCCCACATGTTAGGCGGTGCTTATAGTATCTTATACAAAACGATGCGATCAATGTTTACAATTTCGAACAAATGGAAAAAAATCCGCTGTGTGAGACCAGTCCCACATCACACCGGTACATACGACAGTATAAACATGCTCAAATAGACATGATGATGATTAACGAGTGCATATTCATAAATATGTAATAATCAATTATCATGAAAAGATACTTAAAATAATTAAAATTCTATATCCCTTCTACGAAAAGTTTTTTTCAAATTGGTCCTTCAAGGTGGACTAACTAAAAATTTTCATTTCTTCTTTTATCGCTTTTCGACTATGTCTATATGCATTTTTCATGTGTGTTTTTACATATTGAAAGCTTATTATTGGAAATTTTTGTTCCTTTTCAATTTCTAACAGCTTTTTATTTTACTATTTCGTAAATAAAACAATTTCATTTTTTAATATTTTATTTGATACTAAATTCTAGACTAGTAGTGACTTAAATCAAAACACTGTCACGTGATTTTGTTGTAAATAAATAATTGTTCTTTAAAATATAAAACCTTCGCGATAAAGATTTGATTTGTCAATATGGTCCGTTTTCGTTTAACTGTTTTCAGAGAATCGAATTTCTCGAGATAATGCTGGACTGTATCAGAATTATTATTTTAAATACTTCAGGGCGAGCTAAAATGTGGTTTATAGTAATTTATTCCCGAAACCATTTGCAGGACTGTTCACAACGATTGGCTTCTGCTAGCAATGGCTCAATTTGAATGAAAAAACTTTAGCTTTAAATTTGTATCGAACAGACGTTTAGAAAAAGAAAACAAAAAAAAACAGCATTGGAAATAGCTGGAATAAATACGTTCCATCTTCACCAGTTGTCGGCAAATTCATTATCTGGCGGCCGGGAATCCCATTATAATTATACTCTGCTATTAAACATAAAATAAGTATGGGGAAGAGGAAAATAAAAGAAGGCCAACAGTCGTAAAGCATCCACTAGAAAATGCTAAGGGGGGGGAGGGGGGGGTAATATTACATTCCCAAACGCAGTAAAATGTTATGAGGCCGGATCCAGCTTTTGCAGGAGAGATTAAACTTGTGACGAAACAGGGAATTGATTGCCGATTCCCAAGTGGGATTGAGGGCTATCGTCTCATTTCTTCCCCCTCTAAAAAGGGATTATACATTAATTAATCATTATTTAAGATTATTACAATTCCACCCGCTATATATGTACACACTCGTGGCAACATTCGTGCAAAAGCCAGTGCCTCCGAGAACTGCCCTAGTGGAGCTGGTGGAAAAGTGATGGGCAATGAAGGGGGACAGAGAGCCACAGACGCTCAGGACTCGAGTCGGGTTGGTATCCAGAGCCAGGATCACATAGAAAGCGTGAGCTGTGTAAATGTATAATTTATGGACATTATCTTCGGTGTCACATTTCCATGTTTGATGACACAAAACCTTGTGTTTCCGTTGGTCTCTGTCCCAGATCCGACTGCATTTTCCGGTTTCTCCGGCCCCTGTTAATGGTCACTTAATGATAATGAAGAGCCCCTCCAGGAGCTGTGGCTGGAGCCCGGCGGTATCTTCGCCTATATCTGGATCCCTGGAGTTATTCCCGGCCCCTCGTACCACTTACAGCCGGGATGGTGCGTTGACCCGATGACCAACCACATCTGCGCACAGATATTGGAACCATGTTTTAATTCGGCCCCTCTACCGACAGTTGCGGTCCTGCCTCCTCCAGGGACTCCCGTTGCCCCTGCGGTCTAAGAACCGCCGTAATGTAGTTCGTGAGGGATCGCCGCATCTTCGGCTATCCTCATAACCTGCCAGGAATAAATCAAACCGCTAACGATGGAAAACGTAAAACACGTCTCGAGCTCCATCGGGGTTCTCTACGCTGGGAAAATTCCTCTCGTGTCCATTGTCCAGTTCTAAAATCAACCATAAAATATATAAATACATAATAATTAAAAAAATATATATTACACATCACAACATTCATCAATTATCTGAAAAATATATATATATATATTATTTCCTGTACTATTTTGTATTATGTCTGTATAATTTAAATTGCGGACCATATTTTTTACGAAACCCCTGGGTAGTGACATGGCTTTGTAACACACAGTATCATACAAAAAAATAATAAATAGACACAAATTAATTAAAGTAATGATTTTTTTTTTAAATCGTTTAATTACAGAAACAGTACAATTGACACTAAATAAACATAAAAACAAAAACTAAGATAGCAATAACACTTATCACTGCACATAGCCACAAAAAATGACTTTCATTAGGGGAGTGCAGGAGTTTACAATCCCTCAAGACTATAAGATAATGAAGAATTGTGTGCAGCCTTTTCCAACTGGAGTAGTTCTTCAACTTTGGACCATCTCTGTGAGTCCACTGCTCAAGCTGAAGACATGCAATTTCTCAACATCGAGGGCATATTTGATATTGGACATTGGTGAGACATGAAACATGACTAACTGTCATAAAAAAAAATAATAACTAATCCAACTACACTATACGTGGCTACAAATATGAAGGAAACCCCCGATAAATAATCAGAAATTTTTATTTTGATTTCTTGCGGAACTAATCTCTAAAAATTTAGTAAAAAAGTTTTTAAAAGCTAAAAGATTTTGACCGTCATCTAAAGATTGAAGAGGCGTCGAAGGCCAAGATATGCATTGGGTTTACCTGAAACTACTGTTGGAGTGAAATTACACATTAAAGTGAGACAGGCTTGTGCAATGGCAGACCCTACCGAGGCCTTGAGTGTCAGAGCAAAGAGATGACCGGCTTCTTATACTGCTTACTCTTCGGAATCCGTTTTCAACTGCTACCAAGACTGCTCAACTTCTTCGTACTACTCTTGGAGTAGCAATATGTGCAGAAACTGTTTGAAGAAGACTTACCTAAATACCTCAGAGACCAGCTGATCAGGGCTACATTTGGCCGAAGAACCACTTTTTTGTGAGGCTGTGTTGAAAGAAAAAAGTATTTGTCCATATGTTTTAGTATGGTATCAAATTAATCACACCGTCATTGACATTTTGTTGGTAACATTAACTAAACCAGTGGTTGTAAGAATGATAATATTACACATGTTAATGTTAATGTACGTCAAGTCTGCACGTAGCTGCTCTATCCCATGCCCGAGGAAGATTTCAAAGACTTCTTTTTTATCTAGTTCTCTCTGCTAGATGTGGGAGATTTTCCTAAAGAGGACCCGCAGTGAACTCTTCTAATTTCTGAAACTTCTTTATTATGATAAAATTACAATCTGCCTTATTAGGCATTGAGATAAATGTTCTCATTCATACCATATTTACAATTCTCATTCATACAGTATTAACAAACAGCCCAGAGACCTAACAAATCCACATGGTTGTCACCTCCCTCGCATGCGAAAGAGGAAGTAGAGTCTTGGGAAGTCCCCCACGCTCTACGTCGACCCCGTCACCGAATAAGAACCAGTGGAGGCTGACCAAAAGCGCGAGAGCCACACACGCTCAGGACATGATTGGAGAAACTAGTTGGAATGTCTAGAATAAATCACTCAGGGGAAAATCCTCTGCTTGCAGACCGAGTATTTTAGCCAGGGCAGAATGGAGTTTTTTTACATTAATTAACATTAAACATTCAAAGTGATGAAATAACTTCATTCTCTTTTTCTGGGTATCTGTGGAGGTATGTTATGAGTAAATAGCTATAAAAATGATTTAGGTTCAAATCTCGTAAACGGCTCGTGAAGACGGAAGGGAGGTGAGGAAGAAAAGGTCTTTGAAAAGTTGTTCCGGTCTCAAAAACCGAAAAATTATTTATTTTCTGAGATCCCGGTCAATGTTATTAAAGTATTTTTCAGCTGGTGATTAATAAATAGAGGGTCTTTCATTAAGCGCTTCCTATCTTTAAATTTAAATAAAACAAAGTGTGTGTGAGTTATCATCGACATTTTTTATTCGTTTAAAAGACCTATCAATGCCATTACCTAACGTTGCCCAAACAGAACACTCATATTGATAAAACAATGTTATCATTTGCACGTGTTGTTGAACGCCATATCCGTCCATGGTGATTTGGCAAAACAGATTGAATAAATGACAGCCAATTCGACAGATGCAGCTTCGACAATATGGCCGCTATCAACTGCCAAAGTTTAGAAGTCCCTATTATGAAATAGTGAATAGTTCATTTTGTTATAAAGGATTAGATTTTTGCTCGACAGTAAAACCTCATCTGCAAGTCCCACTTGAAGTACATCAGGAGTTAAGTTAAATGTTCCTCGAGAGAGGTACCCCCGTCGTATCCACTTGACCTGTTTCCTTTAGTCATGAAGCTGTCACCTTAACCCGGCATTAAGAGAGTCACTAGTGAGCGAATCGCGGCCCTCGTTTCCCTAAGCAGTGAGAAGTTCCTCCGCCCAGGGAGTAAGAAGTATGTCATGGCATGGACTGAATCGGATTTAAATTGAACCCCTGGAGTCCCAGTCAAAAATATGTGAGAAGCGTGTATTTACATACCAATGTAGGCTCTGACTCCGGGGGGTGGTTGAGATCGGGAAGGCACTGGCTGTTTCCTGCAGCCGGGAATCCGAACCGTTCTTTAGTATGCCACGAGGAACGTGATCGTGGGGTTTATGCCCCATCCGGCCAAGACATGCCTTTAACTATTTACAGCTTCACTGGCCTTAATTCAAACTAAATTCGTACACTTGCACCCTAAACCACGGGGTATATTCAGTTGACCTAATTTAAGTGTCGAAGAAGAGTCATTTTCAGCCATTTATCATCGTAGAAGCAAATGTCTTCTTTCAATGTTTTCTTGATGTTTCGTTACTGCAGTATCCATACATCTCTTGCTGTACATTTCTAACTCCATTAGTTGGCAATTCATCCATTATACGTACATGCGCAAAAAATGGAATGAATCTCGGAATGGATGACATTTGTGGAAATACATACTGTCAATAGAGGAACGAAAGGCAATACCAAATACAAATTATAAACTAAAAGAAGGAAAACCTATTTAAACTGACTGGTAACAACAAACATAACTATTCAACTGGTAACAACAAGCATAATAACATAACTATTCAACTGTTAACAACAAGCATAACAACATAACTATTCAACTGGTAACAACAAGCATAGCAACATAACTATTCAACTGGTAACAACAAGCATAATAACATAACTATTCAACTGGTAACAACAAGCATAACAACATAACTATTCAACTGGTAACAACATAACTATTCAACTGGTAACAACAAGCATAATAACATAACTATTCAACTGGTAACAACAAGCATAACAACATAACTATTCAACTGGTAACAACATAACTATTCAACTGGTAACAACAAGCATAACAACATAACTATTCAACTGGTAACAACATAACTATTCAACTGGTAACAACAAGCATAACAACATAACTATTCAACTGGTAACAACATAACTATTCAACAGGTAACAACAAGCATAACAACATAACTATTCAACTGGTAACAACAAGCATAACAACATAACTATTCAACTGGTAACAACATAACTATTTAACTGGTAACAACAAGCATTTTAAATATAGAAATATCTTGTAAATTGATACATTCTTTCCTAATTAATCAAAAAGTTCTAATGGACAGGGTAACGTTTTTAAGTAGACAAATAAACAAAGTTGAAGTTATTATGCTTAATCTTGCTGGTAATGGTGTAAGCATTGCCAATATCCCATACACCACTTATAAAACCCCCCATGCCCCTGTAGCTGCTCTATCACGCCACTTGCTCCACCGCAGCCTCCAGCATTACTGGCTGACATGAACACGATGAGTGCGGATAACCAAAGAGCAAGGTAGGGCCGGTCAGCATAACTAGTGGTAACCACGCTAACCTTAGATGCACAACATATGACCCGAGGCCTTACCGTTAGCCGACAATCTTGTATGCTCCTCCAGTAGCCGCTGGACGGTAACAATCTCCACAAGGATCAGGAACTCCCAGAGGGACGTCATCGTGGGGAAGAATGACAATCCGATCAGTGGACAGCTGTTGACACGGTATCTGTCAGTGTGCTTGTAAATTGTACATTCAAACACACAATTGTAACAATTACAGTCCATTGAAGTCACAAAACACATATTATACTATTTTATTTCATGGATTTCTTTTATCTTCGCCATATTCGGGGCTATAAGACAATATTATTGGCGTGAAATATCACCTCTAGCCAAAACTGCAACTAATAAATGTTTCTAGTACTAAAAAAAAATAACTACAACTTTATTATGATAAAACTACAGACAGCCCAGAGACCTCCCAAGTCCACGTGGTTGTCACCTCCCTCACATGGGAAAGAGGAAGCGGAGTCTTGGGAAGTCCCTGACGCTCCTCCGTTAGTAGCGGCCCCGGACAAGAGTCAGCGGAGGCTAACGAGCCACAAACGTTCAGGACATGATTGGAGAAACTGGCCATTGCCAGGACTCCCACTGTCACTTGATTATAGCAGCAGGTCACGAGGCCACTGCCGTTTTAGTCTCCGAGGATGATTATAGTGATGAGTGGTCCAGTGCAATGACTGTGCTAGGGGATGAGGGTGGTTGGATAGGTTACTATGGAATTTCATGAACTTTGAAGGGATGAGTTCAAGAATGTAAGGTATATTAAGATCGTTATGAAGAGTTTGGTTGCTGACGTAATAAGGGGAATTTACTATTGTTCTCAGGACTTCTGATTGAAAGGATTGGATAGGTTTGATGTTTCGACTTTTTTGCTGTCCCCCATAGCTCTATTCCGTATGTCCAGATTGGCTTAAGTATAAATTTGTAGGTTAGTAATTTATTTTCTATTGAGAGATGGGATGTCCTTCGAAGTGGTCTGTACAGTTGTCCAAAGTGTCTGTTTAGTTCTTGTCTTTTTAGCCTCGTGTGTGGGTGTTTCTAGTAAACTAAACTACAGATAAATAGTACAATTAATCAGGACATCAAAAGATTTAATAGGACGGACCTTACTCAATATGAATTATAAAATGTTAATAATCAAAACCCTTCATTATTCTTGTTATTACTTAACTATTATTTGTTATTTGTAACCTTATTGGTATCATGTAAGTGAAAGTTTTATGCAAATTATCTCCCGTAAATAAGGAAGGTTGAGTAATTACTTTTATTAAATTTTTTTCCTCAAATTTTGCTGAGTGAACACTTCAAGTTCGCATTTCAATCGTATTTCAGGTCACAACAACTACTGTTTCATAACTTTACATCAGGCGATAGAGGCCATAAAAGAGATTTAATCTTTCAAATTTTAAAAATTAAATATTTCACAAGCCTTGGAAATATGCTGATTACTTTCTAGTTCAGAGAGAATAAAAAAAGTAGGAGTAAAAAAAAAAAAATATTGTACGTGTAACAACGAATTCAACCAAAAGTCCTGAGAACAATAGTAAATGCCCCTTATTACGTCAGCAACAAAACCCTTCATAACGGTCTTTATATACCCTACATTCTTGAACTCATCCCTTCTAAGTTCATGAAATTCCATAGTAACCTATCCAACCACCCTAATCCCCTAGCACAGTCATTCCACTGCACCATTCATCCCTATAATCCTCCTTGGAGACCATTCAGCAGTGGCCTTGTGTCCTGTTATGAATCCGTAGCAGTGGGAGTCCTGTTTCTCCAATCATGTCCTGAGCGTCTGTGGCTCTTGCGGTCTTGGCCAGTCTCCACTGGCTCGTATCCAGTGACGCGGCTGACGGAGGAGCGTGGGGGACTTCCCAAGACTCCAATTCCTGGTTCGCATGCGAGGGAGGTGACAACCAGGTGGATTTGGGAGGTCTGTGGGCTGTTTGTAAATACTGTATGAATGAGCGAGTGAATGAAGAATTGTAAATATGGTATGAATGAGATTACTTATTGCCCAATAAGGCAGATTGTAATTTTATCATAATAAAGTTGTTTAATAATATTAATATGCTGACATTACAACCGTTTGAAAACCCTTGATTGATTGCATGATGCACCGCACTTGACTTATTGATTATTTAATTTAGTGGGGTATATTACATACACATAGTGTATCCATAAATTCTGGTACATACAGCTATGTTGACTTTAAGTGTCTGGAATGAAGTTGTAAACTGAACCCTACAGATATGTCTGCACAGCTGTTGGTAATTTGAGGGGGATATTGTACAATAGGGACTGGTAGCACACGTGGGAGCCACGTGTTAGCCCGACTTCGGTAATTCTGTTAATAGCTGGCTGGGGATGGTCCGCCTGTCTGCTGCAAATTGGATCTCCCCCATCAAAGGCCTCCTAAATATTTAGCTAATGCTTTGCCAATATGTAGAGAGGTACGCAAGTACCTGCCCTGTCTTAGCGGTCATAGGAAATAGATTATTAGCAGTGAATATACAATAATCGAGTTGTCAGTACATACAGACATACCAGGAGGACCTCATGGAATAAATAAATAAATTTCAGGGTCGTGACTTGATCTGGAACTAATACCAACTTGACCCTAGAGATTTGTTCTGAAACATTTGAAGATTTTTTGTAGATTTGGAAAGGTCTTTGGTATCTATTAAAAAGGGGCAGACTCGATTAATTAGGATTGCGAAATATTCATATAAAATCATCAAGAAAATTTTTGCAGCCTATGTTGGAGTGCACACAAATAGAATGTTCACCCATACCTTCAAATAAAGCTTGTACAGAAATTGTTGATCACTTTTCGTCTTCTTCTACAAAGAACGGTCAAGCCGAACAGCCAGAGGAAATTTATTTTTAACTTCATGTTTTATTTAAACTATTTTACAAAATAACGTAAATTTTGTACATTAGGTTATATAGAACTTCCAAGAAAATTCACAGCTATTTACCGAAGTGAAAATAGAATTCAATGTAGATAAATTTTAACCCAGACCTTTTATAACATGTAACGGTTAAGTTATTCAAATTTTGTGGTTTAAATTTTAAGTGCCAAAAATCAATGCGCAGGACCTTTTGGAAGGTCTCTGGGCTGTTTGCAAATACTGTATGAATGAGTGAGTGAATGAAAATTGTAAATATGGTATGAATGAGAACATTCATCACAATTACTTATTGCCAAATAAGGCAGATTGTAATTTTATCACAATAAAGAAGTTTCAGTACCTTTTTCAAAAATCAATGATATATTTAAAAAGGAATCGTGACAATTTTAAAATTAGTTAGATTTTTCTTCGAATAATTCTTCTTTAAATGTCAATTAATTGTTTGTTGCGGAACATCGCCATACTTTAAACTCATACAAAATTAACATATTTCAACAAGATATAATATATATATATATATTGAGATATAGAGGAGACTATCCCTAGATATTTTTTCTTGGCGGTCTAAGAGAGTTAATTTTTGTAACTATGTGTGATGCTATCTCCTTCGGGTTCTATAAAACCATTTAAAGGGATAATTATAGTTATAATTAATGGAGACCGGAAGAGGAAACGGTACAGTTTGTGTCTCCAATTGACAGGCGAGACCCTCCGTGTAACAGATGAGACCTTAAACAGGATAACTGCCCAGTCAGCCACAGATAAGATAGAATGAATGAATGACTGAATGAGCCTAATGAAGACAAATCGACAATATATTAGATATGGTTCCACTGGGTCACTGAGGGCCTTTCTCAACACTAGTGTTAATAGGCTTATATTACTGTAGTACTATTGCTACTCTCTATATATATAACTATTTACTAAACCATTACCTGTTGTCTACATAGGTCCATTAGGTTTTTTATATCTTAGAGTTTCTAGAGATAAAATTATATTGTCAAGGTATTTTTAATAAACTTTACAAAATAATTCTTACATCTAGTAGTTGGGTCTTTAAGTACCCATAAAATGGCTTCAATGTTGATGTTAATTCATATATACAATTGTAAAATGAGCCTATAAGTTCTTGTGTTTTTCCAAATATTGATATAGTCTGCAGTTGTTTCTCGATTACCTGAAAAATATTGCAAACATATGCACAAATCAAAATTAATACTTATTTTGTTGGAAATTATTACCGAATGATGTACACCAGTATGTTTTTGTATCACTGACAAAATCTTTGACTTCTTACTAATTAATAATAATAGGATATTATTTCCAATCTTGACAGGTCCTATTTAAAACTTGACATAACTCTCCCTATGTCATAACATAACACTTCATCATAACATTGCACGAGGAAATAATTGTGGAGTTCAAAGAATAAGTTCGTAATAGGTACGGTTTTCAAATTCTACCTGTGCCAAAATAAAAATGTATGCCACAGAAACGTTCACTTTCCGGATCGCGGCTCTAACACATATCCGGTCGGCCGCTCTACCAACCGAGCTACCTCTGAACAGGCGAAGAGCCTCTCACGCAGTAACTATATATTAACCACCCATTTTACAACCAAGTTTTTATCTTAACTACAGAAAGCTAGTTATCTTGCGTTTTGTCATTTTATATGGTATAGTGAACAAATCTTGACATTTTTAGTTGTGGTATTATGGTGTCACTAGGCTTGAAATTATTGCTGCCAAGATCGGGATTTGAACCTCAGACCTCCTTAATGTCTGCTTAGCAGTTTTACCCCTTGAATTGAACGATAGCAGGTATTTATACCAGGTCACGAGGCCACTGCCGCTTTAGTCTCCGAGGAGGATTGTAGGGATGAGTGGCGCAGTGCTACGGGATTAGGGTGGTTGGATAGGTTACTATGGAATTTCATGAACTTGGAAGGGATGAGTTCAAGAATGTAGGGTATATTAAGATCGTTATGACGGGTGTTGTTGCTGACGTAATAAGGGGCATTTACTATTGTCCTCAGGACTTTTGATTGAAAGGATTGGATACGACTTTGTAATACTGTAGTAGCACCGCATTCCTTAAAAATTTCATTCATTCAAAAGAATGAAGAGAGTTATGATATTCTAAATGTACTATTGTCAGTGTTGGTTCGTAACTGTGAAAGGAGCATTGTACACGATGCAGTTCTAAAATATTAAAGATGTTTAAATGAAAGTTTGCGTTTATATTATTGGTTACTAGTAGCACATTTATTTAAAATTCCATTCATGTCTGAGTAGGAGCCTGAAAGTTATTATTTTCTAGTTATTATAAAATTTAGTGAATGATGAGCATTAATTTTAAATCTTCCAAGTGTCCTAAAGCATTGATAATAAATGAGTGAGTCCTGTGCTGGAAGGAGCTATGTTGGTAGAGCACCCAGCCAGTACAGGTACGAATTGTTTTAATTTTCCAGTTCAATTTTGTATAGGGTTGTTCAAGGGTTAAGGGTTGTTTCCCAGAATTAACGCAAGATTTGAATTTGCCACCAGTCGTGCAGTAAAGTGCTGGTGGCAACCCTAAAAAAAACAATTTGACAGTTTAGGGTTAGTAAAAATGGAGCGTTACACGATAGAACAACGTGTCTTTATTGTTGAACATTATCTCAAAAATAATGAAAGTTTGGCGGCCGCAGTTCGAAAATTTCATACGAAATATGGTCGGAGTAGTGTTTTGACTTCATCAACTGTGAAGAGATTAATTGAACAATATAAGGAGACTGGATCAGTTGGAGACACTAAACACACTGGTCGTCCTAAAACAAGACGTTCAAATGTCAAAATCGAAGCAGTGCGTGAGAGTGTTGTTGAAAATCCATAACATAGTCCTTTGTGCCGAAATTGGATGATATTGATGTGACCAATATGTGGTTTCAACAAGATGGTGCCACATGCCATACAGCCCATGAAACAATTCAAATACTGCATGAGACATTTCCAGGTCGTGTACTCTCTCGTTTCGGTGATCAGAATTGGCCCCCTAGATCGTGTGATTTAACACCTTTAGATTTCTTTTTATGGGGTTATTTGAAGTCAAAGGTTTATGTCAACAAGCCCACATCCACCCTTGCATTAAAAGAGGAAATTCAACGCTGCATCAACGAAATTCAACCAAATTTATGCCAAATGGTCATGGAAAATGTCAACAAAAGAGTGCGTATGTGCCAGCAAAGTCGTGGAGGCCATTTTCCCGATGTTTTATTCCATAAATAACCCTATCCTATTTACTTTATAATTCAATAAAAAAAATAACAACAAAAATACCAAAAACTGTGTTTTCTATTTAAATCAAATCTTGCGTTCATTCTGGGACACCCTATATTTAAGAAATTCTATTTAGCCGCTTTGATTTTTCGATGGATGATTAGGGACGAATTAAATGAATAATATTTTTGAATATTCCAGACGTAAAAACTATTAAATATAATATCAAGTAAAATATAATGAACTGTAGCGAAATCCCTGAGCCTGCTAGTATTCTAATTAGCAGGTTCTGCGAATAACGGAACGGATAAACCCTGAAATAAATTATACTAAATATCGAACAGTTACTTACATCCAAAGAGCTCTTGTTGTTTGGATTCAGACGAGCAGAAACCGGAATAAATAATATTAAAAAAAAGTGACCAGCTAAATCATTTAATAGGACATTAAGAGAGCAGGTTGTCAACGATCCAAATGACAGCTCTGGTATTGGGAAGCCCTCGTGTTTGAATCAAGTTTATTACCCGTCGACAAAACTCATTTGTCAGGGGGACAGTTACTTATTAAAAGTGAATGGGGGGAAAAAAAATTAAATACATCTTCGATTTAATCGTACTGAAAAATGTCAGTAAGAACAAAAAAAAACCGAAGTTAACCTTGCCCGTTCCATGAGAAATGCACTGTTGTCATTAATTATAACAAATCATGTTTAACACCTACAATCTATCCAACAATTTTAGGATGGGATAAAGAGAAAAGTGGTCAGACTGAGGTGTGTGCCGTCGGTGGGCGAGTTCATCCGCCAGAAACACATCAACTTTTTGACTCGTTGACCTGGCAAACCTAGTGTTTAACACTATGACCCCACCACCTTTCCCGCATCGATCGCAACAGACTGTCGGGGAAAATTAGGTTAAGATTTTGTTTGTTAGATGTAAGTTAGTTTTAAGTCTATGATTCATAAGGTAATTCCATAGTAACCTACCCGACCACCCTACTTCCCGTAGCACAGTCATTGCACTGCACCACTCATCCCTATAACCCTCCTCGGAGACTAAGACGGCAGTGGCCTCGTGACCTGCTATAAATGCGTGACAGTGGGACTCCTGGCAATGGCCAGTTTCTCCAGTCATGTCCTGAGCGTCTGTGGCTCTCACGCTCTAGGTTAGCCTCCGCTGGCTCGTATCCAATGACGTGGCTGACGGAGGAGCGTGGGGGACTTCCCAAGACTCCGCTTCCTCCTTCGCACGCGAGGGAGGTGACATCCATGTGGACTTAGGGGGTCTCTGGGCTGTTTGTATATATAGTATGAATGAGCGAGTGATTTAAAATTGTAAATTGGTATAAATGAGATAATTTATCACAATTACTTATTGCCCAATAAGGCAGATTGTGATTTTATCATAATAAAGCTGTTTGAATAAAAAAAAAAAAAGATTCATAAGGTGAGCCCCATCACTTTTGAAGATGTTCAATAAACTAATGTACAATGTCCATTATACTTTTGTCACAATCACGAATCGCTATGTAAAATTATTAAAAATAATGTAAATAGTTGTTGATCTATATATTATTCCCATAATTAATAATAATAACTAAACCTTCAACTCATTTATATTTATCTTGGAGTGAAATAAAATTAACTTTCAAATAGAAAATTATTATTGTAATTCTACCCTCCTTCAAATGCATCTGCGTATGCAGCAAGAGGATAAATTTGTAAATATTTGTTCACTGATTTTGTTTACATATTGTAAAAAATGATAAATAAAAGGGGTTATGAAAAATAAAAAAAAATACAACCTATGAGAGAGTTCCGTTAAGTCTTTCTTTTTTGTTTTTTAAGCGCAAGATAATACGAATCTATGCTTGGAACATATGCTATAGGTATGATTCCAGGCCATTAGAGGAACTGAAAAGGTTCACAGCGGAACAGCTGTGAGAGAGAAACGGTCGACGCACGCAATTATGAAAAGCGACACGAAGTGTAGAACACGGTGGAATGTGTGAAGACAGTGTTGTGAAACATTGAGGAGTCGTGAGCTCCACGCACAGCCAGTCCTAACGACCCGAGAGAATTAACCAAACCTCAGGGGGCAATGGACACCTGCTGCTATTTACTGACTCTAGCCATCTCAATCGGGGCTCGGACCAATGTACATGCAGGTGATATATTGTAGCCGCAACTGTGAAAAATAATTGCCAACTTATCTCCTCTGAAAACAGAGCGAGAGCGATTCTGTGCCTCTTTGACACTTCCGAGTCTCGACAAGCTCGACTGAAATTCTTCAAATTTCACAGAGCGAACCATTTTATAGGGTCAAGTGCATTTCAGGTCAGGTCAGAAGGTCACGACCTGTGACCCTAAAACTCAGTTTTTATCATCTTTTTTGCAGTTTTGGTTTAAATCTAACTCAACAGGTCCTTTTCAGCCTCTACTTTTAAATTTCGCCAGTAAAACAATTTTTTCTAAAATAATAAAAAAAATCGTTACCTTGGAAACTAAATGTCCCAGGTTTTTAGTATTTTTGTTGCTATTTTTTTATTGAATTATAAAGTAAATAGGATAGGGTTATTTATGGAATAACACATCGGGCAAATGGCCTCCACGACTTTGCTGGCACATACGCACTCTTTTGTCGAAATTTTCCATGTCCATTTGCCATAAATGTGGTTGAATTTCCTCTTTTAATGCACGGGTGGATGTGGGCTTGTTGACATACACCTTTGACTTCAAATAACCCCATCAAAAGAAATCTAAAGGTGTTAAATCACACGATCTAGGGGGCCAATTCTGATCACCGAAACGAGAGAGTACACGACATGGAAATGTCTCATGCAGTATTTGAATTGTTTCATGGGCTGTATGGCATGTGGCACCATCTTGTTGAAACCACATATTGACCACATCAATATCATCCCATTTCGGCACAAAGAACTGTGTTTAGTAAATATTGGTGTATTCATTAGTCTACAATTAAACAATAAGTCAAGAAAGTGATTTCGGTTTGCACCAGTAGATAGAGTTATGTTTGTTTCGTTATTCTTTTGTCAATGTTAAAATTTTTTTCTTTTGAGATTTGCTAGTCGATACCTTTAGTTGCTATAGAAACAAATTCCGTGTAATTTTGTTTACAACTGTCTGTTTTAACTTTTTATTTTTTTATTTTCATAAGGGCAAGAAAGCGGCTGATGGTCACAAAGAGATATGTGTTTAACAGAACGTCGACGAAAGGTATGATAATGACAAAATGAAAGCCATAATCGAATCGAATCGTCATATAACTGTGCGAGAGTTAACAGTTAAATGTATCACACACAACAATTGACAATCATATAAGACGTCTTGGACTTGTTAAATAGCTCGATATTTGGGTTCAGGCACGACAATGCGAGGTCTCACACATCTTTAGGAACACGAACGAAACTATTGGAGCTTGGTTGGGAAGTGATGTTGGATCTCCCATACAGCCCCGACCTTGCACCATCGGATTATCATTTATTTCCGAGTTTACAAAACTTCTTAAATGGTAAAAATTTCAGTAATAACAATGACCTCAAATCGCACTTGCTTGAGTTTTTTGCTGATAAGGACCAGAAGTTCTATGAGCGGGGGATCATGAAGTTACCAGAAAGATGGCAAAAGAACATCGAACAGAATGGAAGATATTTGACTGATTAAAGTTCATTTTTTGTGTAGAAAAAAGTTTTTATTTGACACTAAAAAACCGAAATTACTTTCTTGCCAACCTCAGTAATATCGTCACAAGGGCATTTGTTGTTTGTCAGTTCAAGACTTATTTGCACAGCTTGTTCTGTCTGCATGTATTCGTACAAATGTCATCCGTTTCGAGAAAAATGTATTATTACTGAAAAACTGAGTGGAAAGGCCTGTAAAGAATTTGTTGATTGTTACGGTTTTACCTCCAAGTGTTTCAAAATGAACTTTTTCTTCACAAATACCACAAAAGGAACATAAATCCTTTTGGCAAACAATAGACCCTGACATTTGACTAATGCTGGTACACTAAATAAAATTACACTTCTGGATACACCGTACAGGTGTGTAACACTAATAATGAGGTCAGTCATAGCCCGCTGAGGTACGCGCAAGATGCCATGCCATTAAGTGAGCCATTATGTGAACAATGGCCGCATAGCAGAACCCGTAATTAATGCCATCTAACAATAAACAATATCTGACATGTGTGCGCTAGAAGAAACAGTCGGAGTCAAGAATATATTTACAATGAGGTATGTAATGACTATTAGGAACACCGGGCAGGAACTCGGAATTGTATCCAGAAAAAAAAACCCCGCAAAATAACCCCATATTTCAACAACGACAGCTTCTGAAAATCTACAAAAACGGGAGATTGGTAACTTCAACAAGCACGAAATAATTTAAATATATTTTGATTTGAATATAAAAATCTTGATTTGGTTTACCATAATGTTTATTTTAATTCAATTAGTAAATAAGGTTGTTTTTTTTTTTCTTCCTAGCCACTTTAAATTTACAGATAATTATATACAATTATAGATCCTCAGGCGAATCTATTTACAAATTATTTTTGTATTTCCTGTAGCACCACTACATTATATACAGGTTTTGTTATTTTATAAAAATTATATAATGAATAAACAAGTATAATGATACACATTATACGTGACTGGACTAAACTGACTAATAAAGGTGATGGGGCTCACCTTTTTTATCAAACTTAAAACTAACTTACATACTAATTCTTAACCTAATTTTAACCCGACAGTCTGTTGCCATCGATGTGGGAAGGGTGGTGGGGTCGTAGTGTTAAACACTGGGTTTGTCAGGTGCATTACACGTCTTTTTTTTTTCAGAGCCCCTTTAAATTTACAGATAATTATATACAATTATAGACCCTCAGGCGAATCTATT
The DNA here is from genome assembly GCA_930367205.1 of Acanthosoma haemorrhoidale. Lineage (NCBI taxonomy): Eukaryota > Metazoa > Arthropoda > Insecta > Hemiptera > Acanthosomatidae > Acanthosoma > Acanthosoma haemorrhoidale. The sequence goes on along the minus strand of OV884015.1, from coordinate 9,419,477 downwards.
TAAAAATTATTTTTGTATTTCCTGTAGCACCACTACATTATATACAGGTTTTGTTATTTTATAAAAATTATATAATGAATAAACAAGTATAATGATACACATTATACGTGACTGGACTAAACTGACTAATAAAGGTGATGGGGCTCACCTTTTTTATCAAACTTAAAACTAACTTACATACTAATTCTTAACCTAATTTTAACCCGACAGTCTGTTGCCATCGATGTGGGAAGGGTGGTGGGGTCGTAGTGTTAAACACTGGGTTTGTCAGGTGCATTACACGTCTTTTTTTTTTCAGAGCCCCTTTAAATTTACAGATAATTATATACAATTATAGACCCTCAGGCGAATCTATTTAAAAATTATTTTTGTATTTCCTGTAGCATCGCTACATTATATACAGGTTTTGTTATTTTATAAAAACTATATAATGGAAAAACAAGTATAATGATACACATTATACGTGATTCTACTATTTAAACATATTGGGATATATAATAGCCAACACAATAATACGGTAGGATACCGGAACATGTAATAACAATTTAGTGACAAAATTGAATTGTGAATAAAGTTTTCTCATCTAAACTTATGTTAGGCAGAAAGAAAATGATTCCAAATGTGCAACAAAAAATATTGAAATATACTAATTAAAAGAAATTAGTGCATGAGAATATACTTAAAAAATAACTTTTCGGTGCTTACTTTATATGCGACTAAAATCATAGGATTTTTTATTTTTCAGGATAATGGAGGTGTGAATTTTTGGTAAAAAATTTAAAACTTTACCTTTGCCTGGAACACAAGTTTGTTTCCTTTATAAGCTCAATGGGCCATACTCATAACCATAACCTACATATAAAGTTTGCAGCATCAGACAATCAAGGGTTTCAACGAGCATACCAATTATTCCCTCTTCTTAATTTAAATATTTTAATTAACAGACAGACACATTCATAAGCAGTTTCTCTGACGCACCTCACTGAACCTTATGCCTGGTCACCAAGGCCAAAGCCTTTTTATAAAGAAAAATTACAAATTATTAAACATGAGAGCATTAATTTGTAATCAGTCAAATCGATGCAAACTTGATTATTTGTACAGATTTAAAATGGTTTATTTATTCTCTTGGTGCAGACATTATCATAACATAGAACAAAGACACCCCAAGGCACTTTAGGCCGTTAACTAATATTAATCGAAAGACAGATGTTGGATAATTGCTTTCACGGGACCAGGGGATGTGGCGGGCCACCTAGGCGGGGTTCGAGTCCAGCCACGAGACCATAAATCATACGGTGTAACTACTGGGCACAGTGGAGCTATCTAGGAAGCAATATCTATTGACCGTTTACAATAATAGTTCTAATTTTTTTTTAACTACTCCAGAAAAAAACAAATAAGTATATTCGACGCGTTTTTAGGATGCAATAATACTGTCAAGGTGTGTTAACCTAAACACCTTGATGAGATCGAGCATAGGTGCAACCAATGGCGAATTAAAGTTAATGAAGCACAATGTTCCCACATAACCTTCACCCTCTACCGCAAGTCTTGTCCACAAACGGCTGACCTGGAACCCACACACGAGGCTAAAAAGACAAGAACTAAACAGACGCTTTGGACAAATGTACAGACTACTTCAAGGACATCCCATCTCTCAATAGAAAGTAAATTACTAATCTACAAAGTTATACTTAAGCCAATCTGGACATAAGGAATAGAGCTATGGGGGACAGCAAAAAAGTCGAACATCAAGCGCATCCAATTCTTTCAATCAAAAGTACTGAGAACAATAATAAATGCCCCTTATTACGTCAGCAACAAACCCCTTCATAACGATCTTAATATACCTTACATTCTTGAGCCAAAGTTCATGAAATTCCATCGTAAGCTATCCAACCACCCTAATCCCCTAGCACAGTCATTGCAGTTCACCACTCATCCCTATAATCCTCCTCGGAGACTAAAACGGCAGTGGCCTCGTGGCCTGCTATAAATGCGTAACAGGGAGAGTCCTGGCAATGGTTTCTCCAATCATGTCCTGAGCGTATGTGGCTCTCGCGCTCTTGGTCAGCCTCCAAAGGCAGATTGTAATTTTATCATAATAAAGTTGTTGTTGATGATCTTTAATGTGTGTTATTCGCTCGTGATAGATTTTGACTATAGTTCCCAGGTCACGAATGTATCGTTATCAAATAATTAATACAAGCGGGTCAATAAATGATTATTTACAGTAAACAATTTTTTATTAACGCATTAATTAGTGGATCAAACGGAAGCTGTTAAGGTCCAACGAAGAGTCTAATTGGTTCTATAAGTGACAATAAATAAGATGATACATATAAGATGACCCTGAAGATGATACAATGATGAATACATTGAAGCTATACAATATGAAATAACCTAATATTACTGTCAAATACCTTCAACCCCCCCCCCCTAGGCGAAGTAAAGCAAAATATCAAAACCGTATTTGTAACTTTACATGAATACTTTGAAAATCACAACTTTTTGTTATTAACCCTTAAGAGGTAACCAACCAAACGTTCAGAAACGATCTATCTACAAGCAAGCAGCTGAAGACTATCACTAGTAGGTAGATTGTCTGGGAGTAATTAAATAAATACTAGTAGCATAATATTTACGATCAAGCATAACAAATAAAATAATAAATTTATTTTTGAAAAATAATTATATAAAAGTTAGCATCCTATTAGGTCCTTTAGAAGGTACTTTAAATATCTCAACTTTGAATAAATAATATATTCGCAAATTAAACTAATTATCCCAAAAAGCTTACATCAGGCGGAGAAGTACCTCATTAAAAATATTTAATCTGCGTCAAAACGCTTCATAAATGTAATAATAATACTTTATAAAGGAATAATAAAACCAAATTGATGAGAAGTATGATGTGATTATAAGGACACAGCATCCATATTCAAAGAACATACCGAAGCGAGATTATAAAACTATTAGATCCAATTAAATGGGATAATAAATAAGGTGAAGATAACAGTTAGCTTTGGGAGAGGGTGATTACCATGTAATAGCAGCAGGAACTGAACAAAAAATAAATGAGATAGGAAGATAACGGACCACGGGCACCAGCATCGGGATCCGAACCCACCATGCACTGGTTCTATAAAAGAAATTTCAACAAAGTACAGAATATTTTTTAAGAGATAAAAAAAAAAAATTACAAAATTCAGAAATCGTTATTTTTTTATATACAGCAGCAATTGTAAAAAAAAAATAGCTTCAATTAATGAATTCACAGTTGCGTGGGGTTTTTTGCTCACACTACATTTACAATTCTTCATTCACTCGATCATTCAAGCAGTATCTACAAACAGCCCTGAGACCTCTCAAATCTACGTAGTTGTCACCTCCCTCGCATGCGAAAGAAAAAGTCTCCCACGCTCCTCCATCACGCCGTTACACCGGATACGAGCCAGCGGAGGCTGACCAAGAGCGCGAGAGCCACAGACGCCAGGACTCCTACACTGTTGTATTAGTCCCCAAGGAGGATTATAGGGATGAGTGGTGCAGTGCAATGACTGTGCTAGGGGATTAGGGTGGTTGGATAGGCTACTATGGAATTTCATGAACTTGGGAGGGATGAGTTGGAGAATGTAAGGTATATTAAGATCGTTATGAAGGGTTGTGATGCTGGCGTAATAAGGGGCATTTACTATTGTTCTCAGGACTTTTGATTGAAAGGATTGCATACGCTTGTTGTTTGACTTTTTTTATGTCACCCATAGATCTATTTCGTATGTCCACATTGGCTTAAGTATAACTTTGTAGATTAGTAATTTATTTTCTGTTGAGAGATGGGATGTCCTTCGAAGTAGTCTGTACAGTTTCTTGTCTTTTCAGCCTCGTGTGTTGGTGAATGGAAGCTTAAATACTGTACTGTCTTGGATACAAGAAGAGGAATGGAATTAAAAAAAAAATGTCGACAGGACTTGCGGCCGAGGGTAAAGGTAATGTGGGAACATTTTGCTTCATTAACTTTGATCCGCCATTGGTCTCACCAATACTCGATCTCATCAAGGTGTTTTTGAAGGTTATGGGATGCTATGTGGGGGTCTGGGCGGGATGACAACACTGCAGTGTCTTCTGCAAATGTGGCCAAGAAGGTATTGGGAGTAGAGGGGACATCAGCGGTGTATAGGTTATAGAGGATGGGACCCAGGACACTGCCCTGTGGAACTCCTGCTTTTATGGATAGTCTTAAAAAAAGTATGTACTACACATGCGCGTTATGAAACTGTCGGGATATCTTCAGTCAAACCGACATGTATTCACTTGGTAACACTGTCTATTACAGCAGGTGGGAGGGGGGGGGGGTTAGTTCGGGTAATAACGCTTCAAAGCAAGAGTTTATTCAGTTATTTCGTATTATTTAAGCTTAATATTAGTAATTCAATAATAACAATTGAACAGTATTAATTAAGATAACAAGAAAGAGTTTCCGAAGAGTACTAATAGTAAAAATAAAACTCTAATAAAGAAGGCCTAGCACTATAATGGTCTCGTAGAGCAGCGTCATGTTGTGAAGCACCTAAGCACCTAAGCAGCTAAGCACCTAAGCACCTAAGCAGCGAAGTAGCCCTTATCAACTAGAACGAAAAGCTTCTAAGGAAGACTATTAAAATAATTAGATCGGCCTAGGACTACAGCTTCTCGGAGGAGCTAAAACGAATCCGCCACCATTCCAGGGATAACCGCTACTCAACTTCATCTTTTACGGGCAACTACTTATTCATTTAACAAGTCCCAGCTGCAAGTCGGCCAGAGCATTTCAGTCACAAGTACAATAGGTTCAATAGGCTAACAGATATTTCACAAATAAGTTATAATTTTGTATACGTAATAATAATCTTATTGGATCGAACTTACTCAAAGTAAATGTGTAGGTCCATTTTTATAATGGTTTACCTTTAGGCCAAATTATCCCTGTTACCTAGTACCTGGCGTTACCTTGCTATTCAATATTACTACAGAGGATGTACTCGTTTGAGGCTACTGAAAGAAGCGTAGGAGAGTTTTATCAAATTAATAACAAGACTTGCAATGTATCAGGTATGAGATGCCAAAAGGATGGAAGCAAAGTTAAATAATCTTTGTAGAGGAGAGTCTTTCAAAAGAAAAGAAAGAAAAGCTTTATTATGAAGTACAAGTAAAACACTGGTATATACAAATATTAAGAGTTATGTTACTACATACTGTGAGGAATGTCTAGGCACAAGTGGGGTCTGGGGCTAAAACTGAGACATATATGTATAAGAAAAGGATAAGATTCTGGGAAGTAGGGAGGTCTTGGAGGGATGCGGTTGCTTACTTAAAAATAACAGGAGCCATCAGTGACTGCCATGAAGTCACGAGGCAGGTATACAGTTCTGCTCAAGACCCTTCCTCTTGCTCCTTTTATAAAACTAAAGAACTAAATATTATAAAAAAAAACATAAATTAGCATATGCCAATATCCCAACTAATAAATCTAAACAAATCTAAATTACCTGCAACTAGGTACGATTCCAAGCGTGTAAAATTCGATACCAAGTACTATTCGACATCGATACACTCCATTCGATACCAAGTAGTTATCGTTAGGATTGAGATATTGGTTCTTCAGAATCGGCAAGGGCTTCAGGACAGAGGAGACGCCAGATTGTTAGCACAAATGCGAACATGTGAATAGCAAAAGTGCGCAGGTTTTCCTAAAAACAGTTACAATCTGGTTTGCGAAATCGCCCCTTTTGTCGATTTTCCTCGTACAAGGTCTGAGGTTATGATTTTTCAAGGTATTTTCAAAATGCATACCTAGATTTTTGATAAAATATATATTTTTGTTAAAAAGTTGCTTTATAATCGGTCAGCCATAAATTAATTGTACTGTTATTTTAAAGGTTTCATGTTCCCCTCGTTAGTTTGAAAATAACGGAAATAATTTATTTAATCATTAAAAAGCTTTATTATGATAAAATTACAATCTGCCTTATTGGGATAAATAAAATGATAAAAATCGTAATAATGTTCACGTTTTTATCGATTGCTTAATTACTGTCGTTAGTTTGCAATCGTAGCAAATTACTCAGCTAGTCGTAACTTTGAAAACGGCCTACTGAAGTGAGAAGTTCGCGATTTCGACAGATGGATTCAGTTCAATAAAATAAAGTAACGAAAAAAAATGTTTCATGTTCGTAAAGTTGGGATTTGATCTCGACTCCTCGTAACGAGGAACAAAATAACCTTGACCGTGAGCTCGAACCCACAGGTAGGCTAGGTTTCATTAGCCATTAGATAGCCTAATGTGTATTCATAGATTCATGAATGTATATAATGCTAAGAATATTATAATGCTAATATTATATATAATGCTAAAAGTAGAAAGGGCTTCAGCAGAACTGTATACCTGCCTCGTGACTTGATAGAAATCACTGATGGTTCCCTGTTATTTTTAAGTAAGCAACCGCATCCCTCCAAGACCCACTACTTCCCAGAATCTTATCCTTTTCCTATACATATATGTCTCAGCTTTAGCCCTAGACCACACTCGTGCCAAGACATTCCACACAGCATGTAGTAACGTAGCTCTTAATATTTGTATATACCAGTGTTTTGCTTGTACTTCATAATAAAGTTTTTCTTTCTTTTCTTTTAAAAGACTCTCCTCTACAATGATTATTTAACTTTATGATAACTAATGAAGAGTACGCATATGAAACTGTTAACAGTTGTACTGATGCAACTTAGTCAAGTGACCGATACGGTTTTATCTACATCTTACATACTCATTACATACGTCCTATAACTACCGCCTGACATGTGGGGCTGTGGTGTCTCCTGGTCTCTGCTCTCGTCCTTGTACTATCTCAGGCTCGCATCGTTGGGCTCCTCAAAATCAGTTTAAATATACAATACTTGTAATAGTTCTTTCGGACTAAGTAATTAATTGAATCATTTAAGGACAACTCATTATTCTAGATAGTAAGATAGATTTTAGATATATTTATACCCTAACTGATACATTTTTATAAAAAAATGCGAATTCACACTCAGTCCTAGACCTTCCACCCAGTATGTAGTAACGTAACTCTTAATATTTGTATATGCCAGTGTTTTGCCTGTACTTCATATTAAAGCTTTTCTTTCTTTTCTTTTAAAAGACTCTCCTCTACAAATATTATTTAACTGTCTATTCTAAGTGTGCTTGCTATCTTTCTAGGACAAATCTTGCGACATCCAAATAGAAAAAGTCAGCAGCTAGCTCCCTTTATAGCCCAGCTGACCACACCATCTCCCTTGGCCACGTGGACTGTTTGTGTATTGCCGAGGTCGTAGACCCCGAAGCTATTGCGGGGCGCAAGGTCGTCCCAAGGACCGCTGGCTCCTCGGGATAAGCGAACTGTAGTGTAGTGGTGTAGTATAGGTAATGACCATCTTGTCGTCATTAGGCTACGAGTCAACGGATGATTTATGATGATGGATCGATCATTAGTAGTAAGGATATCGCTGGCCGGATGGAAAATCCTGAAACATCTTCATTAAAAGTGTATATGTGGTTGGTCAGATGGAGGAACTCTTTATAAATAGAGATCCCACTTCTCAAGAAAGAATCATTTCCAAATGACGTGCTGTTGAAAGATGATGACATTTTTCTCGAGGTAAGCTAAAAAAACAGTCCTAGCCAAATATTGCCCAAAAGTGACAATTCGTGGATTCGATCCCCACTCGCTCAATTCTTAATTTCACGACGCCACTTTTGACTCCGAGGAGGTGGGATCGTAGGGATGGATTGCGAAGAGTAATAAGGTTACTATGGAATTTCATGAACTTGGAAGGGATGAGTTCTAGAATGTAGGGTATATTAAGATCATTATGAAGGGTTTTGTTGCTTACATAATAAGGGGCATTTACTTTTGTTCTCAGGACTTTCGATTGAAAGGATTGAATACGCTTGATTTGTAATTTGCTTTCTATTGAGAGGTGGGATGTCCTTTGGAGTAGTCTGTACAGTTGTCCAAAGCGTTTAGTTCTTGTCGTTTTAGCCTCGTCGTCAGCTCCATGCCATCAGCCTTCTGTCAAGATAAGAGCCTAAATACAGGAAGAAGAATGGAATAAAAAAAAAAAAACTAGTGGACACGATTTTAAAGTAATAAATTTGACGATAATCTAACAATTCTCTTTCACTAACCTATAAATCGATCCGCGAACAGATTCAGTCACTCGTACAAAAAGTATCCACGAGAAATTTTCAAAACCTTATACAAAGTTCAACCTGTGATAGTTTTGTCATGTTTAAAAAAAAACATAGATTCAAAGATACTCTAAACATTAATGTTTTCTGAGGGAATAACAGAAATTGCATGTGTAGTACAGTTGCTGCCGAGTTAAACAGTTTAAGTAATTTTGTTTTATTGCAGCTATTTGAAGTTATATAAACATAAAATGAAGTATTTTTTATGAAAAATACCAATTCGCCTTTACCCGGACCATATCTGAATATGGTCTTCACTTCCATCGTCCTCTATTTTGTCGGCTACTGTCGGGGGTCCTACCATCTGACCTCTCCTGCACGAGTGACCATCTTCTTATATTTTATGCGGTGTAATGCCCCATTCATATTAATAATTACAGTAGAATCCCGATAATTCGTATTGTCAATGGACTGCCAGTTTGGTACGAATTATCGGGAGTACAAACTTCAAAAACGTATTAATGCAAACATGTGTGTATTAAGAAGTATGTACAATGTAGTACAACACGGCTTGGTACTAAACCAAACAATAAACAATACATGCAATAAAAAATATGTACATAATAACATTATTATGTTCACACATACATATACACATTATGTTCCAGAACAAACCGTATGATCGCTTAATTAAACACTTGCCGATATTAAAATAAATGTTGGGTATTATCCTTCAGTTTGAAAAGATTACCCAACCCTGACAAAAAAAAAAGTATCAAAACAAATTCAAATTATACCAAAAGGTACACATTATGCTTTGCTTTGAAAATTTTATTAATGTAGTCAACTCCAACGGAAGGAGTTCTATTGTACACTGTTCTGCCTGTATGTACAAATCTTAATGAAGAATGTCCTTCTGTTGCTGAAGGTACAAAAAAAATGCAATGCCAAAATAAATTTAAAAATATTCCCCAAAATATAGTTGTGTGAACCTAACAATAGTAATCGTGTACTCTAAACCGTCTGAGATATTTTTGATGGAAATAAATCAGTTATTAGGATTTTTAGTTTCTCTTCATCCACAATCAATTGTTGAATCATCAGGCTGTATCTGGATGCTCTCATCACAAAAAATATTCTTGAAATGTAATAAACACCAATCAAACATTTGTTCGAAAAAAATCCGTAGTGTTCAGACCAACATCTCATTTTGCTAAAAAATGGCGCACGTTGTTCACGTATTGTTTAGCAACTTTAGCAGTAATTGTTGGTACATCATCTTCATCGCCCTCTCCATATTCACCATCAACGTCCTCAGATGGATCTAAAATTTCTTCGTCGGTTAACATCCCCACTACTGCTAGGCCGTCGTCAAAATGGTAACGTGTCACAACGATAATTAAAACGAGACTGAGCTGTAGAAACGAAAGAAAAGCTTAGTACAATTCCTAAAACTTTCCCTCTCTCCTCTCCTTATTTCCTTTTAATAAAAAGAGTACGAATTACATATGGGATTTCATAGAAAACATTTATCTCGCACTCATTCTGCTCTCTGGTCTCTGTCTGTCCTCTTTCCACTTCTTGAAGCAGTACGAATTAACGAGGGTTTTAAGCTGGAAATACGGATTATAAGACGTTTTAAGTGACCTCGAGCATAAAAATAATACGAATTATCGAGGGGACTGAAATGCATTGTTTTTATACCACTTACCGGGATTTTCTCTGGGGACCGGCAAATTAGTACGAATTAGCCAGAAATACGAAATATCGGGATACGAAATATCGGGATTCCACTGTATTACGAACTAAGAGCCGACCGACATGATCGGGACTTGAACCCTTGAAATGATGTATGATTCACAGTAAGAAACTTTACGCAAATGGCCGTCACAGTTGTGGATTCATTGAGTGCTTCTCTGGATGTGCCGTTATTAGAAGCCTTTTGTCATTTCAAGTGAGCAATGTATGAACAAGGGAAACACGGAATCGCTTCTTGACAACCATTCGGAGAGTTCATCAACCGAATGCTGAGTCATTCATGGCACATGGTACGTTCAAAACCGTTTTTTATCTGAAACAAATGTTCCGGCAGAGCGAAAAACAATTTGGCGAACGGAATAGCGCGTGTTCGATTCAATTCTGAGGCATTAACTGATCACGCGATAAAACCAGTTATTATAATTATTTAACACGATCAAGACTTAACTGCGTTTGACAGATCTACGTATATTAAATATTCAGTTTGTTTTGAGTAATCTCGTGCAATTTTCTTTACAACTGTCAGTTTTAGCATGGAGTGCCAAAATAAGCATTTTCGACACATTTTACTTTTTTATTTTCATAAAGGCAAGAAAGCGCCTGAGGCTCACAAAGAGATAGAACTATTGGAGCTTGGTTGGGAAGTGATTATCGCACCATCGGATTATCATTTATTTCGAAGTTTACAAAACTTCTTAAATGGTATAAATTTCAGTAATAACGATGACCTCAAATCGCACTTGGTTGAGTTTTTTGCTGATAAGGACCAGAAGTTCTATGAGCTTGGGAGCATGAAGTTACCAGAAAGATGGCAAAAGGTCATCGAACAGAATGGAAGATATTTGACTGATTAAAGTTCATTTTTTGTATAGAAAAAATATAGTTTTATTTAACACTTTCTTGCCAACCTATTATATTGTCTCGTTTGGTATACCGTTGCTTGCAAAAACGTCATCCGATTTTGAAAGAGGATTTATATAACCACATTAGAGAAACATAATTAATCATGTGATAAATTACACTGCTCCACGCATCCCTATAATCCTCTTCGGAGACGGCAACGGCAGTGGCCTCGTGACCTGCTATAATTGCATAACAGTGGGAGTCCTGGCAATGGCCAGTTTCTCCAATCATGTCCTGATCGTTTGTGGCTCTGGCGTGGTCAGCTTCCACTGGCTCTTATCCAAAATTGACGAATGAGCGTGGACTTCCCAAGACTCCTCTTCCTCTTTCGCATGAGAGGGAGCGAACAATAATGTGGATTTGGGAGGTCTGTTGGCTGTTTTTAAATACTGTATGAATGAAGAATTGTAAATATGGTATGAATGAGATCGTTTATCACAATTACTTATTGGCCAATGAGACAGATTGTAATTTTATCATAATAAAGCTGTTTATCAAGTGCTTTGCCTCAGCAACATTCCACACTCTTTTTGCCCCGGTTGTGAATTCCATATTTTCCTGGTTTCAATCGTCGGCTGATGTTTGCTTCAATATTATGCTATTGTGCTAGTCACCACATGCGTGCATCTAATCACATCAGTGTAATTTGCCCTTGTATTAGTTTACCACCTGTCCTATCGTCAGAGTGAACCGTTCCTCTTAGCGTTCGGTTGAGAAATGTCCCAGCTCCTTGTAGCGGACTCCTAATGCCGATCTGAATGCCAAGACTGCAACAGCTTAGGAAAGCTTTAAGCAGAGCTAAATGTAAATTCATACAGTAGTAAATTAACAATGTTAATTGCCAAGTCGATAAAAAATGGCAAAAAATATCTTGGCTGACTACATTATAAATTATTCCCTTGTTTCTGTTTATTTTCTATAAAATGGCGGATTAAGCCTAGCCAAAGATAGCTACTGGTAGAGTAGATAGAGGAGTGTTTTGTTGTTTTTTTCTATTTTATAAAATCCATTTTTACGACCCCCCCCCCCACTGTTTCGCTGTTGCCCCCTCTCCTATAAATAATGAGGTAGGCGTGCGACCGGGTTGTTAGCTTAATGGCTAAACAGCAGGTATAAATTCAGCCCAGGTCATAACCTCGCTCGAGAACTTATTTCTTATACCAGCTCTTCCCAGCTATATTTATATAAGCGAAAATCCTTCGGCTCCAACTTTTTTTAAATTACTTATTCTTTTTTTTGTATCGCTTTTGTTGGCGAATTTTCGGTTAAGAGACTATTAATCATCCTTTTCAAGCGGCCTTTTGTCTTATTTATATTCCGTGTAGATTAGAGACTGGTTGTTGAGAACGGTACGGAACTGAGGTTCTTAACCTTTTTAGTCGATCAGCTACATTCATTGAATCTCAAAATATCTTCTCTCTAAGCCAACGGTGGATAGAGAAAGATCTGGGCTAAATATACAATATACCGATGGACTTAAACCATCACCTTGGGGGACACCTGCCAATAAAAAAAGCTATTATGACTGTGCTACGGCATTAGGGTGGTTGGATGGGTTACTATGGAATTTCATGAACTTGGAAAGGATGAGTTCAAGAATGTAGGGTATATTAAGATCGTTATGAAGGGTTTTGTTGCTGACGTAATAAGGGGCATTTACTATTGTTCTCAGGACTTTTGATTGAAAGGATTGGATACGCTTGATGTTAGACTTTTTTAATAGTTTATTATTATTCAAAAATTAAACAATGTCATAATTATTTTTTATTTTTTGTTTAGTTTAGTTAAATTTTTAGTCGATCAGCTACATTCATTGAATCTCAAAATATAATCTCTCTAAGCCAACGGTAGATAGAGAAAGATCTGGGCTAAATATACAATATACCGATGGACTTAAACCATCACCTTGGGGGACAGCTGCCAATAAAAAAAGCTATTATGACTGTGCTACGGCATTAGGGTGGTTGGATAGGTTACTATGGAATTTCATGAACTTGGAAAGGATGAGTTCAAGAATGAAGGGTATATTAAGATCGTTATGAAGGGTTTTGTTGCTGACGTAATAAGGGGCATTTACTATTGTTCTCAGGACTTTTGATTGAAAGGATTGGATACGCTTGATGTTAGACTTTTTTAATAGTTTATTATTATTCAAAAATTAAACAATGTCATAATTATTTTTTAATTTTTGTTTAGTCTAATTTAACTTTTTAGTCCATCAGCTAAATTCATTGAATCTCAAAATATACTCTCTCTAAGCCAACGGTAGATAGAGAAAGATCTGGGCTAAATATACAATATACCGATGGACTTAAGCCATCACCTTGGGGAACACCTGTTAATAAAAAAAGGGCTGTATAGACTTTGGTAAAATCCGCACTTTTTTTTTATAAAAACGGAAGAAGATGCGTGGTAGAGGGCTTAGCTTTTGTCTCTTAATTACTACATTATAATTGAAATACCTCTCTATAAGTTACAGCATAAGTTATAAAAATACTTTTATAATAAAAGTCGTTTGGTGAAAACAAAGGGCAGCTGGATTCAATACAAACGAGTTGAGCGCACATCTGTAATATAACTACAATACGAACGGAAGTGGAATGTATTATGGGGGGGGGGCAGACGAAAGTCTGAACCATTCCGATGCCGAGTCAAGGAATCTTCAAACAATCATAAATAGCTACAATTTTCATTTGTATCTGCTAGAGCAGTTTTAAGAAACATGGCAGCCACAGTGAATCGACTAGTACAAGCTGCTAGGTGGGCAAAAGTCAATTCAAAGAATCGATTAATCCCATGACAATAACAACCCCCCCCATATATAACAATTCGAGGTAATAATAATAAGTTCCAACTTATTTTTTTGTTGAAGATTAGAAATTTGAAGTGAAAAAACTCGATCATTTCCCTATAAAATAAAATCGATTCTCCATCGTTCTTATTTTCAGTTGGTAACCCTGCGGAGCACACGAGTACCCATTTCCTTTTTCTCATTCTCTACACATAGCTCTTTGTTGAAAATATGAGTGAAACGGCCTGAACGGCCAAATGCGAAAAAAATGTTATAATGAGCTTATGACAGTACAATGCCTGTGTGTCCGACAGTCATAAAACGTCAAATTTGTCTTCTGTTTACACTAAAATATCAGCGATTGCTGTTCGCCAATTATTGATTTGTCAGAGAAGCCAGAAATTATCTCTTCGAAGACTAAACTATTTTTGTCAACAAAAAACCGAAAACTTCAGTTCAAATTCAATATGTGGTATTCTCGAGATCGAGTAATACATCACCTCGCACAAAAGCCGTACACTCGTGGTCACCGCTGGCAATGATACATAAGTGCGCAGATTGGGGGGGGGTGGAGAAGAAGGCAGGGTTCAACGCCCCCCGCTGGCACAAACTCTAATCAACGGATAATAAAAATTAAATTTATATCTCCGGCCTCACTGCTAATAGACAGCTTAATAGGCCCTTCCAACATTAATTAGAGCCGATAATAATAAAAGCCTCCCACTTGTAAAACGGAATTATCTAATCTAACCTGAAAAAAATCTAAAGACACACAATCTATTTTCTTTTTCTTTAAAAGGGGTCGGAGGGGAATTTCCTATGCCAATGAACTTTTTGTTTATTAAATTTATTTTTAGAAGTTCAGTCGTTTAGGTTAAATACCATGTGGCCTAGCCGATAGGTGCGGAGGTACATTCGCATTGCATGATGTTTGCCAAAGTACAGGTTATAATAGAAACGCACTTAGTTAAGTACAATAACAAAATTATCAAGCGGGGACCAAATATCCGATAACTAAGACTGACGTTGGATAGAGGTCTCACTTGTTCTGTGCAAATCAAAAGTATTGAACACTGTACACAACAAAATCTGGTTCAAAAATAATCCATTTACAACCATTTTTCTTACATATTTACTATGTCCCTCGTGATCTGCTGGCCCTGGCAATGGCCAGTTTATCCAATCATGTCCTGAGCGTCTGTGGCTCTCACGCTCTTGGTCAGCCTCCCCTGGCTCGTGTCCGGTGACGCGGGAGGTGACAACCATGTGGATTTGGGAGGCCTCTGGGCTGTTTGTATGAATGAGAGATCGAATGAAAATTGTAAATATGGTATGAATGAGAACATCCATCACAATTACTTATTGCCCAATAAGGCAGATTTTAATTTCATCACAATAAAGAAATTTCAATAATTCATTTTAATTTTTGTTATTATTTCCATAATCGGCGAAAAAAATATAAGATAGGTTAGAATAAACAAAATAGAAGACACAATAATAAAGATAGATTAAATATGGTTCACAAAAGGACAAAACATATATATTCATAAATATATAATATACTGCCTAATGGAAATGTTTATTTTATAATCTAACTACAGATTATAAAACAGTTTTATTGTCATTCCACAACTTATAACCTCTTCTTTAATCTAATAGCGTTTTCTACAGCAATAAGCTGTCATATATGTACAATAAAATAAAAATTATTTTAAATTTTAAGCTGCGCTTATAGAGACAAACTAATTACTATTACTGTACATAGCAATAGTCAGTCATTAAATCTTTAGCAAAATATAAATTTTATTCGACTAACAGTCCTCAACTGTACTTAGTTTGAAATTGTCATTCTACTATTCTACTACAATTACAAAAATCATAAAATTCAGAAATACACCTATGGCTATGAAATAAACATCACAAATTAATAAAAAATTGTCAACAAGTTGTCATAAAATTATAAAAACACACTGAAGATTTCAGCTCAAAGCTATCGAAAACGCTATTAAATTAAAGATGTTAACAGTTGTGGAAATAAAATAAAACTGATTTGTAATTATACCATTCCACAACCCGACAGTAAAAATATTCCTAAACTATAGATTGTATTAGAGAAGTTGGAAAAATAGTATTTTAAAGTTTATTGTTGTTGTAATCCACGGCCCATAGCAACGTAACGTGCCTTCGTGCGCATTCTCTTAAATGTAACCTTATCTTCTATTGTGTATGGTTTTTGTTCCTCGTGATAAATTTATGTAAACAATAAAGTGAAGTCATTTTATTGTAAATCGGCTTGTTATAATAGTCCCTTATCCTTCACTAGCAATTTGCTAGAGGTTTCTTATTTTCGCTTTTCCTCTAAAATTAAACTCAATATTTTCTATACAAAAAATGAACTTTAATTATTCAAATATCTTCCATTCTGTTCGATGACCTTTTGCCATCTTTCTGTTTGGTAATTCCATGATCCCGCGCTCATAGAACTTCTGATCCTTATCAGCAAAAAACGTTTAAGAAGTTTTGTAAACTTGGAAATAAATGATAATCCGATGATGCAAGGTCGGGACTGTATGGGGGATGCGACATCACCAACCAAGCTACAATAGTTTCGTACGTGTTGCTAAAGATGTACGAGGCCTCGCATTGTCGTAGAGGAACCCAAATATCGAGCTTCTTAACAAGTCCAAGACGTCTTATATGATTTTCAATTGTTGTGCGTGATACATTTAACTGTTTTGCAATCTCTCGCACAGTTATATGACAATTCGATTCAATTATGGCTTTCATTTTGTCATCATCAACTTCAGAAGGTCGACCAGATCGTTGGTCATCTTTCAGTGAAAAATCTCCAGAACGAAATTTTTTAAACCAATTCTGACACTTGCGTTCTGTTACACAATCAACGCTAAAAACTTCACATATCTCTTTGTGAGCCTCAGCCGCTTTCTTGCCTTTATGCAAAATATAAAAAGTAAAATGTGTCGAAAATGCTTATTTTTGAACTCCATGATAAAACCGACAGTTGTAAACAAAATTACACGGAATTTCTTTCTATAGCAACTTAAAGGTATCGACTACCAAATCTCAAAAAAAAAAAATTCTTAC
Organism: Acanthosoma haemorrhoidale; assembly: GCA_930367205.1. Lineage (NCBI taxonomy): Eukaryota > Metazoa > Arthropoda > Insecta > Hemiptera > Acanthosomatidae > Acanthosoma > Acanthosoma haemorrhoidale. Next base: position 9,402,708 of record OV884015.1, on the reverse strand, counting down.
ATTGAGAAAAGAATAACGAAACAAACATAACGCTATCTACTGGTACAAACATAAATCACTTTCTTTCCAGCCGAATAGTTACCTTAATTGTTAAAACAATGGAAATAAAATGTATGCCTAGTCATAATCTGATGTATATTGTACGTATATACATATCAGCAATCGTGGTCTACGTAACGGTTAACAGTGGCAGAAGTCAAGAAAATTGAGAGATGCGCATGAGGCAGAATTCACTACGATGATGTCCGTTGAAAAAAAAAGTTTTGTATTTCACTCATACGAAATAGCATTAGATCTCACGGCTCGCTGTCAAATTGCAATTATTGGATGAAAAATTGATTTTGACTGTTCCACCGTGGAAAGGGGCGTTCTCGAAAATATTTAGCTTGAGGATAAAATAATTCCTGTCACATCCATTCTTTGCTAATCCTCCTGATGAGTCTTGACGAGCAGAGGACCCTGCAACCTTTGAACCAAATGAAAACATATTTTGTTGTACACATTAAGGATGAATTCTTATGAAATTTGACGATTAGGAGGAATAAAGTTGGTAAAATCTACATAGACGATTGATGTGATTTAAAATGCATATGTAAAGCAATGTTTACCTGTAGAGAATGAGCCTGAGAACGCGGGAGAGAGCACATTGGCTATGCTTTGTCGCTAAGAATATCTTCGATGGTTCTACCCCAGCCAATGATATGGCATCCTATCATACACCTGGAAGTGAATAACACAATTCTTATTCAGCCATGATGACTTTAAGGCCTTCTCTTTTCGTACTTTTTGTTTTCCCCGTGTACATTCTCAGCTGTAAACATTTCTAGGAGATGTTAATCTCGTTTATTATTCGACTGGGTCGTTAGTGACTGAATCCTTTTAGCACTATCCCTATCCTTCCCGTAGGATCGTTCAGTGAGCTGGCCCCCTGATAGATCCTAGCGCCGCCACGTGGGTTAATATCCCCTAAATTGCTCTTGCCGTATTAAACTCAAATGAGAATGAAAAAAAAGAAATAAAGAGAGAAAAACGCCAATCAAAATTCTGCCGCGTTATTATTATTATTATCTTCTAACGAATGGCAATAACAAGCTGAGCAGAGATCGTTCCACTTTATTACGCATATAATTGCTATGCCTCGAGTAAACAGGTTAATGTTCATACTCTCCTCTTCGTGTATTCATCTTCATAGTTTCAACTGTTCACTGTCACAATAACTATAATATTAGCTATTGTACAATAGTAAATAACAATTTTATAAATTTGTAAAGTAATAATGATTGTATGAAAATAACATATTGAATTTTTTTTTTTTTTAATGCTCTTCAGAATTTAAAGCGCTTCATTAACAGCGCTAGAAAATAAATCATCATAAGAGCACTTCTTTTTTGTTTTAAAAAAAAAAAATTATTTTTTCTTCATATCCCCTCGTTATTAAAAATTATTGAATTACATATAAATTCTATATAAACGAATCTATTTACAATAGATCAATATTATATGTCCTGTAGCTTGGCTACATGGCCCGTTTTAGCGCTGTGGTCGCTCAAAGATGGCGGTTCCTAACTTCGCCGTTCTGGCATATTTAGCTTCCCACATGTGCAAAGATGTTTTTCACGTGTGATCGTTACGAAGGTATAATGCTCATTATACATTCATTGTCTAAACATTTAAAAGTGATGGGGCTCACCTTATGAATCATAGACTTACCAAGTTCAAAATCCACCGTATATAACAGACCTGGAATTACCCACGATCCAGCATTATGTAGACACCCAGACAGAGAATGTCTTTTCTCTAACTTCTATATTCGAAAACCCATTGATATGGCAATCCCTAATCAAACCCTATCTGCTTCCCGTACTCTTCCCCAGGGATCGACCATTTCTCCCATTCTTTTTTAGTCGCTATCACTATTTACCAAACCCTCTCTTAGAACAAACATATCTCCTAAATGTCCAGTCAACAGGTACCCTCTCTTAGGCAATTCCATCTTTCTCGCTTTCCATTTATGATGGTGGGGGTATTTGCAGTTTGACCAAAGACATATTTTTTTTTTGTTTTAAGGCGTCAAAGCGTCTAATCCTCCTTTAATATTCACGTCCTTGCTTCGTAACCAGCGAATCCATTTTACATCGTCTCACCTGATTATCGTTGCATCGTTTAATTTCCTACTGCAAAATTACTCCGGTGTGTAGAAAACATTCGACAAAATCTATTTACTTTTTGTTCTGTTTGGTATCCAATATCTTCGCTTAGAGACGTAGCAAAAAGAAGTTTCTCAGGCCGACATAAAAACAAGCCTTCTGACTTATTAGCGCGGCAGGAGCGTCGACGTAGGTAGCAAACACTGGTACTCGGAAAAGGAGATTGAAATGATTGTAGGAGATTGGAAATGGTGGGTGCTATGCAATGGACAATTACTTGCATTTCGTTTCCAAGAAGTCATTAGTTGTATATTGCCTGTGTCTTTGCTCTAATGGCCGGCTCCCGACTCTGTGTTTTGTCTGCGCCGCCGCACTGGGGGCTTAAGTAACGTCCTATTGGCCCTCGTGTGGTAGCAGGGGCGTGGGAGGACAACAGATCCACATATTGCAGAATCCTCAACTTCCAGGGACCGGGCAATCATTTCTTATCGGTATCTTGTTGGATATCGTTTTAATGACCGAATTTGTCATACGAAGTAGTAGTAATAACAATAAATTTAATAGAGACAAGGAGTTTCATACGAACCGAAAAATATTTTATTAACTTCAGCACCTCTGGAATACCAAATTGAATAATTTAGTACAGATATTTCCATCCGTTGTTAATACTTCAACATGAGCTCAAAAATTGCACGATCGCGTCTCACTTTTCTATTTCTTGATTTTGGACAATGTTGGACGTAGTAAGGTCGGTTTAAACCGAGAACGCTTTGCACAGAGTCTATGAATGGCAAATAATTATATATTTTAGCGTCACAGGTCATATGACCTCGTGACATGACCTGGCTAAAATACGGACAAGCATACGCTCCAAAAAATTCTTTGTTCTGTTCGGAAGCACTTAGAAGTTACATTGCACACAGCTGCCAAAAGCCAGAGAGTCTCTTTAACTAGAAACTGAAATACAATCACACTCATACAGTCACAAGTCAATAGGAAAACCGAAAAAAATTAATGGTTTTATGTATATTCTTCCTAATTGTTACGCACAATAATTGTTTGCTACACTTACAATTTTCAATAAACCTTCCAGTGATGTCCGGTACTATCATGTAGACTGGAAATGTTAGCACTATGATGGAGAAAAATGGATCCTTGACAGTCTGTCACTTCCTATTTACTATTTGACTTATGTTTCATTTACTATATATTCGTCGCAGTTGCCTCCATGATAATTGAAACTGACTGTTATAAGAGTGAGTGGATATACGAATTTCCACTGTGCCAAAGAACCCTTGACAAGAAATCCCGCTGTACCTGTTTCAAAGTAAAGCTCGGTTTCACGAATACCGGATAAGAGGTCACGGTGACCGGTCCCGTTGAGACTGCAGGTGACCTAGAGACATGGCGACCCCTGACCCCGCCAGCCCAGTCGCAGGCCCTCCTATAAATATTAATGGACTCAGAGATTGTGAGCACTTGACATTCAGCTCCGTAGTCGCTATCGATGGCTCCTTTGAATGCCTAACGCCCTCTCTTTGGGAGTTTAGAGTCAATTTTGCTAATTTCCTACGGGCATAGCGTCACGTTATATAGTCTGGGGTGAGCCTCTGGCCAAATCCAGTTACATATTAATTAGGCGAATGGAGCAGCAACGTTCCCACTGTCTGGGCAAATGTGGCGACCTGTGACCAGTGTAGCATTCCTGTGCCTCAAAGTGGCCTCATGTCCTCTTTTGAGCTGTCCCTCCGTCAACGAACCATACAGGCTTTGATCCAATTCCCGGCTTTGAATTGAGACGTGAATAAAGCATTAACAAGCCCAAGGTAAAGTATCTTATCATAACAGCCAGTAAATATTAAATGTATAAAATTCGTAACTAAACTTAGTATTGATGAGTAAAAGAGTTTTCATACATAACATAACAACTATCATATGTAACAATATGATACTATTTGACCGTTAATAGGTTCGCAACGATTATCCACTAATCTGTTTGGCAGGTCATAGCCACTCGACGATAGCTAGCGCTACCTAGCTTCAAAGATGAAACTAAGACACAATATAACAGCATATACTTAACACTTCTATAGATCATAATACAATGTATAGAAACATTATATATATATTGACTACGTGGTATTTTCATTCCTGAAAAGTTTCCTCTGCAAACAGTTCAGTTTTTTGAGCTCATTTCCAGACGGGACTCTCTCACCTGTCGATATCAGCCAATTTATCCTCCAAGATGATGATACAAGACTCAAGAGGCTCTGGAGTACATTCATTCATTGGCAGAACGGAATACTTACGAAAGTTCTCCGACACACATCAAACACTCCAGAAGCGGAAAGTGATCACCAAAGTTCATCCACATGCACGTTGTCATCACCACCCTTACCCCCTCGATGGTAACAGGCGGTCAAAGTGGGTAATATATAGCTTTTTAAATAACCCAGGCAAAAACCCATCACCCAAATCCTGTTTCCTTTGTATAGGTATAGATTCTGATCTCAACCCAATGTAAGTTTCAGGTACTGCCTCCTTATAATGTAGCTCTGATTCAGTAGTACAAGGAGCTGTGTGAAGAAAATTGAAATATTCATTTGTTGATTTTAATCACAACTTTATCTCAAGTTTTTTTTTGAGTAAAATGTTATTTTTCAGCGTAAATATTTTTTTTTTTTATCATATTTAGTACGGTTTAAATTAAAGATCTCTTGATTGGTAACATGTTTTTGAAATTCGGTAGACTATAATTACAGTCATTTAAATATTTTGTTGAATACATTGCTTTGAGGAAGTCTTTGCCTTTGTGACACTTGAGAATGGTAGTGTAGGTTGGTAAAAGGGCTTGTAAAATAGAAATACGAACTTGTGGCAATTACACTTGTGTTGAGTTTCTGTTTGGAGCACATAGCGTACTAAGCTAACCTGCTATAAATACGTGGCAGTTTCTCCAATCATTTCCTGAGCATCTGTGGCTCTCGCGCTCTTGGTCAGCCTCCGCTGGCTCGTATCCGGTGACGCGGCTGACGGAGGAGAGTAGGGGACTTCCCAAGACTCTGCTTCCTCTCTCGCATGCGAGGGAGGTGACAACCATGTGGATCTGGGAGGTCTCTGGGCTGTTTGTAAATACTGTATGAATGATATAATATATCACAATTACTTATTGCCCAATAAGGCAGATTGTAATTTTAGCACAATAGTTTTTCTAAGCGGACGACGCTGTGACTGAATCCATTTGTAGGTGAGTTCGAAAGAAACAACCGCTGTAGATTAAAAGTTCAGTTTTTAAATGTAATTCCGAAATGTAGTTTAGCCCACGATAAAGAAGGAAACATGTTGAAAACCCGAATCCTGTTGTGAAGTGTTCCTTACCCCGGCCTGTAGGAAGTATTTTTACGAAGGGAATAAAGCAAACATGGCGGTACATTCGCTGACTAGATCTTGGATGCATTGCCTTATCCGGGTTTCTCGTCATGCCTTCGCCCGGTAACTTTATCACTTTATACTTCCTCCGGAGCAGGAGGGAAAAAGGGACATTATTCAGGAGGAGAGTTTGCCAGATCGCGAGCCTGGGGGAGGCCTACGCCCGAGGCATTCTGACAACGGTCCAGATAGCGTACAAATGCGATACGAAGCATGTGCACTGTGTCCTTATGTGATGTATATGCAGTATGCCGGGATATACGTGTGAGAGGGCACTTCGAGTGGGCCGCTCACGACTCGGGCGATATTAGACTTGCAAATTCTTCCCGACCACCCTCACCAGGGCGGTGCTTGGAATAATCCTTGCGAGGATAAGGGCGACTGATGGTCCCTGCCTCTTCACCGGTCGGTGGCGATCTTCGGGGTCTTTTCCTCTCATCGCCCGGGGGGTCGTCACTCATTGCCCCAAGGGAAAGCCTCTCTACAATCATTCAAATACACTCAATAACATACCCCCCCCCCCACATATTGACCAGAAACCAACTAATTTACTTATCACAGGTGCACCATTTTACGTACGAAATCATACTCTTCACAAAAATTTCCTTATGTTCACAGCTGCATTTAAGCATAAATGCCCGGACACCCAAACCAACTGACACTAACTTTTTACTCCGGATGTTCCTGTTACAATATAAGGGAGTGCTCACTGGATGTCCACTACCTTCGTGTCAGGTGTGCAATTCAGTCATTCGTTGGTAGTGTCGCTAGTCACAGTTGTGAATCAATAAATAGAAGAGCAATTTAAAAATAAACACGATAGCAACTAAATAGCGAGATTGTCTCTTGTATCGTTTTAATACTTCCAAGTCCTTTCAAACTCAACGGAAATCCTTCAAATTTAGCAGAGCGAACCCTTCAATTCACCAAGATCAGGTCATAGACCTTCTGTACAATGAATTTTTGGTTTAAATTGACTCCAAGAGGTCCAACAATGATCAAACTCTAAAAATAGTTTGACATCAGAAATAGAATACCAATGGTAATCAATGGAGTGTCTTTGGTTGAGTCTGTACCCCCAGGCTTTTAGCGAACCAAGTTCCTGTCTGCAGTTTGTACAATGCAAGATGATTTCTTTAAATAACGGCACTGTTGGTATACCATAGGTGGTTTATTGTTTAACAAGACATCAATATTAACGCCTTCCTCCATTATTTTTCTTCTGATTTTATCGTTTGGCTGCGGGTGAGCGTTTTCTATTTACAAATGACTATCTGCAGATTGTGACACCCCATTTGCTGTGTGATCTCTGGCCAACAAATTACAAGCTTTAGTCTCGATGTAATTTATTTCTGCATCTGGTCACTGCAGTAAAAAACCTTATTTGATCAGCAAGTCTTTATAATGTTATTGTAGTTTCTGAGAATTGATCATTCCAAAAATGGATAATTCTTGCATATTTGCAGAAACCTCGGATTAGCCTATGTCCTTGATGGGGATGTTCTCCTCTTTGAGCAGGAGACTCGAAAGTCTCCAAACGAGATTCAGAGTTTCCAAGTAATATGGAATATATGCCAGGTCCATACGGTACAAGCCTGTTTGAGGCTCAGCCTCAGGAAGGGGGGAAAAAAAAGGTACCCGGGCACAGCTCGCACTGTCTGCCAATGTCGAAGGCTGGTGAATCAGGATTCACCTGAGAATTCTTGTACGCACCATTGCTAATAGGAGGGGTGTATTTTATACTTACCCCCAGGTCTTCCTAGGTAAAGTAACCCTAGGGTGTGTACTGAAAACGTACTACTGTCCTCATACTTGTGTGTGTATTTGTGAGCGGAGGGAGTACTGTACTCAAAAACCCGGGTGGGTGATCGTGAAGCCCCAACAACTGCGCTCATCGTTGGCCACTTGCGGGGATATTACTACTATTATGTATATTTTTAACTGATACTTTAACAAAATGAAGGACTAACAGGCTAGGATAGAGTTAGGTACTATTGCGTCTGTAAATTTTACAAGTATTTAATTTATATAACAAAAGTAAATAAGATTATCAAACTTTGTGAGTGCAGGAAGCTTCTTAAATTTTATTTAAAAGTAAAGTTATTTTTGGTAGTAAATATAACCTTACCTTAACATCGTTAGGCTCCATTTTGGCGAAGTACCTTTTATATTATTGAATTCAAACGTTCAACAACTTATATATATATAAACATTAATTCGATGATTTAAACTCATTTGTTCTTTGATGACAGCATTGTGTATATCCAAAATTTTTTGCTGTTGACACGGTACTAGACGATTTTTTTTTGTAAATGAGAAGGAAAAAAACAAAAAAAAAACACAATTATGAAATCTTTCAGTATAATACAATTAGACAATATACATTCCTGTACATAATTTTGACTCTAACAGATTATAACTAAAATCTACAAATAATTTTAATTCATATGTACATTAGGTGCAAAAATAGTACCTATTTTTAAGTGGAACATCTCGATGGCATACAGAGTAAATTCTACTATTCATAAAGAGATATACATACGCTTACATAAGTTGATAAGATACGTGTCATCTTTAGACTATTAAATTACTATCATCTCCTTTTTTTTTTTTTTTCTAGATATATATTTTCATCCAATGATTTGTATAACCATTAAATTAACTAAATTAATTGACAAATTTCTACTCTCAAAAAGAGATCTACTTTTAAAAAATAATACAAAACTAATTTCCACTATATAAATCAATAACTATGTCACTAAAAAAAAAAATCTAGTTATAAAAACTACTTAATTTTAATATGCATTTGTGGCATTTAATTTTGTATACCGAAATGAAAAAGCAATAATAAAACGTCTGTTTAACAATTTTAAATGTTTCATTTCATTTTCAATGATAGTGCACCAATATCACATGTTTATTTTTGATTTTGATCATCAAAATTACCAATTCACAAGAGATCTGTAAGAAATACAGCAAGAAGGTACAACTCATTGAGATCACAGAATACAAATGGATGAAATCATCCAGAATCGGATGGGATTAGAATCGACAACTCTTTTAAGCAAAATGAAAAATTGTAACAATATAACTCTTATCAAGATTATATTATTTGGAAGCAAGACAAAAAATTAATAACAAAATTTGGTTAAACAATATAGAATACAAGGCTCTATTGAAAAACACTCAAATGATAAGAAGAATTTCATTCAACGGATTCCTCATGATCTAAACTATATTGCACTATAATATACAAGAAATTCAATACATTTAATTATGAATGCAAGATAACTTATTAAAAACATAACCAAGGGTAAATACAACAAAGCTCAATTCGAATAGCCTGAGATTAAAAATATAATTCATTTAATATTTCTTACCAGAAAAAATAAAACTCTTAATATTACACACCCAATATAGGAATATCAGTGAAGATCCAGTCAATATCTAACAACTTACATATATACAAATAAAAATTACCAGCAAAATAAAATTAAGTACATAATTTTCCAATTTATATTTTATATTTAGATACTAAAAAAAAAATAGTAGTAATTCACCTTCAAAGTTTTTTTTTTTTTTTGTTTTTTTTAATTAAATACATTTAATATGAACAAGAGATTTTTTTTTTTTTTCAATTTTGAAGAGAAGCTTCAAAAGAATGCTTGGTAAGAGAAGGCATGTATATAAAATGAGAAATGGTTATTAGGTCCGAAAATGTGAAGGCAAAAAATACCAGTCGAGACCAATCCTGTGCAAAATCTGTATTCTCAGGCAGTCGAGGGGAGAGCAACGGACTCAAGATGAAGCGGTCGTGACCCATATTATGTGTGGTGCAAAATTTATTTTAACAACCACAGCCAAATGCACTCTACGACGACAATCTAAAAACAATAACACAAACATTCATCATATAAAAAAATTATTGCTAAATAAATATTATAAGAAATATATGATGAATATTGAAAACAGAATCATATCAACCCATCCTAGTAATAACATTTAGCTGCTTAAGGACAGGCGAGCTGATCGTTAATGATGCTAATACCTCAGACAGGTCGATGCGAACTACTCGTGAAAATCATCATAGAAAATAATTATTAATAATTATTAAATTATTATTAAAAATAAATACAGACAGATATTACATTATAAAGTTAATAATATTGATTGACTTACTAGAAACATAGTTGAACTGGAGTTATTTCTCAGGTACTTAATTTATAGTGTTATAAAGTAATAAACATTGTATTCATTAAGTTTTAAACCAAAGACTTTTAACCTCAAACAGTCTGAAACATTAAAAAAAAAAAAATTACAAGAACTTATAAGGATATTTTCAAATTAGGGCTACGCTTTAAGGATCCAAGTACTTCAATCTAGTTACGGGCGTGAATCTTTAGTAGTAATATAGTAATATAGTTATAATAATAAGTAGTAATATAGTTTATTAGGTGCCGTCGTTGATTATTTTATTTAACTTGGATGAGATCTATATTTTTGTTTTGTTTTTTTAGCAGGATTACCAAATTTTTAATTACCGTTTCAAATTCAAATTTTTCTGATTTTTCATTGTAACTTTACAAAGAGTAAAGCTGTGGAGTTTTATTTTAAAAAAGATGAAATTCCGATCATCACAAGTATTTACGCTACATTTCTAATGGTTACAGTTGTCAATGAACTCCATATGAGGTTCGTCTTCAGGAAAAAAAAAATGTTATGGGCATGAAATATAATTCTCAGCCTGTCTGTGTCAGAAGGATTATACCTTCATAAGCCCTACACGATATGAAAGCACCCAAATCGCAATAAAAAAGCAATCCTTATCATTTATAATAAATAATTATAGGCCTCCAAGGATTAGGTATAGTTCTCAACTAGAACGGTTTAATTTAACAAAAATAAAATAAAGAGCGAATTTTTTAAATCCTAACAGTTGATCAAAAAAAAATGTTATCTAAAATAAAATATATTAATAGTAAACTATTAACATACCTTACAGTGTTACCATTGGTGTTCCATTCAAGAAATAAAAACGCACCCTTAACCAAGGCCAGCCCATCGAATAAAATCAGGAAGTGAGCTAACAGGCGTGTCTCTCCCCATCGCCTTCACAACTAAGTTTCTGTCGTCGGTTAGCAGAACGACATCACGATATAGTTTCCTCCTTCCACCTGCAATAACATGGATCGTAACCATTACGTTAATAATGTAAGCACACAACAATAAATATTTCATAGCAATTTATAACGTACCTTCTTTAATTTCATCTTTACCGGATGTTCGACAAAGATTAAGGCATGTTGTCAATATTTTGTCATCGTTTGTCATTTCCTTAAAAGATGAAAAATGATCAACACATTGAAATCGAAACTTCAAATACAACAAAAACAGCGGTAGAGTGTCACTTACAACGCCGGTGTCTTCTTCATGGGTAAAAGTTGTAGAGGATAGAATTGTACCACGAGTTGTGCAGGTTCTCAGAGCTGGGTGTTTTTTCTGGAACAGAGCCATAGCTGCCTTTGCTGTTTCACGTACGAGTGCAGAATGATGAGCGCTTTGGCTCGGTTTGCAGCCGCGTGATAACCCTTCCAACTCATTAACGACTAGAAAGGAAATTGAGAGATTTTGATAGTTGTTACAAATTGTAATATTTTATACGGCAAATTATTTAATTAAATGTATAATATATTTTATTTTAAATAGAATCCAAGGTCAAAAACATTTTTGTGTTGTTTTTTAACTACAGAGAAACAGAACATCAGCCCGAGGGTCTCATAGCCCCCATGAAAAATTCAGACAACAGGTGAGGGTAGAGACTGAGGAGTTAGGCAATACGGTATTCAGGAGAGGAAGGCGAAGGAAGACAGACCTCTTGACGAAGAGTACACATAGTACAGGAAGCTCGGCTTATAAGCTATAGCCAAAAAACTGAAAAAAGTGTGAAAGTTTCAATATTTTTTTGGGTCTATATAGGTCCCTAGCACATCAAAAAATTATAATTACCGGACCTTTTGCATAAGTGGATGTATAAAGTGATTGGCCTAGAGGTACGTATTAAGTGAATTTGGTGTTGCTAATTGTTAGACCTAAGCACAAAGTCTGCCAGCCTAAGAAGATGATTTTTATTAGGAGAAACAATTGGTACCAGAATAAAGAATATAACAGTGAAGATTATGAATAATATCAAGATAACATTGTTTTTAGCAGATTTTAAATTGTGCAAATTTTGTTAGATGGCATTGTTAAAAGCACATATTGACACCTCAATTTTATATTTATCTATTAGAATAATGTTTAGTTTTCGATTGTTTTTAATGCTTTGTAAATATAACCTTTTTTTTTTTACAATTGTTATATTTATTCCTTTTTAGTATTTAAATGAATTTAATAAATTCAGTACACATTATTTAAAACAAATAAATTTTCTTTCCATTTTGTTAATAATAAAAATACTAACCTACGAGAGGGACCATCAATACATAAGGATGTTGCGGGTGAGGAAGAACTTTCAATATCATCTCGAGTTCAGGCAAGCAATCAATGAAGCAGTTGGTATCTGGGATGAGATCGCGAGGTCTTACTTCCATTTCAGTGAGCGCGTTTGTTATACGAGCCATCTAAGAAACAGAAATATGATTATAATACAGAAAAAATCATTAGTTTCAAATGAACAGAACATCAAGAAGAATATAGTGTCATTCACCTGAGATATCCGACGACTGGCTTGTTCCTGCAACTGGCGCCTCCTGGCAGCCAGCCCTAACATTTCACCTTCATTTTCCTCCTGAGCCAATTCTTTACCAGAATCCTCGCTTTCACTCCATGTTTCGTGTTCACCCAAAAGGATCTAGTGAGAAAGATATTAACAATCAACTAAAAATATTCTGTGATTTATAATGGGAAACCAATTACAACCTTCATTTAAACTAGTGAAAACACCAATCTGACGTAGTAACCACAGGTTAAACTACAATTAAATTTGACTCGTCACATTAAACAAAAAAAAAATGACCTTATGGTATAATCTTATTATAAAATCAAATTCAATTCTAGGACTATCATGTTCTGAGTAAGCTGACAAGTTTTTAAATACTTACTTTTGAGATATGCAAAATAATTGTTTTTTAATTACCAGGTAATTGCTACAAATTAATAACTAAGTATTTGTCATGTCATCAAGTCATCAAAAGGAACGTTCATGGGTCGATGCCAAACAAAAAACTTGTTATCATCAGAAAAAACGTATAAACATACGAGCGAAAAAAAAAAAGCAGGGTATTGAGAGGTGATCTATAAGCGAATACGAAAACATACGGATAACGCAAAACCATCTAGACAGATTTATTATTATTATATTTGTAATTATTATTTACAATTATCTGACTTTGTTACATAATGTTGTGACATAATCATCAGTCATACCCATTGGACATATTAATATGTATCCAAATATACTCAAACTTTTTATTGTTATAATGTTACTCTGGATTCTTAGTAATTATCTTAGGCCTTTTAAATTATTATATTTGATATCTTGTCATCTATAGTCCCATATCTACTTTATCATAGTTTTAGTCTTCAACTGCTTCCTTTCGCCATTGCAAACAATATGAACATCTTCATTTTCCAAGTCGATCTGAAGAACCTTGCTTTTATTTCTCATTTACGATCATCCTTTATTCATTTTTTATAACAACTTAAATTTGTTACAATTATAAACTAAATTGTATTTTTGAGATATGTATATTGCTGTGATATTTGAATTTGAAAAATTAGCGGGCATAAGAGGGCGGCAAACGACCCGTGGAAAAACTGGGGTGAGATGAAAAACAAGATGGCGTTAGTTTTTGTTGTTCTGCTGGAAAGATGATAGGTTAGCGTTCGCCTATTGGTGAGTTCATGAGGCAAGAACTGTGAAAATTGTAGAAGAATGAACATTTTTTATGAACATGTTTTAATGGTGATTTGTAATGTGGGAGAACATTAGTAGGAGGAAGTTTTATCAAGAGAAGAAGGATTGAAGAGATAGAATTGGATATTACTGATCGCCTGGCATACCAAGTTAAAGTGAAGTAACGAGAAGAAAAGTATATAAAAACTAGTAAATCTGGCCATTTGCGAGCGAATAATGTTAAGGTAAAACTGAAATTTGTAAATAAATTGTATTTTTTCACAGACGTGCTTAATGAAAAGTTTTAAAAAAATTAAGAATAAATTAAAATCTAATTTTCCTTTTGCCAGAGTTTTTTTTTTTTTATGTTAACAAGAACCTATCAACCTCAGGATAAATTTAAATTAATAAAATTAAACAAAAACATAACAATATATATTAACAAAATTAAGAACAAAGAAAGTGAAAGAACAATATTGGCAGATGTCCAGGAGTTAAATCTCGGAATGTAAATTATAAGAAACATCCTCCATGTTATAAATCTATTTCCATCTTAGAATGAGCCAGGAAAATTAAATTTACATATAACTCCAGATGATAGCTGCTGGCAACCACATTCATACACATATAAAAGGTGCTAACCAAAAAAAAAAAAAGAGTTGTTTGCTAAAAATCAATTTACATATAGGAAACCAGTAATACCCCATACTTTTTTTTTTATTTTCAATGAAATCATTAGCCTAAACGAGTACAAAAATACATGCAAGAAAAAAACAAGAGATTTATTTATAATTAACAATAAATGGCAGTGACGATCTTGTCAAACTTACTTGCTCTTGGGCCCGTTCTGTATCAACGACAGAGATATATTCAGACACTCCAGTTTCCACTTTCTGAAGCTTCAGCACTGGAGGATCCAGGCCGCAAAGGAATACGGTCCCGAAGAAGAGAATTTTGTGTATCCTCAAGCTGACTTGAGCCAACTCCTGAAACGACAAATACGAGTTACTTTTAAAATTTAGCGAAAACTACTAAGATTGAGTATCTAGTAAAATTGTCTTAAACACTTAAAAGAACCTAATTTTGGGAATGAAACTACAGACAGATTTGTCACTTTTTTTTCAGATTACAAAGGAGAATGTATTACATCCTAAGTAATAATGATTCTGTTTCAAAGCGTGAACTAATTCTGAACTATATGGTCATATCAACAAAATAAGCATTTTTGGTTCTACGCCACGCAGCAGTTGACAGGAATGAAAAGATAGACAGACTCCTTATTAAATACAATGAGATATTTAGGACATTTTGAAGCCGATAGCCCGAAAGGCTAACGGAGGTGGAGCTCTGATAGGCTTCAGGGAGATACGATGATTTTCAATACGAGTCTTGACTCAAAGATTTAGATTTAATGAAATTAGCCACAATAGTGGTGCTTGGAAATACTTTTGCAGTAGTTGTCAGGTTATTATTACAATCATAATAAAATAGATCTATAAATCCAATTATATCGTTAATATAAGTTGTCGGTGAATGGTGCACACAATATAGAAGAAGAAGCAGTTTATTTCAGGTACTGGTACCTAAAAAAAAACCCTTGTAATCCACTCTTGTTTTCTTTCCTATTCATCATTTTCAGAGGAAATTTTGACAAAAAAAAAACAGACATTGATCCTTAGTGTAACTACTGATAAAGTGAACAGTTTTTTGACTTGTGTTCTTACAGTAAGCATTTTAAAAACTGTTTTGTATTTATTTAAACCAAAGAATATCATAGTCAGCCAGTGCAAAAAAATTGTAGGAGCGACATAAGTAAAGCAATTAAAAAAAAATTGGTTACATAAAATAAGCCAATTATAATCAAATCCTGAACAATGATGTTTTTCATTATATATATATATATTGTTGTGATATTTAGATATTGTGAATTTTGTGATGTTGCCTTTGATTTGGCATAAAAGGGCGGTAAACGACCCGTGAATCATGGTTACGAAGGGATGGACATTATTTGTTGCCGTTCTGTCTGATATTAATATTTATCATATAAATAATATCAAGGATTAAATTAAAAGATTTTAATATTGGATTGGATAACTTTAAAATAATAAAAGTTAAAAATATGAGACAACTGGCATTGGAAGAAAGAAGGATGAAAAAATCAAGAAGGCGAGAAGAGAAGTGCTCAAAAAACAATATGGAGTTAGGGTTGTTCTTTTTGTGATGTCATGAGACGAGGTGTTAAATTAAGATAGTGAATGTTGTGAAACTTTAACAAAAATTTTATGAAATGGTGATTGGACATAGGAGAACAATAGACGGAAGTGGAGTTTTCTCAAAGAAGGAGGATTGAGGTGATAGCAGTAGATTTTTACTGATTTTATGCCAGACTAAGAAGCAAATGAGTAATGAAAGAAAATTCGCCGAAGAACGAAGAAAATATATGAAACAATAAGAAAGGGACATAAAAATTAGTAAATCTGGCCAGTCGTGAATAATAATAATAAGGTAAAATAAAAAAACAATTTTGTTTAGTAAACCATTGTAGTTTTGTGTCACAGATGTGCTTCTATAAAAATTAAAGAAAAGTTTTGGAATTGAACAGTTTTCCTTTTGCCAGAATTCTTTTTTATATTAGCAGAACCATTAGCCCTCAGGTAAAATTGAATAGTAGCAATAAAGATAAAAATCATAACAATATATTTAATAAAACAATTTGTACAATACATAATAGTAGAAATTAAATAGGCAAAAGGGGGTGATTTGATATAAGTAATTGTAAATTCGGTGAGCTTGTGGAGAGATAAATGGACTCTTGTAATAAATAAATGATTCTAACCTTCCAACAGCAATTGACGATTAAGCTTCTAAAGAATACGATACTTAATATAACATTTGACGATGTCACTAATGAAGACATCTTTTTTCATCTAGGTAAGTAAAGCGGTAGAAGGTTGACATGACCTGACAACTGACAACCTTGACAAAAAGGTGCATAAAATACTAACACCACGGACAAGGCTGAGCGTCAAATGGGGTTTCAATCGCAAGAGCAAAATTTCTCGCTCTGTCGCTAGCCAAGACTGACTAAAATACCACACAGTGTGATCAGCAGACCTTGGGGTCTCAGCGACTCCTCAAAAACAGATAATTGGTGAAAATGCCTGTTCTAAGACATAAATAATCTGACAAAATATAGCTAAAAATCTACTTTCATGATCTTCAAATTTGTCAAACAATAGTGATAATAGGCAGTCC
Organism: Acanthosoma haemorrhoidale; assembly: GCA_930367205.1. Lineage (NCBI taxonomy): Eukaryota > Metazoa > Arthropoda > Insecta > Hemiptera > Acanthosomatidae > Acanthosoma > Acanthosoma haemorrhoidale. Next base: position 9,385,983 of record OV884015.1, on the reverse strand, counting down.
TTAGATATACAATGTGTACCCTATAATATCAACACACACAGTGGAAGTGGTTTCATTTATCAACTACTGACCATGAATACTTTCTTCACTTAAACATTTTCTGAACAATTTAACTTAACCGCTAAATGTAGCTTAGTCAGTCATACCAATATCAACAAACTTCAAACAATCCAAAATAAAGTTATAAAAATAATATATAACAAACCAAGGAACACTATAATAGTTAAGTTTCGCAACATATCCACAGCTGATTATATTCTAGATCTTTTAAAAATGATAACCAAAAAATTTATAGACAAATGTAAACATAGTGAGAGTACATCATTTAAAAAAATTGCTAGTGATAAATTACCTAAACATAAAGGCTTATGTTATATTATGAAGAAATGTTTTTTATCAGTATCAGATTTTATTTATTTAATTTTTTTTTGTCTGAAGGTTTTTTTTAGTTATATTATTTCCTAAATTAAAATTTATCTGTACTTCAAAGAAGACTTTATTCATAAACGAGAGCTATGACGTTAGTCTGTTGTTATTTTTAATGTAAGTACTAGAAATAAATAGATTTGAAAAAACAATTACTATTTACTCTCATAATAATATAATTATAAATCTGAATTACCATGTCAGTATCCTTGTGTCTGTAGATAGGATTGTGTATATTAGCCATCAGCGGAGTGAACCCTGAGAGAGTGGCATCCTCTGGCAAGTAAACAAGTTCATGATCTGTGAAATTAGATTCATTCAATACATCGCGTATTCATAATAATATCGTAGCTGATTTCTCATTTAATTTAATCAGGTAAGATGTTTCCAGGACTAATGGAGAAATCGGTAACAATTTCCTTTCTCTTATCACATAACCACTAACACTTAATGTACCCAGTGTGAATTACACTCTGATATTGTATTTAGCCCCTGCTGTCCACCACAAGTTCCCTATGACAACCCATGAAAAATGATAGTTTGATTTTTTTCACAAGTGGATTATTTTGTATTTACACCAGCTGTGTGAGATAAGAGGCTATATATAGTAGAGGCACGGAAATGAAAAGAAAAATGGAAAACAGGACATGGACTGCCAATACTGAACCCTTTCGCAACCTCCCTCCGACAGTTTTTCCCTTCGTGTGTTATGTATTCCAGCGAGGACTCAGTTCTTCGTCTTCTTCTTTTGAGGTGCGACGACTTGTCCCCGATCTGGGACTCACCAACTGTTTCAGTTATTTATGTTGAGTAGTGTCCATGGCCAGACTGTTCTGCCGTCACTTTTGCGTTCTCAAATCTCTTGTCACCGTGAATATCATAAATCAACCTTTTGAGGATCTCACTATCCTGCTTCCTCACATCGTGGCCTGCCCAATGGAGCTTTCCTTACTTAGTCTACATGGCATTACGATGATTTTTTACCTTCTCCGACCAGTGTCTCAGATCGGCACAGCGACTTGGAGAGAATCTTCTTCAGAATCGCTTTTTTGCCCACTCAATATCGGCAATGAGGCCGGTTAAGCCTTCCTATTTATCAGCTTCATAATGTCCAGTTCACTGAAAGCTAATAGAACTCTTGGTTGGTTCTTTGTGTCTATTCTCCTCTGCCGCAATAGGATCTAAAATTTAGTCAGAGGAGTTTTCATTTCCATATCAAAGAGTTTCTTGTTTTCAGCTTTGGCTCTCAACCATGTTTCAGGCATGTAAGTACAGTACTGCTGCTTATCAGCTGTTTTCAAAGCCCAAAGTAACAATGGTTGGCAGCCATATGACTTTCTCTATTACGAGTTTTAATAGCAGGCTAACTTCTTCAACTATTATTGAATATATTGTAATAAATATTAGGCTTCATCAAATGGAAAGATGAATTCAGCACCAATAAAAGTATACGACTGTGTCGGAAAAAAGGGGAAGTGTTGAAGTGGAGGAAACTTCCCTTATAACCCGTGTCTATCTATAAATATATGCTTATCTATATTTTTAATTACCTACTTCATAGCTAACCTTATCGATTAGTCGCCTACTTCTCCTTAATGAGTATTTTAATTATTTTTTATTACATAAACTCCAGAATAATAAAAGTGAATAAACCATATTTACCAGGTTGTTTTTCGGTCGTTATGAGATGTTCCTTATAATCGATTTTCGCCAACAGATTGACCACAGTTGCTATCCTTGTCCAGCAATCTTCAGCCGGTCTGAAACCAGTACGTTAATTTGAACCAGTTCGACCAGAGCAACTTAAAAATTTTAAATGGTTGCAAAATGCTACTTGTATGTTACCATAGTCATGACTTGATGATTTTCATAACAAACTGTTGGGTAAAGATTAAAATGTATAGCGTTGCAGGGAACTCTCTCTTACTTTTGTTATTAATATTAAGATACCAACAATTAATAAAATCTGAATACCCAATTTGCTCCAGTAGCTTTTTGTTCTGAGCTTATTGCATTAATGACACTACAATTTCAGTTCTAAATCTTTATTTTGGTTTAGTAAAGTGGAGTCTCTATAGTGATATTCAAATAGCTACTCATTTTATCACAAAGGGCTAGGCAGAACCTCAGGAAAACGGAGAAATGCAACAGTCTAAAAGTTTTTTTTCAATTTGATTAAATTGGAGTTTTAGATGTTTAGATGTCCCATTGATGTCAAGAAAGAGCGAATATCATATCAATAGTAACCCACTCAAGTGAAGTAACCTTTGCAGTCTGTCCAGGGGATTTAATCCCAGAAATATGTTCGTATTTGTTGATATTAAAGTGAAAAAAACTTACCCAACTTTGTAGTCTTGACAGGATGGAGGCGGATTCCAAACCTCTACATGAGTCATCAACCAATCGCACCAAACCTAAAATTAAGTATAATTCATATTTACCACTTTTTCTACGAAATAATTTAAAATTAACATTTATGATAATAGCTAAATAAATAAATTAGCAACTTAAAAATCAATCTCAACCATATAAAAAAACAACTTATATGGGCTAATTTGGTTAACTTGAAATATAATTTTTGTCCATAACTGGAACAGTAAAAACTTCAGGAATTTCTCCATTCACGGGCAATAAAATCTCTAATACCAAGTTACCCTGCCGAGCACAAAGATCCTGATTCCTGATTGCAGGATTAGATTGATAGTGCTTACTTAAATTAACTTCTACTAGTTAAGTTATCAATATAAAGAATATAGCATCATAGAGATATCTGTAAAATACCAGGAATAATAAACACCTAACCGTAAAGTTAATCTATTTAAAGTACACTAAATATTTTTTGAGCTAGTTATATCGAAAGCAAAACATAAAGATAAATAAGATATTACAGCGGAATGAATGGGTGAGTATTCAAACTGAATATCAAGTAAAATAGCAAGTTTTTTAATAGTTGAAAACAAATTTTGCCGTAGCTATATAAATTCAAAATAATCAAATTTTTTTCAAAGAATTAACCCTGTATTCTGCTAGGGCTGATCAAGTGGTAGTATCTTCTGTTTCAGGCAAGTTACGAAGGGACCAAATAAGTCCCTTATAGCCCTTATTTATATCCTTATAAATAAGTCTTCCGCATTAGCTATAGAATAATTTAAGCCAAAATTTCACATCTTGTACTAAGAATAGAAGACACGAATGGTAATTGATTGCTTTCATTTGATATGTTTATAGCTATGGGATTATTTAATGTGCTAATTTAAGTTCCATTTTAAATCAAATCCAGGGTACTCATTAATCGTAAAATAAAACTAAGTAGCACATAAAATATTTACATACTTTCAAAGCTGGAAGGATCTCAATGCAGTCTGGTGGCACAATAGCGGAAGAGGAAGAAGACAGGTCTGGTCTGGCGATATGGTCTTGTAACAGTTTGACAAACCTTTCAAGGAGCAGGTTAAACATCTGCAACGAGATCACTAGAGCGCTTTCCTGCGTAGCAGACCTGTACGTTCCTCCCTCGTTATTGACCATATCTCCTGAAATTAAAAAAAAAAAAAACATATAGTGTAATGATATTTTTTAAGGAGTAATTTGGAAGAAAAAAAATTATAAAAAGTTTAAATTCAAACAAGTGAATAGAACTCTTCCATGCTTGAGAAGAGAGGTGTTGATGATGATTTTTTGCTGTTTGCGGATGGTCAACATATTTGACGCCTTAGGGCCCTTATACCTAATAACCTCTTATGTCAATTCTTTGTATTTCTTAATGTCCTCGTATTTACCCACATGTATACATAAAAGCATTACTCGTCAGATTGGCAGAATCTACAGGAGGCCTTAGAGGCAGCATTATAGTTGGAGTGTCGGGACCAACAAAACCCACTACTTGTTGAGATAGAGTTGAGACGGAAAACTTGTGACTAACTCAAAAACAATGTCTTCTTTTGTTTTAATGTCAAATGTTTTTTGGTTGCCAAGGACCTCTCTGAGTTTAAAAATAATAAATTATAAGTTTAATTCATTTTTGTCTTTATTGGTGATATTAAACAAAACAATATGTGCCCAACATGGGATTTTTTTCATTTTTTTTTAAAACAGCAGCGAATTAATATTAAAATCTATGAACATCTCGTTATGATATTTCTAAATTTCTAATAAAAAGAAATAAACAACTTTATTTTGGGGCATAGCCCCCTAAGAATAACAAGGAACAAAATAGCTATGTCTAGCTGACAAAAAAGAAAAGAAATAAATACAATATAAATTACTTATTACATTAAAGCTTATAACTAAAAAAAGGGCTATGTACATATGAGATGATTATAACGAACCAACAGTGATTGTGAATGAAAACATAATCGAGTAGAGAAGAAAAACAAATAAAGAAAACATATGAATTATTACAAGGGAGAAAAGAGCGTAGAAGGTTGCTAGGTCGAATGAAATACAAATAAATAGACAGAATAATAATGATGACTTTTGAATAGTTAGATTGGAAGGAGGTAAGGGACTGGTAAATATTTAAAGATTGGGAGAGATGATGAACCCCGAATATCGATGGGAATAGAATTTCAAAGGTTTGTGGCACAGATAAGAAAATACCAGCCAAAAGAAGCAGATTTGTGAGAAGGGAAATACAGGTCGGAAGGGTAGGATCTAGTATTGCGGGATTTGAATTGGAGGAAGAGGCTGTGAAAGTAAGAGGCATTTTAGTCATGAAAGCACTGAAGAGGAGGGATACAAGGAAGTATTGGTGACGGGCAGACGGGTATAGAAATCCGAAATCGGAGTAGCGCCACAAAATGCAAGTCTCTGGTGATCCCGAGTATAAACATAAGAAAACAATTCATCAGCCACTGAGAGCTACTATCGTAATTTATTTGGTTTGTATGAGCAATTTTTACGTCCTGAGGCTAGACAGCCTATAATTTGAGCTTGTTCCCAATACCTACTGTACAATAATAAAGTTAATTATACATTGTATTCCAAAAATTCTGCAGCAACGGTGCTGGAGGAAACATCTATAGTACCATATCACTCCCCAGGCTACTGGTTCTACACCACAGAATTAATTATCAGGCGTAATTCATCTTTACATCTTACCTTTTGGCTGAGAGACCTCTATCGCAAACATATTCAAGGCGAAAAGCTGAAGAAATCGGTTACTGTTGAGTGGTATAGGAGAATGCTGCAGCAGAGCTCTGAACTGCCGAAGCATTTGGACTGCAGTTTCAGTAAGACTTTCCATCCTAGAGAAATATCAAATACCCAATTAATAAGATCATTATATTGGACTTCGTAAGAGTTATCTACCGTTTTGAAAATACAATTCAATCGCAATTAAACTGATACTTTTACTCTTACATACTCTTACAAATAATAGTTGAGAAATACATTTATAAGAGATTTCTCTAACGCATTTTAATGGGTATATTGAAAAACTGTTTCTAGCAACATCTTTTGAGAGAAACAATTTATGTTTAATATTAGTCAGTGTTAAACGCAAGCAGAACACTGATACAAAGAACTTATATTTATACAAATGTAATGCTTTATAATTACCCGATTTTTGTATAAATTTTTCCATGAACATGAAGATAGCTCACGACAAATTTTTTGTTGACCTGAAAATAAAAATGAATTTTAAATTATTAATAATAATTAATGTAAAAGGGAGTGAGGAATTCCTTATTGATCGCTGTTTTAGAATAGAAAAATTCAATTCGAGTGAAACATATCACACATTTTTTATTACAGCTCAGAAAAACTTGAATCATTTTCAACGATATTTTATAATTATAGTTAAATTATATGCCAACATATTTCTCCTCTGATGGAACAACAAAATAACTTGTAATTCTGCGATTTAGCAGGGAAACCTCTCGGGAAGTTTATTATCTCCCGCTTTTTCAATGACATAACTACCCTCTGGCGTACCAAAGCCTGTCACTACGAGGTTCATTCCTTTCGATAAATTAATTATTTCTAATAATTATAAAGTTTTACCTTAATTCACAAAATTGGGCATTTATTACATCATTTTTGTCTTATCGGGTGAGCGATATATTACATATTATTAATCAAGAGAACAATATGATAACAATATATTTATTTTGTATTCTTCATTATAAAAAGTAGTATAATAACTAATACTTGATTGTGTATTATATATGAATTACTATAGCGTACCTCTATATTAGATGCTGCATACAATGCTTCATCTTCTGAATCACAGTCCGCTTTGCAGGCAGACGTAGTCCTGTGCATATTCTTCCTACCACCGGGATGAATCCAGATTTCCCTTCTGATGCCTCCACCTCCTTCCTTTTCCTTCATCTTTTCTCGCTCTCTCTTTGCTTTTTCTTCTTTCCTTTTCTTATCTACAGCTTCGTACTGTCAATAACAGAAACGCATATAACATCGAATGAAATATTTAGCACAGGAAAATTTGAATAAGACTTCACTAAAGAATAAATTGTGCTCAACTTATTTACATACTCAGTATTACTTTTATTACTGATAATAAAAAAATTTTGGTACCAAATAAATATTTTTTCTTATCTATAAAATTGCTCAATGAGCGCTCTATTGTGACAACGTGCTTCTGCGTGTAGACTCCTCCTGTGTTGTGCCACACTATTGTGTGGGAGACTTAAAAACTAAGAGCTGTCAATATATTCTATTTTCAATTGTTAATATATTATGTTATTATATATTAGTAACTGAATTTGTCATATGGCTGTTGTTTCTCTTCAGACATTGATTATAAAGAATTAATACTCCATAATACAGAGGACAATTTTCAAGGAACACGCTATCTGCTCGGTCGAAACCCACCTAAACCAAGTATACAATCTCGGAAGTTTTAATTTAGACTATCTGGGTCTAACACAAATGGATTCTTATCTCCGAAGGTTACAAAACTTTTCTTGGGAATGATGGGTTTTATTTTCCAAGACTGCTGGGAAATAAACTCTGTTGTATCAACCAATAATTGAACAAAGGCCATTCAGTAGCCACGTGCAAAATTTTGGAGTAATAATTCTATACAATCAGTACGTGAACAGAGGAAACATATAAACTAAATGGTATAATTTGTACAAACTATAAACATAAACTGTATTATACAATAATATATATATCTATAAAACCTCATGCAAAAGAAAATGTAAACGAATTATCGATTCATAGGTAATTACTTACAATGGAACAAAAAATAAATATAAAGAATTAGCTAATATTATGAAATAAACGAGAGAAAGTTGGACTAATAAGAATATGCAACACTACAAAACAAAAAAAAGGTGGTAAGAATCAACCAGTTATCTCAAGTGATCAAACGTTCCTTACTTTGAGAGCGCTAAGCTTTTCTCTTTCCTTGGAAGACATAGAATAGAAATAATTGTTAAGTTAAAAACCTATGTTATATTTCCTAGTTTTCGCCACAGTGAGTACCTAACTGTAATTAAGCATTTATAATTATCCATTATCATATGTTAAAAAATGAATCGGTTGAGAATCGGCTCGATTCATAGAAAAATATCTGGCATATAAATGAAAGCCAAGTATCAACCGATTCATCTTTAACAGCACAGTTAACTACAGTAAAATTCCAATTGCATAGATCTAGATCATTTGAAGCTACTATTTTTATTTTTTAATAAACTTTACAGAAAAACATTTTTAGACCTACTTAGACTGAACAGGGCTCACTATCGATTTCTAATAACCCGCATCAGAATCTACCCGTACTTGTAATAAAATGTTTCTGGATCAGTAGTCTTTAATTTGGTTGGAATCACTTCGTTACCATTTTATTTTGTAAGTTTAAGTGAGGGCATTTTCTTTGGAATGGTGACTTCTACGGCTCTGAAGACAAAAAAAAAAATAATGGATTTGTTAAAACAAAAAGAAGAAACATAGCTGGTAGAGTAGCTCAAAAAAAGTAACGGTCAATCAGCTAACAATTTGCTTTCCACCTCAAGAACGAAAGGGAAAAAATCAATTAAAAAAAAAGCCGTGAAGTTGAAAAAAAAAAGTGAGGGCTTTATTATTAATGAGAGAAGGCTTTATTTACTTTATTGTTAGCAACACTTAAAAAGTACTTCAAGTATTGTCAAGTAGTTAGATTTTGTTTTTTTATCCAAATCATAAACTCAAGTTTTTGGCAGTTGATTACGATAAAGTGTTCGTATCAATTATCTGGAATTTATATCGTATCACTTGCATTACCACATCTCCAACTGATCAAATATATTTTGGAACTTTGCTGTAATTTTCACTAAGTAAAAACATGAATAAAAAAAAAAAAAAATTAATCTGAATTTTACTTATTAAATCCATATTATTATTTATTTTAGTTATTTATCAATTCAATTCAATTTTCACAACTATTAACGTACATAATGAATAAGACCAATGTGATGAGACTATATATAAAACACCATGCGCAATATTGTCTATCTACTTAATGGTAATCTGATACAATGTTTAAATGTTGCAAACCAATCACAAGAGCAATGAGAATATTCACCGATTATTTAATTTAAATTAAAAAAAATTTTAAATAAAAAACAGTATAAATATCTTAATGACAGCTCTACAAATGAGGTGCTCCCATTCGAGGAACGGTCTAACCTGGACTATTGCAAGTACTGAAATGTCTAGTATTAGGTTGTATGCAAAATAATACAGGGTTTCAGATTTTTATTTTTGGTTTAATCCTCTATATTATGAACTGTTTACATTTGACGACTGTACGCCAATAACGTGATAAGTGCAAACAAAAAATTTGAGAAAACGTGGTCTAAATGCCATGATAATATAGTAACTATTGTTGTGATATTTTAAAATGATGATTTTTAATAGTGTTTGTTTAAATAAACTCGGAATTAGCGAGCATTGAATAACGTAATAACGATCCGTGATTCATTTTTGAAAGTATGAACGTTTTTATTGTCGTCATATTAATTATTAATAATTGAAATAAAATAATATCATATTTAATATAAACATTTATTATATAAACTTCTAATTTAAGCAAAGTAATAACTATTCAAAACAACTGGCATTAAATAACCAGTTGAAAGTCCAGAAGGCAGCGGGAGGTAGTATAAATAAACCGGCATGAACACAAAAACTCATTCTTTCGTCAGGAGCCCACATTCTTTCATCAGAGGCAGGCAGAGAAGGACCCAGGTAGCGACCTTACCAAGAAGAGAGACGCTAAGGCGCCTCGTGGTTCATCAGAAGAGACTTTCACTTTCACTCGGCATGAAGAAAAAGGACGCGCTAGTAAGACGATTAGAACAAGCATGCTGATCCGCGAACCACACGAAGATCAACACAAAGATACACTGGCCAGTATACTACGTAATTTTAATCTTAACAGTAATTTTTAGTACGTACGTAATTTATTATTTGTATATCAATTTTTATATCTTAATGTGTGTAAATGAATCCAATAAACCTTTTGCCAGAAGTTTCCTATATAATTATTAACAGAACCCTGAATTAACGTAAAAGTTATAAAATATAAAAGTTTTTTAAATTATATGAAAAAGAATATATAATTAAAATTAAATATTATTAATGCATCAAGCAAATATTAGAATACTATACTATTACTATAGTTATAATATATAACTATAATGATCGTGCCGAATAGATGTCCAACCGCGATTTTTCTTTTATTTCCTACGACAAGATCAAACTCTTTAGGATTTTTAATCCAACCAAATTAGTTCAAAAAAATTTTGTAAAGGAAATTTCAGCCTTGATGATAAATGAGGTTGTGTAAGAACTTTTTATATTGACGGCCATTTTCTATGACCATCTGCAAACATTGCGAGGAAAGTTTCAGTTATTGACCACCTCATGGCTATCAGTAAAATGGGAAAATGAAAGAACGGAATCCTCTTAAATTGAATGATAGCCGTGTAGCAAAAATTACAGGAGCTAAAATATGAGACTGTCGACTGTCTCTTCCCTCTCTCACCTCACTTTTCACACCAGAACCAGAAGAAACAAGAGCTTTGGAAAATGCCTACTTAAAATTCATAAAGTCTAAGGATTTTAATTTATTTTCAGACGTTATGAAAAGCTTTCAACACATTAGAAAAAATGCATTGTTCGTAACGGAGCCTATTTCAATTGATCAGGTCTTGTTTAATAAATAAGTTTTTTTTAATTCAATACCCTGAGCCTACGATTATTTCCATACAATCCAATACATTACAGATCAACCAAGTGATAGGGGCACTTGACAAACTCAATCAATGGTCGTACCCACTTCTCTCTCACTCCACAGCACGAAGGTACTATTCCTAACTCACGTTTCCTAGATACAGAGCTGTGGAGTTGTATTGTAAAGGTGTGGTCCATGACAACCGAGACATGCACATTTGAGAAGCCACTATCACTTGGGAGATCTAAAAAATTCTGTATACACATAACACCATGCAGCAAAACAATTTCGTTCGAAATTAATAATTAAACAGTACAAAGTGTGGTTACCTTTTTCCTACTTTCGTCAAATAATGATATAAGACTCTCTCTTGCCGCAGTAATCGGGTTCGAAGACATTAAGCAGCGCATGTAATAATATACTGCATCCAATTTACGTTTCTGAAAATTTAAAAAAAATAAAAATTACATTTATAATAAAATATCTGTCCCCCGCCCCAAAAAGAAAATAATACATTAACTTTACCGTGTACAGGGCAAGAATGGCCAGTTGATTATACGGCCGACCATTTTTAGGGTTGATCTGATGAGCTTTCATGTACCACCTGAAAAACATTATATTATTATTAAAAATTTTTATATTAATAAAAAATTTAAGACCGTAAAAGTTAACTGCCATTAAACCCGCAATCCAAAACCCTCCACCAGGTAGCCGAAGCACCCATTTCGTCAACAACCGAACCCTTTAATTTGACCTTACAAAATCACTTTTATCTATGACTTAGCCAATTCTGAGTTTCTATTTGCGCCTCCTTGGTCACCCCCTCTGCGAATACTCTATTACCCCACCTCATCCCTGGTAATCCAGAGCCACCTTTGGTGGAAGTGACCTCAGGATATACTACAATGATAAGCGTTTACCGCTGAGTTTATAATGCTACAAGTGATTTGGCTTCGGAATAAGAAGAAAAAAAACCACAAGATGGTAAAAAAAACCAGGCCAAAAAAAAAAATATCCAACCATCAGATACTAATTCTGCCCGTAAATCTTGAGCAAACGACAGACTATGGTGAGTTTCTGTAGAAAATACCACGAGAAGTAATTTGTACCGGAGAAAGAAGTCAACAAAGAAGATTTCATATTATTGTAAGTTTAAACTCAAATTGTTATTTTATAGTAAAGATTTAGTTTTGAAAATTTGATAGCATTTTCAAAGAACACAGAATATGAACTAAACACAGCCAAGTTATCATTCTCTAAAATAAAGTTGCTGTGTAATTTGTGAATATAGCCTATTTAGAACAATGGTGATATGTTTACTTCCTTCCATTTATTATTTCAATGTATTATTAAAATAAACAGAATAATACACATAAATGATATATAAACAAAAAATACTTACTGGCGAGCTAAACCATAATTGCAGGTTTCGTTAGCTTGCTCTTTGTAACGAGTAAGATCTCCGAGACAGAGATAAAGTTTCTGCGCTGAGATGAGCGGTAGCACATTGTATTTTAAATGTTCCCTCATGCATACCGGCGTATTCAGAAATATGTCTAGATTAACATTATTGTTAGACTCTAAAATATGAAGGATTTGTTCATAGTAGTCTGTACCCTGTAAAGTGTTAAAGCACTTTCAATAAGAAGTTATAACAATAATAATAATAAATTTATATTCATTTTGAGATTACTGTCCCTTTGGAATAATAACAGATTCAACATTGGGCTTTAGACCCTAAAGCATTCATAAATAATACACAAAAAGGTAACAAAGACTATCGAGCCGTTTTAACAAGGAGAAGCCGCTACAACAAGGAAATAATATTTCATGAGACTTAATCCTATAATACTTAATATATAATATAATAATACTTAATAATAGCTTCTTCGCATTTAATATAAATTGATCTTAGTTACCAAGTCGCAAATTCTGCTGAAATCTCTTAGCTTTTCTGTGTCTTGAAACAGATCTTTATGCGGAAAGGGAAGAAATATTTTGAAATATTCAGCATTGAAACATTATTGCGTGTGATACAAGTAGAGTGGTATGTCATTAATGTATTTAGATAACAAATACTGTTAGCGGCAAGGAAGAACCTGGCAGAAAGCCGTAGGAAAGATTCATTGTCTTAAAAAGAGATTTTCAGGAATTTTAAAAAAGTGTAAGAGGTCGGGAAAGAATGATTTCAATGCAATCTTATCACTTCTGTAACCGAAACTATACATTAACAATACATCAATTGCGCGCGCCAAAAAGGTAATTAAACCTTTATTTTTTTTATTTCGAAGATGTTCTTTTTCTCATCAAATATACTTGCCGTAATTGTTTAATACGGGCACCCCTGAAGTTGTGTAAACAATAATATTAAAATTTGACCAATGTTTCTTAAATTATCCACTTAAACGACTGAGTCTAATTTCACTTTTAAAATGGCATAATCACATAATTTAACAATGGAGTTAAAAAAAAAACCGAACATACCTCATCGATGATGTTTAGGAGCGCTTGCCTGAACGATTCCTTAGATTCTGCTTGCTCGGCCATTAACTTTCTAAAAAGTTCTATGACATTATAATATAATATTTTCCACATGTGCTGTTCCACGTTCTCAACTGCACAAAACCTCAGGTCATTTAGAATCATTGCTTTAAACGCTTCCTTAAGAAAAGTCCTTAAATGAGAAAAAAAAATACATTCATAAAATTACAAATGTTATAAAAAATTTACAAAATAAGAATATCAATCTTTAAACTTTTCAGAAGAACAAACCGGAGTATTTTGTTATTGAAACTATTACTGTCACCCTAATCTTTAAGTTATTAAGACAGATTAGCCATAGAATGATTCTGGCATTTACATTTAAGTGTCGTCATGGTAACAGGTTGGCCAAAAAGTTTTTGTCGTCACGAAACTTCAAGCAGTCTAATATGTAGCTAACTTCAGTCCGTCCCTTGCGAGTGCGCTCTCGTCAGATACTAGACACTTCAACGTAGTTTGATGCGAAATTCCGACGAGACTGATTGTAATTTGTGTGTTTAAGATCATCTTGAAAATGGAAAACCAAAACGAACATTATCGACACCTCATGCTTTTTTATTTTAAAAAAGGCAAGAAAGCAGTGGAATCTTGCAGGAAGATATGCGCTGTATACAGAGAGGATGCTGTTACTGAACGTGTGTGCCAGAAGTGGTTTTCAAGATTTTGATCGGGAAATTTTTCGGTTCAAGACGCACCTCGCTCTGGCTGGCCAACTGAGATTAACAGCAACAAAGTGAAGGAATTAGTCGACACCAACCCTGTTATACAACTAGGGAGATCGCAGTTATCCTCAAAATATCCAAATCAAGTGTTGAAAACCGTCTGCATCAACTTGGCTATGTGAGCAGGCTCGATGTTTGGGTTCCCCATCAACTTAGTAAAACGAACCTCGCCCAAAGGGTTCTCATCTGCGACTCGTTGCGGAAACATGAAGAAAAAATTCCTTTTTTGAAGAGAATGATGACAGGGGACGATAAGTGGATCGTCTATAACAATGTGGCATGGCGCAAACGCTCATGGGGGAAGCGCGGCGAATTACCACAAGCAACCCCCAAAGCAGGACTTCACCCAAAGAAGGTTATGCTCTCGATTTGGTGGGATTGGAGGGATGTTGTCTTTTACGAACTTCTTCCCACAAACAGGACCATCAATTCGGATGTGTACTGTGACCAGCTGGACAAATTAAATGCAGCGATCCACCAGAAGCATCCAGAACTAGCCAACCGTAAGGGGATTGTCTTCCATCACGACAATGCCAGACCGCACACTTCTTTGCAGACGCGGCAGAAGTTACTGGAGCTTGGTTGGGAAGTTTTGCCGCACCCTCCATATTCGCTCAACCTTGCACCTTCAGATTTCCACTTGTTTTGGTTCAAAATTCATTGAATGGACAGACCTTCAACTCTGAAGATGTAAAAATCCACTTGGAAATTTTTTTTGCCAGTAAAGACAGGAAATTCTTTGAGCATGGAATTATGAATCTGCCCATGCGATAGCAGAAGATACTGGAATAAAACGGCAATTATATCATTGATTGAATAAATCGCTTTGTGTTAAAAAGTTGTGTCTCATTTTCTCTTAAAAACCGAACGGACTTTTTGGCCAACCTATTATTAATATAAAAATAAATGCGTAAAAATAATTCTACCTTATTAATTGCATTCGGTCCCAATACTTGAGTACTTCACCTGTGGACAGTAAGTACTGAAGCTCACCGTCGGCCTGTTCAAGAGAGCGGATCATAGTTGGGTTGTGTGCTGCCTGAAAACTATTAAACAAGCTTGTAAAATATATAACTATTTATTTAAAAATTACTTAAAGAATAATTTTAAACATTAAATTAACGGAGGGGGAGACTACTATCAAACATGAGTGATCACCTTTCATCCTTCCGTCTACGTAGTGGCCATTAATATTATACATTTGATATCCAATTTTAAAGCCATATTCAACACCCCGGATTATATGAATAGGAAATTAAGATATTATGAATGGAACTTTTGGGACATCCCAAAAAATGAAATGTAAAAAAAGTAGGTCCCGTTTCACAAACGTCTAAGATTTCTCAAGTCACAGTTTAGAACCTAATTAAAGTTCTGATTTTTTTCCCCTATGTTGAAGAAAAGATTACAGACTAGTAGCACAAAAGATATTTAGAAAAATCTACTTTTGGGAGTCAACAATTTAAGTCACATGATAAATGTCATTTAAAACTATTCCAACAGGTTCTTTTGTTGTTTTTTTTTAGCTATTATGATTTTTTCTATTTGTTGAAAAGGCAATTTTGAGATGGTAAAAAAAAAAAATTGTACATCAAAATCATTTGATAATTTTTTAACAAGCTCACATGAAGTATAGCTCGAGAGTTTCACATTCACATCTTTTATTTCCTTAATGCGTATATTTTTTAATTCAATGAAATTAGATAAACCATAAATTATGACTAAGGTATAAGCTAATTTGAGGAAACTATTGAGCAAAGATACAATTTACATATTGTTGGTATTATTCACCTCACCTATTGCACAGCATTGTAAATATAAAATTTAAGAAACAAAAGATATAGAAATACTATAGAGAATCATTATTATCCCCAAAAAAATACAGTGACAAAGTCAAGATACAAACGCATGACCTACCTCCTGGATCTCGTTAGGTGATCATTCCGATTCTCTGTCACTATATTTCTTCTTAGGCTAATTAATAACTATAGAACTATCGGGATTACAGACAGCTACCATAAATTTTGAAAATAATAATATTAAATAGATGACTCACTTCTCACTGAAAGGATTGTACCAAACAGGTTTAGAATTAGTCATCTGCTCCGCCGTGTTTGCATTGACGAGTTGCGGAAGTTCTGGATAGTTCCCGTTGCAGATATATTTCTGGTCATCGTCGGAAGGTGCCCTTGTGGAGGACACCATTATTGGTTTGTCAGGATTGCTTGGATCGTATAGTTTTCTGTGAAATGCAGGTTGGGGTGGGGGTTGCCAATTTCTCGATGGTGGGCTGTGGTTTTCAACGATAGGCTGTGGTAGGATAAGAATGCCTGCTTGCTTCCCGCTTGGGTTGCAGTTGGTTCGATCTTTCTCACGACTGTTCTCTTGCACTTGTTCACGGCGCCAATTGCTCTCATCCAGTCTTGGTATTTTCTTATCATCTTTACTCTTCCCACGATTTCTGCTGCCGTTGTCTTCTCCTCTCCCATGTCTAGTTCTTCCATTCCCATGATATCTGTCTCCTCTGTCTCTTCTTTCCAAACTGCTTTGTCTACTCCAGTTGTCGCAGGAAGAGTTCTTTCTGCTTCTTGGAAATCTGTTATTTAATATGTTTTCTTGCCGATCAATGCTGCTTTGCCGGCTTCGGTTATCGCAAGACGAATTTTGCCTACTGCGGCAATTGTTGCTACTCCGTTCTCGCCAATTTTTTTCATCTATGCTGTTGCCTTGACTGTAATTTGTAACACTGTCCACAGATCCTCGACGTACTAAATTTGTACTTAGACGCTCATGACTACCACTCCTAAAAAAACAAAACATAAAAAAATTAATTTGATAGTAGATACAGTCATATTCAAATATTTTGTCAGTAATATGACTACATTTAAAAAGGTTTTGTTAGGTTTTTTTTTTTTTTTTTTTTTGCAAAACCAGAAACCCTTATGTTTTGACCCAAAGATATCTAATTTAACATGGAGTGCCCATTCGATGGTCCAATGACACGAAAACACGAAAAATACTGCCGTCTCTTTGCCAACATGGTTTAAGTACCATTAATTTATCCAATTTAACAAATGATATTTTAAGACAATTTACTTATCTATAAATAATTATTAATAATAGAGGGATTTATACAATGAATTTGACTAAATAAAATGGTATATTTGATGATGTATATGATATATTGTTGTGATATTAGAGATTGTGGAGTTTTTATATAATATTTAATCCAACTTACCAAGAAGGCAAAATAAAAACAAGTGAGAGTGTATAAAAAAAACAAAGGATAGTATAGTTGTTGTTGTATCATGAGGAACACACACAAAATTACTCTCTAGTTTTAGCCAGTTATAATTAGTTGTTGTTGTGGTTCTGAGAGAACACACACAGTTAGACTCTGGTTTTGGGATCGGCCTGTGATACATGTCAGCTGTAAATTGTGAGTCAGAAAGAATTTAAAATTTCTTTTGGTAAGTGGTATTGGACGTGGCAGAACCAAGAAGAGCCATTGCAAGAAAAGAAAAAGAATTGATTTGGTTTGGAAATAATTGATGAGGATAAAAGAAGAAGAAGAAGCAAAATTGTAAACAAGTATTTGTAAATAATTAATTTATGTTTTTTTGTTTTTTTTGTAATTAAATTCATCTTTTTGCCAGGTTTATTTTTGTTAATAGAACCTAATAGTAAATAGAAAATAAAATAAATTTAAAGTTAACAATAAAACTAAAATATTTGAAGAACATAATAATATATTTAAATATCTTATATTATAGAAATGATACATATTTAAATATCTTATCATACCATTCCAGCCAATCTAGATCTCAGTAAGTAATTCAAAGTTACATGGCCTTGTATTTTTTTTTTTCTGTTAGTTTTGTTCCCCCGAAATCCCCTTGTTAAAAAATTATACATCTATTTACATTATACAGTATATTTATATGTCTATATTTTATATAATTTTTATTACTAAACATTATTAATATTTTGATTGGGAAGTTGTCCACTGGGCACAGTGGCTAGAGCACCCAACAGAATATTGGAGAGGTCCTAGGTCCTAGGTTTGTGCCCCAACCCTTTTTTTTCTTTTTCTTTGGCTTTATTATTAATAATTAATGATAATAGTGGGATCTATAACGCAACAAAATTTACTATACTATTTCTCTATAATTGTATTAAGGTAAGTTCGTCTTTTTAACTGTAATACAAATCATTAAAACTGTCAAGCAATAATATTTTTCTGACTTTTCCTCAAGTGATTCACTCTGTAAACTGTTTCTTAAATCTAACCCAACACTTAACAAGAAATGAAAAATTAAAAGTTACCTTTCAGTTTTATCCTTAGCCACGGCCCTGAAAGAAGAAAAAAAAATCATTCAAAAGAAATGAAATGAGACGGTACATGGGAAAGTGTATTTTTATAAAACCAGCTGTTGAATCATCAGTTTAGAATCTCAAAAGAAACTTAAAAAGACTGGATTTAGATGTGAGTAGCAAAAAGGTAGAAGAAAATTTGGGGAACACAAGGAGTTCATGGTTCACACACTCGGACAAGGAAGCCGATCTGTGGTACATCGTGAGGGCACTGCTGCAAGTCACGAGAACCTATAGGACCGTTTCTTTTGGAGCGGTCCAGATACTAGCAGCGGCAGCCCTAATAGACTTGATTCTCCAGGAACGCCTCCTAGCTAAGGTGAAGAGAGGACATCTAAAAGAGCTTCCCCCTCCGCTTCGCAGGTTAATTAAAGAAGAACCTAGGAAGTGGAGGGACTATCTTAGTGACTGGGCCAATGAGGTTTGGAATCCCAGGTGGAGTAATACCACGAAAGGGAGTACACTAAGGAAGTACTTCCCCTCGTCCAAGGACAGGCTGAGGGCAAAGTGGGTCTCCTCTGACTACTGGAGTTTTCAGGTGCTATCGGGACATGGCAGATTTCGTTCCAAGCTTTACGAGCATAAAAGAGCTGCGGACCCCGATTGCCCACATAGCGGGGATAGAGATACCGCAGAGCTCACCTGTCAAGCCTTGGAACAAGCAAGAGCACGGATGCTTCGCTTAATTGGCCAGTAAAACTTGGATGAGTCAGATTTGGCGTTACTGGTAGACAAGGAGGAGAATTAGCCTTCCTCATCTTTGTCCATAAGTGGAAGCAGCTGCAGGGATCACCACCTCCAGGGGAGTGATGCAGGTTCAGCAGCCGTAATATCGGGGGTGCTCATCAAGAATGGTCCTCAACATCGAGCGAGACCCATGAGGCTCAATCCCAAAGGCCATGAACGTTATGTAACTATAGTTTAAAAGTGGGAAGATGCAAGAAGCAGGTATGAGGAAAAGTTAACGTTTAAAAGCATTACTTTTTCATAATACAACCAATGATAAAGTATAAAATGTAATTTGCTAAATATGAACAATCATTACACTACTTTTTGTACATAAAATATATTTTATTTACAATTTTAAAATATATTTTAAAAAATATAATGTAGAACCTTTATAATTATATATAATTTACAGTGATGGGTAGAATAGTGTATTGACTGATGTGTGAAATGACCTGTTACGACTGATAAAATCAGACAACGGATTACCTGACATAAGGATACATCGCTCATAGAACTCACGCACTAGTACCTAAAATATTCCTCTCCCTCAATGTTACTACGTGTTAACCCAGCCCCAAGATGCTTATTGGTTGCTTGTGGAGGACCTGATAACACATAATCGCCGTATTTGTCCATTATTAATTCTATTTCAGGGCCTAAACATCGCAACAGTTTTGACATTTTCCCTCAATGGTGGGTGGTAATATTTAATAAAATAAATGGAAACAAAATAGAAAAGATTATTTACTTGAAAAATATTTCTGGGTTAGCGGGAGGCATGCTTGGTACAATTATACTTAAGCAAATATACCGTTTTTTTCTTTTTTTTCTCTCTTTTGGGTTTGGCGGAGCTGGCTCGGCAAAAGATTCTCTTGAGTTAGAACGGGACAGTTGGCTGGAGTCCTGCTGCTCGCACCTTTCAACTTCAGCAGCCCAATCCTGGACGAAGAATATCCATTCACTATCATTAATTTTAAATCCAGCTAAAGCTACTACATCCTTACATTGATGAGAATGTTAATGTCAATCGTATAAATTAGTTTAAATAAATAAAAAAAATGAGTTAAAAGAAAATGTAACAATTCCAAGACTTACATATGTTTAAAAATATTAGCATATCAACATAACATCAAGATCTACAAAAATCAACATACAGTAAAAAAAAATATGTATTATTGATTCAATGCTTGATAAATTCTCACAACTTCTCAACATCCTGAATTAAATTATTTTTGGCTGTAATTGACCTTGAAAAGTTATAAAATTGAATTTCAATTAAGAATATATCATAATCAAACCACAAAATATTGTACTAAATACTAAAAAAACTATTTTATTAATTAAGATAATTAGTTTGGAAAAAAATTGGAATGACATGTTTCTTCACTAACACATTTATCAAGTTAAACATGATATGTAAATAAAAAAAAATGCTAAAAATTAATTAGGTTAATATTTATGAACAAATTTTACCGTGCAACTGATAATAAAACCATCATTAAACAAAATTTGGAATGAAAATTTTTTTCGGGGAGTAAATATTTAGTTTTCAGCTGTATATTATGGTTTAAGATAAACTAATACTAACTTACTCTAATGTAATACGGTTATTTCCTTAAATTTTTAATGACTTAAATCACAAAAATAGGAATAGAATATTTTTTTCCGTGGACAGATGAAACAAGTAAAATATAAATTTTTAGTATTATATACAGAATATAAAAAAAATAAACATTATCCATGGAAATAATTACTACTATAAAACAGAATGGCAACATTTCTTCATATGTTAACTACCATATGTTGTTTTTTTATGAGTATGGCCCTACCTACCAATGTCAATAATAATCATTAATTTTTAGTAACTATCAAACTAGAAGATAAAATTTACATTTTGACAGTTCAATGGTCCGTTCACTCACATGACTGAACAAACAGTTTACAAAGTAAGGTTTGTTTTCTGCTCATCTCGGAACAAATATTATTCTAGAATTTTCTAATCAGACATCAAGTCTTATGGCAATTTCTAATATGAATACACTTTTAAAACAGCATCTGGAATTCCTAGTTTTGGGGAAATTTATCTTGTGGCGATTAAACATTTTGTAATGAATTATGTCATAAGCGACTTACCACTACCTACCACTTATACACGTTTATCACAGATCTATACGTCTTCACAGGTGTTATTATTCTTTATCGAACTTAGTGTTGCTTAAAACAATTTGTATATAATTTGAACACAGCCCTTGCCCAGCTCGCCAAGATTGATAGTAAGCACTTTTGTTAAGAAATTGAAAATGCATGAAAACCGTAAAATTATACAAAAGGATTAAAGAATCTTAGCCTCCAGAAATAAATGTAGAAGCATTAGATAAGTTATTTACGATTTTCATGTCTACTGTTATAGCCATTGGTCTAATTTGTAACGTAACCTTCTGCGTTTGTTGATAACTTTTTTAGATCGTGTCAAGGTATAAACTAAGAGCAAATTTGAATTTCAGAAGAGAATTAATAATTAAAATTCATCTATACACATTCAACACTGTCGATACTGAATATTCTAATAGATAATATTAAATTACATCTGTGATTTTTAATCGCCTGGACCATTTAATTTTCAAAATATTGGCTATCACAGTTTACTTCCCTTTTGTAAGTTGCCATAAATGGGTCTTGGCACCTGCACTAGTAATAAATGACTAATTTAATCAATATTATCCATTTGAATAATCAATATTTGTAACAATAACAAATTGTATCGTACAATTAAATTGAAGATCGATATAATTAAAGAGACTAATTTATCATTTTTGGTGAATAGACCATTGAACTGGTAGGGCAGACACTAAATGAAGAAAAGTGAAAAAGTATTGAGATAAAATTTTCTCATAGTTCAGAACAACTGAGTTATGGCACTAAATTTAAATCAATTTCAAATGTTAAACAAGAATATTCAGAGATCCGGATTAGAAAAATGTATTGTAACAATTCTATTTCATAAGTCATTAGCATTATTTAGTAATAATGAATTTAAGAAAAAAACTTACAATTACATTTTCTGCATCGGAATTTTCAGCTTGCTCCGTCTTATCTCCATAATTTTCAATTATACGGGTTCTATTATCCGTCTTTTCTTTGTTATTTACTGCATGAGACCTTGAAGTAGAATCGACTATTTCTCTAAATACCCTGCTCTCCTTTTCATTGTGTTTTATTTCCTGTTTTGGAGGAGTTGAATTTGTTCTTTTGTCACCTGGTGCATTTTCAAACTGACCATCTTTCAGCTTTTCAGGAGTGAGAGACCTAGAAAATCTCGACGGCTCAAACAGCTCCTCATGATATTCTCTAGTTAATCTCCCTCTACCTTTCGAACGTCCAGAAATTGGTAAAGTTTTTGACCATTCTGAAAATCCTTTTGACGATTTATTATCCAGTAATCTATTATTCATATTTTGTTCATTATTATTGTGGCTTCCAGGTTTTCCTTGGAATGTTAAGCTGCTTCCGTTCCAGCTAGAGTTGTCTACTGATGATGGTGGAGTTGGATTAGACATACCTTGTTCTGCCATAAACTTCTTTTGTAACCTTGGGGGAAGAAGATCGAAAGATGGACCATACTTTGTGTTGCCTTTATTTAAACTTCCCCGCCTGCCCATTGGAGGTTTTGAATTATTTTTCTCCGGGGCAAAGCTGGAAGTGTCGATGCTCCTTAGATCTCTCAACCTGTTTTCATGATGCGACAACGGCAATGACCTAGGCTCAGAACCATGACGTAATAGTCTGTTCTTTGAACTGTTACCGTCTTTCTCTTCATTGCAGAGAGACTCACGGGATCTATATTTTTGAAGTGGGTGGTAACTTCTTTCCTCACTGTCGTCTTCAATGAAACAGCTTATAGATTTTTTCTTTCTATCACGTCTCTTTCCATTTCTATCTTGATTCCTGTTGTCTCTTTTTGGCATTGATTTGCTCAAATCACAGTTCCTACCGAAATCTTCATCGTGTTGTATTTCTGGCTTCTCTTGACTTCTTGATTCTTGTTCTTTCAGACGATTCTGTACTGGTTTCGGTATATAAATTTCACAATCTGGTTTTCTGTTTCTTCTTAAATTATCACTATTTCTCGGTCCGTTTTGACATTGTGACGATGTTATGCCAACCTTTTGGAACTTTTCAGTAATCATATTAATGTCTGATGTTCCTTCTGTAGAAGGGCCACCTGTCCTATACTCTGCGACGCTTCTATATACATCTTCACCTTGAGACATATCATCTTTCCCTGATTTGCGTAGAGGACCACTTCCAGGTGTGTATATCTCACGCTGAAACTTTCTTCTGCGAGAAAACTTCTCATATTCTGTCATGTCAGTAACAATGTCACTGTTCCTAGAAAAAAAATCCATTTGTTAAAAAAAAAAAAAATCTATTTTCTTTTCCACATTAACGTCGAAATTGATAACTATTCATTCATGCCAAATTATGATTGATAACTGCGGATAACTCCAAACTACAGATCAGTTATCAGATCCTTACGCTTATTGTTAAGCATATTATTAGACAATCGTTAAAAAATCGTTAAAATATTGAAAAAATACAAAAAAGCATTCCACTATGTGCACTATTGACGGAATAACTAATATTAAATGTGAAAAAAAATGAAGAAATAAATAAAATCTGCGTACTTAAACCTTTGTAAACATCATAACAAAACCTTCCTAGGTCGAAATTCATCAGAGACCATTGGCTGCTGCTAGCGCCCTCTTCAAAACAGCAAACCCTCAACAACTAAATTACAGATAAAGAATTTGATAAGAAATCTTTAATTAAACGCAATTGAGACAAACATTGCTTTAAGATAGTATTACTAAATGATATATCTAATTCTTATTTTAATAAAATGTAATAGTACTCGCCCTTGTAAAAATAAATAAATAAGTTTATAATCTTTCCCGAAGAAAGCAACTTAACAATTAATGAAGAATACAATTATCAATAAAATTTTTATACAAGTTAATGTTTAAATAACTATAGTTTAACAAACATTGAAGCTAAACCATGATAAAGTTTAATTATAATTGTTGATAGTGCACTCTAATTAAATTAAAGAGCATGTTTAATAATCAGAGTTAAGTTCATAAGCAATAATAATTGAAACTTTTCTTTTTCCGACAAACGAACCGTCGACGAACAATGGAATACATTTTAGTCAACTCATTGGTTTTTAAATAACTCAATCAATAATGTAATAATGAAAACATGGCTTTGTGCTTATAGCTGCGTTATTTGTATTTACTTTTCAATAACAAGACGTAGTACTTGGTTTGTTGTAAACAAAAAAAAATGTCATTCAGCCTGAAGACCCTGAAATTTCTTTCAGTTTAACTTTTTGTTTTATTGTCTTTGTTCAGGGCAACGTTTCTTTGTTCTCATATCCGAATAACAATCGACCCCATTATCATGAAAACATATCACTTAGCTCGAAAGCTAATCTCGTTGTTATCGTTGTTGAAGTTAATTTTTTTTAATTGAATTCAAAAGAATCTTAATTTAATTTCAATCTAAGAGACTTGCGTACTATCCCACGTACTATTCCCACAAACAAAAAATACCAATATCAATGGAGCAACATTTTATTACCAATAAATTCCTGCTATTATTTATTATCCATGAAACAAAAAATCAACAATCTCTTAAATACACGCGAATAATACATTTTTTTTTTTTGTAAAAATTGAAACGCACTTTGTTATATGTTAATTATACTCGGTAATTTAAATACTTAAAAAATATGAACTGTTGTAATTATATCTTGATAAATCTGAACTTGATATGTTATGATAACACATCGTTTTGCCAAATGTTACTTTTTTGTTTCTTTAATAATTTATTCATTGAAATGTTTGCATGCTATCAATAAATAGTATTTTTAAAAGTGCTTAGAAGTTCAGTTTAACAGTTAATATGAGGGGGGGGGGAAATGTTGCTTGCGAGTAGATTATACAAATTAATCCATAGGTTAAATAATTAGAGGAGAGTATTTTAAAAGAAAATGAAAGGAAAGCATTATTATGAAGTACAAGAAGTATATAAAGGGTGTCCCAGAATTAACGCAAGATTTGAATTAATAGAAAACACGGTTTTTAGTATTTTTGTTATTTTTTTATTGAATTATAAAGTAAATAGGATAGGGTTATTTATGGAATAACACACCGGGCAAATGGCCTCCACGACTTTGCTGGCACATACGCACTCTTTTGTCGAAATTTTCCATGACCTTTTGGCATAAATGTGGTTGAATTTCGTTGATGCAGCGTTGAATTTCCTCTTTTGATGCGCGGGTGGATGTGGGCTTTTTGACATACACCTTTGACTTCAAATAACCCCATAAAAAGAAATCTAAAGGTGTTAAATCACACGATCTAAGGGGCAAATTCTGATCACCGAAACGAGAGAGTAAACGACCTGGAAATGTCTCATGCAGTATTTGAATTGTTTCATGGGCTGTATGGCATGTGGCACCATCATGTTTAAACCACATATTGGCCTCATCAATATCATCCATTTCGGCACAAAGAACTGTGTTATGAATTTTCAACAACACTCTCACGCACTGCTTCGATATTGACATTTGAACGGCTTGTTTTTGGACGACCAGTGTGTTTAGTGTCTCCAACTGATCCAGTCTCCCTAAATTTTTCAATTAATCTCTTCACAGTTGATAAAGTCAAAACACTATTCCGACCATATTTTGTATGAAATTTTCGAACTGCGGCCGCTAAACTTTCATTATCTTTGAGATGTTCAATGTTCAACAATAAAGACACGTTGTTCTATCGTGTAACGCTCCATTTTTACTAACCCTAAACTGTCAGCTGTCGAATTGTTTTTTTTTTTTTAGGGTTTCCAGCACAAATGGTGGCAAATTCAAATCTTGCGTTAATTCTTGGGCACCCTTTATTTTCCCCATGATCGGTAGGGTCTGTACGATGCAGACGAGTGGAGAGGTTTGCGTTCTTGTATGTATCATTTTGATTGAGGGGAATTGATAGAGAAAACGAAAATGAGTGTTTCTGAGGATCTAGATAAAGGTCTGGAATAAAATAGATTTCTTTGAATAATATTTGAGGGTAATTGTAGTGATAAGATTGTAACCAGAAGATGTACGAGTAGGAACTTTGTGAATTACTGAGGCTGCTTCCTTGGGATGGAAAGCAGGTAGCATACTTTTTGGTATAATCAAAACAAGTTCTCCCGACATTAATACTACAACTTAAATGTTCTGAAATAATTTGAATTAAAGCTATAAGTTATGCGGCCTGCCCTATAAGATATTTTAATAACAATAGAGGTGGCTTCTCATAATTTGTAAGCTCTGGCTGTTGTTTTTTTTGTCTGATAGAAATAGACGCTTCTTTATAAAACCACTGTACCTTCTTGAAAGTATAGAACATTAATAATTATTAGCAATAGAAGAAATTTTTTGGCAGAGACGGAGGTCGAGTTCGGCAACTGTCCAATATTTCAGCCCTGACGATCTAAAACCCCAGCTAATCCTGAACGACCGGCAAAAAGATCGATACTATAACTGACAATCGCTTAGTCATAGAGGAGTAACAACACTTGTTTGAAGAGTATAAAGAATTTCCCAAGAGTCATCGAAGTATTTCTAACCTAACGGAATTTGGCTTTTGAACAAGACCATAATAAAATTCTTGTTTTGCCCTTATTCTCCTGCCACCATGCTTATTCCAACATACTCGCTCACTTACAACACCTCAGCATCCTTCTTTCAAACATGAACTTATATCAGTTTTATAATGATATTATTAATATATATCATACTAAGAGCAAGTAGAAGAGGCATGAGCAAAACTTCATGGAAGTCACTGATGGTTCCCTGTTATTTTTAAGTAAGCAACCGCATCCCTCCAAGACCTCCCTACTTCCCAGAATCTTATCCTTTTCTTATACATATATGTCTCAGCTTTAGCCCCAGACCCCACTTGTGCCTAGACATTCTGCCCAGTATGTAGTAACGTAACTCTTAATATTTTTATATACAGTGGATTATTCGTATTTCCGGCTAATTCGTACAAATTTCCTGGCCCCCAGAGAATATCCCGTTAATTGGTATAAAAACAATGCATTTCATTCCCCTCGGCAATTTGTCTTATTTTTATGCTCAGGTCACTTAAAACGCCTTTATAATACGTATTTCCAGCTAAAAAGCTTCGTTAATTCGTACGTAGAGAGCAGAATGAGTGCGAGATAAATGTTTTCTATGAAATCCCATATGTAATTCGTACTCTTTTTACTGAAAGGAAATAAGGAGAGGAGACAGGGAAAGTTTTAGGAATTGTACTAAGCTTTTCTTTCGTTTCTACACTTCAGTCTCGTTTTCGTTATCGTTGTGGCATGTTACCATGCCTCCGAAAAAATTTAGCCGATCTATTAAAGAGAAACAACAAATCATAAACTCCGTGGCCAGTGGCTTTAACTAAATTGACGTATCCAAGCGTTTTAACGTCCCTCGTTCCACGATCACATCAGTCCTGAAGAACAAGGACAAAATCACTTCCCAGACATCAAGCAGCAAAGCAAAACGCTTCAAGACTGGTGATTACCCACAACTTGAAGAGAACTTAAAAAAGTGGTTCGCGCAAGTAAGGACTTCAAATGTACCAGTTGGAGGAAATATACACAAAAAATTACGGATTTTTTTCGTACAAATTATTGGTGTTTATTTAATCTAGAACATAAGTATGTACATATTTTTTATTGCATGTATTGTTTATTGTTTAGTTTAGTATTAAGCAGTGGTTTTTGCATAGTTTTTATCCTTACTACATTGTACATACTTCTTAAATATATACATGTTTGCATTAATACGTTTTTTAATTTTGTACTCCCGATAATTCGTACCAAACTGTCTGTCCCTTGACAATACGAATTATCGGGATTCTACTGTACTTCATAATGAAGCTTTTCTTTTAAATGACTCTCCTCTACAAAGATTATTTAACTGATCGATCCCCAATTAGTACTCTTTACTGGTTTTCTAATAAATAAATAAAAGATAATGTGAGAATTAAATTAAATAATGAACCAATTTTTTCACAGGTGACTGGCCTAACCTATGTGGCAGTTTTGAAAATCCAGCGTTTTATTTTTTTTTAATCGAAATATGTTCAACATGTAAACATTTTTTCCCTCAGAATTGTAAACAATGAAAAGTTATATTTTTCACAAAATCCTTTGTAATAAATTGACGAAGGGGGAGAAGAATGGAAGCTATTTCGACCCTACTCATGGAGGGAAAGCTGTGAGTAGATGTACATACTTCTTTGAGCGTTTTGTATTTGTGCTTGTAAGTCGGTGATAGTCACCAATTCACCAAGAGCGGGAATATTTATTCCCACAGTAAACGAATGAATAAGATCGACGCCGAACATTGACAAATACAGCCGAATCGAAGAGATTCGACCTGATCATTCATTGACAGGGAAATATTCCCTTATTCGCAGCGTACTAATTAATTTTGAATCGACATACAAAAGGATAACTAAACTAAATACTTCTTTGTATTTTTGATCGATAGTAAGTATTTACTCACTTCCGGCGCTAGGTTCACTGACAATAAGTCCTAGCGAGATTGGCTTTGCTATTCTGGAATCTAATTGTCGTCAAACAATTTCTGATTTTTACTCAGTAATTTTTTCAAAGGAGTTGAGTTTTAAAAAGAATAAATGTGTTGAAGAATGGACATTTACTCGATTCTAGTAGCCATAACTTAAATTAAACTAAACAACTTTCACTAACACTGGCTAAAAAGAATTAACAAAATTTTGTTAATCATGGGCATTTATTTATTCTTTTACATTAACCAATCAGTTAAAAGAAATATACTTTCAATCATGTTAGCTGACAAAATATATATACAATAATAGTACCCTAATATTTATTACAAACTACCCGCAACATTTCCAGTTTAAAAACCTCGTTAATTCGTACTGTTTCAAGAAAGGGAAAGAGGACAGTGAGAGACCAGAGAGCAGAAGAGTGCGAGATAAATGTTTTCTATGAAATCCCATATGTAATTCGTACTCTTTTTACTGAAAGGAAATAAGGAGAGGAGAGGGGGAAAGTTTTAGGAATTGTACTAAGATTTTCTTTCGTTTCTACAGTTCAGTCTCGTTTTCGTTACCGTCGTGACACGTTACCATGCCTCCGAAAAAAGTTAGCTTCTCTATTAAAGAGAAACAACAAATCATAAAGGCCGTGGCCAGTGGCTTTAAGCGAGTTGACTTTGAGTAGTTATATCTGATGAGTGGCTTAAGCATCTTGGCAGCCACATAGTGAACAATGTTCAAATGTTTGAAGTATAGGGTGTCCCAGAATTAACGCAAGATTTGATTTAAATAGAAAACACAGTTTTTAGTATTTTAGTTGTTATATTTTTATTGAATTATAAAGTAAATAGGATAGGGTTATTTATGGAATAACACATCGGGCAAATGGCCTCCACGACTTTGCTGGCACATACGCACTCTTTTGTCGAAATTTTCCATGACCATTTCGCATAAATGTGGTTGAATTTCCTCTTTTAATGCGCGGGTGGATGTGGGCTTGTTGATACACACCTTTGACTTCAAATAACCCCATAAAAAGAAATCTAAAAGTGTTAATAAATCACACGATCTAGGGGGCCAATTCTGATCGCCGAAACGAGAGAGTACACGACCTGGAAATGTCTCATGCAGTATTTGAATTGTTTCATGGGCTGTATGGCATTTGGCACCACCTTGTTGAAACCACATATTGGCCCCATCAATATCATCCAATTTCGGCACAAAGAATTGTGTCTACGACGTCGAATTGATGATCCTGGATTTTCAACACTCTCACGCACTGCTTTGATATTGACATTTGAACAGCTTGTTTTTGGACGACCAGTGTGTTTAGTGTCCCCAACTGATCCAGCCTCCCTAAATTTTTCAATTAATCTCTTCACAGTTGATAAAGTCAAAACACTATTCCGACCATATTTTGTTTGAAATTTTCGAACTGCGGCCGCCAAACTTTCATTATCTTTGAGATGTTCAATGTTCAACAATAAAGACACGTTGTTCTATCGTGTAACGCTCCATTTTTACTAACCTTAAACTGTCAGCTGTCCAAATTGTTTTTTTTAGGGTGGCCAGCACTTTACTGCACAAATGGCGGCAAATTCAAATCTTGCTTTAATTCTGGGACACCCTATATATTAAGTGGATATTTCCGTTCACTGCTTATTTAATCTTGGAAAGTATAGCATTTGTAGCAGAGCAGTACGTGGCATTAAACGCAATAATTTAAAAAAAAAAAAAAGATCTTTATCCCTTCAAGAAGAAAACCCGCAGACCATTTTTTCCACCAATTTTCTTTTTTTTTTTAAATTAGATATTTTTTTTCAAGTAGCTTGGTAAGCCTTCGAAAGTTAGTTATCACTTTGTTGCTTCTCATATAACAATGTTGCAGTCAACCGAGATTGACAAATAATCAAATTTACAAAACAATGTTACCAGAACGACTATAGAGGAATCAGTGTCATGACAATCACAGGTCGGTTCAAAGCAGTTAAAATATTCACCTTTATAAATGAAGCTATGAATGCAAGGGAAAATATTGCATTTACGCTGGGATTTCTACAGTTGAGTCACTGAAAGAAATGACTAGGGTAGTTAGGGTGGTGAATTGACCAATTTATTCCATTCCAGCATTCTCCGTCCAGTTGTATACTTCCCATCAATATTATAGTTATGTCGTTTTTTTTCATAAATATTTACCTACCTTTCTTTTAATAATAGCAATTGCAAATATAATTAACAAGCAAAATTACCCGAGATTGTCTGGGATCAAGAGAGGAAAACTCTCGTTGATGTATGTAAAAATTAATAAAACATAAGAGTTAGACAATTTTTATTTTTTTTCAGTATTTTTATTTTTATAGGAGCCATCCAATAGATTTGATCAGCTGCAAATTTTCGAAAGACTGCAACCAGATTTTAACCGGCGCCGCTGATGGGATTTTGAGAAAAGTTGACTACATCGACTTGACAATGACGGGTATCTACGTCGATTCGCAGATAGAAAATTCTTCTAGCCCAGTCACTTCTATAAAATTTTCTCCTTTCAGTGAAGCGTGTTTGGCATCATGTAAGTAGTGTAATACACAGCTCCTAGCTTATTGTTTCCTGCAATTTATTATTATTTTTTTTACAAACTCCACATTAACAGCCATAAAGGTTGATAAATACAGATGCTGAGGGCTTCGTAAAGTACTGGAACATACATAGAGGTGAATGTATGAAGACAATCGAGGAGAAAAACCAAATATTAGGTTTGGGTGTTAGCCCTGTCCAGCGCATCTTCGCCACAACTGCAGATAACGCGAAACTCAGCGTCTACGATTTGGAAACTGGCAGTTTAAGGCGAACCCTTGAATCAAGGTATATATAAAATATTTTTTGTATGGTTAAAAGAGATGTAAAACGAAAACTATTTAAGTATTGTACAAACAAACTTGTCCATTTGCAACGTTTTTTTGTATGATCTTTTCAAAACCACAAACCCTTACATTAATAATTTATTGTACTAATATTTGCCAGTAATCCTCCCCCTGGTTTTATAACTATTAGCCAAAGAAAAATGTTTTTGATAGGGCTGGGATATCAAAGTCAAAATAAAATATTTAATACTTATATTCAACAACCAGCAATCCATTATTGCTTTAAAATTACAATCTGCCTTATTGGGCAATAAGTAACTGTGATAAATGTTCTCATCCATACCATATTTACAGTTCTTCATTCACTAGCTTATTCTTACAGTATTTACAAACAGCCCCCAATTGAACTGGTCGTCACCTCCCTCGCATGCGAAAGAGAAAGTGGAGTCTTGGGAAATCCCCCAACGCTCATCCTTCAACCGCAACACCGGATACAAGCCAGTGGAGACTGATCTTGGTCGCTCTCTTGAGAGCGAAAGCCGCAGACGCTCACCACATACTGGAGGAACATTGCGAGGACACCCACTGGTCACGTATTTGCTTGTATCTGCAATTTTTGCTTTGGTGTCTGGATAGCTTCCATGTTCTCTCCCTCTGAATGCCAGGAGTGGTTTGCATATGACTCTGTGTTATCTGCGGCCAGGCAGAAATCCCATTCAATAGGGCTGGTTTCTCTGTGTGATATTATCTCTAAAACACACTGAAGGGGTATAGTCATTAATTCACTCACTTGTATCCCCATCGTGAAAAAACTCACTTAAATTGTCTGCTGGAGCAGATTTAACACTGAAATATTTCCTATGAACGGTAGTAAAAGGTGTTGATATGGAGAGGGCTATAAGGTTATCTAACAACACAGAACTAAGTAATACTTATAATGTGGCAAAAAGCTAACAATTTTTGTTAACTTTGTCAATTTAAAAAATACATTAGATGGAGATCGTCCAGCACTAAACAGTCAAGAATGTATCCTCTTTATTACATATCATTGTTTGTTATACTAAAATAAGATTATTATTTTAATTATATTTAAGTTTTCTATACCTAACAAACAAAAGGGTAGCGAAGAGGTAGTGGTGCAAATGGAAGGGGGAGGGGGTGAGTCTGTGTATCTATTTAGATTTAATGCCATCTCCTATTGCATTTCTAAATTGTTTTTGTATCTCTGCCACCCTTCTTGAATTACGGAACGAATCTTCATTCTGTTCCCGATATCGGTGATAGTTATTTTATATTATAAGTTATACTAAGGTTATTCAAACACCTACACAGTCAAACTATAAACTCCTACATCTTCAGATATATTTTAAACAACAAATTCACTTGTCTAGACTAAAACCAAAATCAACTTATTTCTAATAAATACCTTTTAATTGATCTTAAAAACATCATTACAATATGTGGAGTAATCACTTAGTAATAAAAAAAAAGTTTGTTTTTTTGTATCGTATTGAGTACGATATCAAATAAAAGGTCTTTATTAAAAATATACAATACATGTCGGGACTCGGGGATTACAAAAAGTCTTCAAACAGTCATTGACATCAAGTTCTCAAGCTTTTACAATCACTGTTTGAAGTAGAAACCTTCTTTTGTAAAAATTTAAATTATTTAAGAAAAACCATGTTTATTTTAATGGTGTGGTACCAGTGTGTATATTATAAAATTAAACACCTTCTTCTGTCTCTCTGCAGCTTTGATTTCTTCACAAACATTTTCTATGAACTATGCCGCCATTCTCTACAGCTCTTAGATTGCTTGATCATGATGACGTAGTCCTTCGAAAACGTTCGGGTAGAAGCCAATAAAGCTGTAGAGATACAGTTTAATTTTTCAATATACACACAATCAAAATTTCTTAAAATAATGTTTTAAGGATCTGGTAATCAGGAAACTCACAATTTACATAACATCAGGGGTAAAAACATAAGTGTTTTTAGGGCAGAGACAGGATTCGAGCCCCGGGAAAAACACAGTAAACAAAAAACTTAAAAATGATGACTGATAAATCTGATGAATTTAAACAGCTGTTCGTAACATTGATTTTTTTAGTTATAGACCAGAATTCTCCGATGGCCATAAATCCCGAGTGTTTGCTGCAAAGTTTCATCCGATAAATCCAAACGAACTGGTGAGCGGTGGCTGGGACAACACTATACAGTTCTGGGACTTGAGGCAGCCCTCGTCAGTCAGGAGCATAGAGGGTCCTCACATCTGTGGCGACGGCATTGATATAGATCCTACTGGAAAAGAGGTCTGCTTTCTCATGCGATAATTCCCTCAAATATTTTTCATTACGGAATAGATTATGAATAGGCAGTGTATTCGAGCAGGCCAGATCAGTTTAGCATTTAAGATGGGTATTTCATAAACGAATTATTGCTCTTTAAAGTTAACAAAATTGTAGCATACAACTAAATGACGAGTGATCTTTTGCAAAAGTTGTGACAACTTTGGCAAAAGCTGATTGATAACAAAGAAATGAAAGCATACGGTTCAAATCGGGAGGAAGATATTTTCACTAACAGTCTTAATTCAAAAATTAAGGATAGGATATATCTTGAAATACTCTACATTTAAAAGAAAAAAATATCTTTGTCACAAAATAAGTTCCATTGAATTCCATTTTCAAAAATCGCTAGATAAAATAGATGACTCTTATATAGTCACATAGAGCATAGAGGCCCTTAGCCAAGAAACGAATCTCCACGTCCAAAGGAAATGCAGAGAATCTAATACAAGAATCATTCTTATTGCAAATAATTTTTCAATTCTAAAAATTTCTGCAATATGCTCCCATTTCAGTTCAGTTCATCTTTTGTATTTAATCAATAGTTACAACACATGTCGATACAGGAGAAAAAAAGCTTTTCTAATATTATATACTACTAAAAAAAAGACAGCCGTAGAGTGAAGTCAGTACAAGTAACAAACTTCTTTTAACCGTTCTGTTTCATAAAAATAATTTTACATGCTTTAAATTTTTCATACCATCAATTGGATAAGTAGTTATAGAATTAATGTTTTTTTTTAACTACCAAATTTTTATAGTATAATACATAAAATGGATGTACCATTTCTGAATTAGTGGAGTTCAGCACTTTCAAATTTATATATAGGTTTTATTTATTGTTGCTTTTTTTCATGATTGATTTTTTTCTTCTTCGAAAGTACAGTCGATGTTTTTTTTCATTTGACTTTATACTTTAGCAACTGAAAATAACAGCTTAGGGGGTTTCCTTGAATAAACTATATTGCATAAACAGAATATTTGTCATATCCTTCCACAACCAGCACCGACCATATATTTACTATTTTATAAAATGATAAGAAAATGTGAAAGTTTTTAATAGAAATCATTATACCAGGTTTATTTTAAATCTGTTATACATGTGTTTGGTATCATTCTTTTAAGAATTTATCCAAATTTAATCCAATACTGTTAGAATTTCTTATTTGTGTGCCATTTTAAAACTATAAGCTAATAAGGTGACTAAAGTGATAGGTATTAATTTAATTTATTTCTCGTTTTTGCAGGTGGGATTACATTATACCAGGCTTATTATAAATACTTTAAACATGTACATGGGTAGGGGTGACCCTTTGTTTTTTTTGGTTTTCAATTTTGCTATTTTTTTATGTGATAAAAACAAAAATTTGATTTTTACTGCTGATTGATTCACTCCTCGACCCCAGATATGGGGTTGGTTGGCAGATCTTAGTATGGATCACGAAAAAAAAAGTAGTTTATTTTGGCAAAACATTATTATCAGGTATAATGTTTTCAGGTAAAGGTATAAGCTAGGTACCGACTAGATTGTAGATCTGTACTACAGATTCATTCTCACATTATATATCTAATCTGTATTTAATTGTACCGATTCACTTATTTTTTATTCATTTGTAAGTAATAACCTTCTCAACAGAAATGTCGGGCCAGTTGGCATAGCCACCAGCCCTGTGCCAACTAACCCCAACAGCGTTTTTAAAACAATATGACCTCCTCACCGATTCCCAAAATGGAAACGAAAGATTATCCCACATATATGCAATCACAATTAGCCATTCAATCACAAATGGTTTTTGGAAACATCACAGGTGTTCGACAGCTTCACCAAACAAAAAAAAAACCTTTTCGTGAAATATTTTTCTTAACCAGCAGAAAAACAGATAATTTGCCTTCCTCAGTCGTCAGCGACTTCAATCAAACTGAAACAGTCGTAGATGATGCAATACAATAGACAAGTACTAACATCCAGACAACAGCCCTCCGACCCTCCATGGGAAAATTTAGAAGCTGAATGCAAACTAGTCATGGCTTCCCCTGTTACTATTTTCAGAATTAATCCGATTTTAATTTATAATACTGTCAGCACTTTAAATTTGTATAGCGTTGTAAGATTATAAGTAAACTAAAAATATCACGGAAGTGGTTGTTATTAATTAAATTTTTTTTTGTTATAATCCAATAAGTACCGGGCTCTGCCCCCTCCGCTTTCTCTAATTTGTTATATATAATATAAAACTATGCCTGTAATTAATATATATTCTTTTTAAGTTACTGACATGCAGTTTTTCAAAAGGAAATAACCTGTGTATCTGGGACTACTACACAAATGAACTGTTGAAGGATCTGTCATTTGACCAATCAAAGGTGAGCGATCAAATATTTATTAAAACATTGCTGATACTGAATAATAAAATTAATTTTTAGGGTTTCATTTGTTATTTCAAATCCTCAATGTTTGTCTACTTCTCTGGTCTTACCGAGTCCCACGTCTAAGCTAAAGAAATTTTCTCTAGATGGCCTATTTTATATTGGGAAGATAAGAAAACTGTAGAGATCACCATAAAACATAATTGTCATTAATCAATTGATTTGGTGTATGAATGATCTCAACGGTCTGTTTAAAAATACATAATTTCCATTTCATTAGCAACGTTAATAAAACCATTGATTTATTTAAAGCCATGATACTTTGCATGGTAGTTCCATTTGATGACCTCTCAAAAACGGATGGTGCTAAAAATACAAACAACCCCCCCCCCCCCTGAAAAATTAACCTGCAACCTATTATACGTTCGATTTAGCACATCAAAGATCTTGTCATCCTGATTAATAATATATACATACATAGGGTGTCCCAGAATTAACACAAGATTTGAATTTGCCGCCATTTGTGCAGTAAAGCAACCCTAAAAAAAAAAATTTGACAGCTGACAGTTTAGGGTTAGGAAAAATGGAGCGTTACACGATAGAACTTATCTTTATTGTTAAACATTATCTCAAAAATAAAGAAAGTTTGGCAGCCGCAGTTCGAAAATTTCATACAAAATATGGTCGGTATAGTGTTTTGACTTCATCAACTGTGAAGAGATTAATTGAAAAATTTAGGGGGACTGGATCAGTTGGAGACACTTAACACACTGGTCGTCCAAAAACAAGCCGTTCAAATGTCAATACCGAAGCAGTGCGTGAGAGTGTTGTTGAAAATCCATAACACAGTTCTTTGTGCCGAAATTGGATGATATTGATGTGGCCAATATGTGGTTTCAACAAGATGGTGCCACATGCCATACAGCCCATGAAACAATTCAAATACTGCATGAGACATTTCCAGGTCGTGTACTCTCTCGTTTCGGTGATGAGAATTGGCCCTCTAGATCGTGTGATTTAACACCTTTAGATTTCTTTTTATGGGGTTATTTGAAGTCAAAGGTGTATGTCAACAAGCCCACACCCACCCGTGCATTAAAAGAGGAAATTCAACCACATTTATGCCAAATGGTCATGGAAAATTTTGACAAAAGAGGGCATATGTGCCAGCCAGCAAAGTCGTGGAGGCCATTTGCCTGATGTTATTCCATGAATAACCCTATCCTATTTACTTTATAATTCAATAAAAAAAAAAAAAAATACTAAAAACTGTGTTTTCTATTTAGATCAAATGTTGCGTTAATTCTGGGACACCCTTTATATATGTGGCAGTACTATAGTGGACTATTATTACACAAAGTCATTGAAATGGTTTTTGTTTTTGCAGCTGTAATAAAACCGGCATCACACTAGACTAATTTTTTTTTTTTTTTGTAGTTACCTTTTATTTGAGTCTCTCTCTCTCATCGAGCAGAACATAATCTTAAATTAGTCACGAAAAATGATAATTTACTCCAAATAGGGATTGTTTGGACTGCTAGGTTAGACATAAATAGCACTCCCGACAGAGGTAACATGTTTCATTCTTTCAATTTTGTTTCCAACAAGTGGATTAACCATGCAATCGTACCTTTTCATGCAATTATCCTAGACAATGCCTTAATGTCATCCTCAGGTTTTTCTCAAAGTTTAAAAGTTAAGCTTGATTGAATTATTTTTAAACCAGCCATGACAGAATATACAGACGGACACGATGAAAGATACTTTTCTTGGATAAAAGTAGAGCCTTTAATCTGAATTTTATTTATTTGTATATAAATTGTAAATTTAGCTTTGAAAGTTCTACACTTTAAGCTTTCTGATTTAATTTTATAGAATTATTGCGGTGCATTCTTGGGAAATGATCATATAATAACTGCAGGGTCCTCACCGAGTCTGCTAAGGATAATCGAATTGAAATACAACAGCGTGAGTATTCTAAGCGATAAATATTATTTCAGATAAAATTACGTCAGTGAATAATTGGATTGTTATACTGCAGGTACAGGCGTCTTATTCGACTCCGTTGAAGGGGCTGTACGCGATGGACTTTTGCGAACCGAAAACTCCCAATTCTCCTCTAGCTATTAAAGTGATTACAATAGCTTCGGAAGTCCTAATAAAAATGAAATATATTTATCGAAGCGAGTAGCCTTTACTACAAACCTCTACTGATTAATGACAATTCTTTCGCTCAATGTGGTAAATTTGATACTGATAAAATTAAAGAATTGAATCAAGGTACATATACACTTTTATCTAATATTATTTTTATAATTTAACTTTCATTGATATGTTATAAAATTATTGTAATGATATTTATAGAGTTACTTTTATCTAAAATATCACTAATTTCAACTATAAATATTAATTTCAATCAAAGAGTAGAATAATTTTTTGTGTTTGTATTTAAAATGAGAAGATTTAATTTAGAAGTATAGGAATTAGCAAGTCTGAAATAGCCAGAAAGCGTTGGCCATTTCGGATTCACCTTTTAGAAAAATCATCTGGATAAATAGAAAAATAAATAAAAAATCCTGTGGGACGGGACATGGACCTACTTGGACGTAAGTGAAGCTCGTAATCAACTAATTATATGCCGATTCTGGCTAGTTTACAGTCAGTAATTAAGAAGCATTTAGAATTAATAAATTAAAAAGAAAATTCAATATTATTGTTAAGTTAAACTGCAGAATGGTATTCATTGTGAACATTCCTTTGGTCATGATTTTATGAAAATGAGAAGGAACACTTATTTGTGCTCGATACAAAACCTTACGGAAGGAAAAAACTAAGGAGAGGATAAAATAATTGGTACATACAAAGAATAAATGCTTAAAGATATTAATAATGAATTCCATAAAAAAGTTGCGTTCTGGCCTGGAATAGGGAAAGTGTACGAAGGAGAATTAAACAAGATAACAATGAAATATCTATTTTACTTAATTGTATAAACTATATGATACAAAAATTTACATTTGACAATTATATACTGATTGGTGACTATTCACAAATCAACAAAAAATTTACAAAATGTGCATATCTCACACGATTCGACTAGATACATTGGGCCACTTGGAGACTTAGCAAAAGCTAGAGATTCTAATCAACAATCATCAAGCCAATTGTGATGTTTTTTTATAAAAAAATTGGAATTGTCCACGTTTTAAAATAAAAAATATACCTTAACTTAAAAAGGCAGTGAGATACATTTGAATTATAATATAAAAAAACAAACAAAAAATACGAATAATCAATAACAAACAAAACAGTAGTCAATAAAGTCCTTAAGTCTTTTTTGATAAAATTATTACATAGTATTGTACACAGGATTGGTATGTCGGGTGAGCCTGGCTAGAGGATGCGTCTTCCCTTGCTGCTGCTTCTTGTGCGCTGCCTTTGCGAGGACGCTGGTGACGACCACCCTCGGGATGGGAGTGCGGACGACTGGGGCAGGAACCACCACAGGGGGAGGGGGCTGAGCCCGAGGGGGAGGAGCCTCGTACCTGCCAACCAATTGGCGCACAGACAGCTCCTCCAGTGACCCCGAAGGGCTAGGGCGTTCGCACTGATCGCTAGTTGGAGACGAAGGGAGGCTTTCACTCCCGCCGCTCCCAGCGCCACTCTTTGCTTCGAATTCTTTCTTCAAATTCTTTACCAACCCTGTTTCTGGCGGCTGTGCGCGGATGTCATAAGAGCCCCAAGAACTGTTCCTTGAGGGCAGCACTCCTCTGGTGTCTCCGGAACCCCAGCTACTCTGCCTTGAAACTCCTTCCCCGGGTGCCATACCACTGTCAAATGAGCTCCAAGAGTTTTGCCTCGAGACCTGTAACCAGGATATAAAGTTATTTAAATCTAGTGACATGTTGTTAACTTTTTAATTTACTGCTCAATGAAAGGAGTAGTACCAAACGTACGTTCTAAGAACTATCATTATTAGTCCAGGAATGTACATAATTCCAACATACGATTTTAAAAGCAGTTACAAGCTATGCTTTAAAAGGTAGAGTCAATGGTACAAAAGAAGAACTAATGGGGAGGATGATAAATTTGGCAACTAGATCAATGGTCCGTTTTTTGCTAGCGCTCTTTGAGACTTTCTGATAAAGATGAGGATCATTTTCCACTCGATGAAGATCTTTTCATCTCCATGAAAACTTACATAGTTTTACAGATGGTAGACCAGTAAGCCTTATTTAATCCTTGTAATAAATAACAAATAAACAGCTCTTCGATAATCTTTATGAAATAACAGGTAGAGCATCAAATTTAAAATGAACAAATCCAACCAAAGTAATCAGCCCAATCTAATTCTAACTTTAAAATTTAATATTTATCTTTCCAAGAGCAAAATAAATTCCAAGAAATACAAAAATAAAAATGAAATAAGCTACCTCATGATTCACCGTTTCCTCCCTGTCGAATACCCTGTCAAGTTGTGAGGAGAACAAGTCCCGTCCCCTCCTCTCAGTCCTCTCCTCTTCAAACTGAGACGTCAGGTTGAGGACAAGCCCTCTTCGGTCACCTATTCTTCGCCGCTCCAGTCTTTTCTGAGATTCTAAGGCGCTTATCCTTGTTTTGACAGAAGAAACTCCATTTTCTTGACTGTTAGAAGTGCAAAAATATTAGCAGACTTCATAATAAATAAATAAAAACTGATAAATATAAAATATTTGATTGTATTACATTATTT
This sequence comes from Acanthosoma haemorrhoidale, assembly GCA_930367205.1. NCBI lineage: Eukaryota > Metazoa > Arthropoda > Insecta > Hemiptera > Acanthosomatidae > Acanthosoma > Acanthosoma haemorrhoidale. Next base: position 9,345,069 of record OV884015.1, on the reverse strand, counting down.
ATAAATAATAGTGGGGCCTATACCACAACTAAAATCTCTCATATAAAATATTCTAATTTAGATAAAACCTATTCATCATGAAAAAAAAATTTATCACATGAAATAATCATTTGAAGTTAAAATTTAATAATTTAAATTGTAATCTTTAATTTATGGAAACAGCTCACAGGACAATATAAATTAATAATTACTAGTCCCGAGATATAATTACATATCCAACTGTTTCAATAATTATTAGCAAAAGTAAAAAATATAGTGACAGCTTTTTCATCTGAGCTATAATGTTTCGAACAACTCCTTCAATATATGATTAAAATATTATTAATAAATAATAAATATTAGAATAATATAATCTGGCCTGAAATAACTTTGAAAACATTGCCAGTTACCATTTAACGGATCCAGAGATACAATCCCATATATCGAGATTTTTAATTAATTTATTAACATTAATTTTAAGTTTTATGAGTAGATATAAAGTGTTATAATTTCAAATTGAGATTAACTACCACATAGCTATAAAAAAAAAAAAAAGAGAGTACATACCTTTGCAAACATGGTAAATGAAGAATTTTATTTTGAGAAACGCTGTAAGTGAGCCCGTTACAAGGCATCCGAACGTTGATGTTGTAATTACGGGCTTCGGGTATAGGAGGGAAAGGGGGAAGGGGTGGTGGTGGAGGCGGTGGTGCAGGTGGCACTTCCTTCATATCCACATCAACACCTTTCTCACCTTCGTCTTTCTCATCTGAAATGAAAAGACAAAATTAAAAATGATTAAATAATAAACATCAATTTAAATTAAATGCATATTTTTAATTAACTTTTGAACTGGCTGTGAACATAACCCAAATGCTACTTTGCTTAAAGGCAAGTAATTCATATTTAATTCAATTGAATCTTCCAGGCAACGGAAAGAATTAGTATAGCAGTTCATAAAAGACAGCACAAAGAAACAAAACGAAAAACCGTTTTAGGAGACTGATTTGGTCAGACCTCAGTCTTGAAAAAACGGTTGAGGTATCTTACATATATTTTTCGCAAATGGAGTCGCTGATGACCAAGCGATGATAGCAAATGATGTGGAAGACAACTTCTTCAAGACAAGAAAGCAAATAGCAAACAGCTTAGCGAGTAACATAGAATAACTAAGGCAGAGAAAAGTGTAAATGAAAAAAGTTATGATGACTATTTTGTCATCATGATTGTATGTGCACACGCCTTACAGATTCCACTCAAAATGGAAATTTTTCGGAAGTATGGTATCTAGTGACTTCAACATATAGAACAATCTGATAAATAGTACCTACGTCAAAAGCAAAATGGACATTATAAAACAAAAGGAAATAGACTCGTTACACTTCATTGCAGCCCATTGTCATCCAGAAGGACAAGAAGGTATGGCAAGCTTGAGAATAGAGAGAAAAACATCGCCAATGGGAACGTCGGACTATTTGGAATGAGATATGCCGTATTGTAATAAAATAATATATATACTGTCTAACTGCAAGGTTGAATCGAAGTGTCGATATAAAGAATAGGAAATGTGAATTTCAGGGCATTTTGATTGCTAATCAGGTGTGTAGATAGAGTAATTTATGTTAGGTTATTTATTAACTGTGGCACTATTAACAATAAAGAACAAGGACATTGTGAAATGTTAATAGTGTTATGATATTTTTTAAATGGTGCTTATGTAAAAAATATCGGAAAAATACGAAATTATAAGTCAAGAAGGCATCGGACAGGAAATGAACCTCCTGACTGGTCGTATAGAGTAAGTAGTGAGGAGTGGGGGATGAACCTCCTGACTGGTAGAGAGTGAGTCGTTGGGCAGACACAGTGAGAGAAGGTGGCGTACCCAAGCTGGCCCCTGATGGTCCGTTTTCATTTATCAACATCAGGACAACTTTAATATCAACCAACATGAAGATAAGTCAGATCGAGCAAAGAGTGATATGAACAACGAGGATACAAACGCGAAGAAGCGCTGGCCAGCAAAAGAAGAAATTAAAAGTACGTGATAATATTTGTATGTAAAATTTGTTTGTAAATGTTAGTAATAATAAAATCAATATTCTTTTTGCCAAAAGTTTCCTAAAAAATTAACAGAACCCTGGATTAAAGTAAAAGTTTGAATATAAAGTTTTTGTTTTTTTTTTTATAAATAGTTAAAATAATGAAAATTAATAGAGTAATAAGAAAATATTACAATAATAGACTATTATCAATTAAAAGTAATTATATTAATGCCTGTGGTACTTACGTTGAGAACGAGCAGAAAAGATGTTATTGGCCGTGACATAGTCCGGAGACCAAGACTTTGGCCTGGCGACGCCGTGAAGTGGGGGAAGTCGCTCCTCACTTTCTCCTTCGCTGACGCTTCTGCTACCATCACTCTCTTCTCTTTCGTTGCTCCTTTTCTCTCCTCTCGTTGGATGCTTAGACTTAAGATTAGTTTCAGACTTTGAACGTTGTAATTTTTCACGATTTTTCATTGCATCTAATATACCCTAAAAACAGAAAAAAAAAAAGTTTTGAACTATAATACATACACTGTAACATCTTAAAAAGTATGGCAGCAAGAATTAAATTTAATCAAAGTCCACATTCTTTCCGACATCCAATTCACGATAAAAACAAACACTAAACAGATGTTATCACTTTTTTTAGTTTTGAAGTAAACAATATTAGCAGTAGCATAATCACAATAACTATACCTAAACTATTAGCCCAGAATATTGATTTGTGATATTTCCACGCAATTCTTCTTTCTTTTAGAAATGAACAATTAGAAGATAAATAATATTTATTAGTCCATTATTAGCCAAAGCAAATGACACAATTGTAGTTCAGAGCAAAGATATTTTTTTGTTTAACTAATAATTATTCAAAGCGGGATTAGAGGCCACAACAAAATATGCCCTAATACTGTAATACAAACGCTCCCTAATACAGTAATATGGCAATATTATTTGTAAAATTGATATTTTGACTTCTTTTATCATCAATGGCAACAAAAACATACAATTGGCGAATGTTTCAGAACTTTAATGGTGAAAATGTGAACAATTTGGCATTTATTTTTATGACAATGACTGATTTGGTATGAAATTTACCTGATACATTTCGAGTTGCGCAGTAAAGCTGGAATTTGGCTTAATACACTGACGTTTATTTTGTACATAATTAAGAGCTTTCTTTAAATCCCAACTGTAAGCTTTCATTGCGTAAGCGATCACCACCGAGGCTGACCTGCTCACACCCATCTTACAGTGGACAAGAACCTTGGAACCGATTGTCCTGTAATTATTAAAACGAAATATTAACAATTTATCTAAGGGCAATTTATGTCTGATAATAATTTTATTATAAAATACCTACTTGGCTTTAGTGATATACTTGAAAGTATTGTCCCAATGTTTAAGGAGATTAGTCTTCTCATCGTCATAAACTCTAACGTTGAGGTAATCAAACATGCCTGGGAAAAAGTTGTCTATTTCCCTTGTGACATTCAGTATATGGCCTACCCTGCAAGTCAAAAAAATAAGATTATTTTATAAATATATATATATATGAATTAATAGGCCAGCTGATAACAACACCAGCCCTAAAGGTTTCGTTTTTATCGTATATTAGTTGTATATTTAAATATATTGTTTGAAGTGTGATGCGTTTTATCAGTGGTGTTATAATTTCGTATAGAGCGTATATTTGGACAAAAAAAAAAAAGCAGAAAAACGATAAATTTCAATTGTCTGAATAATTTATAGATGAATTGTTCGGTTTTGTTTTTGTGGTAAATTAACCAGATAATAATAATAATGATAATAATAACTTGAATATCTCGCATTGACAGCTGTGCTGGTTCAAATGGTATTTGAAACCATGAGGAATAAACAAAATAGATTCATTAATTAAAATATGTATTGTTTGTGGTTAGTAAATTTGTAAAAAATAACTCTTTTTAAAAAAAAAAAATATATATATTTTTATAATATAATACAAACGCACCCATTCTTATTTAGTTCCTCAAGATTGGAAGCGTTCCATTCTGAGCCGAGGTAGACGTGAGGGAATATTTCTGTCGCTTCGTCCATCTGACCGAGGATGACGAGCATTTCTTCATCTATGAAAGACTTAAATTCTCCAAGGTCTACATCCAAAGATTCCTCCAGTTTGGACCTGACCTGCTTTGATGTCACCTCGTCTAAATCTACAGTCATCATGATTTCCTTCAATGCTGTCCTTATCACCCTTTCAGTCTCCTCCCTTTCCGTAGGTCTGAAACAAAATTAATACAATTTAAATAAAATTTGAGAGAATTTACAAACTTTATCCAACCGATTTGTTAGTACGCGATAAATTATATATATACAGTATTCTTTACATTTATAAAAAAGACAAGATATTGGAATTTTCCTTATAGCACAGACCGGTTTCAAACGATCAGAGCCCAGTCTAAGCCAAGTCTGCGGAAATCTTTGTTCACTTGTTTGAGGGGAAATAGTTGTACTGTAATAGAGGAGTCTAAACAATAGGGGTATTTTATCTTACACCATTTTTTCAGCACTTTTATTTTATTCTGTCGTTTTCCCGTACAAGCGATAATTCTGACAGAATTAATTATATTTTCATAATTTTGTAATATTATTCTCAATACAACTGTAGCATAATAAACAATCCTAATAATCTATTCTTTGAATCCAATAAAACTTTCCATCGTAGAGTACTTTGGACTTTGTTTCGTTTATTGTCTGTGACGCTAATTCCTATATGAACCTGTTGTGACATGCAAAGTTCGGTATACCTGTTTTCATCATATTCCCTACTTTTAACACTTCAAGTCAGTATGCAATACACAATTTGTATGGTCAAATTATTGATAGATTCCTCTATCTGTATTCTGTTTACTTTAAGACCATATGGGACTTAAGTTTTGTAATACATGATAAATAAATTTGTCATTGATGGAGCTGATACGCACTTGTGCCTGACGGAATCTGGAGACCGAGGCCTGCGGGACTCGAGGCAGTCCATCGCGTGCCACTCGTTGAGGCATGACTGGTCGCTGGAGATACAGCCCTCGTAGTGCGTGACCCACTCATGGGTCAGACCGTTCAGGAAGTAGTTATGCTCCCTCGCCTTGCTGCTCACCTTGTGCAGTGTCTGCAGGGCTGACCTGGCAACAAACACAACAGATTTGTTATTTAAAATAGAAATATTTTAATAATTATTACAATTAATATTTAACGATTAGGCAAATAATGAAGATGATGAATGGTAATGGTACCAGAGGGAGTTCCCTAATTTCTGATTACCTTTTTATATTTGGTAATAATCATTAAAAGGAATATAACAAAAAAAACCGTCGTCAACAAAAAACTTCATTTTTACTCATAACTCTTAGCAAATAAACTGCAGCCATAAAAAACATAACCCTTATAACGTAAATTTGAGTGGTAACTTCAAGCTGACACCTATCTTAAATGTAAACTGGAGGAGGAAACCTCCTGCCATTTTTTGGGAGAATGTGAGGCGATCAGCAAACTAACGTTATGTTTTATACCTTAGGCTGCGATAGAATCCTATTAGAAGAACTTAACTCTAAACTGGAAGTGAATTCTCGACTTTCTTTGGACAGGCAGATTCCAAAGGAATGGTAGCGTGGGATGGTTATGGTACAGGAGCCGTAGGCCTAGTTGTTGAACCAGTAAATCATTAATAGTCTTCCCTTCTGTTTACCTATCTATCTATACTTCATTTTTAGCGTCGCATTGTAGCCACAGGAAACAGCTAATGTCGATACGATCAAAAGAAATTTCACAGGTGAAGGGAAATAAATGAAATGTGCTTTCATCAGAGCTAAAATTATAGATACACTTTTTATGGTAAAAGTGTAATAAAAAAAACAACAGTAATTAATAATTTCAGGAAGAAATTACTCATTAAAAAGGAGGGTGGAAATACTCATTATCTCGGTCGACAACTGCTTGACACCTTTGTTTTCGCTCATTAATCTCTCTGTTTTAGCGATGATTTAAATATTCTCTTTGACCTAATAATTTTAATTGAAATTCCATTTAATGACTTTACTCCATGGGAAAAGGGGCAATATATTAGAGTGTAATAAAAAAAAATATACATCAAGCTGGATTAAAACTGTACGGATTAAAAAATAACCAAGAAAGAGCCGTGAAGCAAATCTACTTATTTAATATTAATATAATCAACCTTTTGAAATACTCAGGATTTCAAAATTGTCACAAAATCGCCAATAAAATAATCCTATATGATATAAACATTTTATCAAGACATTTAAATTATTGGTAACTCATATTGAAGTTAACATTCTGAAGACAACATTTTATCTAGCAATAAATTATATAATTTTCACGCATCTATTGTGGTGATTTTGTGGCACTGTCTTGAAATCTTGAAGATATCTGAATTTTGGCAAAACTTTTCAAAAAAGAAATGCAAAAACAATTTGTACAAAAAAAAAAAATCCAACCATTTCTACCCTGAATGATTCAGATTATTTCATTTATATAAAAAAAAAAAGAAAACTATTTAAAAATCTGGCAATTTTTAAGCAAGCTTCATGATTGGTATTTGAGAGATTAAAAAGAGAAAAAAAATATTGCCGATATACGAGTATTATGTATACATTTAAGGGTGGTTAGGAAATCATATAAAATATTTTATTTTTGCATATTAGTTCGCTATTAAGGAAAAAGGTTTATAAAAAAGAAATTGAATTTATATCTTACTAGCTAGTACTATTTACAACCGATGGTGGAATAAGTTAAGTGGAGAAAGTTACGCGTGGGCGTCTGAGGCGCCACAACTTCCCGGACTTTCCAACAAGAAGTACTTTCAACCTTTCAATTATCCAGTTAAGATCCGGCGAGCCATTTAATGCTCACTGCCCAGTCAATGATATCGTCTCACATAGCTAACGAAATTATTATAATACATTTTCCCATATGAGAAAAAATGACTATTTTCACGCAAGTTTGTTTTCGATACATATAAATTTACTTCCAAGTACATAATATATTCACATTTCCTATATATATAGGGTGTCCCAGAATTAACCCAAGATTTGAATTTGCCGCCATTTGTGCAGTAAAGTGCTGGCAGCCCTAAAAAAAACAATTTTACAGCTGACAGTTTAGGGTTAGTAAAAAAGAGCGTTACACGATAGAACAACGTGTCTTTATTCTTGAACATTATCTCAAAAATAATGAAAGTTTAGCGGCCGCAGTTCGAAAATTTCATACAAAATATGGTCGGTATAGTGTTTTGACTTCATCAACTGTGAAAAGATCAATTGAAAAATCTAAGGAGACTGGATCAGTTGGAGACACTTAACACACTGGTCGTCCAAAAACAAGCCGTTCAAATGTCAATATCGAAGCAGTGCGTGAGAGTGTTGTTGAAAATCCATAACACAGTTCTTTGTACCGAAATTGGATGATATTGATGAGGCCAATATGTGGTTTCAACAAGATGGTGCCACATGCCATACAGCCCATGAAACAATTCAAATACTGCACGCGACATTTCCAGGTCGTGTACTCTCTCGTTTCGGTGATCAGAATTTGCCCCCTAGATCGTGTGATTTAACACCTTCAGATTTCTTTTTATGGGGATATTTGAAGTCAAATGTGTATGTCAACAACATCCACCCGTGCATTAAAAGAGGAAATTCAACCACATTCATGCCAAATGGTCATGGAAAATTTCGACAAAAGAGTGCGTACGTACCAGCAAAGTCGTGGAGGCCATTTGTCCGATGTGTTATTCCATAAATAACCCTATCCTATTTACTTTATAATTTAATAAAAAAATAACAACAAAAATACTAAAAACTGTGTTTTCTATTTCAATCAAATCTTGCGTTAATTCTGGGACACCCTGTATATATATATGAAGATTTGTCTGAATTATATTTTTTTTATTCACAATTATGAGTGTTTTAAGAGAGTAGTAACCACGTGTAAAATTATCGAGGACGAAACTGTAAAATTATATAAAGTGGTTCATTATTGATCGAGTCAAATGTGAACGGTTTGACAGCCAAAGATCTTATTACGTAATATTAGAATATTATGAGACCACATTATACAACAGTATATTTAAACGAGACAGAAGATGGATCTGCAGGTTTTATATCGAATCCCGACTGTTTCAAGGAATATTATCTCATCATACTTCTTCCGGTCGTTGCCATTTTTTAAAATCAGGTGTAAAATTTGAAATTATTTTTAAACTAGTAAACATTATTCAGTCGTAATTTCAAATTTCACACCCCGAAACGCCACAATAAAAATGATTTGTAACGGGGGGGGGGGGGGTCGTTAAGAACAAATTCGCTGTGTTGAATAGCTTTCTCAAGTGTGACTTAAGCAGACAACATCCCTTCCCCTAACCATCTTGTATTATAAGACCTGATGCAGACACACGTACTTAGGCGAAACGTTGTCATTATTCATTTGATGAGAATCTAACAAAAGCTCTTTTTCATCAAAATATAAAATTAACAATTTCTTCTGCTCATCGATATATGTATGTGATGCATTTAATCGATATTTTTCTGTTGCGGAAATCGATTATATTTGGCTAATATTCTATTGCCACTTTTTTTTTCTTTTTCTTCTGCTACCTTAACGTTGACAGCGTTTTCATAATTACCAACAATAGTTTTCCTTTTATTTTCTTCTGTTACCTTAACATTAACAGCGTTTTCATAATTAGCGTTCATCTTTTATTATTAAATTTTCTAAACTGTTGTTTTTTCTATTGTGTATTAAAAAGTATTCATCAGCTTTAATTAATTAATAAATTCCTAGATGGAAAATATCCTTAGATTTTCTCATAGAAGATATTCTCATACATAAAAACCTCTTGAATAACCACAGCTCTAGTTTTGAAAACTTGTTTCCTTGCTAATGTCATCTCCTGGCCCTCATAAATGTTATTTTTGTTTTTTTCAATCGATTTCTCTTTCGACCTATTGAATATATATATATATATATATTCAGGTTTTGTTGTTATATGTCCAGCAGTGCGCAGTTTCATGTCCTGCGTAAGGACTTGTTGGAAATTATCCAATTTCCTGTTTATGTCCACTGGCTCTCTAGTTTCTTGCTTATCATTCTCAATTTCTCAATTTTAAGCCAGTTTTTCTTCTACGGCGTGTTTTAAATTTAATACATAGTTTTAAATCATTTAAATATGTTTTGACTTTTGTGAACGCAGGCAGTCACAACAATCCCTCTAAAAAAGAATCTGAAACACAGAGTAAGTCTTTATACGAAAGAACATTCTAAATGTGGATCCTTGGCGTGTTTGGAACAGGAAGAGACAGGGCAGGTGCGCGCATCCGAACGTTCCACACAAAACGAGAACCCTGCGACATATTGAGAAGACGAGGAAGACACGGGGTATTTCCCGGACAGCGACGTAAACAAAGAAGGGAGGATGGTTCAAGGATGTCTTTCTTTAGCACCGGTGGGACCAACATGGTGGCAGGCCATACCGTGCATGGTTGGCTGGATACTACCTTTTTTATCAACAGCGGTCGACCTTATTAGCATTTCATCTTTGGGCTATACAAGAGACTTGGGCCTGTTTTATAGACCCCATCAACTGCAACAGCACCACTACAACATACACTGTTACCATAACGAACTATCACACCCCAATAAGTTTTAATAAAGGTCTACTAAAAAAAACAACAGAACTACCGTCTTTCAAGTTAACTAGAAAAATATGTACAAACATATTGGACGAATGATAAAAAACTGCACACTGCAAACAACAATACCCGAGTGTAAACAGTGTCTAGCAAGAAGTAATTATATAAAGTTGGCAACACTGTTTCCTGTAGAGGTCAGTTCCCCCAGGTATATATTACAGACCATTTCCCTTTTTTGGTTAATTTGGTAGCACATAAGCGATCAAGGTCAGCAGGTATAGGTACCTACCCTTTCGTAGCACCCGTGGCCTCGGGGCGCTGTTAGCGGTTCAACACCTTTATCCCAACAATGTCAGCTTTGGGGTAAGCGAAGAAACGAACTTCGGGAAATAATCCGCCTGTTGAGTTAGCCGTAGGTGGCAACGCCGACCCGAGCATTTGCTCAGGAATTTACAGCGCAGCATTAAAGCAACAGAGCATTTCATCCAACCAGCCAACCATGCGACAAAACTGAAATGAATCACACAACTAAGCTGATCAGTTCACAGAGCTGCGAAAACCGTTATAATATGACTATAGTAATTCTGTAATTATGCTCCATTAAAACAAAGCGACAACGCTTACACAATGTGTAAAACGAACCCGGACAGTGTTTTTAGAAATGGCCACAGGTCTCTAGAACAGTTAACAGATAACGAATTTATTATATCATACAAACTAGTAACAGAGGTAGAGACAAAAACGGATACAGAACAGGATCTGTAAATAGTTTTTGAGTCACGAGTTATGACTCAAGTTGTACTGACCACAGAGCAGGACTTAGAATGAAGTGTTGCGTCCTTCCGAATACCTACTTAGAAACAAACAAACCCCACTTCCCCTCACCCTGTACTTGAGCTCTGTAGAACACTGATCTGGGGCTCTCATACCTCAATACCTCGCTACAGTTGATGCCTGTCTCTCTGTCCATTTTTACCCAGTCACCCTTCCTGCGCTAATAGTATTTACTCGAATCATTTCGCGTTATTCTCATTACTGTGATGTGACAATACAAAAATAGGAAAACTGACACAGTTTCAACAGCTCCTGCCGGCTCCCAGGTGGGGGTGCCCCCTCTTATCTAACAATGATTACCGACTGCCACTCATCGAACATAGCGTGATATCTTATCAGGTAATGTAATGTTTATTTGTTTTATTTTTATCTAAGTATGTGGACAATGATTCACCGTACAACCAAATAAGGAAGCTTTCGTAAGGGAAGATTACAGGATGCCGTTCGAGCATGATAACCTACGAACTGCGTACTCGGAATCGACAGTGTGAGTAACAGATATTTGCAGGTGACAAGACTGACAAGTGACTCAGTAAATTGCCACTAGCATCTATGTAGTAACATATCTTGCAAAGAGCAGTTCACACGGTAAGTATTTCATGTTGTACCTTTGAGATCTATCACAGTGCATGTGACAAAGGGTAATATTATTATAGTTGGGTTCAAACCCTTCACACCGACCTAAAAGTATGTCAAGCAAGTATCAATAGCTTTTTCACTATTTTTTTTTTCTTCATAGCCCCTTTAAATTTACAAATAATTATATACAATTATAGATCCTCAGGCGAATCTATTTACAAATTATTTTTGCATTTCCAGTAGCAACAGTGAACTTCACGGGATCTTTGAGCTGCCTACGGTGGACGAATTCATCCAACGTAGACATATCAAATTTTTCGACTCCCTGCAATACTTGACAAACCCGGTGTTTAACACGATAACCCCCGCTCCGTTCCCCTATCGATGGCAAGACGCAGTCGAGGCAGGAACGCTTTAGTCTTAGGTTTTAGTTTGTAGTTCCCTCATTGTAATCTGAAGGTAAGCCCAATCACCTATAGCCACACATTGCATTGTAATTTTAACTTCAAATAGAAAATTGTTTTTGTAAATATTACCTACTTGCTCCGTGCATGCAGCACGAGGAGAACATTGTAAATATTGTTCATTAAATTTTGTTTATAAATTGTAAAAATGTTGAATAAAGGGGTTCTGGAAAAAAAAAAATTATATAATGGAATAAACAAGTATAATGATACACATTATACGTGACTGGACTGAACTGACTAATAAAGGTGATGGAGCTCACCTTTTTAATCAAACTTAAAACTCCTAATTCTTAACCTAATTTTTCCCCGACAGTCTGTTGCCATCGACGCGGGAGGGGTAGTGGGGTCATAGTCATATAACTTTAAAATTAAACGACATTGAATAAGAATGTTTTTATTTTGTGATATATTTTAACAACTCTTAATTTGTTTTCATCTTTTAAGTATTAATATTTGACAAATTGTGCGCGAGCTGAAGTCCTCGTGCATAAAAATTGGCTAATCCTTTATTAAGTTTTGAAATTTGCATTTTATTTTCATAAATTTGCGTGGAAAATAAAGCGACTGACAAAAAAATTGAGTGTTCTGGGTCAATCGGTTCAATGCAAACAATTCCAGTCTTCGGTGCGTTGGCCATAATTCGTATGTGACCACACGGTGATGGCAGGGTTTCAAATCCCATATTAATCAAGTATATACATTTACAATAAACTATTTTTATAGACAAGAAATTTTGTGACAACTAGCAAAACTATAAATTTTTTTTCTTCACTCGTAGAAAATAAGCAAAAGTTACAAAGTAGTTCGTAAAATATACAAAGATGTATACGACAATTTCTCGCAATAACTGTTCAAAATAACCCTTTCTATATATATATATAAAAAAAAGGTTTTGGGATTAATGTCTCAGACTTGTGCTTACGTAAATTAGAAAACATTTGGCCCAGACAGTATAGCACGTCACAGTACACAGGATCGTGTAGTAATTCCAATTAAATAAAAACAAAATCGTTGCCCATATTGTAGGGTATACCAGCCAACGATTCGCATGTCTTATGTACGTACGTAAATGCTGGCATGACTTTTGTCTCTGATTAAATATTAACAGTTCCAGTGACGCAAAATGCGATCAAACACAGCCCGTGAGGACACAAGAGAAGGAGAATTGAGACTGAGTGTGTTTAGGGCCTGCGTTGTTGACAAAAAACAGCAGCAGCATCATCGCCGAACAAACAAACAAACAACAAGGATCGGAAGCACCGCTAATGAGATAATTAAAGCAACCGAGCATTTCATCCAAGCAGCCAACTACGGCACAAAATTGAAATGAATCAAACAATTAAGTTGTTCAGTTCACAGAGCTGAGAAAACCGTTATAATATGATAACAGTAATTTTGTAATTAAGCTCCGTTAAATAAAGCGACAACACTTACACAATATGTAAAAAAAAAAAACCCGGACCGTGTTTTAAAAATGGCCACAGTTTATAGGTAACTAATTTATTAAATTAAACAAAGTGGTAACAGAGGTAGAAACAAAAATAAATTATGATACCTGTTAAGATAGATTTAAATAAAAATATATGTATTGCACAGAGTCTAAAAGTTACAAACAATTTTAGGAGTCACAGGTCATGACTCAATTTGAACTGACCACACAGTGAATCTAAAAACATGACTAAAGATGAGTTTTCAGGATAAAAGTGTTTTCTTCTGTCGAATATGAAAGGGCTTAGAATTATTCAAAGGGGACTCAAAGACATTCTTAATGGATCTTAGTTGGATAACGTTTAAAGGATATGGCAGGAATTTATCATGTCTTGACAACATGTCCGGTTGTCGAACTGACAAACTGCTGGACATGCGGACAGACTAAAGGATCAAAACATAAGGGCTTTGGAAAAAACAAAAACAAGAGCAACACTCAAAACCCTACAAATGTATGATGATCAACATTTTGTTGTCGTGGAGAGTGTTTCCTAATCTGTATTTAACAGCGACATCAGAACTAAAGGAAATATATTATTCAGTTACTTTTAAACCATTAGTGTTGTGCGTTAGCGGCTTAAGTGTGGTATAGATAGTTCTAATAACAGGGGGGGGGGCGAGAAGTTTATACAGAACAAATGAGAGTGTAAAGACAATTATTGTGTACGTGGTGCACTTTTTAATTTGACCTGAGTGTTGTAGGACACTTCAATAAAAAGTTACATTAAAACGACTAGTCCGCAAAAAAAAACAACGAAACATATATATTCTTGTTAATATAATATCTTTTCTTATGCAAATATAACGCTACTTGTCGTTGTACTTTTAGGGGAGATAATGTTTTTTTATTTATTTCTTTCCTCTAAATTTTAATTATTTAATTAACCATCCCATCTAAAAGCTAATACGATAACACACGATGTCAATATGTTCTTATCATTGTACATAAATAATAAAATAATTGAAATTATAACGAACATATTGAGTCCTCTGTATATAAATGAGAACATTTATTACAAATACATTACATGTATGTATAGGTGAATACATGTTTAAAACAACAACATTTTCCTCAATAGTTTTTATAACCAATGTATTGGGACCTTAATGACTGTTATTTAAATTCAACATTTTGTTTTTATAACATTACCATTTAGGGTTTGAAGTTATCCGATATTACCTTTAGAAGGAAATAATTCATTTATTGTACGCGTAAGTTATATATTACACATATTATTTTATAAAGATGCTACGAACTAGTCAGGCTGGGAGAGGACGGAGAGGTTTCATTGGACGACATATCTTCTTCAACTGAATAACTTGTCTGTGCGGGTAATGTTTATTCAAAAGGTGGTCCCCTCGAAGGCATCCAACAACACGCGGTCCTGGATTGAATAACAATGCAGGCAATTGTTATGCTAAGTATCAATCATCAATCAATGATTTAAAAACTAAAAACAAAACAATCGTCTCTTAACTAACTATAATAATGTTTAACAAAACTCTGGTTCAATCTAAGCTGGTAACTGATGAGAAGAGGGGCCCTTTATAGTGGCGAAGGCGCAGAGGTTCTCGACAAAGGGCTGACCTGGAACCCGAAGAACACGAGGCTGAAAAGACAAGAACTAAACAGACGCTTTGGACAACTGTACAGACTACTTCAAAGGACATCCCATCTCTCAATAGAAAACAAACTACTAATTTACAAAGTTATACTTAAACCAATCTGGACATACGGAATAGAGCTATGGGGGACAGCAAAAAAGTCGAACATCAAGCGTATCCAATCCTTTCAATCAAAAGTCCTGAGAACAATAGTAAATGCCCCTTATTACTTAAGCAACAAACCCCCCCATAACGATCTTAATATACCCTACATTCTCGAACACATCCCTTCCGTTCATGAAATTCCATAGTAACCTATCCAACCACCCTAATCCCCTAGCACAGTCATTGCAATGCATCACTCATCCCTATAATCCTCCTTGGAGACTAAAATGGCAGTGGCCTCGTGACCTGCTATAAAAGCGTGACATCAGTGGGAGTCCCGGCAATGGCCAGTGTCTCCAATCATGTCCTGAGCCTTGTCATTTCGCGCCTCGACCAGCCTCTTTCGGACGCGAGGGAGGTGACAACTATGTGGACTTGGGAGGTCTATGGGCTGTTTGTAAATATTGTATGAATGAGCGAGCGAATGAAAAATTGTGAATATGGATGAGAACATTTATCACAATTACCCAATGAGGCAGATTGTAATTTTATCATAATAAAGTTGTTGTTTACTATTTATCGACATGCTAAATATTTTTGCATCAGATCATTTGTCAGAATGTGTTAACTGTCTGTCGTATGGACATTATGAAATTTTGGATCTGACAACAAGGTTGATGTTATTTTGTTTCTACAAAAAGTGGTAATCTGAGATCTGGACCTAAAACAGACCCCCTTCTGAAGGGTCGGTCAGTTTGGATAGGGACATCCGGGGTTCCCACAGGTATAGGGCCGAGCCCCCCTTTCCTAAAACAACATACAACCGCGATAAATAATAAACAGTACAAACAAGCCCAGACGCGTTGATAAATCACGTTTTCACTTTCAACTCAGAGGCTAAACATATACACAAATCATTTTTTATCGTTAGGTAATTTTTTATCTCAGCGGTGCTACTTTTGGGTTCTACATTATTTATCTAATGTAGATATTACAAAGCAGATAGTCTATGAATACATATTATCACCTATAGAGGATAAATGCAGAATTTGGCGATTACTCAGGGAAGAAACGAGATGCTTCATATCATATTAATTATAATCATTTTTAGTTGTTTTTTGTTTATAGGAAATGGACGAGGAAAAATCATTTCCAACTAAACATTTCTTGATTATATATTTTTATCGTACAGTTAAATATATAAAAATCTATGAAAAACCAGAAATTAAATGACAAGAAATTACTCGGCGGCCTTTAGAAACTATGACTCAGTACAGGTTATTTATGGACGTGACCTTTTGTTTGCTAAAGTTTAATTTAATTAAACCTATACGCTAAAACGAACTTGACCTTTCTCCTTACAGAGTAGAGCACAATTTTTGAACGGCTCAAACAAACAAACGATGCACGCCTTTTTGAGCGTGAACAAACCACAGCCATTATCATCATTTCGTCATTTCTAAAAATACAGGCTTTTTCATTTAGCGGTTTCGAAATGATTCCGAGTAATTAAATCTACAGGTTATTATAAATACGAATCACTGGGCACAATCTTAAGAGCCGCTCATGGAAAAGTTTTTAGGAATAATAGTTAATAAAGATAATTTATTTAAAGTTGAAGGTTTGTTGAAAAAGAGCTTTATTTTTGAAGGCATGATCACCAAATGTCTTTAACAGGCGACATCAAACAACACTGATTAGATAATATTAAAGAATTTTCAATCTTAGTTCATTAATAAACTCGATAAAAACCTAACGACTATTTTTTTTAAACAATTTTTATATTGACTCATTAAAATATAATTTCAGAAACAATTAAATGGTAATTAATACCAACTGTTATCTGTTATTATTAGGTTCTGAGTCAGACAGAAAGGGTATGTCGAAAAGTTGATTCGATGGCGATTTGACAGTCAAAGACGATGTAGCATGCACTGATAGAAGATTTATGTTTGTGGGTGTGTGTATGGGACATGGAAACAGGAACACAATAGTAGCCCATTAACTGTGTAGCTGAACCTTCGCACTACGCAAGATACAAGACAAAAGAGACACTCACCGGACCTGCCTCCCCATGGTGCTGCCGTGCGTGGACTGAGGGCGAGGAGCTGGTACCCAGTTGTGGAGGGGACGGCCAAATATAGCGATAGCACAATCCCCACCACACACACACTTATTCACACATCACAGAACGAGAGAATTTGTCTGAATATCTTAGCCAGACATTTAATTCAGAATGGACACATCATCTTCACTCATCACGCTAACAATAGTACTGCACTCAGCGAGTTAGGTGTCTCCTCTCTGAAATATATACTGTCGAAGACTCATTTCCCTTATGAGGCTACTTCCAAACAGGCGAGGGAAGATATCTGATTTGTGGAAAATTTGTGAAAATACAATTAAATTTTCGGTTTTGTAAAACGAGTATTTACTCATAAATGCCAGAATATGGAGTAGAAGGCACATTTTGCATTAATTACTTGGACTCTTCATATATAACTTCATAGGTATTGTTTTTATTAAGACACAGTGATGAGTCCGTAAATGGCATATGGGTTATATATATATATATATATATATATATAGGTTGAACCATAGTATGAACCCACCCGCCTCCTTTAGGCATCCCACACCCCATATCCTTCTCATACTTCCTTCAAATGGGACTCCCCTTAGTGAAAGGCACCCATCAATCCAAAATAATTTTCCACATCCTATTTTTATAAGTTTGAGAGCTATGGAGGGGGGAAAAAAAGGATTGTATTTATATTATATTCATTTAAATGTAATATTAAATTCACCATTTTAATTCACTTTTACAGGAAGGTTACCATTTCGGTGTATACAACAACGAATTAATAAGAATTTAAACTTTCATATGCGTTCTTTTCATTGTTCAGTAATTTTATTATTTATTAAATTTAGTCTTTTGCATAATGTTTCTTCTTTATATGTAAATTTATGTTTCTTGTTCTATTTAAGTCGGGTCATAAGTAACTTCCATTTTTTTATCAGACATTTATTTCGCTCTCATTAAATAACAAAATTATATTAATTTATTATGTATTCACCACTATTATCTATAACCTTCTCCCATCTTCCTGGCAGTTTATCAATTCCTTCTTTGTAAAATCTGGTATACCTCTTGTTAATTGTCGTGGATTTTGCTCCAATATTGCCTTTAAAAGGTTGTCCCGCCCTCAGTTCTTCTTTTAAGGTCGTATCTCCAGAACGGAATTTTATAAACCAATTTCTAACTGCCCGATCAGTTATTAGTCCTTCACCATATAAAATGCATATTTTTTCAGCTTTCGCCCAAGCACTATTGCCTTGTTTAAATTCCCAAAGGATTACATGACGAATATGTACTTTTTGACTCTACATTTCGGAGGTTAAAAAAAAACGGTTTAACGTAACGCGTATCACACAAAACAGTTGACAAGACTAACTGAAGCCTCGTCTATATAGTGAAAACAAAAACTTGTTGTCATGGAAACTCATAGCAGGTAGATACGAACAATAGATTCTACTTAGCTGCATCGGAAGCTACTTATGACTCGACCTGATAAATCTTTAAGTCCTGAGGATGGCTGAATCGGCGAAACGTAGACTGTTTGATTGTCTTATGTATTTAAAAAAAAAATAATTTCATATATATCTCTTCTATGATTTATATACTCTTTATTGTGCTATAATTACAATCTGCCTTATTAGGCAATCAGTAATTGCGATAAACGCTCTCATTCATACCATATTTACAATTCATCATTCACTCACTCATTCATACAATATTTACAGACAGCCCAGAGACCTCCGAGACCTCCCAAATCCACATTATATCTCTTCTAAATATTAAATACGTAGTTAATCTATAAATCGTCATGACGCCAGAGATAAAGACCATAAAACATGATTTATCCTCAAAGTTATAATAAGTGAGTTGTGTTTAAATTCTGCCTGGAGTGTGATAAATCAAACATAACGATGTCCTTTAAGCATCACAGTTAACCTACAGGTTTTATCTCCAGTGGTTAAACATAATGAAACAAATAGACTAGTTAAAAAAAAAAAAAAGAAAAGATGTTCTGAAGTTTTAACGATTTACGTCGAGACAGGATAAAAGTTACTGACCTTTAAAGTTATATACACAGGGCACTGAACAGGAAGTTATAAAAATGGGTAATAAAATACAATATATAGGGTTCTTCAAAAATTATATTCAGATTTAGGTTTATGACCGTTTTTTTAAAATTATTTAATGATATATTTAGCGAAGAAAGCGGTGGTTTTTATAAACTATACACATATATTTATATAGTTCGTAAGTACTGTACAGGGAAAACTTCTTTAAAGTAAATGTATGTACTGATACCGTATCTATGCAACTATGAAACTTATGTATTGCTTCCACCATTTCACTAAGGACCTCATACTGACCTATATAAATAAATATAAAACGAAATACTTTTTTTTCAATAGTCAAGTCAATTTTTTATCATTAATAATTATTATCAAAAGAAAAAATATTCTAGGAAGATAGGGACTCGAACCCGGAACCTATAACATTATCTATACGGGTACTGTACCAACAGAGCTAGGAGGTACGATGCATTCTCACGATCGATTATTATTATATTTCACTGCCACTCGTACCAGTCTTTAGCAGACTCCTGTAGTCATGCCAGGATCAAGTCATGGGACATTGCTTTGCTGACTTTGAGTCATGGCTAGGCTTTAGTAGTCACTGTCTTGAAGCAGAGCAGACCTGGCTCAATCAAAGCCTAAACCCTAATAACTACAATAATATATATATCTTACTAAATTTATCTTATATTTGTATTTTTATAATGTTGTAATTATCATTCTCTGCATAATAACGTAGTATATATATATATATATTCCTTTATTGTGCTATAATTACAATCTGCGTTTTATAAGGCAATAATAATACAGATAAATGATCTCATTCATACCATATTTACAGTTCATCATTCACTCGCTCATTCATACAATATTTACAGTTCATCATTCACTCGCTCATTCACACAATATTTACAGACAGCCCAGAGACCTCCCAAATCCACATGCGAAGAGAAAGCGGAGTCTTGGGAAGTCCCCCACGCTCCTCCGTCAGCCGCGTCACCGGGTACTAGCCAGTGGAGGCTGACCAAGAGCGCGAGAGCCACAATAACGTAGAGTTTTTACAGTATTTGCAAGGGTTTGACCAAAATTCTTCAAAGATTCTTCCTCGTGCAGGCCTAGCTCAGTTGGTTGAGAATCCGTCAGGATATTAATGAGGTCCCCAGTTCGAACCTTTGTGTTTTTTGAACGATTTAGGCCGAATACAAACAAACCCGACACCAAGTCTCAAATGTATAAAATTTGTGATATGATCAGCGGGTGTAAGATCGACCTGTACTAATCGATAAAACTCACACGACTCTTTTCGACAAAAAGAGCTGTCGTGATCACTGGATGCACGAAATTTATTTTGTATTTCAAACCTGACCTTTACTGATTTTCAACAAACCATTATTACATATATTTACAATATTATATTGTATATACAATATACGGAAACCAGGGTTCGATTCCCGACAAGGGATTTTTTCCGGTGGGAGATGGGTCCGGGGTTCACACAGCCCCTTACTGGATCACAGATTTTTGCACATCGAACTGTACATTTCGCGCAGAAGAACCGATTTCAAACCTGTCCTTTATTGTTATATATACGTACATTATATTTGAACCAATTATGGAAACAAGGGTTCCATTCCCGACCCCCACCCCATAAGGGTTTTTTTACGGTGGGATCACACAATTTTATACACTGAACTTTTACAAGACATGAGCGTATTTCAGCCAGGTCACGCAAACACAATACAGAAATATCTGTAAAAAAAATTGTGGTAGTAAAAATGTGGTCTGATAGAGGAATTTAAAATTAATAAAACCGTCTCGGGTTAGAAAAAATTTTTTGTTCAGTGTAAAAATTAAAAAAAAAACCTTTTTATTTCTAATTAAATTTATTGTTACTATCTTATATATTGATATTTTAGTTAATATTTACAAATTACTTTACTGTCTTCTTAAAAATGTAATTTATCGCTGATTTGTCCTTTGATCTTCCTAACCCATGAGCTGAGTGGAATTATTCCGGACCCATGAAAAGACTCTCGGACCTGGTATGTAAATAGTAGTGGCAGAGCGAGTGATACTGTTCCCTCGTACAGTAATAGCAGATACAACACTGACATGTACAGACATCCATAAAGACGCAATATCATCCGAGATAGGAACATCGCCATAGATGACGATAGTGCTGCCAAGTCCAGTCTGCGTCGTAGACTCTCAACACGTTTACCTATAGAGAAAATATACTTAATATATGCACCAATATGCAAAGGCTGGAGTACTCAAAATTTGACTTTTTTTAGATATTTTTAAATGGTAGTTTTACAAACTTATTTCTTAGTTGGCCGAGCAACCAACCAAAATGTGTCCTCTGACTATTTTGACTTTTTTTTTGTATAAAATTATAAACTAACTTGAGCAAATAAACTAAAAATTTTGATTAACTTTATTAAATGATATTTGAAAAATGGAAATGATTTTCCCTTTATCTGTTTCTAGACTTGCATGTAAGTTATCACAAACATTAGTACTAAATAGACATATTTAAATATATCTATATTAGACCTCATACAGTTGCTTACTAAAAATAAAGTTAATAAATGATGCTAAGAGTTTTCATTTCTAATTATTTTTTTATGTATTTAAATTAACACACCTTGGAGTATTTATTTTATATTTACTCTTCACTATTAGGTATATTTATCTATCTAAATAAGTTGATTTTTTTTTCTTTTTAAACAAATATTTCATTTATAGAAATACATGTTTTTTTATTCTTTATTTTCTTGTGTAATTTCATATTTTTTTCTTTTTTATTTTTTACGCTGATTAACGAATATAGGTGACTACCAATAGAGAGAGATAAGAATAACTCACTTTATATATAAGAGATTAATGTTCTTAAATGACTGTAGTAAGATATATTATTGTTGTTATTATGATTTAGCCTTTGATTTTATGGTTCAGCCTTTGATTTTATGGTTTAACATTTGATTTTATAGTTTGATTATGGTTTAGCCTTTGATTTTATGGTTTAGCATTTGATTTTATAGTTTGATTATGGTTTAGCCTTTGATTTTATGGTTCAGCCTTTGATTTTAATGGTTTAGCATTTGATTTTATATTGTGATTATATGGTTTAGCCTTTGATTTTAATGGTTTAGCATTTGATTTTATAGTTTGACTATGGTTTAGCCTTTGATTTTATGGTTTAGCCTTTGATTTTATGGTTTAGCATTTGATTTTATAGTTTGATTATGGTTTAGCCTTTGATTTTGACTTTAGTAAGATATATTATTGTGGTTATTATGGTTTAGCCTTTGATTTTATGGTTTGATTATGGTTTATTTTGATTTTGACGTTAGTTAGATATATTATTGTAGTTATTATGGTTTATTTTGATTTTGACGTTAGTAAGATATATTATTGTAATTATGGTTTGATTATGGTTTAGCCTTTGATTTTGACTTTAGTAAGATCTATTATTGTGGTTATTATGGTTTAGCCTTTGGTTTTATGGTTCGATTATGGTTTATTTTGATTTTGACTTTAGTAAGAGATATTATTGTAATTATGGCTTGATTATGGTTTATTTTGATTTTGATTTCAGTAAGATATATTATTGTAATTATGGTTTATTTTGATTTAGACTTCAGTGAGATATATTATTGTAATTATGGTTCATTTTGATTTTGACAATTTTGGCTCAATCAAAGGAGCCAGGTCTGCTCTGGTTTGAGACACTGACTACTAAAGCCTAGCCATGACTCAAAGTGAGCAAAGCAAAACCCCAAGACTTGATCCTGGCATGACTACAGTAGTCTGCTAAAGACTTCCTGGTACGAGGGACAGAGTGCCGTCGGCCTTGCCTGCGGATTCCTTCTCCATGTAGGGCGACTGGGCCGCCTCGAAACTCCGGCCTTTGGCATCGTGTCCTCATCCTGTGGCTGACTACATCCCAGCTCTGTCTGGCGTTGGAGAGGCGATGTGACGCGATAAATGTAACAGGAAGAATCCATTACATCAAAATATAGCTAACATAGATAAATTACCCAACCATAAAGGGTTAACGTATAACATATTATGAAATAATGATTTATTATATTACCATCTACGTTATTTATTTTTATTACCATACGATTATTCTTGTCGTATAAATTGTTGATTATTGGAAATAAATTAAAAAAAACAAAACAAAAGGAACGCATTGGCTCAAGTAGTGCAGGATAAATGCAATGATAAGAAAATGTCATTTCTAATAATAAATTAGACGGAGATGAGTCACATAAAATAAAACATTTGATCACTCGATAAAAGTTAAATTATTATCAACATTTGAATGACTTCGATAAGATGATAACAATTAGCCGACTTATAGTATCACCTGCCTGGATTGAGTACACTTGTGGAGTGCAAGTGTCGAGGAGGTACTGACTGGTGCCATGCAGCAGAGTCCGCCGAACCGAGGATATTTCCCCTTGATATTAACACGAACATTCCCAGCGAACGGTTCAAGGGCGATTCGCCTTTGTGTGCCCCGTCGGGTCAGGCGAACCCTACACTTGGCTCCGAAATTGCATTATATGGACAGAAAGTATATACAACTTTCTCTGTCCAATCTCACCTAGGTTGTCCCCAACATTGCTAATAGTTGCATAAAGATTGTATATTTTTATTACAACCAGTAATTAGATTTTATTAGAAATTGTAATTAAATAGTAATCTAAGGTAAGATGTATTGTATTTTAGTAGTATCATAGCAGTTTGGAGGTTTTTTTGTATTATATTTATGCCTTTATATTGAATTAAACCCTTTACTTTCATTAAATTTGAGACTCCCCCCCCCTAGTCCCTTAAAATTCACAGTAATTATACAATTACAGATTCTCAGCCGAATCTATTTACAAATTATTTTTGTATTTCCTGTACCGTCGCTACATTATATACAGGTTTTGATATATATATATGTAAAGAAAGTAAGCTTTCTTCAATTAAATTAGCAGCGCTTTGTTATCACGCGCGTGCTTCAGTTGGCTGCCACTAGGTGGAGCTAGAGACATTTGACCAGGAGGTTTTAAAAAGGTTTTGAATGTGAAACAAGTAAAGTGCAAACAGTGATAACAATAAACTGTAATTGTTGTTTTGTAAGATTGGTTAGGTCTTCTTCTTATAACAATAAGTAATCTTTTGTTTTACAGAGAAACAGATTACTTATTGTTATAAGAAGAAGACCTAACCAATCTTACATACATACATATATATATATATATATATATTTTTTCTTTTCTCCATATTTTTTAAAATAATAAAAATAGGATAAGGGAAAAATAAAAACGATACTTATCTTGGATTGGTAATATTTTATAAAAATTATATAATGGAATAAACGAGTATAATGGTACACATTATGGTACACACTGACTGTACTGAGCTGACTCTAGTAAAGGTGATGGGGCTCACCTTTTTGATTTTATTTATATTTGAACTATTTATTGAGAAGATTTTCTTTATTTTTTCAAGTTTTACTTCAGATATTGTAATGTTTTGTAGCCTGGAGACGAAAAGTAGAGTTGAATAAACTTATTTTATGTTTGATGGTAAATATTATTCCCAGGCTAAAACAGACACCTGCACCAAACAATTGTAAAGATTTTGGCCAAAACAGTATATCGACATATATAGATATATACTAGTATATAGCAGCTGGACATTATTGTATACTATACGAATAGTATATAAAAAAAAGCGAAGAGATTCAACGAATTGGGCAATTTTCAGAGTAGAAAATTTCAAAACCGATCTCATTATTAACGTAGGATCGGTTCAACTGAACCCCCGTACCCACGCGTGACGCGACACCTGAAAGCCGTGCGGGTCTGAGCGTACCCTGAGCGCCTTGCGGGGTCAGTCCCGATTGACCACTTAATTACCCCCACCCCCGTCCCTAACTACAGAGGAAAATTCCAACTTAAAAAGAAATCTGTGTATTTTAAACGCATAAGCGCAAAATAGTTAGTGAGTTAGTGACAATGCAACACAAAGACATCTTGGCTCTTAGAAAGTACGGCCTCACCCTAGGAGTCTGGCGAATACATTTTATATATGTTGATGTAATCATTCTGCACTGTTAAGGGTAGTGTTAACAGATTCAAAGTATTTGGTGAAAAATAAATGTATATATGTATTCAACAGCCAGTACAATACAATACTTGGTCATACAATTAAAGACATATTTATTTTGTAATGTTATATAAATATAAATTATAAAAAAATTAAAAATTGATCTCTGCACAATTTTTTTCTTGTCACTAATAAATAAAAAAAAGTCTGACAGTGTATTTATAAGTGTGACTCAATGTGGCCCGTTCTTTGTGCTGTTCAAGGCCAGTTTTCGAGGGAACGCGGACACACACAATAGCCTTTAAATCCGCTTTATTAAATTATTTTATATTCCTTATAATATTATTATCATAATAAAATAGTCTATAATAATATTGAGGACTGTGCTCTTTATATTCCATAGTTTTATATTAAGAAGTTCCACGATACTGACGAAGTAAACAAATTTTCATAACCATTTTCTAAATTATTTTAGCGTTTAATATGTCGTTAGTTACATAATGCTAAGAATATTATAATCCTAATATTATATATAATGCTAAAAGCCCCTTCTAGTGTATACCTGCCTCGGGACTTGATGGAAGTCACTGGTGGTTCTTGTTATTTTTTAAGTAAGCGACCACATCCCAATTCCTGAAACAACCCTTTTCATATTCACATATGTCTCAGCTTTAGTCCCAGTCCCCACTTGTTTCCCAGACACTCGTTCCCCAGTACCCGACCCAGCATGTAGTAACAAAGCTCTTAATGTTTGTATATACCAGTGTTTTACTTGTACTTCATAATAAAGCTTTGATTATTTAACTGTTGACTAAAGCTCAGTATTATTTTTACAACTGCTATCGAAGAACAAAGGACACCTGGTAATTTCGAGCCGGGAATTATAAAATCACCAATTTTTTTTTTTTTGTACACTGTAATAAAGGTTAGTAAAACACTTTTCTTGATAACAATAAGAAAATTTAAGCTATTGTTAGGAAGACTACCTTTAAAGTTTGCCTGATGTTATGATAAGTATGTGAATTCCACTAACCCAGTTATTAATTCAGCGTTCTGCTACATAACGGTTAAGCAGTTACACTGAATACCATTAGTGGCTAGAAACCAGAGGCTTCATTCCTACCATGTAAATAACTAATATAGTACAATACATACACACACATATATATATATAAAGTATACATAGAATGGTAGCTCAGTGAGTTTCCGTTGGCACAATTCAAAAGGTCCCATTCTATTCTCCATTCAACCATTCATTTTCAATTAACTGAATCATTCTATATTATTTTTGACAAACGTGTTTTACACAAATTTATAAATATATATACATATATATATAAGTTAAGTCCAGGCGCCGCTAGTGCCCAGCCTTAATCCCCAAACATATGTTATCTGTATATGTTTACAGGTAATACCTATAGATAGAGGTATCTTGGTCTAAATAAAGCAGTCTTGTTATAACGTTCTACGTGTTCTTATTACCAACCTTTCTTAGCTTGTAATTCAATAAACATTAACTGGTGCCGAAATCCGGGAACCGTGAAGAAAGAGAGTTATCGAGTGCGAGCGTAATTTTTTTTTTGTTTTTTTTTCTTCTATACGCGAAAGAGAGAAGATGACTGAAGGAGGAATTTTGAGACAGCCCGTCTTGAATCTCGTAGAGGGAGCAGATATTAGAAGAGTGGGAACTATGCCAGAAGTTCATGCCACGGCGCTCGCGCTGATGAGGGTAAAAGCGATGAATACCCAGGATCTGAGGAAGGCTGTTGCGGAGCTGGAGAGATTCACTGGGGAACTGGGTGAGCTGAACCATTTCCTAAAAGGAGGAGACCGTCTCACAGCTTTAATTGGAGCTAAAGCAGAAGAAAATTTAATAGATCCCAGAGACGCGGAATCGTTGAAGGCGGCCCTGATATGTCGGGTCAAGAGAAGTATACTGAATCAAATTCAGGCAGATGAAGAAACCCCGTGGGAATTAATTAAGATGAGATTGAAGAAGGCGTACGGAGGAGGACGATGGACTCCCGAGGAGGACATATTCCAAATGTTTAGGGAGACAAAGTCCCCAAGACAGAGTAACGGGCAATATGCTGCGGGGTTAGTAGTCCGTTTCAATAAGATAACGGAGAAGATGAGAGAGTCGATTAGCGTAGAAGAGGTGGAGGGTAGAATGGGATTCTTATCCACAATTCTAAAAGTGCAACTGGCCAAGGAGACAGGAAGAAAGGAAGGATTCTCTGATGAGCGCTCGTTCTCGGAGTGTGCACAATCAATGATCGACACTAGTGCCAAGGAGGAAGAAGTGAGGGTGCAAGACGTCGACAATGAGTGGAGCCGAGTTGCATACAAAAGAACCCGGACCCTGAAACCAACCTGGAGGAGACCAGAAACGTCCGTTATTGGCAGAGACAAGGGAACGACAGGAGAAAGAAGACTTAGAGGAACGAGACCGAGGTATGCCCCGCCCAGGGAAGAAAGAAAATGCCACGGATGTAGGAAGGCAGGACATTTAGTGGCACAGTGTCCTCGAACAAAATGTTTTGAGTGTGGCGAGGAAGGACACATCGCGAGGCATTGTCCGTATATCTTCCGGAGGAGAGAATACCAACGACCAGAACCAATGGAGGTAAACACTCAAGAAGTAAGAGAGAGACGGAGCATGACACATGGGGAGAGTGGATCATCAGAAGATGAGTCATCAGGGACTTCGGGAACTGAAGGAGAAGAAGCGAGGCGCAGCAGAAACAGGAGACAGACAGGGCAGAAGGTCGAGTCACGTAGATGGGAGCAACGTGATGAAGCCTGAGGAGCGTGTCGGCAGAGAGGCGACCGCATCCTGAGATGTAATGCAATTCGGGAGAGGATGTGTGCGTTGCCAATAATTAGGGTCAAAGGAGGAGAGATGTGTCTGGTGGACACGGGAAGCACCAACACCATCATGTCCCGCGGAGCGCTGGAGAGACTGTATGGCGGAGAGAGGGCACTCCAGATTCAGGTATGTAATTGTAGTTTAATCACCCTGGGAGGCCCTTGCGAGGTAGTGGGAGAGTTAGTCATAGGGCTAAATAGGTGGGCGAAGAAAGGGGGAGATCTAAAGATACATATCGTAGGAAACATGCCGCGGGAGTACCAGGTGATAGTTGGGTGCGACATGTTGGGGAAGGTAGGTGCGCGTGTGGAGAATATCGGGGAAAAATGGAACATTAAGTTGGGCAAAGTGGAATATAAATGTCAAGGGACTATATGGGACGGAAGAGCGCGGATAGGGGCGGTTAATAAAATAGAGTCCTGGAGGGAAGACCTACAGAGGGAGTTTGAGGATATTTTTTACGTAGAGGGAGACACGCTAGGAGCGACTGGGAAGACGGTCCACGAGATCCAGTTAAAGAAAGAACGCGTCACATACGTGAAAGAGAGACGATATCCGCAGGCACTACGTAGGCATATTAGAGAGGAGCTAGAGAGTCTCAAACGGCAAGGGATTATAATTGATAGCACTTCGCCATATAACAGTCCTCTATGGGCAGTGAGGAAGAAAAATAGACCTGGGGACGAGACGGAGAAATACAGGGTAGTTATCGATTATCGGAAGTTAAACGAGAACACGACGGATGAGAAGTATCCTATTCCCCGATTTGAGGACATATTAGACAGATTGAACGGGGCGACAATATTTAGTACCCTAGATCTAAAGGCAGGCTATCACCAGATCAAGATGAGTGCGAACGACCAAGACAAAACGGCCTTTACATTTGAGAGGGGGCATTATCAATTTACCAGGATGCCATTTGGACTGAAAAACGCCCCGATTACCTTTCAACGCCTAATGGATGAATTTTTGAGGGGAATAGACGAAGCGGTATGCCAGGTCTACATGGACGATCTGTTAGTTTTCAGCAGAACGGAGGCAGAGCACGTTGAGCACCTAAGAAGTGTATTTCAAAGAGTCCGCGAATTCGGATTAAAATTGTCCATGGAGAAGTCTCTGTTGGGGAAGAAAAAAATCAATTTTTTGGGCCACACCATCTCACAGGAGGGGGTTAAGCCAGACTCTACGAAGGTCGAGGCGATTAGAAGGATGGTGGTGCCCACAGATGTAAAGGGGATCCGTCGACTTCTGGGGACGCTTAATTATTACAGACGATTTGTGCCAGACATGGCGGCATACCTGGTGCCTATTAATAATTTACTGCGAAAGGGAGCGAGGGTGGTAATTACCCCAATCATGGAGCAGAACATCCGGAAATGTATGTCTAGCTTACAAGAGGAACCAATATTAGCATTTCCCGATTTCCAACATCCCTTCACAATCACCACTGATGCCAGCGAATACGCACTGGGGGCAGTGTTGTCGCAGGAGAGAGACGGTGGGGAGTGCCCGGTGGCGTACGCTAGTCGACGGCTAACAGAAACGGAAGCGCGTTATAGTGCTCTAGAGAGAGAGCTCCTAGGTATCGTCTGGGCTATAGACCATTTCCGCCCATATGTCTTCGGCAGAAAATTCCGTGTTCACACCGACCACAGACCCCTACAATGGGTAGGAAAGTTAAAGGAGTCCTCGGCGCGGGTCACGAGGTGGAAAGAGTTTTTGTCCCAGTACAATATGGAGATCATATATAAACCCGGGAAAGAGAACGTAGTGGCAGACTGGCTGTCCAGAGCCATTACTGTGAATGCATTGGAAGAAGGGGAACCATCCGGGGAAATCCAACAGTTTCTCCGGGAATGGACACCCGGGGAGGATGGAAGCCTCGGTACGCGAGGAGATAGCGAAGGTGAGGAAACCCTTGAAGAGGAAGGTTCCGCCGCCGAAAGACCTGTTGAAATGGAAGTAACAGAAGGGATCGTGAACGACAAAAGACGGCAGATCATTTGGAAATCCAAGACCTCAGGGCGGCTGCAGATCGCATACGAAAGTTATGGGAGAAGTAAAATCGCGACGATTTGGTCGCCACCAGGGGTTAGGAACGACCAAATTTGCCGTGCATTGAAAGATGCCTCGGAACCCGGAAAGACCCATCATGTATTTGTAGGGAATGCCACTATTTGGGAGAAAATTCGTAGACTCTGGCGAACGGAACAACTTGGAGTGGATAGGATATTTATTCGGTGCACGTCGATGGTGGAGACACTCAAAGACAGAGAACAGCAGCTGGAAGTGACGCTGGCCTATCACCAAGGAAAAACGAACCACCGTGGAGTTCAGGAAACGTTGCAAGCGTTGCGGCGGAGGTACTTTTGGTGGGGAATGAAAAAGAGCATACAAGAAATGATAGGGGCATGTGCAGTTTGTCTCACTACGAAGTATGACAGACATCCGCCACGGGGGCGACAAGAAGAATCGCCCACCGCCGAGACACCGTTGAGTGACTTACAAGTGGATACCTTCACTTGGAGGGGGTATAAGTGGGTTACCACAATCGACAGCTTTAGCAAAGTGGCCATGGCGCACCCGGTGCAAGATCGGTCATCAGACGCGGTAATGCTGGCATTAAATACCTGGTTCCAGTTTTACGGAGTACCAGACCGGATCGCGTCGGATGGGGGCAGAGAATTTGACAATGCCAACATCCGAAAAGAAATGAAGACTCTCGATGTCTCTTGGCATCTTAATACCCCAGGGCACCCTAAGAGTAGAGGAGGGATAGAAAGATTGCACAGCACCCTGAGTGACCACCTGCGGGTATATCACGCGGAAAAGGGTCTGCCGGCGAATGAGGCAATGCCGAAGGCGGTGGCCGCTTACAATCATTCGATCCACACCGCGACGGGGTTCTCCCCGTTCGAGATCCTCTTTGGGCTGCGCGAAAGACGGAGAAATGGGGCAGAGACGGTAGCAGACAAGGGAATGGCGGAGAAAATGGCGAGTAATACTGTCGCTTTGAGGAAAATATGCGACAAAGTCAGAGAAAGGATAACGAGGGACAAAGCGAGACGAGTGGAACGGGAAAACCTCAAAGTCCGGGATCGAATGGGGGAACTTAAAATCGGGACTATCGTCTATAAAAAACTAGGGTCAAATAGGAGCAAAGAGCTGGTGCGATATGAGGGCCCATTTAAAGTGGTCGTGATTAGGGAACACAACGTCGTGACAATTGAGAGTATACGACCCCCTAAGAAGCGGCGAAATGTCCACATAGAACAGTTAAAGCTTCCACCAGGGGGGGAGGTTGTAGATCAGGAATGAGCTGGAGTGTCCTCGCAGCATACACGCAAGGAACATTGTAAATAGTTATAGTTATGTGATTTTTCCCACAGAAGTATTGTTTATTTTTAAAAGTCAAAGTTTTCTTTTATGTTTTTTGTTTACAAGTGACAGTTGGTTTTTACGTTTTATAGGATTAGAGCTTAATGTGAGGGATTACAGGCTGTGTATGGGCGGAGCTGGCCTTTGCTCCCTTGTAACATTAGCGGAGCATTATTTGAATGGACTAAGACGTCCGAGTGTTGGACTTCAAAGTTTGCGAATGGGTGTTCGTAAACTGGTGGGGGGGGAGTTAAGTCCAGGCGCCGCTAGTGCCCAGCCTTAATCCCCAAACATATGTTATCTGTATATGTTTACAGGTAATACCTATAGATAGAGGTATCTTGGACTAAATAAAGCAGTCTTGTTATAACGTTCTACGTGTTCTTATTACCAACCTTTCTTAGCTTGTAATTCAATAAACATTAACTTATATATATATATAAGTTAATGTTTATTGAATTACAAGCTTAGAAAGGTTGGTAATAAGAACACGTAGAACGTTATAACAAGACTGCTTTATTTAGTCCAAGATACCTCTATCTATAGGTATTACCTGTAAACATATACAGATAACATATGTTTGGGGATTAAGGCTGGGCACTAGCGGCGCCTGGACTTAACTCCCCCCCCACCAGTTTACGAACACCCATTCGCAAACTTTGAAGTCCAACACTCGGACGTCTTAGTCCATTCAAATAATGCTCCGCTAATGTTACAAAGGAGCAAAGGCCAGCCCCCCCCCCCCGTACACAGCCTCTAATCCCTCACATTAAGCTCTAATATATATAAGAATATATATATATATATATATAAGAATGAAAAACTAAATTGGCTACGAATAAGGGCTCTCATTGAAGAAAGTTCAATTTGAATAAATCAAGTGAATGAACACGAGAAGTTTTTTACTTGATGTATTTTTACTGGTTACAGTCTTCGCGCCATTTTATACAAATGATTCTTTTGTAATACCATACTCATATGAAAATATATTTATTACAAATGAGGATTACTTAAAATAATCTTGTTTTATAAAAAGTTGTTTGTTTTTTGTTAAATGTACAATAGAAATGTTTATTTTTTCTATCTCGTTTCAAAAATAGAATTTATATTTTTTTCTATTAAGGATAGGTTAAGATTCGTAGTTAATAGTATGTCAGTACAGGCAAAGTGTCGACCGGTGATGTAACAATAAAAAAAATTTTTTTTTTTTTGAAAAATTTGATTTTTGATTAGTGCAAACTGTAATTTAAGTAATTTTAAATGATATTCTAATATATTGGAGTGTTTTATCAGTTAATTACTATATGTTTGTTTTTTTATCCTCTCAAAATGACGGTTTCATTTCAACAAATCTGTTTTATCAAACAGACCTCATGCTGTTGCTTACAAAAAGTTAATAAATGATGCTAAGAGTGTTGATTTTTAATTATTCTTTTATGTATTTAAATTAACACACCTCGGAGTATTTTTTAAAAATAATTACTGTTCACTATTGCGTATATTTATCTATGTAAATAGGTTGTCTTTATTTTTTTTTTTTATTTAACAATTATTTTATGTATAGAAATTCTTTATTTTCTTGTTTAATTTCTTTTTTCTTTTTTTTACGCTGATTAACTAACAGAGAGTGTTAAATTTGTCAAACAAGATTGTTTAAAGTGTATATTGAAAATATCCTACACATGAAAAATACTTTCAAATAGTAATTAACGTGTAAAAGTAATAAAAAATGTACTGTGCTTTTAAGTGCTAAGTGAGAACTGACAAAGTTATTGTTTGTACTATAAAAGCATTGAGGTGAACATATAAAGAAAAGAGGGACTACTCTGGTGATTGCCTGCTATGCTCGTACCTCTTCCCTCCCCTCCATTTCCTGCTCGCCTTCCTGAAGACCATCCTCAGCGAGTCCCTGGAGCGGAATGCCCCTGCCGCCAGTGAGGCCTGATCGATACATGCCTGCCGCACCAGGATTCGACCGGGGTGTACGACCCTCTGGCTTCCTTCTTCAGTGTGATTTGTATCCAGTCGTTGTTATGGCCTCCTTGTATCCGTGGTAGTGAGGGGGGGGGGACGGTGTTCACTTTCACTAGGAGGGATTTGCGAACAATAGGCGCCACATCACGCCTGGCCTAGGAGAATACTACATAGCTAAGGGTCTTTTATCAGTCGTCATTCAAATAAAATAAGAAAGAAATGAGTTTCATCGAGTTTTTTCATGGATTAACGTTCAACTAATTCGTCGTCAACTGTAGGCACCCTTCCTCCTTATAACACTACAGGAACTTGATGCATAGATATTAAGTCGAAACGTTCTCCATAAATAAACTTAACATCCATTTGTTATCAAGCCAAGCCACTCTGCCAAAGTACGCTTCAAACTCATCTGTATACTCATAAGTAACAATGAACTTACAGTGTACCTTACATAGGATATGCTATATAAGTTTGAAGTATTAGGCAATGGAATCCATTATAATATAGGAGTCCTAAAGTCCTAAATTTTAATTTAGAACCCACAAGTCCAAAAAATTTTAATTTTTTGGGAAATAAAAAAAAAACTTTTCCTTTACTAAAAGCACAAATTTTGGTTTTCCAATTCCTGAAAGTAAAAGACGGTTCAACACTTAACTTAGCAGGGAGATTAAATATATTCGTTAAGGCTAAAGAATGAGGGGGGGGGAGAAACCCCCCTTAATTGTTTTTATGGTAAAAATCAACAAAGGAGACTTTTTATAAACTGACTAAAAATTACTTTAGGCACATTATGTATTAATTTTCTTCATATTCTGAATCTTCCACTTTTCTCTCATGCAAATGATGTGGTCCAACTCAAATATGTAATGCTTTTTCAAGTCATCTAACTGGATGTTTGAAATAGACGTCCATAAAGGGTTTCTGCATCAATGGAACCAGGTACCAAAAGAACAGAAAGAAATCCGTTTCCAATTTTCGTCACTTAAAGCGTTTTTCGAATTTAAAGAAGGACTTTGGCGATTATTACTCTAGGAATAATTTCTTGTTATTTATAATAATATGAACGACATTCGAGCAAACAGTTTATCTAACACTATCTATTTTGTCTGTAATGAAAAAGAGAATTTGTCATAGCGACTGTTTTCTTTAAATATATAAAATTAATTTTTGTTATAACTTGATTTTATTTTTTGTTATTATAGTCCATTAATCTTCCAATTATTAATTGGCACGCCAAAATGTTATACTTTTAGCTTGCTTGGCCCTGGCTACAAAATAACAACAGATCATTTTTGCACACCTTTTTAGCTGAAGGGCTGTTTTTTTGAAAAAAAAATTGACACTTTGCGGTAGACGGCGGAAAAACGAAGCTTTCATCATGCCATCAGAATTCTTACCATGCAGAAGGCATTCTTCAATTTTTGCATTTCATCACCTTTGGTATCGTAACCAATTCACTTTAACAAGTCTGTTGATCGGCTTTCAAATTAACATTACACGAACCACATACTGGACGATAATATACTCAAAAAGCCCATTGTCCACTGTGACGACACACAATGAGGTGTTGACAATTGTACAGAATGATAGGACAAACAATAATGCAGCCATTTGCATTCTTTGCGAATTTAATTGTGATTTCGATGCAGTAAACCCATTCATCTATTATTATTACTGAAATTGTGCACCAAAAAAAAATGCTAGATAATCCAGAGACGCATGAGTACCTCTCAAAACTCAAACCACCCAGAACTACCCGTAGGAGAACAAGCGGATGATGTCTCAGAAGAGGAAGAGCTGTGGGTGTAACATATGCCCCAACAACACCAAGTGCTCGAGTGTTAAGGACACTCAAGCACCACACCGTTGTTTGCAAAGAGTGTGATAATTAAAAGTTGTTTTTTTTTTTTCAAATATTAAATTTGTTTAATGGACAATGTCTCAGAATTTATTGAACTGGATTTCCTTTGTGCATTTCACTCATTGGACTAACTGATAAAAATTGTTGAATTAAGGAGTGGCGTCCTTGAGATACCCGGTACTTTGTGTCAGACTTTTCATCCGGAGTTATATAATGCTAAGAATATTACAATGCTAATATTATATATAATGCTATAAGTAGAAGGGGGTTGAGCAGAACTCTATACCTACCTCTTGACTTCATGGAAGTCACCAATATTTTTAAGTAAGCAACCGCATTCCTTCCAAGACCTCCATCCCAATTCTCGGAACTACCCTTCTCTTATACACATATGTCTTAGCTAACGTAACTCTTAATATTTGTATATACCAGTGTTTTGCTTATATTTCATAATAAAGCTTTTCTTTCCTTTCTTTTAAAATACTCTCCTCTACAAAGATTATTTAACTCGGTACTAAGTATTTGAATCCGTTGAGCTGGTTCAGTAAAAATAGCAGTGAATTGTAAACAATTGCTCGAATGTTTTGGTTATATCTGTAAACAATGTTTAATCGAGCAGGTTTGTGGTAATGGATGGTTATATTTTCTCCAAGGTAAAATTGTTAATTTATAAAGTAAAATAAACTGAAAACATTAAATATAAAGAAACCGCATAATGTATACAATAATCTAGAGCCAATTGTGTAGATCACGCTTGACTCCTATGAACAACCGCACACGTACCTCATCTCCTTTCGGATGCAAAGAAAAAAAAGAAAGAGAAAAAACCTCTAGGATTTAGAGCGTCCAATCATTTTTCTCTCCTACCTGATACCAGCGGAGGGATACAAACCTTTTTTTTTTGTGGTATTACGGAGCCCTTATACCGTTTCTAATTTACTCATAGAGTACAGACAAAAACCCTTTTCCCAGAGAACTATGACTTAATATTAGAACAAAAGAAACTTTAGGGCCGATCCCATCTTACCCTGCGTAGGGAGTGATAAGTCGATATACGCACAAAGGAGTCAAATTCACCACAGCTGTAACCACTAAATCACAGACGCGGCTCCAGCCTCATTACAGACCTATTCTAAAAATAAAAGAATTACCCAGCAAGAATAGTGTGGCCACCTGTAAGTAACCCACCCTTTTTTCTCAAAGTAGACAGATATTAAACCCCGAATATTAATTCGCCATATTGAAATATATATATTTTATAAGCATGTGCTGTCTATATATTAAGATGGAGTCTTCAATCCCTCTTTAATGAACCCGAATCCCGTTAAACACAATTGCTGTTTTTTGTCAATATTAGACTGTGTGCATTTTTTAAGTATCCCATCCGCCTTTCCAGGCATTCCACACCCCATATCTTTCTCATACATCCTTCAAATAGGGGTCTCCCCTTAGTGAAAGGCACTTTCCAGCCAAAAATAATTTTCCTTATTTTTCCCACATTCCTATTTTTATAAGTTTGAGCTTTAAAAGAAAAAAAAAAAAAAAAGTAAGTATCTATTTTTTAGCATTAAGATAAATACTTACCACTTTCACATTATGTTCCCCTTATAGCCAGGTATACAGGGTGTCCCAGAATTAACGCAAGATTTGATTTAAATAGAAAACACAGTTTTTAGTATTTTTGTTGTTATTTTTTTATTCAATTATAAAGTAAATAGGATAGGGTTATTTATGGAATAACACATCGGGCAAATGGCCTCCACGACTTTGCTGGCACATACGCACTCTTTTGTCGAACTTTTCCATGACCATGTGGTATAAATGTGGTTGAATTTCCTCATTTAATGCACGGGTGGGTGTGGGCTTGTTGGCATACACCTTTGACTTTAAATAACCTCATAAAAAGAAATCTAAAGGTGTTAAATCACACGATCTAGGGGGCCAATTCTGATCACCGAAACGAGAGAGTAGACGCCATGGAAATGTCTCATGCAGTATTTGAATTGTTTCATGGGCTGTATGGCATGTGGCACCATCTTGTTGAAACCACATACTGACCAGATCAATATCATCCAATTTCGGCACAAAGAATTGTGTTTACGACGCCGAATTGATGTTCCTGGATTTTGAACAACACTCTCACGCACTGCTTCGATATTGACATTTGAACGGCTTGTTTTTGGACGACCAGTGTGTTTAGTGTCTCCAACTGATCCAGTCTCCCTAAATTTTTCAATTAATCTCTTCACAGTTGATGAAGTCAAAATACTATTCCGACCATATTTTGTATGAAATTTGCGAACTGCGGCCGCCAAACTTTCATTATTTTTGAGATAATGTTCAACAATAAAGACACGTTGTTCTATCGTGTAACGCTTCATTTTTACTAACCCTAAACTTTCAGCAGTTTTTTTTTAGGGTTGCCAGCACTTTACAGCACAAATGGCGGCAAATTCAAATCTCGTGTTAAGTAAGAAAGTGAAACGATGCCTTTCATAAATAAAAACTGATTGAATCGAGTCAACGTTCCAGTGTGGCTGCCCCGTACGATAACAGACAGACAGACAGAGATATAGATCTGACCAGGCAGTTATCAAGAGAAAGTGGATGAAGTTGGCATTGAGGGGAGATACTGCGGGGATTGCGCAAGCGATGTCAAGTTACCACGAGTTACCGCTTCCTCTGGGGCGGGCTCTCTCGTTCATCAACTCAAAGGCCACGGGAAAGCGAGCACCAGAGGAGAGTTTATGGCGAGTTAAGAACTGTTGACAAAAGGAGTTTCGCGCTAGTCATTGCCGAGTTTACACTCGGAAGGAAGTTAAAAGGCTTGTATTGACTTTATCTGTCTGTAAGCAAAGACCACCATAGAAGAACTAAAAGTTGAACTGACCATCTCAAATATTGAACATATTGATGAAATCATTTATAAATTTTCAAAAACTAAAGCGAAAAGTATAGAAATTTCGTTTTATTTATTACTTTGTTTAATTCCTTGTACATAATTACTTATTGCCTTATAAAAGGCAGATTGTAATTTTAGCACAATAAAGGAATTTAACTACAACTACAATTCCTTGTACTTGTTTTGGAAAAATAAAATAATTCTTTGCTCTGTCAACTAACTAAGGAGATTCTTCGAGGGAACTTTTTTTGGGGGCACAGAATACTTTTTCTAAACAATGGTTCCTATAAAAATCGATAACCGAGCAATTAATCTGCAAGCAGAAAAAATCAAATTTACTCTATCGCAGAAAAAAATATCGAAAACCAAAATCTATGCCAAGGTAAGCTGATAATTGCACCCATAGAAGCTAAATTTAGAATATTTCTTCTTTCACCTTATGGCAAGGCAAATACCTTTTGTTAATCAAAGTTTAATTGAGAGCCAGACATTAACATAGATAAAATTCTGACACAAACGCTGGTCCTTCCCAATACCTATTCTTGATTAATAAAATAGTTAACCCTAACCATTGAGTGGCTCAATGAATAGAGTCACAGTACGCACTCAATTGCACACACTCCCTTTCAGAAGAGTTTCAGCACTTCTGTGCTCAGTAAACATTAATTATAGTTTACGAAATATAGATTACCATTAGTTACTAACGAAATAAACGTAACTCATTCAACAAAACTCATGAATTAGTTGCCCAATGGCCTGTTCATTTTTAGGTATCGCCACTTGAGAGATTTGAATTTGCCACCGTTTGTGCAGTAAAGTGCTGGCAACCCTAAAAAAAAAAACTATTTGACAGCTGACAGTTTAGGATTAGTAAAAATGGAGCGTTACACGATAGAACCACGTGTCTTCATTGTTGAACATTATCTCAAAAATAATGAAAGTTTGGCGGCCGCAGTTCGAAAATTTTATACAAAATATGGTCGGAATAGTGTTTTGACTTCACCAACTGTGAAGAGATTAATTGAAAAATTTAGGGAGACTGGATCAGTTGGAGACACTAAACACACTGGTCGTCCAGAAACAAGCCGTTCAAATGTCAATATCGAAGCAGTGCGTGAGAGTGTTGTTGAAAATCCAGGAACACAGTTCTTTGTGCCGAAATTGGATGATATTGATGTGGCCAATATGTGGTTTCAACAAGATGGTGCCACATGCCATACAGCCCATGAAACAATTCAAACACTGCATGAGACATTTCCGGGTCGTGTACTCTCTCGTTTCGGTGATCAGAATTGGCCCCATAGATCGTGTGATTTAACACCTTTAGATTTCTTTTTATGGGGTTATTTGAAGTCAAAGGTTTCAACAAGCCCACATCCACCCGTGCATTAAAAGAAGAAATTCAACCACATTTATGCCAAATGGTTATGGAAAATTTCGACAAAAGCCTATGTGCCAGTAAATTCGTGGAGGCCGTATGCCCGATGTGTTATTCCATAAATAACCCTATCCTATTTACTTTATAATTCAATAAAAAAGAATAACAACACAAATACTAAAAACTGTGTTTTCTATTTAAATCAAATTTTGTGTTAATTCTGGGATACCCTATACTATTATTATACCTAAAACAAACTATCACAGCAGTAATAATTTCTGAAGAATTGTTATGATATCTATTTTGTTAAAAGTACACCCTCCCCGCCCCGTAGTATTGTCAGTATTGTCTCCCGCCCTCTGTGCTACACAGAGCAAAGACAGTATTGAACAATAGCCCAGCGCGCACGTCACAGTTCTGTGAACCTCCAGTCGCTATAATTATTGCGGTCAGTTGTGCCCAGTGAGCTGGGATCTGGCAGCAGTTGTGTCGTCTCTTCTCTGTCTATAACAATCCTCAAACCGTGAATACTTTCTAGGAGAAAAAATGGTCGCGAGTTTTAAGCAATATATACAATAGTAATCTGACTAATGATTACAAAACCAATTTATAATAAGACAATGTCTTTAACAGAAGCACAATGAGTTGGTGTAATATTGGACCCCACCCTAACCCAAAAAACAACTTAAATCATACTTAATTTAAAAAAAAAAAAAAGAAATTGTTCTCTAAACCATAAATGAATTATTTTTTACAAGACTAAGAGACACACAATACTGATCGTAATCATTGTTTTTTATGATTTAATATGATACGTCATAATATATTTTATCGTATTGCGTTTTATGTATTTCTGCCTTCACAATATTTATGGTTATTAATTATTTATAAACAGATTAAAATTTTATAAAGAAAAGTTGTAAGTCCCATGGATCCATTTGTAAAATTATTTATTTAACTTTAATTTAGTTTCGCAGCTTCTAGCTGAGTTTAAAAAAGTAAACCATTTAAAGATTTTTTTTCTTCTGGCAATGGTTTCCAATTGAGCCATTCTTGTGAATAAATTGATGGTGGATTTAAATCTAAACATTTTTTTTTCCCTAACTTAAAATTACTAATATTTTGTCTATAAACTTCTTATTACTTTAAACTTATTCAAGCCATCGTAGCATTTCAAAATTTTTCAATTTGCTTCAGTGGAAATTCATTAGATCCTTCCTCCTTCGTGGTAATGAAGTCCCGGATTCCATTCCCGACCCAAACAGTAAATTCAATTAGATTGTCTCCTCCAGGAATTGGAATTAGGGGTGGCGCTTCCAGGTAGGATAGCTTTGTCTACGAGCGCTAACCCCGAATAAATTACCTATACCACTTTTATCTGGAGTAGGTAGGACAAAATGTCCAGTAATTAAAATGATTATTTCCATGCTCTGTGACCTGGAGGTGTATGTTCCATACACCTCTATTCAAACTGTTGTTTGTTTAAACAAGTACTCTATATGCTGTTGTTTGTTTAAACAAGTACTCTATATGCTGTTGTTTGTTTAAACAAGTACTCTATATGCTGTTGTTTGTTTAAACAAGTACTCTATATGCTGTTGTTTGTTTAAACAAGTACTCTATATGCTCTTGTGTTCTATATCATTGGTGTATTCTAGTATAAGTACTTTTAACCCCTCTACAGTGGAATCCCGATTTTTCGAATTTCCTACTAATTCGTACAAAATTCCCGATCCCCAGAGAAAATCCCGGTAAGTGGTATGACCAATGCATTTCAGTCCCCTCGGTAATTCGTATTATTTTTAGGCTCGAGGTCACTTAAAACGTCTTATAATACGTATTTCCAGCTAAAAACCTCGTTAATTCGTACTGATTCAAGAAAGGGAAACTGGACAGTGAGAGACCAAAGAGCAGAATGAGTGAGAGCAGAGAGGAAGAGAAGTTTTCTATGAAATCCCATATTCCTTATAAGGAGAGGAGAGCTGTACTGAGCTTTTCTTTCGTTTCTACAGTTCAGTCTCGTTTTCGTTATCGTTGTTACACGTTACCATGTCTCCGAAAAAAGTTAGCCTCTCTATTAAAGAGAAACAACAAATCATAAAGGCCGTGGCCAGTGGCTTTAACCAAGTTGACGTATCCAAGAGTTTTAACGTCCCTCGTTCCACGATCACATCAATACTGAAGAACAAGGACAAAATCACTTCCCAGACATCGAGCATCAAAGTAAAACGCTTCAAGGCTGGTAATTACCCACAACTTGAAGAGAACTTAAAAAAGTGGTTC
The DNA here is from genome assembly GCA_930367205.1 of Acanthosoma haemorrhoidale. Lineage (NCBI taxonomy): Eukaryota > Metazoa > Arthropoda > Insecta > Hemiptera > Acanthosomatidae > Acanthosoma > Acanthosoma haemorrhoidale. Next base: position 9,303,383 of record OV884015.1, on the reverse strand, counting down.
GCGCAAGCAAGGAATTCAAATGTACCAGTTGGAGGAAACATACAAAGGAATTGACAATACCCGTCTGCAAGGATTGCGTCAAAAAAAAGATTTTTTTCGTATAAATGATTGGTGTATATTTAATCTAGAACATAAGTATGTACATATTGTTTAGTTTAGTATTAAGCAGTGTTTATTGCATATTTTTTATCCTTACTACATTGTACATACTTCTTAATACATACATGTTTGCATTAATACGTTTTTTAATTTTGTACTCCCGATTATTGGTATTCCCGATAATTCGTACCAAACTGTCAGTCCCTTGCCAATACGAATTATCGGGATTCTACTGTATTAATATATTCAGTTATGAGTATTCAATAGTTGGAGTATTCAGGCATCTTCACTAAGGCTACCAAGTTGTACCCATTTACAGATCTAAGGAAACGTCAACTGTTTTCAAACAGTATAAACTAAGAAAATTATGCAAGAGTTATAATTATGACAAATTACCTTCTCAGCTGACAGAGATTTTATCGTATCTTCAAATCAATAGATTAATAACCAAAATGTCCAATCACTCGCAAGAGGTTGCCAGCCCACAATACTATTTTTTTGTTAACAAACCACAAGCCACTCACCCTCACCACCGGATTTGTTGATGAGATGAAGTAACAAACAAGAATAGATACATGTTAAAAAGAGATATTAAAAAAAAAAAAAAAATAATAAATAAAAAACTCACCACATAGCTTGCACGGAGACAGGTTTGAATATGTGATGGTGTCCGTACGAGCTGACAGAGAAACCACTGAAAAATAACAAGATAAAAACGGATTAGTATTTTAGAGCAAAAAAAAAAATTGTAATCACAGAATGTCTAATTAAGATTGAATAATCATTATAGATGATGTCTTTATCTAAAAAAAAAAAAAGCTACTTTGAATAAATTAAAATTAATTATAAATGTAGCTGCAATGGCTGTGGTTCGCCTTGATGGGCAACAACAACACTGAGATGTTCGTATCTTCTCAGCTGACAGAGAAATACGAGGGGGTTGTCATCAAATAACATCAGCTGCAGCAATCAAAAGAGATCAGGCACAAGCATTTCATCAGATATTTATTTTCCTAAGACTTTTAAATGATCAAGAAGGGCTTTATCACATTTGCCCAACCATCAGCTCTTAGAAGCGAAGTTAACAACAGAACAAACTAGTACTTCAGTTAGACTCTGTAGAACACTGATCTAGGGCTGATGGCCTCAACCTCACACCTACAGTTCACCTCAATGTCTCTCTGACTGTTCATTATATACAGTATTAATGGTTTTAACGATGGCATTAATGTCAGTTTTTTTATTAATTAAGTGTTTACTGTTGTCAAATCGATAATTATACGGAACCTCGAAGCAATCAACCATCAGCTCAATCGATATGTAATCTGTAAGATAGTTGAATATTATAAACAATTTTACGTTCTCCCGGCAAATTTTTGTTGTTTACTTTACACAGAGCATCACGTTTCAAAGTGATGATATATTAATCTATGCTAATATACTAGCTATACTAGCTATGCTAATATACTAACTCGACTGACAATACAGCTAAAAGTTCCCAACAATTTCAGAACGGGGTCATGAAAAAGTGGTCAGACATACTCTCGAGAGGTTAAAGAACGCCGGCCGACCTGCACCCGTTGCTTGGATGAACTCACCCGCAGGCGGAACATGAAGTATAGTAAGAGGCTATCCGGGAAAACCAGGTTTAGGTTAGTATTAGCACAACTCATTCTTAATAAGGTGAGCATTATTACTTTCTATGTTTACACACAAGTCGGCGAATTTTGCCAATGTCTTAGCGATTTGGTAGAGGATGTCGGTTATCTTACACACGCCAAAGGAGTTAAAGCACACTGCCGATCCTCCACTCTAGCCCTGTCAGTCATATTACATTTGTTCCAGTCATTTTGAAGGCTAAATAGTTGGACTGTTTCGGAATGAAAGTAGTCTTTGATAGCCAATTTCTTCATATAGATGTAGCTAACGACACGGCCTGAGTCAACAACAACGTACAAAGAGAGAGAGAGAGAGAGAGAGAGAGAGAGAGAGAGAGAGAGAGAGAGAGAGAGAGAGAGACAGAGAGACAGAGAGAGAGACAGAGAGAGAGAGAGAGAGAGAGAGAGAGAGAGAGAGAGAGAGAGAGAGAGAGAGAGAGAGAGAGAGAGAACAGGTGACATTTTGCTCCGTCACTTATTACAGGAGTCACGAGGGTGTGGCGACTGATGGCATCCGGTTATTCGCATGGTAATGGTACCGGGGAAGTATTATTTTTTCAACATTACGTTGACAAGGGCTGCGAGAGAATGGGCCTATTGTCGAGCCTGTCTCTGTGCCTATAGCTGACTAACTACAGCCTGTAGCCAAGCGGGAAAAGCTTCTTTCAGCTTTCATGGAGTAGAACACTTTTGCGGCCTGGAGGATCCACGAAGTCACTAAACAGTCGACCTCCATCTTCCTACCTCAGGCTAGGATCTGATGAAGGCTGACGGATAAACAATGAACTCTCATTTAGTTCATAAAAAATTTATTGCCTTGTTTAATGGTATCTATGTATGACACAATACCATAAAAAAAGATATTCCATAAAATAACGTTTAGCTAATAATTGAAATCCCGTCCATATAATACGCGACGAATAGATGAAATGTTGTTTCTATAATATTATACTAACAACCACCAAGGGTCGCTAATAATTCTAATGGTGATTTGAAAAACCAAAGATACATGCGAACATCCAAGTTGGAGTTTGATTAAAAAAAACACCGAAATCCTGAGGATGTCTTAAATCGGAAATTCGTTGAAAATTATATAAACAAATTAAGAGTTCTTCCATGTTCTATATGAAATAGCGAGGCTTTGTGTAAGCGGAAATGAATTCGTTGAACGATCTGTTGTAACATGGACTCCTCAAGTATTCTATCCAGGCCCTTATGAAGATACTAAATGTGATGAGATAAGGACGTCTGCGAGAGAGGTGCATTGAGATGTAGCAGACAACAGGAGGCTGAAAGGTCATCACGAGTTATATGAATGATCGTCAGGATAGAGTTATGCGGTCGGTTGTCAGGATAGACCCCGGACAGGTGCTTCAGGATCAGATCAAGCCTACATGCACGGGCATATTAGTCCATTCGACCATCTTGAAGCTCTTCTATACCCCGTTTTGAAAATTATAATACGAACTGACTTGATATGCGCGCCCCAGTTTTAAAAACATGTTGATGTCAAAATAGATAATCTGGTGATCGAACACCAAAGACGCTGACAGCTACAACTAGCTTTAGTAAAGTGTGTTTTGGATCCGACTACCATTACTAATTATTAGCAAATGAAAAAATATACTGGCTTAGTCGGGGCTCGAACCCGGCAACTCCCTGATATCCAGCACGGCTCTACCACCAGTGAGCTACCCTGCACGAGAGGAAATTAGTAAGTGAACTGTACTACAAATGGGGAGAGATTTTAGACAAAGTAATTTAAATTGGAATGGTTGTCAAGTTAGCTCAGTATTTATTTTGCTAATAATTATTGACCACTCAAACTAGATAATGTCCCGTTCGCCAAGAGAATGCCCCTGGGTAGTGGGGCACGACATATTTTTCGTACTTTACCCCCACCTATCTTACTAACTCGCAGTGTACGTCACCAATCTTTCGACTAGTGACATCTCGTGGCTTCAGTGGGAGATCAATCAAAGGCATTCTATTAGCAAACGATCATTTATTTTAGGGATCTAGAATGTTTTCATGTTTCATCAAATCTAACAATTAATGAACTGCTTTGAACGTCACCAAATATAGTGATTTCCTTTTCTACACGCTTTTCCTACTTTTTTCCTGAATTTATTTCATGCATTACATTCCCTAGGCAAATACAACAAACCTGAAGAATGTCGGCTAGGGTTTTATGGTCGCGAGACTTACAAGTAGGTCGATATGAATTAAATGTAAGGGGTTTAAGGAGGGAAAAAATCTTCACGTCAACTAAATGAGACCGGCCATGAAGACATAGAGGCACATTTATATTTACACCATGAAGGGAATGGTATCGAGAAGATCACTTCCGCTGCAGTAGAAGACAAAAACCGCCAATCACAGTCGAAATAAACTTATGCTCTTGAAGAAGAAACCACAAGTGCTTTGTCGAAGGCTAATCGGTTAAAGAAAAAGATACAGAAAAAAACAAAAACAACAAAAAAAAAAAAAAATGGTACAGTGAGACCGTGTTATTGTGACCAAATGACCATGGGAGGTCTAGTTTGCTAGTAACCACATCTGCGGGCTCCCAAGGATCCCAATGTTAAGGATCAAGGTATACCTCTCTACATAGACTACATGGGTAGTCATTACTACTACTAGGTATTGTCTTGTAAAAGAGTAAGAAAGACTTTAGTCTTTGTCAGCCATTAGCCACTGCAAATACTAGTAACTATAACCCAGGATAAACGAATGATTTGGATTATTGTCAGTGTAGGGACAGCTAACTACATAAGATAAATCACCCTAAACTGCACTGTATATATTGCAAATTGGTTATAATATGTTGTAAATTAATTTAAACAAATGTAAATAACATTACCAAGTCATATCAGTGTAAATATTTTAAACAATAAAAGACGCAGCTACAAAACCAGCTCAGAGGCAGGGGTCAGGTATAAGGGTCCTGGATCCTTGTGGGGGAAGGGTCTAGAACATTCCAGCTTCATCCAAGCCTGCAATGCGATTGGCCAGAATAAGTTCCCAGTCTATTGGCTATATATACCCCCTAGTTTTAGCTGATAAGTCATTCTAACTACGGCTCTCTGGACTGGTACTTGTGACTGCACTGATTTCTAGATTTGGCCTTCTCATTTATGAAAACCTCTGCATCTCTTTTTCCTAACCTCGCTATGTTTCAGTCCGACCTCGTCAGACCCCACTCCTTCCTAGTGGGATTCTCTGCTTTCGTCTCGCTAAAACTAGCACCTCCTTGAAAGAGATCTCATCCTTGCGGACGACGGTCACCTGGGCCCCTACGAACTTTACCTAGTAGCGTCTCCCCCAGTGATCCAGACTGCTTCTCTCCGGTTCGCACTCGCCTTTGGGATCCGGACGGTTTTCGCCTACCCTTAGATACTGAGTGCGTATTCTTGGTCATTCCATGACCACATAAACTACCTATAAACCTACCCTATACCTCTTCTCCTGAAAACAGTACACTGTCGAGGCACATACCTATCAGATATGGAGTCAGATAGTACAGTAGTAAGACCCGTCATGAAGCAATTGTGCAGGTCATAGCCTAATCAACCCTCACTTCGTCACTAGGTCTAGGGTAACCAGGCACCCCCTCGTGGATTGCTACAAAAAAAGATGTTAGATTCTCATCAAGTTTACCAACGGACCCCCTTAAGTATGTTTCCATCGGGTCTTAAGCATTAGATGGTTAAATATGTTCACTGTTTAAGACACTTTCATTGCCATCATTCATATCCACTGAATCCAGAGCCCATTAGGAGAAAGAGAAGAATGATTTTCATTTACATATTCACTAATACAAAAATTGATAAAATATGTTTTGTTTTTTTACTATTTTAACGTATTACATTAGACTGCCAATAGTATTGATAGGAAATTGATAAAATGAAACAAATATAATGGAAGTAAAAGAACGTTTAGTTTGTAACAGTGGCTGGTGGGGGACTTCCCAAGACTCCGCTTCTTCTTTCGCTTGCGAGGGATGCAACAACCGTGTGGACTTGGGGGGCCCCTAGGCTGTTTGTAAATATTGTATGAATGTGCGAGCGAATGATGAATTGTAAATATAGTATAAATGAAAACACTTATCTAAATTATTTATTTCCTATTAAGTAAAGGCAGATTGCAATTTCATCATAATAAAGTTGTTAACATGTAAAAAAGTTTGTAACTAATAACTATTTGAGGCTTAAAACGTTTTTGTTATTCACATTTATAAGTCACCAGTGCACACCGACTTATTCTATTATGAGATTATCATTCAAAATAACTACAATATTTATCAAAACAAAATCGGTTGTGTAAAAGTAGGTTTTGTGAATTACAGAGGTTATTATTGCAGGAAAAACTGGATTCCTGGTCGTTTATTTTTGCTATTTATCGTATCTTAAACAGCTACTCATCGTAGCCTTATCCCGTATCTTGAAATAACGTTCCGCATTCGAGATACATTGGAACATAATTCCGTCCAGCTATCCTATCAGGCAGGCTGATAGATAGCCCCATAAGTGGTTTTTGTTTTTTCTTGCCTTTTAAGTAAAATATTGGATAAGTTGCAAGTCGCTGGAACACGTTCCATGATTTTGTAACGGCCGACAACACGGTGTTACGTAAGGAGCATGATAGGTAGGTACGCCTTGGGAGTGGTACAGGTGTTTTATGCAACCGTTCCAGTGACTGGCTGTGCCAGATTACTACAATTTATGCTTTTTATTGCATTTTATGACAATCGTATATTCTAGTTTTATTACAGAGGAGTGGTTGGATTTAGCTGTATGGAGCTTTAACGCACTACGGGGTTAAGTATCATAACCAGCTCGATTTCATATTTTTAGAAATGTTTATAGAGAGAGAGATTCAAAAAACAAATAAATCTGAACTGGTTTCCTCCCCCCCCCCCCACATCCCCTTGTTACAAAATTAATATATGTACAGAATATAGATCTAAAAACGAATCTATTTACAATTATTTCATTATATTTCGTATTGTAGCTTGGCCAAAACAATACAATTATTGTTTGTTTAAAAGAAAAATGGCGGAAATCCGGTTTTTTTACAGTAGTGGTCGATATACAACATGTGCAGACGACGATCGTCTGTAATAAAAGAATAATTGCAATAATTATTAAACCAAAGATTAAAAGTAGGGCCATAAAAAACTGAGCCATCCCTGCGAACCGTTAGCCTAATAAATATCTTGTCAGCTGATATGGTATAACCACAACTCACGGCGCGAACATCAATTATTAATAACCTCAATGTATTGAAGAGGTATAAAAATTACTATAGGGGGAGACAAAAAAAAGTCGCTTGCACTTAAGATTATCAAATTCTAGAGAATACAAGCATTGATTAGAAGGTTGAGTGTGGCTTCGAATTTATTCTTTTTTTTTTTTAATTTAACTTTTTAAACGAATAAAATTTGTTCAATCCCAATAATGGAATATTAAATTTACATAAAAAAGAAATATGTTAGAAATATATTAATGCCAAAGTGAACTCGGTGGGTGATTTCATCCGCTGGAGACACATTAAGTTTTTTGACTCGTTGCAGCACCTGACAAACCCAGTGTTTAACACTATGACCCCACCACGCCTCCCACATCGATGGCAACCGAGTGATTTAGTAAAAAAATATACAGATATTAAACAAACCAAGTAAACAGGCAATTCATTGATTCAAATCTCTGAAGTTATTTACATTTATGCACCGTAAACCAGAAACTGTTACTACCGTGGGGATTCATTTGTAAATAACAGTACAAAAAACACGTCGGTGTTTTCGGTTTTCCCATCGAAAAAAAACCCTTAATTTTCACATAATTTGGTTTAAAATTTGTAAGGAACTATGTACGGGGAAAAATTAGGTTGAGATTTAATTAGTATGTAAGTTAGTTTTAAGGCTGATCAAAAAGGTGAGCTCCATCACCTTTATTAGTCAGTTCAGTCCAGTCACGCATAATGTGTATCATTATACTTGTTTATTCATTATATAGTTTTTATAAAATAACAAAACCTGTATATAATGTAGCGATGCTACAGGAAATATAAATATAATTTGTAAATATATTCGCCTGAGGATCTATAATTGTATATAATTATCTGTAAATTTAAAGGGGCTATGAAGAAGAAAAAAATGCCTAAGGAACGTGGGAAGGAGGGAGCATCTACAAGAGGTGTACCCCGAGGTGAGGTCTCCTTAAATATTTATTTTAAGATGAATAACCATTTTCAAAATAAATGATTGACAAAAACAACAACATAAAAATAGTCTAGGACTAGGAAGAAGAGGTTTCGATAGTACGAAACTTTATTTTTGGGAATATATTTTGAAATTATACTGTATTTGGGAATTCGGTGTGAATATATATGCACCTATTGGTCAGCGATTAAATTTCTGAATGGTAGTTTCAGAAAATAATTTTCACGACAAATTTATTTTTGGACAACATTTGGAGATACCATGCATGTATCTGCATCTGGTCCTCAGCGATGAGAAAATAAAATAAGATGTTAATGAACCGCGGTAATCGTAAATGAAGAAAAGTTAGTAAGAGATATGCACGAGTTCAAAAAAAGGGTCAGTTGGGTTTGTGTCAAAACAAGGAACTAATCATAGTTACTACCAACAAATGAATTTGACGAAATTCGAAAATTTCTCCGCCACAAATTCATCAGAACCGACAGTATCTGCGCGAAAGTTAATACTTTCGACAAAATAAACACCGGATATTTCATTCATGCTCATGACAAGACAGATATGCGCGTGGCAGTGGTTAACTCGTAGCAGTCGTCCTTTTCGGATTTGTCAGCGAAAGCAATGCTGCAAGACCTTATTAGGGCAGGCCGACAGTCTCCTTAATCCAAACATGGACACCGGTCCTCACCTACTCCATTAATGGCAATATCTCTTTTAATCGACCTAAACCACTCATGTTTACTAACTCGGCTTATTTATTTACAATACACAATGACTTCTTCAAATCTGTTTGTTTTAGAATTATAAGCATAGATTTATAGGTCACTAAGAGTAACGAGTGTAAAAGAGAGAGTAATTACCTACTCTCAATACAGCATACAATCAGTTATATTTATCAATCAGTCAACTGGCTGAAAAATTACAACAGTCGGTCAAAGACATTACAAAGGTTGCACCCTTTGCATTTCTTTACCTTAACCTTTCTTGTCTCCAATTACCGGTTAAAGGATAAACGATCCGAGCGAGCACGACTTAAGAAAATAGCACAATCAACCGACACGGACACCAGCCCCATCTGTCAGGTAGGCTGGTTCGTAAGATCTGATCAGACTGAGAAGAAACTTGGGCGTTCCAGTGACGAATGTTGTTTTGTATAATGGTTCCTAAACTCTACAGATGGGCAAATTTTATCCTTTAAGTAATCCTCTAAAAATGTTTTACTAACCCGTCTCCATCTAGGGTGATGGCGGTGTCGGCTAAGACCCTGAGGACCAGGCCGACAGTGGTCACGTGGTTGCAGTCTATCCCAAGGAGGCAGCTTTCCTCCGTTCGCTGCCGGCCCAGCCGAGAAACCACCACCAAGTACCGCGTCCTCCCGGGGTGAACAGACTCCAGTTTCACTGCCTGTTAACAAAAAGAAGACACAATATTAAAAATAATTAAATATAATAATTATTATAACTATACTGACGCCCGTCCGAGATTTATCCAATACCTAACCGGGAGCAAATCAAACTCCACCATAGGAGTACCTTCATAATACCAATAGTACCTTCATAATAGCAATGTTGGTTGAGGCCCTTGTCAGGACTGGATATTGGAGAGATCCCGGGTTCAAGTCTCGACAGTGTATTTTTCTTCTTTGTTCAATAATTAATCATAATCCATATCACAAATAAATTAGTCATAAAAAAAAAAAAAAAAAAAATCTAATGTAACATTCACAGTTCACAAAAAGCTCCATTTGATTGTGACACCTTCGCTGGATCGACAGGGCACAAAACAATTTGACCGTTCGTAAGTATTGTTTGATTCAGATTTACAGAAAACAATAATACTCTATCGAACAATTTGACTTGTATTTGTTGATAGTCGTCTGAAGGCTAGCCTAAGCGGAAACTGTATACATTTGAAAACAAGCGGTATTTTCTTATCTCCACTCCCTGGTGTCCCAAATTATTGTTGGGGATATGTAATAGGTCACATTTTCTATTTCTGAATAGGACTCCACACTTGAGAATATTCTTATTGTTTTTGTTTTTTTGGATAATTAGGTCCCTGTCAAGTTCAATTCCATGGATATCACAGATAGTGGGTAAGAAAAAAAGTTACACAAATATTAAACAAACCAAGTGAACATGCAATTCAATGATTCAAATCTCTCAAGTTACTTACATTTATGCACCGTAAACCAGAAACTGTTACTACCGAGGTGATTCATTTGTATATAACAGTACAAAAAACACGTCGGTGTTTTCGGTTTTCCCTCCCATCGAAAATAAACCCCTTAATTTTCACATAATTTGATTTAAAAATTGTAACGAACTATGTACGGGGAAAAATTAGGTTAACAATTAATTAGTATGTAAGTTAGTTTTAAGTTTGATCAAAAAGCCCCGTCACCTTTATTAGTCAGTTCAGTCCAGTCATGCATAATGTGTATCATTATACTTGTTTATTCCATTATATAATTTTTATAAAATTATCCCCTTAGTGAAAGGCACCCATCAATCCAAAATAATTTTCCTTTTATTTTTCCCACATCCCATTTTTATAAGTTAGACAGCTATGAAAAAAAATATATATATATATATCAAATCCTGTATATAATGTAGCTACGCTACAGGAAATACAAAAATAATTTGTAAATAGATTCGCCTGAGGATCTCTAATTGTATATAATTATCTGTAAATTTAAATGTGCTATGAAAGAAAAAAAAAAGGAACTATGAAAATTGGACTTGGGGCTTGTGAATATTTTCTGTAGCTAGGCTATATTGCATTTTATACTGCACACCACGAAGCTATACAACTAATTTAATTCAATTTTACAATTTAATTATTTTGAAAATTGAAGCCATATAAATAAATTATGTATATAAAGTAAAAGTACACTAGTTATTTGAACTTAATTAACACCTCTTTTACTTCGAAGCAGTTGGAGTGGCGAGGTAATATTCTCATAGAGACCCCAATATGCCCTACTGTACTTTGGAAATAGAAGGTTATCTTTCTCAGTACATAATATAATCAATTTTCATTTTAGTATAAATCTAGACATAGTCTATGAGAAAATTGTTATATATTTCTCCGACAGCTTTGAGGGCAAATTAAAGACAACAACTCAAAAGAAAAACCAAAGACATTCCCTCAGATGTTTCAGAAATATTCATTGATAGTTTGATATGGCTTTGTTTCCACATACATCATTATAAATACGCGCCATTATTTTTTTAAGTTTATTAGCAATTGTTGTGGTGTCACATGAGGATATATAGTTGCAGGATGAGAAAAAATTTTTATGAGTTATGTAAATGCTTAAAAAAATTATAATTATAAGCGAAAGTTTAGATAGAGATTAGTTATTGAAATTGTTCAGGCTAAAACTTGTAGGCTTTAAGGGGAGATATCTTTTTAAATTGGAATAGTGCCTGAATTCTGGTGGTGTGGTTCTTCCCTGCTTTTTTGTTGCTCTTGTTTAATTGATATTTCACTTACTTAAGTATTTAAGAAGAAATCAAAGAATGCAAAATTAAAATAGAATACATAACCAAAAAAAAAAAAAAAAGGCACAGTAACATTTTTCTTTTACAATAATATTTTAAGACGGGTAATGGTAAAATTAAGAAGGGACTATTTCAGATATGCCCCTGAAGAGAGAGGATATCTGAACTGTGGATACATATCATGATTGTGTTTTAATGTTTACGGTGAGTTATATTCTTTAACATATTCACTTATTCATCATGCTATACGTTCTATGAAATCGTAGATATAACGAGGCAGAACCCGGGACCTCCCTAATACCCAGACGTCAATATCTCTTTGGCCAAAACAGCGAGATGGTTTTTCCCCCTTGTGAATATTGCGATGCAACAAACACCAACTAAGGGCAAGAAGTAATACAAATATCTCATCTGTACAATTTCAATGATACCATTGGTTTTCCCCATAACTCATACTTGATGCGTCAATAATTATCAATCCTGCTCATTATCAATTATGCATGAAGTAATAGCTAATTAAATAGACATAGATGGAGAGTGGTGCCAGGAGATAAGCCCTGCGGTACAAGACCATTATCTCCATCACGTAGATCCTTGGACGAGGCGCCCTTCCCTCCCTCCCTCCCTCTCTCCCTCTGCTTCAGAGATGCAAACCTATCTAGCATTGTTGCTTCTTTGTTCACTTCTTATCTGTTTCCAACAGTCGAGATTCCTCACGTAGCAACGCGAGTAAAATGCTTAAGAAGCTGAAAATGAACGAGGTGACATCAACAACCGGCTTTGATGTATCATCAAAAAAATTATAACGGTTTATGTTTCAAAAGAAGAGATTTTTTTTTTTAATTATTCAATTATTGTTTGTGGGTTTGGACTTGTCTTCACTCAAGTTTTATCAAATTTTTAAAAGTGCTTTCTCGAGTGATTAAACACCTCTTAGATTAGCCTTCTAAGCACTTGATAATGTCAGTTTAATAACTAGCGGAAAGGGAAAAAATAGGTCCTGTTATTTGTTGAGATTATCTTTTACAAAAACCAGAAATGTGTTTGAATTATTTCTTGAAATTCTGTTCAGTTGTGAATTAATGATCGGTAATAGACAGCTTGCACATTGATTGATCTCATGAAAATACGTCATCCACAGCTACTTCATATAAATCATTATTTTGACTTTTTAAATATTAAGTTCATTAAACCACACAATATCCTGAGATTCCACAATATTTCTTCAGTTCATTCCTTTTTTGAAACCATCAATTATCGTCACCACCCATATATATAGAATATTTTCCAGTTCAAAACCTCTCTGTCTCTCTGCTCAATTTATATAGAACTGCAGCAAACGATCGGTCCTTCCTTACTCGCTCTACTAATCTCTGGCATTCTCTATCTCCTAACATCCACCATGCTTCATCCCTACGAACCTTCAAAGCTCTTCTATTCCAACGCCTTCTCACCATCCAAAGAGATGCTCTTTAGTTGTGGAACAATTCATTTCTTACATTATATTTTATTTTTGTATTTAATATTTTTATTTAATTGTTAACTATATATAGATAGTTGTTGACAGCCAGCTATTTTTTTCGTGTTTATTGATTTAATGACTTTTCATGGTATGCATATTTTTGTTTAAGTTTCATACAGGTGTATTCTATGCCTTTATTTATTAAAAGCAGTTAAACAATTTTTAGTTTTTCTCATAATTATTATTAACTTTTCGATAGATGATTGCAGTTTATTATAAAAATTGTATTTTTTTTTTTCTATAATGGCGTTATAGTTCTTTTTATTTGCCAGATGTAAATTTGTCGTCTGAACATTAATGTTATTCATAGAGGACTTGGTCCCGGAATAATTTTTTTTTTTTTTTTTCAAATTCTAAATGAAACCAAAATGGAAAATATATCTCTTTGTAAAAAAAAAAATTATGGGTTTTCACATAATTAAAATTAAAAAATTACATATATGTTAGTCAGAGCGAAGATATCTTAAAGTTTTACCCTATTCGGTAGGAGGAAAATATTAATTTTTAATTATCAAGTTATTAAACGACGTAAAATTTCGTGTTCATAAGACAAACATGGAATTCACAATCGCAATAAAAAGGTTTCTGAATATAAATAATTAACTGCCAAAGAAATATATTACTGTCATGATCGGGACTCGGACCCAGGGTCCTCATCAATATCTAGTCGCGAGGTCTACAGACCTATCCTGCCTCGAGGGACTAACTTCCCAATAATAAATATAAAAAATAAATTAACAAAACCCTAAAAATCATCATTTTCTAGGATGTAACTGGTTCAGAACCTAGAATTGGTACTTCCGTAGAAACAAGTATATCCGGTCTATAAGTGGAGTACACGAGTGCCTCGCTGACCCCTCTTGCCATAGGATTACATACCTGGTACAATACATGGCACAATTATCTAACAAGCAGCTACTTCAATATCACTGCATATGGCACGCTCAATGGCCTACTTGGCCTTGTGGCTAGGTGTTAATACCATTCACATTGTCTGAGGAGAACATAGTCCAGGCTCCCATACTATCTGCTCATTCACATAGCCATTAGACATTGTAACTTTATTCATTAATTCACAACTGTGACTAGCATCACAGGCAGCGAATGTGCTGTAGATATGACAAAATGGCCTGTCTGGGATGAAGGCAAATGGCATGCAGTGATTACTCCCTCATATTGTCGAAGCTATATTTGAAGATATCTTATTGTTATTAATTCAGAACAATTTATTCCAACGTGTCCTCAGTCGACGTTGAATGTTGGCAGCTAAGTCAGGTGTAGACAGTACTTGTATCAGTGGGTTTGGGTGTCTGAGTAGTTTGACGTGAAAGTTTCTCTATAATAATAACGTAAGGAATTTTTAGGTAAGTGTGATTTCGCAGGCAAAATGATAAGCCTTAGAACTTTTGATTGAAAACTCCGTAAATTTGTTAAGTAGTGACAATTATTGTTCAGAACAGTAAGTCAGCAACATATGTTCCAACTCTCCCGGAATATTCCTAAAACATTGATGCATTGTATCGCCCCTTTCACAGAGTCGTGCTTGGAAATGATCGGTCATGATGATGAACTACTGTTTGAGCTGCCATAACATTAGCTGGGACAGTACTCGAATGTCTGTGGTAGATGAGGGGTTTGCTTGAGGTAAAAATGGATACATTAGCCGAAGACAACAGCAATAATGAAGAGCGAGCAGATCGATAGATCTTACTCATTCTGAACCCTCGTGAAATGGTGGCTATTTATGCCCATATACAAGAATATGGTTTACCATGATTCACCATTCTCATTAATCACATACTCTATGCAGTAGTCTATAGATGTCCATTCTACAGAAGCATAAGCTCAATTTCTATAAATAATGTATATTTCACTAGTCAGAGGAGTTAGTGAACAACTTGAACAAGGAAAAAAATAAAACTTCATGATTAGTTTTAATAGCTGTGGCAGTAAAACTGTGCAATAAAAAGTTGCGAGGACTTTCTTCAAGATTGTTCCTTTGTTGTTTACTTTCTCCACGGCGCCCTCGGATCCATGACCCGTGTCGTACGACCTCCCCCACTGGCGATGAGAGAGAGGCTCTTTATTACCTAGGGTCCTGTTTAAAAAGCTGGAGCCTTCCATTAACACTGAAAACTTTATAGCAATAAGAAAGTCTTATATTGCTGTGACGCCCATAATCACTCAGTTAAAATCTGTAAATAGACCCCTATGAAAAAGAAGTGGTTTGCTCACTTTGCTTTAAAGGGTCGCGCAGATAAGTTACTATTCCCTATTAGAGCAATGTCTGGGTTTTCCCTGTGTTCCTGGTGAAAGTATCGATAGATTTTAGTACTGGTTTAGCTATCGGTCAACGAAAATTTTGGAGACACTAAAGGCTGATAAACAACCCATTGCTAAAATATGCAATGTTTTGGAGACACTAAAGGCTGATAAACAACAACCCATTGCTCAAATAGCACTGTTTCGTAGACACTAAAGGCTGATAAACAACCCATTGCTCAAATATGCACTGTTTTGGAGACACTAAAGGCTGATAAACAACAACCCATTGCTCAAATAGCACTGTTTCGTAGACACTAAAGGCTGATAAACAACCCATTGCTCAAATATGCACTGTTTTGGAGACACTAAAGGCTGATAAACAACAACCCACTGCTTAAACATGCACTGTTATGGAGACTGTTGTGACCACCTCTTAATTACGAATAATTAAAAGTTACCCTCAACTCGTCCCAGAAAATATCTGTTTCCATATTTGCACAAATAAAGATTATGACGTCAGTCAGAAGTTGATGGGGAGAACAGCCGCTGGTGGGGATGGCCCCCCACCACGACTAGCCTGGCTATATAAACGCCCTAGAGGGTGAAAAGCTGATAGAAACAAACCGGCACCTTGAACCATTCTCTGTCTCTCTCTGCACTGGCGCTTGATGCTCTACTTAAACCATGGCCTTCTCATTCAACTACAATTGCATCTCTCTCTCCTAGCCTCGCTATGCTTTAGTCCGGCGTTGGCGGACCCCACACCTTCCTAGTGGGAATCTCTTCCATCGTCTCGCTACAACTAGCACCTTCTTGGAAGAGACCTGGACGACGGTTGCCGTGGCCCCTGCAAATTTACCTAGCAGTGTCTCCCATGGCAATCCAGTCTGCCTCTCTCCGGTCCACACCCGCCTTTGGGATCCGTACGGTTTTCGCCTAACCTTAGATACCAAGTATGAATTCGTGGTCATTAAAAGACCACATAAACTACCTATAAACCTACCCTGTACCTCTTTTCCTGAACATAGTGCACTGTCGGGGAACACCACACCTTCTAAAGATCTTATGGAGTCAGATCAAAGCGAATTAAAGCTGCCCGCCGACTAGGTCGGCAGCCAGGGCGAAAGACCCTAGCCCGCGGCGGGCGTCTCCTCCCCACTTTGGGTATACTCAGTTAACCTGAGCCCGACAGAGACACTAATGTTTGAATAACCATTGCGCGAATATGCTGCGCTCTCGAAGTAAAGCTTAAACTTCATCACCTCGGCAATCGGTCAGGATTTGAATCTCAAAGTTATTACATCGGACACGAGCGTGGTGTTCCCTCCGTCAGCATCCGTGTCCTCCCTTGCCATTGCATAATGCCTGACCAAAGAAAAACAAGTATCTTACTGGTTAGATGAGTTGCTAAATCGCTCTATTAGATAATATTGAGGAGGTTCCTATCACTAATGTTTATTTAATATCGGCTGTGATATATTTATTATGTATTTATACATATGATATAACAGTGGTGCTGCAACATACAGGCAGACAGCTCTGTCTCGGAATGGGACAGTGTTGCCTTATAAGGCCAGGCGAGAGGGACTGTCCCCTCTCACAAGGGCAGTCGCTACTGCACCAGTGGATTCGAGGATCAGCAACCTCGTCACCTCTCTAACTGTCAGATTACAAAGAACGCCCGGTGCTTTTGAGACACTACTGCCGTGTTTTTGCTTGAATATAATTTATTTCCTTAAACTAACCCACTACTGAAAATAACCTTTAATTTTTATCAAAAGAAATAATAAACTTGATGACTCGGGAGATGAACCCGGAACCACTCTTAAGTATCTAGTTAGGTGCTTTGCCAAATGTCAATTGCTAACCGATCCTGCAACTATATTTTTCATCGGCTAGTAATTATTAATATTAGTTGGATCGCAACCATAACCGAATTTGATTATGCCCAGAACTTTAAAATCAATACCTTCCAAGAAGCAACAAGGAGAAAGTAACTGACAACTGAACGAAGGAGACATAAAGCTTTATAGAAAAGTTCAAATTCCAACTTACTGCAGGACCCCTGTCAGAAAGTAAAGCCTATTCGGTAACAAAATTCCCTACAAAACAATAGCGAATGAGGTTATAGCCGTTTTCTGGTCGTAGATTTTAGTACTGCTGAGGTGATGGATACTATCTGTTGTATATTGAACCACAAGACATGGGGAATGAAGTGTAAAATTATAAGCAATATTAAGAGATGGACTTTGCGATGTAACCACTAGCAAAAGACACTGAGGGCCAACTGGCAGGTACGATGTATTTTCGAAGGGCACATATTCAGACAGGACAGTTTACAACCCGTCATTTTCTTCGGGCAACAGACAGAGAGTATTTGAGCTGAAGTACTGACCCCATTGGCATCTTAGTAGTAGAAGAAGATTTGTATCGTTCTATGAATGCAGGTTTGTAGATTTATGGCTTACCATCTTAAGGGTCTCTTCAGCCCTGAGGAGGTAGAACATGGACTGGAGGTGGTTCTGGATGTCTGAGCCTGCGGTGGCCGGGGGGGCGGGCGAGTGTGGGGACGGCGGCAGGCGTTCGTGCGGCGGCAGCACCACCGCCGCCCCCTTACCCGCGAAATAGCACTCGCTCAAGCTGAAACAACAAATAAATATGTTAAAATAAAGAACATTGCACAGTCAATAATAATAAATGATATATAAACAAACATATACATATATATATTTATAAATCTTTGATATAGGACTCGTAGATGGCACGGAGCCTAATGGGCTGTATAACTAACTAAGAATAGAAATAATATTTCAGTCAATGAATAAAATATGAACTTAGGCTTCATAAATCTACGGCTTAGAAAAATAATTACTTACTACTTTCGGACAAAGCAATCAAGTCTTGTTGAAAATGCGACCTAAGTTAATCTTAGAGAAACAACAAGCTTTTACAGAACACCAACATACACACACACAACACAGTGTTTTGTGGGTCTTAGGCGTACCAACAACGTTGTTTGTATATTCAACCTCATTTCGGGAACCCTCCCATACGAGCATGACAATACAACTTCGAGCGGAAACTCCAGGCGGCACCCCAGTCTAAAATACCAGGCAGTGACTTGTGACCTGTGTAATTTATTTATGGTTACGGATCACAATAGTTCCCAGGTCACGAATCGATAAATAGGCAACAAATATAATATACATTTTGTAAATAGAGCTATGGGGGACAGCAAAAAAGTCGATCATCAAGCGTACCAATCAAAAGTCCTGAGAACAATTGCTAATACCCCTTATTACGCCAGCAACAAAACCCTTAATAACGATCTTACTAAACCTTACATTCTCGAACTCATCCCTTTTAAGTTCATGAAATTCCTTAGTAACCTATCCAACCTAATCCTCTAGCACAGTCATTGCACTGCACCACAACTCCCTATAATCCTCCTCGGAGAAAAAATGGCAGTGGCCTCGTGACCTGCTATAAATGCGTAACAGTTGGAGTCCTGGCAATGGCCAGTTTCTCCAATGATGTCCTGAGCATATGTGGCTCTCGCGCTCTTGGTCAGCCTCCACTGGCTCGTATCCGGTGACGCGGCTGACAGAGGAGCGTGAGGGACTTCGCAAGACTCCGCTTTCTTTTTCGTATGCGAGGGAGGTGACGACCATGTAGAGTTGGGAGGTCTCTGGGCTGTTTGTAAATACTGTATGAATGAGCGAGTAAATAAAAATATTTGTCACAGTTACTTATTGCCCAATGAGGTAGATTGTAATTTCATAATAATAAAGCTGATTATATTATTAATTTTGTAAATAAAAATTGTTGTATTAAGGAACAGGGCCTTTTACAGACGGATTTTAACCACAAAACGTTTGCTTTGGGTCTATTTCTTGAGTTTTATCGCAGTCGAAATATAGATTTAAACAAAAAATTCATTTCACGGATCCCTAATGATCCTTTTAGTGACGAAAAATAAGTTGAGATGAGGTCATGACCTCGTGACCTAGTCTGGCTCCGTTCCATCCAACGAAATATTTCATCAGACCCATCTCACCATCTCTTGCTCTCTGTCGCAAGCGGACTAAAGACTACATGTACAGCCAGCGCTGCCTTGCACGAACTCTCTTCTTATCGGGCCCTGCACCCGGAGGATCCCATGGTACCATCGCAGTACATCACTGATAGGAAGCCTGCTTTGTATTCGAATAGACATTCCCCTCGGATGTACATACATTAGGCCAGAGAGGATAGGATGCGAATAGGGCGGATAAAATTACAATAACCCGGACGGAATGGCAAGACATTTGCGAACCATATTTGGCGTGTGAAACCCAACGACCAGCTTCATGGCTATGCTCATATCTGGCAAAGGATATACCCGCGAGACCGTAAAAGGATTGGAAAAAGTGTCAGAGCAATCATTGCCAATCAATAATGGCAAATCACGCATGTTCTTCATGCATACTAAACATAAATACAAAATATATAACAAAATTACTAATATAAATGACTTAGAGAAAACTAGACGAGGAAATATTACCATTATGGACTAGGATTGGTCAAGGTAAGTCCTACACCATTTATTGTTACCTCAAAAATACCAGCATAAAAACGAATTCACGAACAATGACAAAAACACAACATTCTGTGACAGGAAGGAGATAACACTAAATCTATTCCTGTTTCGAACCCACGGAAACAACTTTAATTTTATTTATGAACTGTTTGTAACTGTGTCGATAAGACACGTGGAAAATTTTTAGTTTTTTCCTTCATCGACAACCGACAATCCCTTTATGTTTTATTAAAAAACAAAACATGGGTTTTCATGTAAAAGTGGTCAGACATACCTCTCTCAGAGGTTAAAGAACGCCGACCTCCACCCGGATGTGCCTTCGGTGGGTGAGTTCATCCCCCGGAGACACTCAAGTTTTTTGACTCTTTGCAGATCTGACAAATCCACCATTTAACACGGCGACCCCACCGCCCTTCCCGAATCGATGGCAACAGACTCTCCGGGAAAAATTAGATTAAGAATTAGTATGTAAGTTAGTTTTAAGTTTTTAATCAGAAAGGTGAGCCCCATCACCTTATAGAGTTTTATCAAAGAAGTCAAGTATAATGTGTATCAACGTACTTAAACTAATTATAATTCATAATTATATATAGAACTTTATTGTGCAATAATTACAATCTGCCTTTTATAAGGCAATAATAGTACAGATAAATGATCTCATTCATACCATATTTACAGTCATCATTCACTCGCTCATTCATACAATAGGACATGATAGGAGAAACTGGCCATTGCCAGGACTCCCACTGTCACGCGATTATAGCAGGTCACGAGGCCACTGCCGTTTCAGTCTCCGAGGAGGTTTATAGGGATGAGTGGCGCAGTGCAAAGACTGTGCTACAGGATTAGGGTGGTTGGAAAGGCTACTGTGGAATTTCATAAACTTGGCAGGGATGAGTTCTAGAATGTAGGGTATATTAAGGTCGTTATGAAGGGTTTTGTTGCTGACATAATAAGGGGCATTTACTATTGTTCTCAGGACTTTGGATTGAAAGGATTGGATACGCTTGATGTTCGACTTTTTTGCTGTCCCCCATAGCTCTATTCCGTATGTCCAGATTGGTTTAAGTATAACTTTGTAGATTAGTAGTTTATTTTCTATTGAGAGATGGGATGTCCTTTGAAGTAGTCTGTACAGTCGTCCAAAGCGTCTGTTTAGTTCTTGTCTTTTTAGTCTCGTATGTGGGTTCCAGGTCAGTCGTTTGTCGAATTCATAATTATTAATTAAATTATACAATTTTGTATAACAATTGCAAAACTGCAATGTAAATAGATTCGAGTGAGAATAATCATTTCGCAATTTTAGGGAGGGGGGGGGGAGAAAAGGGTTTTCATGTACGAACATTTAATTACAAACAAAACAAAAATATCAATCAATTCATATTCCTGAGTTGGACGAAAATCTGACAATGCTGAGTATTGTATTGTATATTGGTTAGCGTTACTGGTTCATTATTTAATGATGCTGTCCTTAATTAATGAGACTATAAGAGGGATGAAACAAAACAAAACGTTTTAATTTTTTTAATTGTAGCATTAAATGTTCACTTTATTCTTTCATTCTACGTTTTCGATTAAGTAAAGATTTTTTTTTTGTATACATTAAGTCACATCGAAGTACTAAGTTTGTTATATGCCAGTGTGTATGTTATATAACTACACTAATAAACAGTGTGACCAAAAGAACAGATATAGTGCATTTAATGCACTTAAAAAAGGTTTGAAAAATATTTACATTCCGCCATGTACCAACATACAAACCACTCAAAATACTTCTAGTTCTTTAGTACTACATTGTGTATCATTGTATTTGTATTAATTATATAACTTTTATACCGAATTCAGACCTTGTATAAAATGTACAGGTGCTACAGGACAACAACAAAATGTGATAGATTCGCCTGAGAATCAATAATGAATAATAATTCTGTCATTTTTAAGGGGATGGGGGAAAAAAAAAAATTCTAGTTCGACAATTTTTAAGCGGGTTGGGAATAGTTTTTAACTTTAACGACCGCGGTGTAATACTAATAATATCAATCTAATATATATTATAAACAAAATTGGTAATTATTTTATTAGTTCTAAGGTAAGTTGGTTTATAAAAAAGTATACTACCAGTGTTAATGTTAAGGTATTTTCTTAGCATGTGAATAGTAATCTGATGCCTCTTATTAATTCCGAAGCTGTCAGACAAAAAAACATTACACTCAGGATCCGATGAATAAATTAATGTTTTTGATAAAATTGATAATTTCAGTCGTAAAAAAGGTTTATTTTCACAATTAAAGCTTCCTTCTGCTCAGTTCGGCTTTATTACTGTTGATAGTATTACTATAATAAACTGATGATAAATAGACGAGTCTATATATAATAGATGACAGAGCACTCTCCCTGCCTGTTAGTAAACAGCAGCTTTCCTTCACGGCCGCTGTGAGAGCGGAGTATTCTTCTCATTAAGGCAGCAGCAGAACGAGCTTTTCCGGCATCTGACATCCGACAACTTACAACAAGTCGTCATTGCTAATATTCTGCTCAGCTGCAGTTTCCCGCCTAGGAATAATGAACTAATGGCAATATTTTTACTGAGGACATATACCCATTAGAACAAGAAAAGCTCGATGATTGATAGGAAGGGCAAGGGAAGGAAAAATAGTATGCTATTCGGCACAGTCTCTAGACAGTCGAAATAGTTTATATGATGAAACTAATTTAACATGAATAAATGCCTAAGAGAAATGTCCAGTCATTGAAATAAGATAGCTCTTTCCAATATATAACATGACCTCGGTCACAGCAAGACGTCTATACGGGAAATACGAAAAGCGATTCAATTGAGGTTGCCAAGGAAGTAATTTTGGTTTTTTAGTGTGAAATAAAACTTAATTTTTTCTATATAAAAAATGAACTTTAATCAGTCAAATATCTTTCATTCTGTTCGATGACCTTTTGCCATCTTTCTGGTAACTTCATGATCCCGTTCTCCTAGAACTTCTGGTCCTTATCAGCAAAAAACTCAAACAAGTGCGATTTGCGCTCATTGTTATTACCGAAATTTTTACCATTGAAAAAGTTTTGTAAACTTCGAAATAAATGACAATTCGATGGTGCAAGGTCGTGGCTGTATGGGGGATGCGACATCAATTCCCAACCAAGCTCCAATAGTTTCGTACGTGTTGCTAAAGATGTGTGAGGCCTCGCATTATCGTGGCGGAACCCAAATATCGAGCTTCTTAACAAGTCCAAGAAGTCTTATATGATTTTCAATTGTTGTGTGTGATACATTTAACTGTTTGGCAATCTCTCGCACAGTTATATGACGATTCGATTCAATTATGGCTTTCATTTTGTCATCATCAACTTCAGAAGATTGACCAGAACGTTAGTCACATATCTCTTTGTGAGCCTCAGTAGCTCAGTCTTGCCATTATGAAAATAAAAAAGTAAAATGTGACGAAAATGCTTATTTTTACACTCCATGCTAAAACTGGCCGTAAACTGACAGTTGTAAACAAAATTACACGGAATTTGTTTCTATAGCAACCTAAAGGTATCGACTACCAAATCTCAGAAGAATAAAATTCTAACATTGACAAAAGAATAGCGAAACAAACATAACGCTATCTACTGGTGCAAACCAAAATCACTTTCTTGCCAACCTAATCCATCATCAGGCAAAGAAAACTATACAGTCAGGAACGTGGATCGAACCCGGGTCCTCTTTGGCATCTATGACCCCGAGTCATTACAAAATTAGCTAGCCTGAATTAGCGGGCTTCACAATAAGAATCCCCATTGGCCAAACCTCATGAAGAGGTTCAGGGGCAAACCAACAAAGGTTGTGGCGTGTTACCGTTTAACATTTAATTAAAAGTTTTTCTAATCAGATTCACTAATTTTTTTTTTTCTTCAAGTAGCTACTCATTTAACTTCACAGGCTGAGTGAACCATAGCTGGGACGGAACCGGCCATTATAAGTCAACCATTGAGCGAATTGGTAATATGGGAAAGTTTGAAAACATCTGTTGTTGCCGAGATTCAGAATACACATATATATATATTTTAAACTAAACACACCATTGAAATGCCGACTCGTGACCTAATTAAAGACTTTGAGAACCGACAGCTGTCTAAGGCTAAAAACACCCATGGACGAATATACCACAGCAGTGGCCTACGTTTGACCCTGACGGACTAACCAACTTCAAGTAGGCCGTTTATAGATATCGTCGTTTTTTAGTTCACCTTACACAAATACTTGATACTTGATATAAAACTTATATGTTATCAATAGGGAGATTACTATAAACATACTAGAGAAAGTTATAGATTCTTGGCGATGCAAAAATAGTGAGATACACTTATTGCTAGAGTGACTTGCATATACATTTCATATTAATGATTTTAACCAATAATGCATACATTTTTATTAATAATTGAAAACCCATTGTAAGCCATTTATATTTTTAATAATATTTATGATTTTTAGATCAAAATTGCCAAATAGTTTTGTAGCCTGCTAATTCTTGTGGCGTGAAGTAATCAAAATCGGTTCGAAAATATCATATTCTGAATAGCCTTAAAAGTCACCTCATCCAAATCACAAAGAAAAATAAACATAGGGTTTTTGGGCTTTTCGTCCATAAACAAATTTAACTTCATTTATTTTTAACACAAACTTGCATGGTAAAATTTAAAAATTTTAGAATTAGAGTCACTTGGAGGACTCGTTCAAAAAATTCCTTCAATATTATATTCCGATAAGGCTCAAACAGTAGAGAGAGTAATGAAAGATATATTTTTCATTATTTTACGAAAACATCTAATCCAAACGGCACTCCTCGAAACTATTGGGTTGACAAAAAAGTGATTTCGGTTTGCACCAGTCGCTATCAACTGGTTATGTGTGTTTCGTTATTCTTTTGTCAACGTTAGAATTTTTTTCTTGTGAGATTTGGTAGTCGATACCTTTAGGTTGCTATAGAAAGAAATTCCGTGTAATTTTGTTTACAACTGTCAGTTTGTGGTCAGTTTTAGCATGGAGTGCAAAAATAAGCATTTTCGACACATTATACTTTTTTTTTTTCATAAAGGCAAGAAAGCGGCTGAGGCTCACAAAGAGATATGTGAAGTTTATAATGTTGATTGTTAAACAGAACGCACTTGACAGAATTGGTTTAAAAAAATTTGTTCTGGAGATTTTTCACTGAAAGAGACCAACGTTCTGGTCAACCATTTGAAGTTGATGATGACAAAATGAAAGCCATAATTGAATCGAATCGTCACATAACTGTACGAGAGATTGCAAAACAGTTAAATGTATCACACACAACAATTGAAAATCATACAAGACGTCTTGGACTGGTTAAGAAGCTCGATATTTGGGTCCCGTCACGACAATGCGAGGCCTCACACATCT
The DNA here is from genome assembly GCA_930367205.1 of Acanthosoma haemorrhoidale. NCBI lineage: Eukaryota > Metazoa > Arthropoda > Insecta > Hemiptera > Acanthosomatidae > Acanthosoma > Acanthosoma haemorrhoidale. Next base: position 9,278,115 of record OV884015.1, on the reverse strand, counting down.
TTAGCAACACGTACGAAACTATTGGAGCTTGGTTGGGAAGTGATGTCACGCCCCCCATACAGCCCCGACCTTGCACTATCGGATTATCATTTATTTCGAAGTTTAAAAAACTTCTTAAATGGTAAAAATTTCAGCAATAACGATGTCCTCAAATCGCTCTTGGTTGAGTTTTTTGCTGATAAGGACCAGAAGTTCTACTAATCTACAAAGTTATACTTAAACCAATCTGGACATACGGAATAGAGCTATGAGGGACAGCAAAAAAGTCGAACATCAAGCGTATCCAATCCTTTCAATCCAAAGTCCTGAGAACAATAGTAAATGCCCCTTATTATGTCAGCAACAAAACCCTTCATAACGACCTTAATATACCCTACATTCTAGAACTCATCCCTTCCAAGTTTATGAAATTCCACAGTAGCCTTTCCAACCATCCTAATCATGTAGCACAGTCTTTGCATTGCGCCACTCATCCCTATAATTCTCCTCGGAGACTGAAACGGCAGTGGCTTCGTGACCTGCTATAATCGCGTGACAGTGGGAGTCCTGGCAATGGCCAGTTTCTCCAATCATGTCCTATTGTATGAATGAGCGAGTGAATGATGACTGTAAATATGGTATGAATGAGATCATTTATCTGTATTATTATTGCCTTATAAAAGGCAGATTGTAATTATTGCACAATAAAGACTGATTAAAGGTCATTTTTTGTATAGAAATAATTGGGTTTTATTTCACCCTAAAAACCCGAAATTACTTTTTGTTAACCTATTGGAGATGGATATTTATAAAAATTAAAATACTGCTGAACGACCGAACATCTCTAGAACAAGAGTAAGGAGTAAATTTTGTATCGCGTTATTTGTAATACTCTGGGGCGAGTGCACTCCCCTAGAAGAGACTTAAACCATTTTTTTTTCTGGAATAACAAGACATAGAGCGCTGAAGAAATTTCCCATGGGGATTTTCCAAACAGTTAGTGATTCCAAAACCTGAGGTGCAAACTAAAACTGTTATAGAAGGAGATCATGATTATATTATTAAAAAAGCAATTTTCTCTGAAGATGTCAAAAATTACTTAGAGAATTTAGGGAAATTGTTTGTATTCCAGGCGGTTTATCCACCAGTGGCCACCCCTTCGAGACTACTCAAAGACACTTTGGACAGTCGCTCCCTCTGCCTACTTCCTTCTCTCGGCGATCAGTCGTCCCCGACACAAACACAGTTGTCATTAACCCCATTACATAAGAGAGTGCCCGCCCGGGTTTGTTTACTACCTCCGATTGTCTTGTCTGCAGTTGTGTACTTCTTCCCAGCAATAACAATTAATTGTTAATTACCTTTCTACTATTGCGTAAGAACAAGTTCAAGAGCTCACAATACGGCTACTATGTATTTAAGAAAACGAAGCTGACGGAAGGGCGAAAACGTTTGTACGTAGTACTGTGGCCCGTTGTATGCTATATCCGTATATATATTTAAAATCGCCCGAAACAGTATTAAGGGAACATCCTACAACTATGACGTTGGGCAGAGTTGACAAGGCAAGTTCTCAACTACTGTTTCTACCAAACTAATTTTGTCTTTTTGGACAAAAGTTATGTCTGCGAGATCGCATCGTTTTTCCAGCCTAAGCCCAAGTGGATGTCACGTTAAGCTCAACGATAGATACAAGTGAACAAGCATTGGTTTTGAGTGAGTTAAGTCGAGCTCATTTTTATCAGGCATACCTACCTATTCCACAACCAACTCATCTATAACTTAGTCCTAACTCTTAACCTTTCTTTTTTTTATATAAATAGTTTTTTCATGGTGTGGCGACCGCTAACTATATAAGATAAATCACCCTTTACTCTATTGTATATATTGTAAACTGGTTATAATAGGTTGGGAATTAATTTAAACAAATGTAAATAATAAAAGACGCAGCTGCAAAAAAGTAGCTCAGATGCCCCTGCAGATGGAGTCAGGTAGCTCATGGGGCTGGGTCCTGGTCTAGAACATTCCAGCTTCATCCAGGCCTGTAATGCGGTTGGTCAGAATAAAACCTCACCTCATTGGCTGGACGGGATTGGCCAGAACAAGACCCCAGCCCATTGGCTACTTGGGGCTATATATACCCCCTAGTTTTAGCCTATAAGTCATTCTAACTACGGCTCTCTGGACTGGTACTTGCAGCTGCACTGATGTTTCCAGATTTAGCCTTCTCATTTATGAAAATCTCTGCATCTCTCTTTCCTAGACCTCGCTATGTTTTAGTCCGGCCTCGTCAGACCCACAACTTCCTAGTGGGATTCTCTGCCTTCGTCTCGCTAAAACTATCATCTCCTTGGAAGAGATTTTTTCCTTACGAACTTTACCTTGTAGCGTCTCCACCAGTGATCCAGACTGCCTCTCTCCGGTTCACACTCGCCTTTGGGATCAGGACGGTTTTCGCCTACCCTCAGATACCGAGTGTGAATCGTGGTCATTCCAGGACCACATAAACTACCTATAATACCTACCCTATACCTCTTCTCCTGAACATAGTGCACTATCGGGCCACATACCTACCCGATATGGAGTCAGATAGTACAGTAGTAACACCCGTCATGAAGCAATTGTCCAGGTCATAGCCTAATCAACCCTCACTTCGTCACTAGGGCTAGGGTAACAAGGCACCCCCCTCGTGACGACCCGACAATAGCAAAAACTGAGGTGGGAATGTAACTCCTATATTGAAGAGGAATCGTGTCCTGACCCTCATTATGCCATATAATGCCACCATTTTATTGTTGGATGTATCCCTTATATCCTACCCCCCCCTCGAAAGATATTTCTCTCGGAGGTAACAAGACCTTCAGCCCATCTTATGATACAAATAAATGAGCTTAGTTATTCGAATCGATATGAGCCGTGTACGAGACGCCATCGTAGCCATATAAGGGAGAGCGGGTGGACACACACACAGGCACTATCGATGTCTATTTTTACAGCGTCGGCGGGCAGAGCACCTTTTATATACGTTAGGGTGGCTGGCAGTGGGCCAGTGCTGGGGCCAATTTTAGCCTCTCTCCTCTAAACCCTCCGTGCCCGGAGCTTTGTCCGTGACTAGCGACGAGGGTCTTAGGGCCGTGGTGTAGGAGTCTGTCTCATGTACTCTGTACGGCCGGTACAGATATAGCTGGCAGCGGACTACCTTCCGGTAAAGATATCCGCCGCTCAAGGTGGCCTATCTCCAGGGCAACAGGCAAGGTAAACATCGCGACCAGTCAACGGAACCGGAAAGGAACACATGAGTTAAAAGAAATATTAAATTTATTTTACTTAAATTAATTATATCTGGGCAGACAAAAAGATTCATACTTCAACCCTGTTAATTAAAATATTAAGTTAAAAAAGAAGGTTGAAGCTTAGTTCACACTGTACGGTTTCGAACCCACGGCATTGCTAGACCACATCTTGCGGTTCTTTTTGTAAAGATTTTGAGCCTTGAATCAATGAATGGATGTCTATTTTGTTTTGAAATATATTTGTGTAGACTGCGAAAAACACCTACTCATAGTTAGTAGTTGAGTCCATCTACATTCACTTACTTATTCAAGACTTAAAATGATTACAAAGAGAACAGCAAGATGTACCTCACCGGGGTATGTATGCACAGTTATATAATGCTCAAGTAGAAGCAAGCCCCTTCTACTGTATACCTGCCTCGTGACTTGATGGAAGTCATTGATGGTTCCTGTTATTTTTAAGTAAGCAACCGCATCCCTTCAAGACCTCCCTACTTCCCAGAATCTTATCCTTTTCTTATACATATATGTCTCAGCTTTAGCCCCAGACCCCACTTGTGCCTAGACCTTCCACCCAGTATGTAGTAAGGTAACTCATAATATTTGTATAAACCAGTGTTTTGATTGTACTTCATAATGAAGCTTTTTAAGCTTCTTTTAAAAGACTCTCCTCTACAAATATTATTTAACTGACGACTAATTTGAAAGTATAGCGTGAAATAGCAAGATGCCTGGTCAAAGGGGTCTTTGAGGGGGGGGGGGCGGTCAAATCCAGTTTCGGTCATATAACAGAGGCAAAGAAAACTTCAAATCTGTTTAAGTCTATACATGGGGAAATGATATGGTCAGCATCACAGTTTTATATCGAAACTGAATGAGGTGTCAGATGGATTGATAGTGTGGCCACATCCATCACCACTAGGACCACACCGGTATGTGTCCATCTAGACCTTCGACCTTAGAAGGGAATGTGCGGGAACTCGTTTAAGAGTACGATACCAAAACGGTCGCTTTAACCCCCCCCCCTTAGTAGTTAGTACAGACAGGAAAGAAGGGATGATGTTTTAACAGATGCAATTACTGCATGATTACTTAGTACTAGCTATAGAGCGTAGTGGTGACCACACCACCTGCTGCTGCTGCTGCTGCACCAGATGATCTTTTCAACTGTAAACGGCACCACAACACACCTATCAATTATATCATAACATCTTCGTGGAAAGCACCATTTGTTAGTTTAACAACGAATGGAGAAACGAGAGCTATGTTCATGTTATAACCAGCCACGAACCATTCTTTGTATGTTTAGACATAGGTCTAATGCACCAAGGGACTACGAGGCATAGAAAAATATCCGATCGTTGAAATCTATATTCAATCAGATGACTTCAGATGAAAAACTCTATTCACAATTTTCTTTGCTTTGCATCACCATTATGGATATGTATGTGTGTAACATATTACCGAAACTTAAAAACTCATACAAAAAACCAGTCTGTTTGCAATAAACAGAAATATTTTTGTAATCACATCAAACAACCATTGAAGAGATACATGCATACATAGACGGAATAAACCCGTTCTTTTCAATAAACAATAAAAAACAATACTTTATATGAAAAAAGTAAATTGAAGGATGATTATCAGTATTTGCAAACTGTATTTACATAATATACATAAATATTATTATATTTACATAATACTGTATTTACATAATATACAGCGTATATATACATAAGATATATGTTATAATTAGTGAAGGTGTTCGTCTTAAATTGCCAAAAATGTACTTCTATCGGTAGAGTTTAAAAAGTTGTTTCACGACTCTAACGATGCTCTGTGTAAACAATATAAATAATTAAACGTGTGGATATCAGTATTTGCAAACTGTATTTACATAATATACATAAATATTATTATATTTACATAATACTGTATTTACATAATATACAGCGTATATATACATAAGATATATGTTATAATTAGTGAAGGTGTTCGTCTTAAATTGCCAAAAATGTACTTCTATCGGTAGAGTTTAAAAAGTTGTTTCACGACTCTAACGATGCTCTGTGTAAACAATATAAATAATTAAACGTGTGGATATCATGTACTCGTATAATGATGATAACATATAAAGATATTAAAAAAAAATAATCGCTGCCAATGAATAACATGGAATCACGGCTAAATTCGAACGTTCAACTCGTGACTACTGCTGCACAGTCATAACGTTCGCCATCATTGGAAAGCACCAGAGGCAGCTGGCCTCAATATCTTTAATAGTGTAACTAAACTGAAATAACATATGAGACTTTGAAAGGGGTATGTGAAAGGAAGTCCATTTAACATTATAATGAGCAAAGGCGGAAGTGGAACAATATAGAAAGGATATATAATTATTGAACATAATTACAGGGAGGGATTGTCTCCTGCGGGGGAGGAGAGGAGTAAAACCTCCAGGTGCACAGGAGTCCTCCTCTTGCCTCCTTATTCGGGAGGAAGGTATTAAAGGACCTTGTCCTTGGTCCAGCTGTCCGCAGAACCTCCCTTTCTTATTCCTACTCCTCTTTCGGTCAGGAGTCAATAGTGACAATGCGATTTGGCAGGCCACAAGCGAGGCAGCTGGTCCATAGAACCATCTAGCGGAGAAATGAAATGAAAAAAAAAAAACACTATCTCCTGGGACAATGTGTCCTACGAACGACGAGAAAGGACAAAATAGGAGTGCCCAGCTGACAAAAATACATAACATTACACATATTACAAAGTACCAACATCAATGACAAAAATGATTAGGGATGAAGAACTAGTATAATCTAGATTTAAAGATGCGGAGTTGACGAACGACGAATATCGATGGGGATGGAGTTGCAAAGGTTTGTAGAACAGATAAGAAAAGAACAGTCAAAGGAAGCAGATTTGTGAGAAGACAACATGTCGGAAGGGGGGTCTAGTATTGGAGGATTCAATCGCAGATTTGAATTTGAGGAGGTCGTGAAGGCAAGGAGACATTTTAGTCATAATAACAGAGAAGAGAAGGGAGCCAAGTAGAGTCATTGATCGATCACTTTTCAATAATTTCAAGTACCTTCAAAATCAAATCATAAAATTTTAATAACAATTTTCAAAATACAGATCGTGGGCCGGTGACACAATAAACTATTTTTGTGCTTTATTCCTTGTGCAATAAATGCATTTATGGTTTAAATTCGCCTTATAGAGGCTCCTTTCAGCTTCTTTATGCAGAGTCAATTCCGAAACATTTCGCATCAGAAATCAGATCATAATTGTGTATCGTATGCAGTTTTTAATTCGTGACCTGATAAATATTCTAGTCCCGTGGTCATAACCAAAAGCCGGTAAAGCACGTACAGCTAGTGAGTTATGTCAAAACTGCTTGGGTTGTAAAAGTTCGACAGCTAATAATTGCTAATAGGTGAAATCCAACCAGTTTTGCATCCGCAGTGACGAACACTCGGGGGAGTCAATACAATACTTTATAGGACAAAAGTAAATTGAAGGAGGTTTATCATTATATTTATAAATGCTATAATTATTGAAGGTATTCGTTTTAAATTCCCTACAATGTACTTCAATCGGTAGAGTTTAAAAAGTCGTTTCACGAATCTACACGATGCTCTGTGTAAACAATATAAATAATTAAACGTGTGGATATCATGTACTCGTATAATGATGATAACATATAAAGATATGTATCATCTTTACAATGGGATACTCGGCTCCTCCGAGGATGATAGAAAACTAGTTTAATTAATTTGTCAGGTCTGCCATTTTAAGTGAGAGCACCACTTCAATCGAAGTAATTAAGAAATTATTGAAAGGGCCCACTTGTAAATACTACATTATATAATTTAAAACATGATTATATCCCTTAGCTACATAAAAGCGTGAAGTGAATCTTTCGTTAGATGGCACGATCGAGTCCAAACCCTTAGATGGGAACTGGATCTATTCCAAATATGTAGATCATTTTTATTGTAGCTCACCTAAACAATACCAGCGGAGACTGACGAAGAGCGCGAGAGCCACAGACGCTCAGAACATGATTAGAGAACCTGGCCATTGCCAGGAATCGCACTATGACATACTTATTGCAGGTCACGAGGCCACTACCGTTTCAGTCTCATCATAAATAATAATTATTAGAAAAAAAACATGTGTGCGACTGGGCAGGTCAGGGGTTCAAGTCCCAATATTGCCAGAATATTTTATATGCTAATGATTAGGTGGAAAATGTGGGCTACCAATATGAGAGCGCACACGGACGCAAGTGACTAAACAAAACTGAAAAAATTCATTTTTTTCATTCAACTTTTCACTTAAAAAATTCACAAAACAAAACTAATAACGTGACTAACAAATAGCAAACTAAATATAGATATACAAATAAAAATTTAATAATACAAGAAAACAGAAACCCTTCTTTTGGAATTCGTGCTATAACGCCATCTTGAAAAGAAAGTAGATAACCCAGTACTGCTTACAAACATAACAATGTAAAATCGGTCTTATAACTTTTTATATAATTAGTAAATAACTTCTTTATTGAGCTGGAATTACAATCTGCATTATTAGGCAATAAGTAATTGAGATAAATGCTCATTCATACAGTATTTACAAACATCCCGGAGGCCTCCCAAATCCACATGTTTGTCACCTCCCTCGCATACGGAAGAGAAAGCGGAGTCTTGCGAAGTCCCCCACGCTCGTACGTCAGCCACGTCATCGGATACTAGCCAGTGGAGGCTGATGAAGAGAGCGAGAGACACATACGCTCAGGACATGATTGGAGAAACTGGTCATTGCCAGGACTCGCACTGTGATGTACTTATTGCAGGTCACGAGGCCACTGCCGTTTCAGTTTACGAGGAGGATTATAGGGATGAGTGGTGCAGTGCAATGACTGTGCTAGGGGATTACGGTGGTTGGATAGGTTACTATGGAATTTCAGAAACTTGGAAGGGATTAGTTCAAGAATGTAGGGTATTATTATAATATTAAGATCGTTATGAAGGGTTTTGTTGCTGCCATAATGAGGGGCATTTACTATTGTTCTCAGGACTTTTGATTGAAAGGATTGGATACGTTTGATGTTCGACTTTTTTGCTGTCCCCCATAGCTCTATTCTGTATGTCCAGATTGGCTCAAGTATAACTTTGTAAATGTGTAATTTATTTTCTATTGAGAGATGGGATGTCCTTTGAAGTAGTCTGTACAGTTGTCGAAAGCGTCTGTTTAGCTCTTGTCTTTTTAGTCTCGTATGTGGGTTCCAGGTCAGTTGTTTGTCGAGATGGAAGCCTAAGTACCGTACTGTCTCAGATACAGGGAGAGGAATAAAATTAAAATAAACTAGTGGACAAGACTTGCGACTACTTATTATAACTTTTTCAAGTGCATACTTTTAATTGTACTGTTCCAGATAAGTAGAACTTCCAGAAATAAATAGTTGTCATTGCAAGATTTCTTAACTTGGGAAAGTCATCCATACATTTGTCCTCCGTGAAAATTATTACTGTTGGCGTTATATGAACCACTGCCCTCGAGAATAAACGGTTTGCATATTCCCAACGGAAGCAGCGAGGCAAATAAGCAGGTCGTAACGAAAAGCTCTCCTTTCTAGCACCGTGGCGGATGTGAAGTACGGGGGCGGAAGAATCGAGTTAATTCCACAGGTTATGGTAAGTAAGCCATGTGTATAAATATATATATATATATACTAAGTATAGTATCTAGGATGCGGTGACATGTCATTAACTCGTCATAATTGTCTGCTGTTGTCCAATGAGCGTAGAATGCGTTCTGGAAAGAGAGCACCCCCACACTCTATAAGACGTATGCTAATAATCTGTGTGACTAACTGATGCTAAGCTTAGTAACTAAAACTAGCAGCAATGCCCCCAACAAGTAGCGTAAACCTATTATACTTTAAAATGTTTACAGTAGTATTGTAGCCTATTCGGGTTTAATAGGTTTACGAAGTACCTCTGAAATACTTTGTACGAATCAAAGCTACACCACGATATTTTTTTTTTTGACCAATAACACCACTCCGCTTCCTCTTTCGCAGGCGAGGGTGACAACCATGTGGATTTGGGAGGCCTCTGGGCTATTTGTAAATACTGTATGAATGAGCGAGTGAATGATGAATTGTAAATATGGTATGAATAAGAACATTTATCTCAATTACTTATTTCCCAATAAGACAGATTGTAATTTTAGCACAATAAAGAAGTTATACATATGATTAATAATGCCTCAAGTAGAGCTCATCGGATGTAGTAATATTAACCGGTAGCGCGGTTAAAATATTAAGTGAATATATTTGAGCGAGACCAAATTTGAACGAGATTTTACTATTTATAGAATAGAAACGGTTTCAATAATTTAAAACATCATCACACGAGAAATACAGGAACATACAAACTAAATAAACAATTTTTAAAAACTGGAAAAATTAGATGTATACATCAGACATCATGTGTCGAACATCATTTTCATCAATTCCTTGGTATCGTTTACAAGTTCCCAGTTGTATTCCGTGTTTAATCAATAAACGATCCTTAATTACTAACTTCCAAAACATCACAGGTCAAACAAGGATTCCATATAAAACTGTGATGATTATTATTGTGATGTATAATTTAGTACTCTATTGAAAAGAAATTTTAAAAAGTGTATTTCTACAGCAGTGGCGTTGGTCTCAGGACGTCAAGAAACGTTCTTTGTCTACGCCAGACAGACAAATGACCGAAGAGTCTCTGGTTTAAAAAAGAAAAACAACAACAAAAAAGTTATAAAAAAAATAATAAAAAGTGAAAATTATAATATTTAGGAAGTGGGTATACCAGCAGTTCTACGGTCGTTTGTCAAGGAAGTGGGGCATAGAAGAGTCAACCCTAATTATATGCACAGCTGGCAAGACACACTCTAATTATTATTGTCTTGTTATCCAATGCCTGTTATGTCTCTTCCTAGGCAGCACTGTCACCTTAGGCTAAGAACAAATCCCTGCCTAAGAGGTTTCCGGATGAGTATAGAACAGGGTCCAGTCGGCCTCTTGAGGGAATGTTGTCAAGGAGTATACTATTAAACGAACTAATTACACTTCGGATTTGGTTCAATCCGATCTCACAGTTGTATTCATTGAGGTGTTGTTTAAAGAAATATTTAAATAAATAAGAAAAAAAATATGTTGAATGTTTGGATTATTAAAAAAAAAAAAACACGCATCTTAAAATATATAAGACACGAAAAATTAAATAGTTTATTATATTCATTTTAAATCGTTCTTTGTGTGAGAGATAGAAATTTCTTTTTCTAAAAAGACAACGCCAGCTAGATCATATATGTATTGAATAAGCAAACGAGTTCTGTAGAAAATATATAAAAACTGCTTCGATATTGACATTTGAACGGCTTGTTTTTGGACGACCAGTGTGCTTAGTGTCTCCAACTGATCCAGTCTACCTAAATATTTCAATTAATCTCTTCACAGTTGATGAAGTCAAAACACTATTCCGACCATATTTTGTCGGAAATTTTCGAACTGCGGCCGCCAAACATTCATTATTTGTGATAATGTTCAACAATATAGACACGTTGTTCTATCGTGTAACGCTCCATTTTTACTAACCCTAAACTGTCAGCTGTCAAATTGTTTTTTTTAAGGGTTGCCAGCACTTTACCGCACAAATGGCGGCAAATTCAAATCTTGCGTTAATTCTGGGACAACCTTTACTTCTGTTACTTATCAGTTATCAGTTTCAGATTTTGTTTTAAAATACCGAAAGTCTATCGCTTTCCACAAGACAGTCGAAATATTTGATAAACCAAAGATTTCTAGATTTCATTCTCAGTGTAGAACTACTACACGTCAGCTGTTTTATAGCGTGCGTAGAGAATAGTTCTTAGGGCTTTAATGGATAAAAATCCAACAATTGCCAACACTCATTTTCCTTCTGTTTCAATTAAACTGAGAGCCGTCACGCCTACGAGAAGGAAGAAAACCTCCTGTGGCCATTAGGGGCGGTGACATAAAGAGCGGAAGTAGATAGCAGGTGACTCGGAAGTGTACAGTCACAGCCACCGCTATTCAGCAAGCATACGCACTGTACATTGTAGTACACCACCAGTTCAGGCAAAGATTGGATTCGGCTGATACAGACTGTACATCGAACCCTTCGGGACGGTTACGAGACCTACAGAAGAAGAGGAAGGGTTATGAAATTATTAGATAATGACAACCCAAAGGAAATGTTCAAAAAAGTAGAACCACCGTGTCCATGGTATGCCAGGTCAGTAGTGAGCTACAACAAAGTACTGTAGTAAGCTGAATAAAGCTAGTTGTTATCATTTTTAAATTATTCATTAAAATTAGTAATAAACGGTAGAGAACACCATAATAAGCGCCATTTCCTTCCCCCCCCCCACTAAATTATATTTTGAATAGTCCATAATATCCCACTTTATAAATATTAATTGTGTTTTTTTTGGCTTTGGACAGGCCATGGTACGAATGTCTTATATACTCTAATAATACGAGAGCTCAAGATCCAGCCTGTCTGCGTGAAAGCGAGATGAAAAGTATCCTTTTAGAATGAGTGCATATCTAATAACGGCCAAGCACTCCACACACTTCTCTCGCGGAGAGAAAACCTATCTCGAAAAGTGGAAGCAATTAAAGCTACAGATTTCACTACACGGCCACCGAAGGATCATTTGAATAGAACAAGTTTAGAACAGCTGCTACCCCCCCCCCTTCGATCAAATGAGTATTTTCTACTGCCGAGTCATAAGGGAGGGGCTTTACTTTGAATGAGAAACAACAACGTCCATTTACGACACCATCATTAGTGAGAATGAGGTTAAAAAACAACAACAGTTATTACAAATTATACCATCCTTCTTCTCCACCCAGATTTCTTGACGGCACGACAAATAGGAATTCGGCTTCAAGTATTGTTTTAAATTGCAGGATGGAGAGGAGACCCGGCAAATAGATAATTGCTGACATTCTCGTGCGTCGCGGAGACAGCGGTGATGCTTGCAATAATGACAAAATGTGCTCATTGCCACAGCTGTCAATAGTCAACTGCACTGACTAACAGGTAATAGATATTAGTCCTATCGGACATTTAATGTTGAGACGTGTCAAAAGTAAATAATAATTTTAATACCGTTTTCACAACGACCTGATGCAGATATGACGAGGTTTGATCAAAAAGTAACGAGAGTTTTGTTTATGAAAAATTTTTTTTTATTTATTCATCGAAAGCAATTTTGTCCCCTTCAAATATAATGGCTGTCCCAGAATTAACGCAAGATTTGAATTTGCCGATATTTGTGCAGTAAAGTGCTGGCAACCCTACAAAAAAAAAAAACAATTTGACAGCTGACAGTGTAGGGTTAGTAAAAATGGAGCGTTACAAGATAGAACAACGTGTATTTATAGTTGAACATTATCTCAAAAATAATGAAAGTTTGGCGGCCGCAGTTCGAAAATTTCATACAAAATATGGCCGGGATAGTGTTTTAACTTCATCAACTGTGAAGAGATTAATTGAAAAATTTAGGGAGACTGGATCAGTTGGAGACACTAAACACACTGGTCGTCCAAAAACAAGCCGTTCAAATGTCAATATCGAAGCAGTGCGTGAGAGTGTTGTTGAAAATCCATAACACAGTTCTTCGTGCCGAAATTGGATGATATTGATGTGGCCAATAAGTGGTTTCAGCAAGAAGGTGCCACATGCCATACAGCCCATGAAACAATTTAAATACTGCACGAGACATTTCCAGGTCGTGTACTCTCTCGTTTCGGTGATCAGAATTGGCCCCCTAGATCGTGTGATTTAACACCTTTAGATTTCTTTCTATGGGGTTATTTGAAGTGAAAGGTGTATGTCAACTTTTTCCAATCTTCGAAGCACTTTTCAAACTCACTTTTCGATATAGCTCTTAGCTCCTTCAACGGTTCTTCTTTTATCTTATCAATGTTGTCAAAATGTCGTCCTTTCAAGATTTTTTTTTCAACTTCGGGGACAAAAAGAAGACGCAGGGAGCCATTAGCGGCGAGTACGGTTGCTGAGGTACTACACCGGTGTTGTTTTTGTTAAATAATTACAAACAATCAGTGAGGTGTGAGCGGGCGCGTTATTGTTAGTCAATTTCCACGAATTGTTTTTACACAATTCCGGTCGTTTTCGTCGGATCGCTTCGTGTAAACCTGCGAATTACTTCTAAATAAAATACTTTATTGACTGTACGACCTTCTGGCAGGAACTCGTGATGCGTATGAACTTACGTACCTATTTCAACAACTCATCCAGTCAGAGATAATATACTCACGACTAGCTTTGAACCTGCAGCGGTATTTTGTTATAAATCCCACCAATTCTTAACAAGCTCACTCAAACAGCCACGTGGAAAACTAACCTAACCGCCTTAGACAATAGCTTTTCATTGTTGCCTTAGCCCTTTGCAAAAACATCATAGCCAATGCTCCGCTGTACCGAGAATTCCTCAAGCATATGCTCAACTGTCAGTGTTAGGTTCTTTTTAGGTGTGCCTGTCCTGATACAGTCTAGTTTTAATAGTAGAGATCAAGACAGAAGACGTTCTGCGAGACATAAGACGAAAGCTTCTAATTTGCCTGCTTTTTGGGCACCGAAGGATCATCATGAATGGGACAAACATATCATCTCTATTTTAAGGATTTTGTAAAATTACAGTTTCAAAACAAGAATCATCCAGGAAGAATTAATTAGAACGTCGAGATTTGCTTTTTTGAACACACAATTAATTAATTTCTAACCCATATGTTTTATGGAATTGAAAAATGTAATCTGAATTGGAAAAGATTTGCAGTAAGTAAACACCTCTTCTGTTAAGGACCTTATGACCGATGATATATGACTAATAAACCAATGACTCCTATCTACAGTTAGATCCCATTAGAGTACCAGACCCTTCGTTCTACAACCGCAGATCATAAACTGCGCACATTCACCAGAGGATAATAACTGCGAACCTCTACTAGGCAATGTGCAAGATGCATCATCACCCACACATGGTTGAACGACACTCTGATTGCTATATGCCTCTTGAGAAAATAAGCTGTGGAAAATTGGGCTCACTTAAAAGTCTGTTGTCTGGAGATAAAATCTTCTTAGTACAGAGAGAAGAAGACCCCAGACTCAAACATTGTAAACTATTAGTTCCCAGCAGCTGGTATGAATAATCTTTTCAATTAAACCTCCATTCAAATTTAAGTAGGTAAATGAGCAAAACCCAACAATAACCCGTTTAAGATTCACAGACCTAGTGAAATATAACGTGAAATAATTCTTAGGTCGTAGATGTTTATCAAATTTCAGGCGATTGTATAAAAAATCACTTGTTGGGAGGTGATTAAAAGTTACCGAAGTTCCTTTTTGAATGTAAAGCTAACCAGTTATTGCACTGCACCACTCATCCTTATAATCTTCCTCGGAGACTGAAACGACATTGGCAGCGTGTAATAAATGCGTGACAGCGGGAGTCCTGGCAATGGTAACTTTCTCCAATCATGTCCTGAGCGTCTGTGGCTCTCGCGCTCTTCGTCAGCCTCCGCTGGCTCGTATCCCATGATGCGGCTGACGGAGGAGCGTGGGGGACTTCCCAAGACTCCGCTTCCTCTCTCGCATGCGAGGGAGGCGACAACCATGTGGATTTGGGAGGTCTCTGGGCTGTTTGTAAATACTGTATGAATGAGGGAGTGAATGAAAAATTGTAAATATGGTATAAATGAGATAATTTATCCAATTAGTAATTGCCCAGTAAGGCAGATTGTAATTTTATCATAATAAAGCTGTAATAATAAACAAAAAAAAAAAAGCTAACCTCTTCGGAGCCGGCAATAGATAATTCATTACATATATGTTTAATAGTCTAATTATCATGATGATGATGCGGGTTAGAGTCACAAGGGATATTTCTATCAATATTGCCTGATTAAATGGCAGGTCTTATCAGCCGTGGTAATGTTTACAAGGAAACGAATCTTTGGTACTCTTAACGGATCAGCGATAATCTTATCGAAGACACGAGGGGTGAATGACAAATGACGAAACATTTCGACACGATAAGTTTGCAGGTCATTCGGACAATAACACATGTGATATATTTTCTTTTTGTACTAAGGTATTAGTCCTAGGTTCAGTTCCCGAGTATTTAATTCAAATTAGAAGTATCGTCATATGAAACTAAATTTGGTTTTTAAACATGCAAATAACACAGATCAACATTATCAGTAGTTGAAAACCTTACAAAGGGAACACTGTTAGGAAGGCCAAAATAATTCATAATTGCAAAATTATCGCTATTGCAAGACAGGTTCAGTGGTATGGTAAAGGGTACGTGACTATACGCTATTGCAAGACAGGTTCAGTGGTATGGTAAAGGGTACCTGACTATACGCTATTGCAAGACAGGTTCAGTGGTATGGTAAAGTGTACCTGACTGTACGCTATATTGCAAGACAGGTTCAGTGGTATGGTAAAGGGCACCTGACTATACGCTATTGCAAGACAGGTTCAGTGGTATGGTAAAGGGCACCTGACTATACGCTATTGCAAGACAGGTTCAGTGGTATGGTAAAGGGCACCTGACTATACGCTATTGCAAGACAGGTTCAGTGGTATGGTAAAGGGTACCTGACTGTACGCTATTGCAAGACAGGTTCAGTGGTATGGTAAAGGGTACCTGACTATACACTATTGCAAGACAGGTTCAGTGGTATGGTAAAGGGTACCTGACTATACACTATTACAAGACAGGTTCAGTGGTATGGTAAAGAGCACCTGACTATACGCTATTGCAAGACAGGTTCAGTGGTATGGTAAAGGGTACCTGACTGTACGCTATTGCAAGACAGGTTCAGTGGTATGGTAAAGGGTACCTGACTATACACTATTACAAGACAGGTTCAGTGGTATGGTAAAGGGCACCTGACTATTCGCTATTGCAAGACAGGTTCAGTGGTATGGTAAAGGGTACCTGACTATACACTATTACAAGACAGGTTCAGTGGTATGGTAAAGGGCACCTGACTATTCGCTATTGCAAGACAGGTTCAGTGGTATGGTAAAGGGTACCTGACTATACACTATTACAAGACAGGTTCAGTGGTATGGTAAAGGGCACCTGACTATTCGCTATTGCAAGACAGGTTCAGTGGTATGGTAAAGGGCACCTGACTATACGCTATTGCAAGACAGGTTCAGTGGTATGGTAAAGGGTACCTGACTATACACTATTGCAAGACAGGTTCAGTGGTATGGTAAAGGGTACCTGACTATACACTATTACAAGACAGGTTCAGTGGTATGGTAAAGAGCACCTGACTATACGCTATTGCAAGACAGGTTCAGTGGTATGGTAAAGGGTACCTGACTGTACGCTATTGCAAGACAGGTTCAGTGGTATGGTAAAGGGTACCTGACTATACACTATTACAAGACAGGTTCAGTGGTATGGTAAAGGGCACCTGACTATTCGCTATTGCAAGACAGGTTCAGTGGTATGGTAAAGGGCACCTGACTATACGCTATTGCAAGACAGGTTCAGTGGTATGGTAAAGGGTACCTGACTATACGCTATTGCAAGACAGGTTCAGTGGTATGGTAAAGAGCACCTGACTATACGCTATTGCAAGACAGGTTCAGTGGTATGGTAAATGGCACCTGACTATACACTATTACAAGACAGGTTCAGTGGTATGGTAAAGGGTACCTGACTATACGCTATTGCAAGACAGGTTCAGTGGTATGGTAAAGGGTACCTGACTATACGCTATTGCAAGACAGGTTCAGTGGTATGGTAAATGGCACCTGACTATACACTATTACAAGACAGGTTCAGTGGTATGGTAAAGGGTACCTGACTATACGCTATTGCAAGACAGGTTCAGTGGTATGGTAAAGGGTACCTGACTATACGCTATTGCAAGACAGGTTCAGTGGTATGGTAAAGAGCACCTGACTATACGCTATTGCAAGACAGGTTCAGTGGTATGGTAAAGGGCACCTGACTGTACGCTATTGCAAGACAGGTTCAGTGGTATGGTAAAGGGTACCTGACTATACACTATTACAAGACAGGTTCAGTGGTATGGTAAAGGGCACCTGACTATTCGCTATTGCAAGACAGGTTCAGTGGTATGGTAAAGGGCACCTGACTATACGCTATTGCAAGACAGGTTCAGTGGTATGGTAAAGGGTACCTGACTATACGCTATTGCAAGACAGGTTCAGTGGTATGGTAAAGAGCACCTGACTATACGCTATTGCAAGACAGGTTCAGTGGTATGGTAAATGGCACCTGACTATACACTATTACAAGACAGGTTCAGTGGTATGGTAAAGGGTACCTGACTATACGCTATTGCAAGACAGGTTCAGTGGTATGGTAAAGGGTACCTGACTATACGCTATTGCAAGACAGGTTCAGTGGTATGGTAAATGGCACCTGACTATACACTATTACAAGACAGGTTCAGTGGTATGGTAAAGGGTACCTGACTATACGCTATTGCAAGACAGGTTCAGTGGTATGGTAAAGGGTACCTGACTATACGCTATTGCAAGACAGGTTCAGTGGTATGGTAAAGAGCACCTGACTATACGCTATTGCAAGACAGGTTCAGTGGTATGGTAAAGAGCACCTGACTATACGCTATTGCAAGACAGGTTCAGTGGTATGGTAAAGGGTACCTGACTATACGGCCCTGGTTCGTTACTTCTTCATACTCCTGCAAGAGTAATTTTCTTGTTGGCTACCAATTATTAATGATACATAAATAATATAGTGATTAAATGCAAATGCCTACAAGTTTCTCTGTTCCAATGACATGAAACATGGCCGATGAAATGACGGTGGTATTCATAGAGATTGCATAGTCCATTAATTATTTATGTAAAAAGGGGGCATTGGTCGACCGAGGTCTTTATAGAACCGTTTTCGTTACCGATATTTCATCTTGATTTAACGGCTGGGTATTTGTTTCGCTGACACCGCAATACTAGTTGGCACGCGCCTCACAGATACGCAAAACATGTTGCGGAAGCTAGACTACTTTTTAATTTATTAGATTATTTTTGTACGTATAAAGGATTATTATGACATATTTGAGTTTGCTCAGCCTTTGCCAAAGCTGATTCATTTCGGAAAGGACGTCATTTATGCTGGCGTTGATTGAGCTCTGGATAACGAAATAATGGCTACATGATACACCATTACAGGGCAGATAGAATTTTTGGAATCTGACTTTAACCGTAGAGTAAACCATCACAAAAAGGAAATACATGATGAAAATTGAATAAGGCATTTGAGTGCGAATGGGTACCTACAGGCTGCTATGGTAAGTGTATATGGGGAAACTGAAAACTATGGGTACCTACAGGCTGCTATGGTAAGTGTATATGGGGAAACTGAAAACTATGGGTACCTACAGGCTGCTATGGTAAGTGTATATGGGGAAACTGAAAACTATGGGTACCTACAGGCTGCTATGGTAAGTGTATATGGGGAAACTGAAAACTATGGGTACCTACAGGCTGCTATGGTAAGTGTATATGGGGAAACTGAAAACTATGGGTACCTACAGGCTGCTATGGTAAGTGTATATGGGGAAACTGAAAACTATGGGTACCTACAGGCTGCTATGGTAAGTGTATATGGGGAAACTGAAAACCATTTTAGTCAGACCGAGTAATACCATTCACCTCACTCGGTTAACTCGTGAAAATGTGGGATGAACTCACTATACCAAAATATAAAGGATTTTTGCCTATCTTAATACAATTTTTCAGGTTGTAAGCACACAAAGCAATCCGTAAAAGGTTGGTGTCTAAACAATAATTATACTTACAGCTTAATTGTCAACTTGGATTATAGGCTCCTTGTAAAAACGTCTTAGAACACACATTTCACTGAACTTCATAGGTAAAACTTTACAGAAAGAGAGAGAAAGTTATAATCACTCAGATCCTTCTCAACAGTCCAGCACCCGTACGTAATACGACTGATGACTATGTTAGTGATAAGACAAGCCTGTTCACTATCGAACCGATGTACCGTTGTGCCGACTATAGTACGTATCCAACGACGACAGATACCCCCGATGACCAGAGAGTCCGTTATGGCAGAAGAGCGGCCTGGCTACTGACTGAGAGATGTTGGCTGGCACAAACGCAGCATCCTCAGGCCGGGAATAGATCTCACAGCCAGCCCAATTACAGATCCTTCACCTATCCCCGGGGTAAATATAACAGTCAAGGTTGCCATGGCAACGGTCATAGTGTACCGCCGCTCATTAATTATACCGGGGTACACAGGGAGTGCTACCCCGTGGGCCAGTGGACGTAATATGTACACACAAGCAAAACGTTGAACGCGAAAGAAATATGAGTTATGCTTTTCATTCAAAATACAGTATGTAGAAATTTTTTTTTTTTACTTTATAATGATAAAATTATAATCTGCCTGGGCAATAATTAATTCGATAAATGTTCTCATTCATATAATTCTTTATTAATACAGCCCAGAGACCTCCCAAGTCCACATGGTTGTCACCTCCCTCGCATGCGAAAGAGGACGCGGAGTCTTGGGAAGTCTCCCACGCGTCATTGGATACAAGCCAGCGGAGGCTGACCAAGAGCGCGAGAGCCACAGACGCTCCGGACATGAACGGAGAAACTGGCCATTGCCAGGACGCTCACTATCACGTATTTATAGCAGGTCACTGAGACAATGGCAAGCTCCTATCATTTCTAAGCATTTCGATACCGCTGACTCGTCCAACATACCAATTGTTTAATTTCTCATGATTTAGTCTGCATTGGTAGTTAGTATATATCTGTACCTCGGAGGGATACAACACTATGTCCATTTTCATAACTTTACAGGAGAGGAGTTTTAAACTTTTTTTCAACAAAAAGTGTTATTGGCACAGCTATTTATTGAGATGTAAATAACAATAAATAGAATGTTCTGGTAAAATATTGTTAGCTGTTAGCTGTGCCAATAACACTTTTTGTTGAAAAAAAGTTTAAAACTCCTCTCCTGTAAAGTTATTGAAATGGACATAGTGTTGTATCCCTCCGAGGTACAGATATATATATATATATATATATATGACAGCGCCTAAAAGTGTCACGAACAAGTTTCCGCAAACCGTTCCCAGTGACCTGTTTCCTTCCAGAAGTAATAACCTGCTCAAGCCAGACAAGAGATAAATATGACAGGCACCAGACCAGGAAGGCTCTACCACAAACATGTCGCCATATACCCGGGTGCGATTAATTTATCTATAGCATGACAAATGGGAGGACCCAACAGCTGGCTATGATAAGTAGTATGCACTCATTATACACTGACCCTGGCTCTTATTGTGCCATATTCACACATTTGCGGTATAGTTTGGCCTTACGAAGGAGGGGGGGGGCAGCTTAAAAGAACAACAAAAGGTTCGCTGACCAGTAGAATACGCGCACCACAGGCAACGAAATACCCCATGGTCCCGTCAACAGTGAGGGAGACCCATGATGGGACCCCGTCTGGAATACGGATATCGTGGATAGGGAAAAAAGAGAGGTTATGGTTAGGGGCCTAGAATAGTTCCCAGGCTTAGTATCACACACAGTAGTGATAAATAGACACAAAATAATTGTCATGAAATGGAATTTTCATAACAAGTGATAAAATCACAATCTGCCTTATTAGGCAATAAGCAATTCAGATAAATGTTCTCATACATACCATATTTACAATTTTCATTCACTCGCTCATTCATAAAATATTTACAAACAGCCCAGAGGCCTCCCAAATCCACATGGTAGTCACTTCTCTCGCATGGGGAAGAGGAAGCGGAGTCTTGGAAGTCCCCACGCTCCTCCGTCACCAGATGAGCCAGCGGATGCTGACCAAGAGCGCGAGAGCCACATACGCTCAGGAAGGACATGATTGGAGAAACTGCCGCTTTAGTCTCCGAGGAGGATTATAGGGATGTGTGGCGCAGAGTAATGTCTGAACTTGGAAGGGATGAGTTGAAGAATGTAGGGTATATTAAGATCGTTATGAAGGGCTTTGTTGCTGACGTAATAAGGGGCATTAACTATTGTTCTCAGGCTTTTTGAATGAAAGTATTGGATACGCTTGATGTTCTGTCCCCCATAGCTCTATTCCGTATGTGCAGATTGGCTTACATATAACTTTGTAGATTAGTAATTTATTTTCTATTGAGAGGTGGAATGTACAAAATAATTAATGATTTTATAAAGAAAAATTGCTTTATAAACGAAATAGTTAAGAGAGCGGCTCAATCACAGCAGGTTGGTCACGCAATGCTGCACTAAAGTGCGCTTAATGGGACCACCCTTACTTGCGGCTTCGCAATCGCCTTGCTGATATCGCAATTGTAGCGTTCACATTTATTGTCAGGGCTGTACAATCTATAATTCGATCTATAGGTTTAATAATACTGCAATGGCTGCAATCGATTAATGTCCCTATTGACTGGATACTATCGCAGAAGGAATCGATGAATCCGACTGTTGAACACATGAAACGGCACATAATCGATTCAGCTGGCTCTCACAATACGAGGGTGGTCTCAAAAGTTTCCGACCTAACAAAGCTTTTATTTATTTTATTATCATCTTCGTGTTAAGGTCGGAAACTTTTCAGACCACCTGTGTAAAGTAAACCGCCTGAGACATTTTTTTTTTCCTGTTAATCCCAACCATTCTTCTTGCTCTTATTTACTCGATGGTTGTGATCGATGTATCAAAAACCAATATTTGCGATGGAGCCAATGTTTCTACTTACTTCTTCTTCCTTGGTTCTTATCAATGACGTGGCTGGCGGAGGAACGTGGGGGACTTCCCAAGACTCCGCTTCCTCTTTCGCATGCGAGGCAGGTGACAACCATGTGCATCTCTGGCAGGTGGGAGGTCTCTGGCTTTGTAAATACTGTATGAATGATGGAGTGAATGAAAATTGTAAATATGGTATGAATGAAAACATTTATTACAATTACGTATTGCCCGATGAGGCAGATTGTAATTTTATCATAATAAAGTTTTTGAATTAAAAAAAAATTTCTGCATACCGAAATTTGGATGAAAAACAAAATTCTTATTTGTTCCGTGTTCAACGTTTTTTTAGTATGTATATTACGTCGACTGACTTTCTGTGCACATAAACTTTGCGTAAATACATCCCTGTCTAAGGATGGATCTTATTTGTTTGTTGACATGTTTGAAATAAAATCAGGATATTATTAACAAGAAAGCCCCACTCTAACACTAATGCTTTAACAAATAATAATTAGGATTTATTTGACGATAAAAAAAAACATGTTACTTATTTTTCAGGAAATAAGTAATGTTCGTACCGAATTAATTTCCGATTCAAATTGTAAAAAAATGGTTGTCCAAGCTGTCGTCATTGACACCGTGTTATATAATTTCTTTTTAAGAAGCACTCTGTAGTGTTTAGGAAGCATCAACTCACGAATGGCATTTCCGTTTAATGACTAAACACCCTGCTTTGTTGCCTAGGTTATAGACATTTTAAATAATAAATTAATTGTATAATAATTCTGACAGGACTGAATGTCAAGTCCACACAGACCCAAACATATTTGGCAATCTGCAGAGCAAAGACGATTAAAGACGATCGGAGAGACCGGTGCCTCATTAGAGCAATCAGACGCCTCTCCCTTATCTGGGATGGATCCAGGAACGAGACGACATTCCATCGGGAGACCTTTGTCCGCTCCCGAATACCCACGCACAGATCCCGTGTGCGTACCGAATCCAGACGCGTCTAGTCTATGTCTATGTCTATTTTTCCAACACGAGTCAGAAACTATCACCAACGCGAGGCCGGCGGGAGTACAGTTGTGCCGTTCCTACTCACCTAGAGACGAAAACTCACAACTCTCATCAGACATCTGTTCCAACACAATGAAAACCAAGGTTTATAATCGTTAAAAGAATAGACGTTAACTTTTATTTTGTCTATTAATAGTTAACTTTTGAATTTATAAATGAGTTTTTCTTTAATTACAAAATATTAAAGATTAAAAAGCGACCAGAATACTAATTTTCGTACAAAGAAAATATTAATTCGACTGCATTTTAAATTGCACAACCTTGAATATTCTTAAGATTAAAAATTAAAATCAAACGCTTCTCTAATAAACAGAAAAAACAATCGGCGTTTTTGCAGTCCAACAAGCCGGAACAAAAACAATGATATTTGCTGACGTAACGTATTAACAGTCAGAAATTGGAAAAAGCATTGTAAACCCAGTTCTAAATCCGCGCCTGATCACTAAATAATCACAAACCAGTTTGAAACTAGTCCGTAGCCTGTGTTGGAACAAACCTAACGTATCACAGCCGCCGCAAGTATGGCTAGACGCATAAATGACCAGGAAAGAAAGAAGACTGATTGATATACTTGAGATTTTAATTTCAAATGCAGATCAACTTATTTATAATATTTACATATTAAAAAAAATCGTATGTTAATATACAAAGTATTAGTATAAATAACAACAAACTAATATCATATAATAATTGAACTGTTGATTGAGATTGAACTGGAAGTATTGATAAAAATTAATCACAACAGTTTTCTCGAGTCAAAGCTATTTAAGATTTAATACAATTCAGATATTTTGTTTCACACGCATAAAATAGCAAAAGTATATTTCCAAAAAACAAAGTTTAAATTGAGATAAATATTTAAGAAACCGACGAGAAGTTGTCGGAGATACCATCTCTGGCTCATGTTCCATCACTGTTTGTTATAGGTTTATCCGTTTCCCACAATTTAAAAGACAATTCTATTTTCTGGACGGGCTCACTTCTATATTATTAACAGGTAATAAAAATAAGATGTATGTATGTATGATATGATGTATGTCTAAGGTAAAAGGTAAAATTTCACTTACGCTATTGACATGATCGAGCAGACAAGAATTGGATATTTAGGCTGTCCAGCGATCGTCTCCACAACCCTAGACCAAACCACAGCCGCTTGAGTTCGGAACCCGAGTTTTTACGTAGGGACTAAGTCAAGTATTAAGGAGAAACAGTCCAACAGAATTAATTGAACAAACTTCAACGACACTAATCCACAAATGAAGGGAGTCTAAAACAACGAGGCAAGTACTTCGCACAAAATATTTCACGGCAGATCAAAAACCACCACATCGTATCGGTGGTAAAAACATCAAACATTTTTTTAATCGACCGATTTGAGAATAGTGATCAAAAAATATTTATGACACTTTTATCATAAATCAGTCTTTGACTAGCTCTTTGTTAATAGTAATCGCTGGAGCTCAAGTCCGTCATATTCTTCATGTTAGCATTTGAATAAATACTGACATATATTAATGTATTAACACCGGCAACAATCAGACATTGGAAAAAGCATTGCAACCCAGTTCTAAATCCGCGCCTGATCACTAAATAATCACAAACCAGTTTGAAACTAGTCCGTAGCCTGTGTTGGAACAAACCTAACGTATCACAGCCACCGCAAGTATGGCTAGACGCATAAATGGCCAGGGAAGAAAGAAGACTGATTGAGAGCTCTTTCAATTTAAATTTAAATCATTCCAGCTCTATATAATTAAGCGTTTGAATACAATCGGGTTTATTTCATCGATTGGCTCTGTAGGTAGCAAAAACATCATAAGTGTTTTATTAATAATTAATTATCTTGGCACTTGTTTTAAGTGGCTTCAACATTTTATTTATTCTCTTATCAAAATAATTCAAACGGCTACAACACTTCTTGCTATTGGCTCTTAATATTTATTATTTGAAATATTTTATTTATTTATAGCATTCGAGTCTCGACTTGAGAAATGATAACAGTTGGCGGTTTCGTACGTCTATTTATTTATCTTATCCAATACATATCCAAGTTATTAATATATATTTTTTAAATGTTTAGATAGTCCATAACTGTGAGTGAAGTATGTATCAATGGATGCCTGGCAGACGTGAGGAGTGCATATTAACAATAAATCTAGCTATCATTGGCGTGAATCGACCCCACGACGACATTTCCGTTAATAACATAATAACTGCTGTGACAAAATATTAGTAAAACTTCTGCAGACCACTACTGTCTGTAGTATTATGAGTAAATCATTGAGGGTTCTTCACCCCCTAGAACTGCCCCCCCCCCGTCGCACATAAAGTTTCCGCCACTTTGTGCATTATAGCCTCTGACTCACTGGCCCCCCCCCTCGACATTCCTCACTTCTTTTGTAAGACTTGGGCGACTAATACAATATCATTGCTGGCGGTTGAACAGAATGTCTACTGGCGTGTCATTCGTATGCTATAGCTGCCCCCGCACTCATCGGATGACGAACTAATACGGGAATGGTTCGGCGTGGGACAGGAGCTGCTACGTTCTTGTATGTGAGGGGTTGAGGGAAATAATCGGCTGATAGAGGCTTTTACAATTACCCAAAGTTCAGTTTAATAATCACACTCACTGAAGAAGGTTAACTTTTAAAAGCTAATTCAATATATTGAAACCTACCTCATTTTTTACCATTTTATTTTTCTAATTTATTAGATCAATTAACCTTAACTAATTTGGTAGGTCCGTCATGAGATCTTTAATTCAACTTGTTTTTATGTCTTCGACATAGGAAATTATCCCGATTGAATCGCCCGATCTCAAGGCTAATGTTATAGTTATTAATAAATTGAGAAACTGGGAATTGTGAAATATATACAAGTAAAATGGTTATAACAAATACTTATAATTATAAATAGTGCTGACAAAAATTATATAAAAAAATATTCATTTCCTTTTGAACAAGGATAGTTACTACTAATTAATTATATAAAAAAATGAAAATTGAGCTCAATCTCTTTTTAATGGATCCATAATAATAAAAAAAACAATATCAATATCACCCAATCGATGATCTCCGTTTAATCCAATCAACGTTACTGTTGATCTCCTCTTCTTCTTCTTCTTCTTCTTCTTCTTCTTCTTCTTCTCCTCTTCTTCTGTTGGATACCGCCAAGTCGGGGTCTTGCTCTTGTTCGCTCTCTGGCTGTCAGGCTAAGACTGACCTTTATCTCATCCCCACTCCTAAGAGCATAAGGGCTGATGCTGGACAAAGTGGGAGGGTGGCTGGTCATGATATTCTCAATTATCATGAATGTTACAATATATATATCGATATAAAAACAATAATAATATTAAAAAATTTTAATAGTACATAATTCTATTATTAATGTTGTTAAAAATCGATTGAGTCTGTAATAATTTTAAACAATCGAGCTCTTTATTTCCCCACCTCCTACATTATCTCATTAGCTCTAGTGTTGACTTGACACTAAATCCTGACTTTGAAACTGGGTGAAGACCTCAACATGACTAAGATGTGACAAGTGAGCAAATGAGTTATGCCTGATATTCGGAGTCGTCTTCACAAGTGAGCAAATAAGTTATGCCTGATATTCGGAGTCGTCTTCACAAGTGAGCAAATAAGTTATGCCTAATATTCGGAGTCGTCTTCACAAGTGAGCAAATAAGTTATGCCTGATATTCGGAGTCGAATGGCACGAAAGTACTGCCTATAGCATTGAAACTAGCCTCAATGAGGGGCTACCTGAATTTGAATTTTAACTGCTATGGGTTTTAAGGTCACCGAACGGTCCAGCCAGGTCCGGGAACGGCTGGTTCTGGCACTCCTACGTTCTCGTCAGTCGTTCCTCTTCCCTTGTTTCCCGGCCACTCACTTGTGTTGAGAGCGATCAAGTCATCCCCGATGACGGGCAAAATACACAGAGAGAACAATAGCCACTCATTACAAACCTACGACAATTAATACAGTGGAAGCTAGTTCATTGTTAGCTATGAATATGTTATGAATTTGTTCGGATATCACCATAAGTTAGTGAAAGACAGTTGTTAGATTTTCGTAATCTAATTTAATAAAAGACAACGTTTCTACGTACTATACGTGTCTGCTTCAAGCTCTGATAACGAGAAAAGGAAGATAAATGCAAAATAAGTGAACTGAAAGCTATTTACAATTATAGCGTCATCTTAAAGGTGGGTTAAGCATCCCCTCAAAACCTACTATATCCATTCTAATTTTATGTTCAAAGTTTGGATTGAGTTTCAGAGTTTCTGGATCCCTGTTTCTTAGTCTTAAAGTGAACTGAAGATAAATTTTCAAGTTTGTATGGGGGGTTTCGTCTTCTGCGTCTTCATGCCTCATTCCATAAATGCATAATGTCCTAAGCTTGGCTTTAGATACCTCCTATATACGAGGTTTGATCAAAAAGTAACGAGAATTTTTGTTCATCTTAAACTTTTTTTATTCGTCCATCACTAGCAATTTTGTTCCCTTCAAAGTAATCCCCCTCAGACATAATACACTTGTGCTAACACTGTTCCAATCTTCGAAGCACTTTTCAAACTCACTTTTCGATATCGCTCTTAACTCCTTCAACGGTTCTTCTTTTATCTCATCATAACGTCGCCCTTTCAAGGGTTTATTCAACTTTGGGAACAAAAAGAAGTCGCAGGGAGCCATTAGCGGCGAATACGGTGGTGAGGTAACACAACAGTGTTGTTTTTAGCTATAAAATTACGAACGATCAGTGAGGGGTGAGCGGGAGCGTTATCATGATGCGATTTCCACGAATTATTTCGCCAGATCGCTTCACGTAAACGGCGTATTACTTCCAAGTAATTTACTTTATTTATCATACGACCTTCTGGCATATGATGTAATACGGCATGGAAATCGGAAAAAAACCGGTAATTATAAAATTCTCGTTACTTTTTGAGCAAACCTCGTATTCTTTCGTATCTAACTTTTGTTAATTGTGATTACGACGCTTCTACGTGAGTTCTCGTGGAGACATGCATAGTATATAAATGATACCTCTTTTTTTTACGACAGTGAAATTGAGTAGAAGGGTTGAAGTCGTGGATTTAAGAACTCTACTGAACCACACTAAGTTGATGGTTTAAACCTTTTGTGTTTTATTAAAAACAAGTTTATTCATATAAAAACAAATAAATTTTCGTTTTCATTCGTAATTATTTTTATACCACTTGCCATTGTGTTAATTTATGAGTTAGCTCCTCAATTGTTTACGAACTTAAACTCCACAAAACCAAAAGCCACATTACAATATTATACAAGATAAGAAGTAAGCGTTAAAAATTCACTAAATCGTTATCATTACACATTATCATTAGCCCTGTTAGGTTCAATGGCTTTAATCAATGAACCACAAAGCACCTCGTCTAATTTAAGAGTTTGATGAAAAGTCATTAGTTAATCAATGGACCCTGGCCAATTTAGATTAAGATAATTTTCTTAACCTTAAAACTACTTATCAAGATAAATCCTTTAAATCGAAGCCTCAGATGTAATACATAGAACTTTCTCAAGTAAATATATATATAAAGATATTTTGGCCCTCGGGTTAAAGACAGTTCACGCCCGATCGCCCACCACATCACAGCCGACTGGAGTTGAAAGAGGCCGCTGACGTCAGAGCTACGCTTGGCCATATGCCCCACAATGCCTTGCAGTCCCAAGAAAACCAACCCTCCGGCTGTAGCTAGTAAGTGTGTCGTTACTTTTCCATGACGATCAGGGGGCGAAATCCCCCCCAAATATTTGAGGCATGTATTAATTACTTACTAATTACATATCGAGGGCTATGTTATAAACTGCTGTTTTATTGCAATCATACTTCTAATAGTAAAATTCTTCGGCTATTGCATAATCTGATTGACTGAGGAGAGTAATTTTTTTGAGGAAGATTCGTTTTATTCAAGCAGTGATTTATTCAAGATAATTTTCAAAAATTGTGCACAAATACCTCTGTATAGAATTTCTTCATTTGCTGTTCATCCCTTCTTGCGACATTCCTCGACTCAATTAGTACATTTTCAGGCAACCCAGGTTGTGCCGTTCAAAATTAAAATAATAATATTAAACAATTAAATAAATTAACATTGTCAGTGATAATTCCTCTTGCCTTGGATATTGTCAAGATATTTGGAATAGTTCATGTCAGTAGTAATGTCAAAAGACATGGATACATGTGTTACCTAAAAATGGAGTAATTGAGTCCGAAACGTCTCAACAAGGAGTGAATGGTAAATAAAGAAATATTTTGCACAATTTTTAAAACTTACCAAACACTGATTTTATTTTATTTTTTGGTAGCTTCTATGTTACATGGCGATTCCTTTTCAATGTGGCAATAATAATTAAAATAAAAGAAACTTAATGAGAAGTCAATTAAAGTAATAATCTACGTGTAATAAAAAAATACATATTTTCTAATCATATTATGTAGGTTATGAAATGAAAGATCAGGACGTCCTTTATAATGATGTATATACAATTTATTATCTGTTGGACCTTTAGTGGGCTTTTACAAAAAAAAAACCGTCATCAGTATTTTTTCGTTCAAATACGACCATTTTACTCAAATTAACTTTTTTCCGTTCACCCTATGGTTTTCAAGAGCAAGACCCCCCAAGGACTTAATAATTATTTTACGTGATATATTTATTAGATCCTACAATATTTACAATCTGCAATTAAATCTAAAGCTAAATTTTATACAATTTATGAGGATATACTTGGAGGATACATGAGGTAGTGAAGCTTCATCCTCCCCCCATGGTGAATGCCCGCCTTTATATGGGGGCACGGCGACCCCTTTCCATCAACGACCCAATGACCTTCCCGACCCATCCACTCACTGCAGATAATCAAGCTCCTGCCCCACCTGCGATAGGTCATCTTACTAATCCCCCCCGAGGTGTCGTGTATCATCGTTTATCATATTATGTACATTATCCAGCCCCATAACATTATGTAGCAACCGACAAAAACCATAATATGGTTAAAGATACTAATATAGTAGTGGCAGATGTGGGGCATACAGACCACTTCCAAAACTACATCGAACCCGATAAACTTTTCAAAGAAATGTCAGCAGATTCCTAGGCTGATGTTCCGGAAGAGATACGCCATCAGGTAAATTAAATTGAGTCAATGAGCGAAAATTAATTATCAGCAGTATAATATTATATATATGTTTATTTTAGCATGAGGAATCGAATCCATTAGTCAAATCGCTGAACTGGCAAATGCTAAAGCGTGGAGAAGGACAAATAGCAAGCAGATCTCTTTTACATCAAACATTATTCAGACATTAAATTGCGATTTTTTGACTTAGATAACATCAAGCCAAGCGTGGCTTGTCTGTCAGTTGAACCCAGGCCATAAATCATAGACACAGCTTACTGTGGTAAAGACAAAACCAATGGCTGCTAATGAATCGATCGGGATTGTTTAATGACAGCGAATCACCCCGAATAGGGAAATTTTCCCACCAGTTAGTAGTAGTACAGGGCCAGCAGAAATAGACATGTTTCTATCTGAAACGATCTTAATGATTTCTGTATAGGTTTCTTGATGAATTAAAGAATACTTACAATTGTGTTTAAAATAGTATTTAGGAATAATGTAAGTAATATTAGAGGGACCGGAAAGTAATGTCGTTTTTTTTTATATTAAAGTCAAAAAATAAATTTTTAACATTTGTTTTTGATTAATGATGTAATCACCCTCTTTATCACCAACCGGGTGCCATCTAGTGTGCAAATGTTCAATGCCGAATCGATAAAAATCAATTGGTTCTTTGCAAAATATCTGGAGATGGCATTTTGGACATTATTCAAATTTTGAAATTTTTTGCCACTTAGAAAATGTAGCGATCGGAATAAATGGAAATCGGCCGAGTATGGTGGTTGAGGCAATACCTCCCACCCCAATTAATTCATTATCGTGTTCCAGAATAACGCCTTTTTTATTGACAATCGCTGTGCAATTTTCAATTAAAGATTGATTTACTCGCTCCAATTGTTCACTGTAAAGATCTGCATTCACAGTTTTTCCAGGTATCAGCGATGAACGACCCCGCGAATACTCCACCAAACACACATAGCGCCTTTTTGGAGTGTAAACCTGGCTTAGCTGTACTTCGTCCAGATTCATGCGGAGAGAGATTTTTCGGATTATCATAGAGGACCAATTTTTCATCTCCAGCCTCACCCACCACGCTTGCCCGATATTGCGCCATCGGATTTCCATTAATTCCGATCGCTAAAAATTTGAAAATTTGGATGATGTCCAAAATGCCATCTCCAGATATTTTGCTCAAAAACCGATTGATTTTTATCGATTCGGCATTGAAAATTTGCACACTAGATTGCAAAAGGTTGCTGATAACGAGAGTGATTAGATCATTGATTAAAAACAACAACTTATTATAAAAAAATTTATTTTTTGACTTTAATGTAAAAAACCACAACGTTACTTTCCGGTGCCCCTATCAAATAAGTACTTCAGTGTTTACCGTTGACTCACCTTTCAAACCACATATAAACGAAATATGCTCAACCCGAAAATCAGCAATATTTATCCATTCGTCATTTGTAAATATAAATTATAAAGTTAATGCCCAGACTAAAATAATCATAAACAATTTGTTAGTAAATACCATAGCTAACCTGCGCAGTTGGAGAGTTTAGTACCTGCAAACGAGTTTTTAGATCTTCCCAATATGAAATGGGTAGATAGAGATAGGGCAGTATAGTTTACCCATCATTCAGTGCCACCTAGCTAGGAAGTGGTCCTTGAATATACAGACATCCGCAATAGCCATATCGTAATGAAGTTGGCCAACTCTACATTCGACTCGGCACCTGGCACAGATTCAAAGCCTGCATGTCATTGACAGTCTGTTTTTAGCCATCCTACTTATGCACCTATTATAGTTATAAAAAACTTCTGTCCTCCAAAAATGTTTTGTAGTCGTAATATAAATAACAGTAAAAATAATCTATTCGATACTGAACAGACATCGATAATAAAAATATCTCAAAATATTCTGATTAGTTTTTGGTTAAACCTGCGATGAGCTAAACACATATAGATAAAGTTGTGATTTTTTCACTATTAATTTTAATTATTAAGGACACGTTATGGAAAATAACTCTTTACAAATAACTAAGAATTCAAACGATATTTCAAAAAACATGTAATCTTGTTGCATTCAATAAGTTCCAAGCTGTTGTTAATGATTATTTTCACATTTTATTTCTTATTCAACTGACTTTATTGCTTCTTCACTTCTTATAACTTCAATTTGATTTATATTATTTATTATTACATATACTTATTTACAGTCCTATATAACATCATACGAGTGTTATTCATAAGTTAGTATGTTTATTTAGGTTAAACGCATCCTAACTTGAAGCAAGGTATGCTTGGTAACTATAGCCTGGTAAAACTGAATGTAATACGAATGGTTCATACTTGGGAATAAATATATTTTTTCTGTATAAACAAATAATTAAAAAAAAAAAAATGTATTTAGTAGGTTAAGGAATAAATTATATTTTTTTATCTGGAAATAAAGACGATTTAAAAGAATAACGCCAAAGTAACAATCCCATTACACCGGAATACGCGCACCACAAGGTTCTCGGGCTTGTGGGGACAAAACCCGTATAAGGTTCCTCCTCTAGAAGGGGAATAAGTTTTACGACTGTTTAGGAAACAACCGTCGTCATGACAAAATGAATAATAAACAAAAACAAACAGAAAGATAATAATAATAATAACATTTAAACAAAGCTATAGAGGTTTGTTTTTTTTTTTTTTTTCTCCCCCCTTAGCTCTCAAACTTATAAAATAGGATGTGGAAAATATAAAGGAGTCCCCCATTTGAAGGATGTATGAGAAGGATATAGGGTGGGGTATGCCTAAAGGAGGCGGGTGGAATCAGGAAGGTAGTGAGAGTCTACCGAGGGTGGAGCCTAGGGGTACCTAGCTATAGCTACTGAATAAAAGTTAGTTGTAGTGCTAAGTTGGAATCAAGAATGCGAGCTTGGAAAGGCTAAATTATCTAGAAGGTTAATTAATATCAATAACATTTAGTTCTCCAGAGGAAAAGAGAGAAACAAATTAAATTATTATATAGCGTATCCTTTCAGTAAAACAAAACTTCAATTCAACTACCTCCCTGTAATCTTTGGGAGTGTGAATATTTTATTTTAATTCGATGAATAAATAAAAACTTACATCTAGTCCGCAGTTATCTCGTATCCAAAACGAAACATCAACTAACCTATAACAGAAAAAAAGAAAATTAATTAATGGGTTGTCCAAAATTAAATTTGAAAACAAGTTAAATTTTGCTTAACATAGTTGAAATAAACCAGAGTGACGATCAAAAAAAAAACTGTGCTGGCTGGATGATACTACTTCTGAGTCGATGCCACCAGCGAACCAGACATATTAACTTTATAATTGTCAATATCACCCAGGATACCTAGGGCCAACAATATCTGTCATTTGCCTTCACTAAGGTTTCTTCCAATCCCTTCTCTTCTTTCAATAACAGCAACATACATACTTCCTATGTACTATTACGTAACTAAATTATTATTTATTTTAACATATATCACCGAAATATTTGTCATAAATATTAATTCAAAGTAGGCGCACTGTTCACATAAACAGATGTACACTTAGTAATTAATTTAAAAAAAAAAATAATAATTCAAGGAGACAAGGCCCCAGAATATAGATTATACAAAGCTTGAGACATTATTATTGTGGTATTGGTTCCACAAGTATTTATAATTAATTAATAACGGCCAAAGAAAAAATTACTGGCAAGGGCGGGACTTAAGCCCAGGACTTTCTCGCTATCTATTGAGGGTCTCTGACATCTTAAGCTATCTCAAGTCAGGGGGGTAACCCCCTCCCCATAAAATTGATGAGGATTAAAGTAAAATATAAGTAATTTTTATTACTGGCTGTTATATATTAATAATACATAAAGCAAGCTTCCACCAAGGGCTTCTTTGGTACCAACTATTGTCATACTCTGGTGTACCACAGATTAAAAACAGGAATCAGCGCCTCGACTGCCAGCTCAAAGTTTCATCCTACA
Organism: Acanthosoma haemorrhoidale; assembly: GCA_930367205.1. Lineage (NCBI taxonomy): Eukaryota > Metazoa > Arthropoda > Insecta > Hemiptera > Acanthosomatidae > Acanthosoma > Acanthosoma haemorrhoidale. The sequence continues at coordinate 9,243,716 of OV884015.1, read as the reverse complement.
TACGAAGGCGACATATGTCCGACATATTTACTAAAATTAAAGTGCATTTTCTTAATAAAAACAGCTGCAGAGCAAACAATGGCGAGTGTTTGGGATAAAATGACTCAACTCTGCGCTATCATGATTACAGTTATGCTTAGGAGAATCGACTGAGATCGGTGAGAACCGAAAAAACAGTAGAAAAACTTAACAGCCGTGAGATTTATTTCGTCATGCGTTAAGTAATACTTAAGCCTCTGGGGATTATTACGAGTGAATCTTAAACACATACTCATTATATATTCATTGGGAAATTTAATGCATGTGATGTGTTTGATTATAAATTGTGCAAGGAAAATTAGACACATTTTTATTTTTATTTCTAAAACGAAAGAAATTATGTTGTAAATATTAAAGAATTATAATTAAAAAAGTGTGTTGTTGGTTAAGCACAGTATCCAAACAAGACAGTGAGCTTCCCTATTTTCAGCAAAACTTTACTTAAGCATCATAAGCAACACTGTAAAAAGCTTATGATATTCAAATAGGCACACTTATTTTTGACTGTATACACCCTAGTTAGTTTTATAACGTTTCATTTATGAATTTATAAACTGTTAAACGCGTTAGTTTACAATGGCTTAAAGTACAAAGAGTAGTCTAAAATTGAGATGGGATTTTCTTTAAATGTATATCATGAGGGCCCACGAAACTCCGTGGTTGGAGCGCGCAAACAACAAGGCCACTGTACTACTTTCGCTAAAATAGTGTTCACAGTTTCACCTCTCCCCCCTCCCTCCAAAATAAATTCAAATAAAAATAAACAAAAAAAACTATTCAATGTATAATATTATATTATAGAAGGTGGATGGGCTGGAAGTGCCACTTTTTCATAGGTGGACTGGCAAGAAGCGACTCGAATCGATTCGCGCCGAGAATGGGCGAGCCTCTGCAAAACAAGGACAATATAAAAGAACGCAGTCTTAAACGTAGCCCTCTCTCTCTCTCTCTCTCTCTCTCTCTCTCTCTCTCTCTCTCTCTCTCTCTCTCTCTCTCTCTCTCTCTCTCTCTCTCTCTCTCTCTCTCTCTCTCTCTCTCTCTCTCTCTCTCTCTCTCTCTCTCTCTCTCTCTCTCTCTCTCTCTCTCTCTCTCTCTCTCCCTCTCTCTCTCACCTCAAAGTCGCCTAACAATTTCAAAGTTCAATAACACTATAGAACCGCTACACACGTACTTTGCCCCTGTTCAAATATTCAGCAAAAAAACACTATTTTATTTTGAATTTTAAATATAGTCAATTTAAAAAAAAAACCATTTGATTTGAGCGAGTATACACTCTTGTTCGGTTTTAACCATTTTACATTTCAGTTAATATTGCTTCTGTTCGACACCTTCCAAATTATCAGCTTTCATCCTAGTCTATAAGCTTTCACCCATAATATCTCCTAATAATTATTTTCTACATTATTTTTTTCCTTTCGCTTGTTTCCGTTCCTTTTTTTCACACTTCGTTTCATTGACATATTGTATTTATTGCAAATTTAAGTGGGAACAATTCTGCTAAATGGTATATTACATTTGTATGTGCAAGAATAGTTTGTCCTTAAGAGACATAGAGTTATAGATTATTACAATCTAACTTACAAAACGGGACACTGGTGTAAAGAAATGATTAAAACTACAATTTGGCTAATTATTTATAATTGAACCTTGTTTTAAAAAAAAAAAATTGTCTTTTGGATAAAAAAACTTTCTATTCGATATTTATTACTAGTTTATTTATGGTTGGATAGATTTGCTATTTGGAAAGACAGGAAGAGGGAATAGAGGGTAGATTGGATGCAATCTCTATTACACATTGCAATCATAGAGAAATGATCCATCTCCTTGACCCTAGTCGTTGGCAGTTAGACCCCGCTAAATCACTATACATCATCTCCTCGCCATCTTGATGAGGGCAACATTATCGTTTCCGGGATAGAGCCAGCCACGAGGGTACGGCTCGACACATTGTCGACGCCAACGAGCGTGTCAGAATCCATCAAAGTTTCATAATTCAGTCGACAAGTCATTAATTAGTCACAATAGTAATTATCTGATAATGATTAGAGTACTGATCAATGGGCTCAGGCATTATCAATAGGTCATCTTGAAATTATTGTATGTTGAATCTTTACCACTTAATAAATAAGATATGTAAAAACACAGAACGCCTAGGGGCAGAACAGCGACAAAAAAAAAAACCGGATTTTTAGGGTGTCAGGTCACAACTATGTGACCTGTGATTGATTGAAATACGAACTTGACCTTTTTAGGACCTTCTGACCTTAAAAGTTTTATTAAAAAAAAAAAAATTAATACATGTGCGGTGCATTATCAAGCATTTTTAATTTATATATATATATATAATATGTAACTATATGTGTATAAGGGTTGTTAGGTCTTCTTATTATAACAATAAGTAATCTGTTTCTCTGTAAAACAAAAGTTTATTTAATTGATAATTAGTTTACAACTATTACAAATAAAATCTAAATTTATACCTGTAAAACAAAATAAACAACAATTACAGTTTATTGTTATCACTGTTTGCACTTTACTTAATTGTTTACACTGAAAACCTTTTAAATACCTTCTGGTCATATGTCTCTAGCTCCACCTAGTGGCAGCCAACTGAAGCACGCGCGTGATAACAAAGCGCTGCTAATTTAATTGAAGAAAGCTTACTTTCTTTACATGTGTATGTAATATGTAACTAAATCTTTAAAAAACAAAAAAAAAATCTCTTCGGTCTGTGCCTCCTATAAAAGTCGCATTTTTAAAAGAAAACAATTGACAACTAAACAACATTTCAACATTTCTGTTACAACAGGATAAATATATAGCGATTCTTTTCTTAACTTTTTATCTGCACTTCTACTTTCCTCTTCTTTATGTCGACGCGTAATTTATAAACAATTTATCTCTCGTTCGTTTTACAATTTTATCAACTGCACAGATGCCCTTTAAGAAGTTGTGAAGAGAAGCAATGCTTTAAATAAAAGCAACAAGACTACCATTTTTTTTTTATTACTTCAACTCTATTTTTATTTACTGGTTTACGTCCATTTTTAATTTACATTCGCCTTCTGTGCAGGGGTCAGAAAAACAGATCTTGCATTATATGGTTGTTATGACGTCCATACAGTCAAATTAATATATATCCATTTGTTAAAATAAAACAAGTACTAATATTAATAAAAATGAATGATCATTAGTAATGATGATAAAGCTGAGGTATCATCTGCTGCAGCATCGTTACGAAAAGTGCTTGGGTATGCTGAAAGGAGGTTCCCATGACAACCAGATCTGATCCACGAACCGACTGAGCATGAACCTGCCTCGGGGGAGATCACCATTTGCTTCACTGACCACCCCGCAACCATCAATCGTAACTTGTCATCGCAGTACAAATGGAGCCATCAATGCTATGAACAGGTTCATTTCTTAGAACAAACAAAATGTGCCGGATAATACACAAATAAAAACCTTAACAAGCAAAAATATGTTCAGTGAAAAAAGTTTCGCTCATTATTTATTTTATTTTTTTGAAGGAAGTAGCGCAATGCATAAAAAAAAAAAACTTTTACTTTTTCATGCCCGTCGAGAAGTTGTAAAGGACTTATTTATTTGAAAAGTATTATAAAAACTTTAATGAAGTTAGTTTAGAAACCACAACGGCTTAACGATTCACTTAAAATGGCTGCTTAGCTTAGATATTAAATATTCACGTAAACATATGACTTTCTCTCTTGAACTGCATACAACGCTACCTGGATATATAAATCAACATGTGACTATAATGAGAACTCGACGAAGAAGCCCACTCACTGAAGGCTGCGGGATGACTGATAGTAACAGGTTAATTAAGATGGCTCCATAACATTCAATTTAGGCCACATTGCAACTATTGAACTAAATCAGGGAATGGATAAAACTAATACGAAAATAAAATGAAGAATTATGAATTTAGTTAAATCTGAGAAAGATAAGCAACTGGTAAACTATATATTTAAATATTGGAATATTTAAATTAGGGGATGCTGTAAAAGTAAAGGGGGCTCTCAAGTAGGGATGACAGATTATCGATAGTGCCTCGCAGTCGACTTCTTACAATCGATTAATCGGCTCAACATCGAATATTTTGAAGATATCAAAACGTGTAATTGCGATGCGCAACAGCATATTGCTGCTCGCACCAGTACATTTAGATAAACCAAAAAATCTTTTATTTTTTCCTATATGGATGGCACTACTGTTGTCTTATATAATAAGTGTATACATTATGTATAATAATCTGTGATAGGTAGGTTTAGGCATAAAATAGACGGCGGTATAAAAAGAAAATGACACATTTATTATTAAAAACAATTACAGTAAAAAGTAGTTACAATAGAAAATTCTTAACGGTAGTGTGAAAGAAAACAAAGAAATTATAACAAATACACAGAAGTTGTGGGTAAAAAACAATGGAAACGTCATAAGTATTCAAAAAATTAATACACTCCAACAACCAAAAGTTACTTTTGAAAAAAAAATTATGTCAAGTTTCGAATACCTCAAACGGCTCTCTCTGGCTTGAGAGAAAATTCTCTCGGACAGAACCAAAGTTACAGGAATGGATGAATATATCCAATGGAACCTCTAGGCAAATAATCCATATTAATAATAAACGTTGTTATGGCAATAATCCATATTAATAATAATAATAAACGTTGTTATGGCAATAATCCAGTATGTTCACCTGTTCTGGTAATCCTCCAAGTATCCTTTGCCATTAATGGCGCTGCCTACAGTTGTGGTTCGCTCATTGTTTTCATGTTTCTATTCAGCTCTTCAAGGGCCTCAAGCTTATGGAAAAATGGTTCTTTTTGCCTTGGTCATCACTACCACTTTGACTTGGTACTTGTTGAGCAAGTTGTTGCCATGTTACTTGTGACTCATTAACAATGTCATTCTTTCATAAATCTATTTCCGGCGCAGTGCTTGATGGCTTTTTCAAGAGACCGAAGATTGTTGATATCTTTCGCTTTAAAAGGAGTAAGGCGATTATCTATACCAGCTACATGGTATTTTGTGTAACGTTTCACCTGTGGAGGTGTTCAGTAAAACAAGATGCCATTTAGTCCAATGCGAAAACTATTTGAACTATAAGCGATGAAGTAGTGCGATCCTGGATCAGAAATTTTCGAAATTTGAAAGCAGAGATGTCCGATCATTTAACACTTGTACCTCACCACAATGTAAAATATCATATCTCACTATGTACCAATTTTTATATCGCTATATGGGGTTATATGGAGCTATGGGGTCAGTAGAAAAGTCGAACATCAAGCGTATCCAATCCTTTCAATCAAAAGTCCCCTTATTACTTCAGCAACAAAACTCTTCATAACGATCTTAATATACCCTACATTCTTGAACTCATCTCATCCAAGTTCATGAAATTCCATAGTAACCTATCCAACCACCTTAATCCCCTAGCACAGTCACTGCACTGCACCACTCATCCCTATAATCCTCCTGGGATACTAAAACGGCAGAGGCCTCGTGACCTGCTATAAATAGGTGACAGTGGGAGTCCTGGCTATGGTCAGTTTCTCCAATCATGTCCTGAGTGTCTGTGACTCTCGCATTCTTGGTCAACCTCCGCTGGCTCTAATCCAGTGACGCAGCTGACGGAGGAGCGTGGGGGACTTCCCAAGACTCCGCATCCTCTTTCGCATGCGAGGGTGGTGACGACCACGTGGATTCGGGAGTTCTCTGGGCTGTTTGCAAATACTGTATGAATGAGCGAGTTAATGAAATTGTAAATATGGTATGAATGAGATCATATATCACAATTACTTATTGCCTACGGAGGCAGATTGTAATTTTATCATAATAAAGTAGTGTTTATAAATAATATATTGCTATTATGAACCGTCACCTATTTCCAGAATTCTTTCAATCATGAGGGAAGTGCTGCTTTTGCCCACACTTTGAATTTTTTCAATGTCGTCACAGTAGTTTCGGCTTTGAAAATGCTCGTTTAAACAAAAATTTAAACAGCACAATCGGTCAGCCCTACTTTTTTACAATAGCACTGAAGACGAAGGATCCAAGGAAGTAACGACAAATGGCAGAAGCCTTCTATATTATAAATAAATAACAATTGCTGATCGTTTTGTTACAGTGATCGTTCGTTGTCAATAACTTTCTAAGTTTTCCTTCTTATTCCCCCTCTAAATCCAATATGTCTGAGGTGTTTGTTGCTTACACGCCCTGTCCGCGGACTGATACTAACGTACTCAATATATAGAGGAGAGAGAGAACGGCCGCGTAGCCAAGTAGTCCCCGGTGAGATGGTGCCCCCTTTATTGGGTAAGCACAGCGAGTTAATGAGGTCTTGCGTCATTGCTTGGGAACTACCGCGTCTCTAAACCCGAGTGTCTTAATGATGTTACTGGGCAGATCTTATTGAGGGCAGTGGTACACGAAAAATGATCTGTGCCAAACACTAATTAAGTCGGATTAACCGCTTAACAAGAAAGAGAAACAAAAGTTATTTTTAAACATACAAATTGCCCCTAAAAATATTTGTAGTTTTTAGACTTATTAACTTATACCAAAAGAAGCATTGTCGGGTCGTCACGAGGGGGGTGCCCAGTTACCCTAGCCCTAGTGACAAAGTGAGGGTTGATTAGGCTATGACCTGGACAATTGCTTCATGACGGGTCTTACTACTGTACTATCTGACTCCATATTTGATAGGTATGTGCCCTGACAATGCACTATGTTGAGGAGAAGAGGTATAGGGTAGGTATTGTAGGTAGTTTATGCGGTCTTGGAATGACCACGAATTCACACTCGGTATCTGATGGTAGGTGAAAACCGTCCGGATCCCAAAGGCGAGTGTGAACCGGAGAGAGGGAGTCTGGATCACTGGGGGAGACGCTAATAAGTCAAGTTCGTAGGGCCCCAGGTGACCGTCGTCCGCAAGGAAGAAATCTCTTCCAAGGAGGTGCTAGTTTTAGCGATAGGGCAATCTCGCGTTTGGCCAATAAGAGTGAGCCAGGTGGCGTTGAGAAGGGAAAGGTTAGTTTACGCCTATCCTTTAGTGAAAGACATACACCCGTTCGTAGTGATAGGTTATTTTAAAATTATTGAAGAACAATTATACTAAATAATAAAGAAAATTTCCACCGTTGCAAGAAATAGCACTGTAGGTTACAGTTGCATACAATGTATAAGATATTTATTTTATTTGTAAATAATCTCTATATATTGAATACTGCTTGAAAAAAATGCTTTAAAGTATTTAAGCAGGTTTGCATTCGAGGTTATTTCACTCCAATCGAAAATATTCCTACAAGATATGAACACTTGTTCGGAAACCAATTGCTAACTGGATGAAGGTATGCCCACTCATCCTTGACTACATATTGAACATATTTACAAATTAGCAATAATAGCAGTCAAAAATGCTACGGAGAACAGTCATCCCAAGACAAATTGAGTCAAACCACCCACGAAACGATTTTGTAGATCATCCCCGTGCACGTTTCTCCATCACGTACATCAAAATTCGATCATCAGATCGCATTACCTCCCCCCCCTCTCTAACAACGCTATAATAAAAGAACGATCATCAGCCGGAGGACTTAATGATTCGGCATTTGAATGGGACTGGACTGCGTAATCGGCAAGATGGCTGCGTGGACTGGATGCCTGCAGTAGCAGTATCTAAGACTCCACCGGATCATACATAACCCAAAGGTTGGGAGCTTTTATCCAGAGAAAGGACATCTTAGGTGGTCACAGAACCTCTCGGACATTTTGGCGATAACACCAAAGATGTGACGAGGGATAGAGGACGATGGCCGGTATATGGTGGAAGTAAAAACCTACAGGAAATGATAGAAGTGTCTACGGAATTCCGGTACATTTCACCAATAAAACGACAGATGAGCCAATCTCCTGCCTAATATTTCTCCAACTGCTTGTCACGTTATGAAGTAGTGAACAAACTAAACATTAAACAGGAAGGCAACAAAAACTAATGAACAAGAATCAGAGGGGAAGTGAGTGGCCCTTGAAAATTGAGCAAACGCCTTATCATATTTAACTACGAATAGATAACAGTGCGAATTGAAATGAAACATTTCATTCTAGGATATATGCGTAACACCTAGCTACAAATAAGTATGTCCCGTTGATAAAAAAAACTATAATATTTAATTACTCCGCTGTGGCTAGCTTGCAAATTATAATGTACCAAGGTGCATATAAAACATAAATGAAAAGAAGTGGATTCGCTAACTATTGATACAAGGAACATAAAGTAAAAATGTAGGAATTAATTCAGCATTTCATTTGTGTTCAGGATATGTATAATTTTTAGGGATATATACAACTTCTTTACAGTGATAAAATTACAATCTGCCTTATTGGGCAATAAGTAATTGTGTTCAATGTTGTCAATCATACAATATTTACAATGCTCATTCATGGAGAATTGACAAACAGCCTAGAGACCTGCCAAATCCACACGGTTGTCACCTCCCTCCTATGCGAAAGAGGAAGCAGGATCTTGGGAAGTCCCCCACGCACCTCCATCAGCCACGTCACCGGATAAGAGCCAGCGAGAGCCACATACGCTCACGACATGATTGGAGAATCTGGCCATTGCCAGGACTCCCACTGTTACGCATGTATAGCCACGTATGTATGGTCACGAGGCCACTGCCGTTTTATTCTCCGAGGATGATTATAGGGATGAGTGGTGCAGTTCAATGACTGTGCTAGGGGATTAGGGTGGTTGCATATGTTACTATGGAATTTCATCTCCAAAGTATAATTTAAAAAAAAAAATGTTTTCGATCGTTTGTATGTAATTGTGTATTATTATATATTTTTTTATTAATGAATATGATCTACTATGAACTTTGAACGTGGAATAAGCGAAATTTCCGGGTAGACGGGATTTTTCTTCCGCACAATCGGTCCAATTCGTGGCAGACATTCTTACAAAATACATCAGAGTTAAAAGTTAGCTGGTACGATGATGTCGAAATTACGTAAAAGACATGTGTCTATGATTAATTCAGTCTGATAGCCCCCAAGGCCGGCTCCAATTGCTCAGCGTCGTAGTTGTGTCTGTTGCGAGAGAACAGTAAGGGAATATTATTATCAACACGGGAGAGAGGGAGGATTGGAAAATTCACAGTGTCCGAAAACTGATAATATTAGTATTGTTTATTATTTTGTCTGTATAAATAATAAATACAGTAAATGTGCACAATACCGAATAATCCTAAGAATGTATAATAATAATTGATAAGGAAGGATATACAATCAGACTGTAAAAACAAATCCTCTAGCCTTAAGGTACTAAACAAAAAATTGCGTAATGTTCTAAGGTGATGAAAATATTGGGCGATTGTCATTTTCAAGCAAGTTACCGACAGGGTAGCTGAGTTGGTAGACCCCTCGGACTGGGTAATGGGGGGGTCCCTAAATCTAGCCTACAAAATTTTACACTGCGTCACTCATCCCTATAATCCTCCTCGGAGACTAAAACGGCAGTGGCCTCGTGACCTGCTATAAATGCGTAACAGTGGGAGACCTGGCAATGGACAGGTTCTCCAATCATGTACTGAGCGTATGTGGCTCTCGCGCTCTTATCCAGTGACGCGACTGACGGAGGAGCGTGGGTGACTTCTCAAGAATCCGCTTCACCTTGAGGTGACAACCATGTGGATTTGGGAGGCCCCTGGGCTGTTTGTAAATACTGTATGAATGAGCGAGTGAATGAAAAATTGTAAATATGGTGTGAATGAGAACATTTATTACAATTACTTATTGCCTATGAAGGCAGATTGTAATTTTTGTGTAAGATAATTACGCCTTTAATTCTACAATTTTAATTGCTGTTATTAAAAATAGCCGCAATGATAAATAAATTATTAGTAACCAATGTTGAGCGAATACAAGTTTATGTTCACGTTGATGTCGGCCAGTCGAGGAAAGGCCCGGTGCGACAGAGTTAAGAAGAGAATTGAGTTGGCATAGTCGGCCCTAATAAGTTGCTAGGCCAACGTTAGCAAGTCGTTCTGTACAGTCGAGTTCCAAGGGGAAAGGTCTCGCACAGACTCGACTTCAACACTGCCTCAGCCAAAGCCCCCGGCCCCAAAGCCCAAAGCATTATATTTCGGTCCAGAGCTCATCATTTATCACAAGTACTTATTGCCCAATAAGACAGATTGTAATTTTATCATAATAAAGTTGTTTTATCATAAAAAAAAAAAACTATTTACAATTTATAAGAGACGAAATAAAACAAAATGGAATTGATAAAATATAGCATGAAGGTTCATGGTATTGAAGCTGTAAGGCGATAAGGTACGGTCCCTTTCTCCCTTGTGCAATAGTTGACTCCAGCCAGGATTGAGGCTGTTCGCAACAGGGAGGCACATAACACACGGGTTCTCCAGCAGGCGCGCCAATTAACAAACATTATTGCAACAGCCACAAATTAACTGTCGGTACTCTAATGGATAATTGGAGCCATCGAGTTTCATTATTGCTTAGCTAAAGAAGTAAAGGTTAAGCACGATAGCCATCGAGATATGAAAGTTAGAGAGCAGGATAAATAACATTTGCTACAAATATTCGCAGTTTTTTTTTCAAATAAACGTAACTTCTTCAAAGAACCGACTGGGTTTCTAGAATTTACAACCTTAAAGCTAAAACCGGACCAAAGATCCCACACGTGGAGCGACCCTGTTGCCAACGAATAAATATTTCATTGAAAAATCCACTGAAATGCACACGAGTAATTTTAGCGAACCACATTTATATATTTTGGTCCCTTCAATCAATAGTCATCCCATTTTTCCGTTCCTAAATTAAAAATGGAAACAGATTGCACATAGCTGAACATGTCACCTCACCCGTACAAGAAGACGTATTTGAAGAGGATAGATATGTTCACACCTTATTCTCGTAGACACTCCCTGACAAGAAGCAGACACTTGTTCAGACACAAACCTGACAACATCATGTGATGAACCCCAGACTATTTACTAGTGGCAATTTATCCTGCCGTTGTAATTACTGATTTTTTTTTTTTTTTAAACAAGTACAAAAAATACAATACCAACACTTCTACCTTTGCTCATGACAATCCCTTCAGTCACATCTCCTTATACCACTTAACAATCTCAGCAGACTAACATGTTGCCCATAGATTTACTCCGTCCTTCTGATTACCGAGCAAACTCTTTAATCCACTTGTTTGTAAAGGGTGTCCTAGAATTAACGCAAGATTTGAATTTGCCGCCATTTGTGCAGTAAAGTGCTGGTAACCCTGAAAAAAAATAATTTGACAGCTGACAGTTTAGGGTTAGTAAAAATGGAGCGTTACACGATAGAACAACGTGTCTTTATTGTTAAACATTATCTCAAAAATAATGAAAGTTTGGCGGCCGCAGTTAGAAAATTCCATACAAAATATGGTCGGAATAGTGTTTTGACGTCTTCAACTGTGGAGAGATTAATTGAAAAAATTAAGGGAGACTGGATCAGTTGGAGACACTAAACACACTGGTCGTCCAAAAACAAGCTGTTCAAATGTCAATATCGAATTAGTGCGTGAGAGTGTTGTTGAAAATCCATAACACAGTTCTTTGTGCCGAAATTGGTATTAATAAATACATATTAAACAAAGTCATTCCACCCTATGTGCCCTATTACTGCTACATTGAGTCACTTAATCTAACCTAGGTAACCAAGAAACTGCGACCATGTGTGTGCCATGACCGTAGCCAAAAAAACGGTGACCTCGTATGTAAAGAAAATAAATGTTATGTTAACAATATAAAGGGTCATACCCTTAAATAGTGAGCAAGAGATCAGAGAGACTACAATGCACAAGTCCCGGATCCACGGTGGTAGACAATCCGGCTGGTATATGGGGCCAAGGCTAGGACAGATTGTGGAGAATTGTCCGTGAAGGGTGTTCTCATTGTGAATAACAGTAAGTATATGTGTGGGAGCACTTCTCAAGTATAGCTCACACCCTTCGGTCGGTCTTCAAGTATTCAATAGCAAAGTGACAGTACAGACATTGTCTCAGCGGCTCAAGTCTAAATATATTATAATTATGTTTATTTATTTTTACACAGTCAACGACGAGAGGTCTTCGTTCGGATTTAAGAAAGGGGGGCCTTCATCACAGAACCAACTATACGTCAAGGAACCGATGATCCTGAGCGAACGGATAACATACAAGAAAAGGATCTACAAAACATGTATCCGTTGTTACTCCGTGAAACCCGTGAGACCTGGAGGTCTAAGGGGCTGTGGGTCGAAGCGAGAGCGACTGACCCACCCGCGCATTTCTTCAAAGAGGTCAACATAGAGCATGAAGAATCTGTTGCCAATTGTGGAACAGATAAACATCGGCGCTATTTCAATTATCACCAACCACATTTACTAATTCATAAATTCACAAAATGACGTTCCCATTAATATAACTTACAATAATAATTATAATTAATATAACAAATTACAAATTCTCAATTTACAATATTTTCTCCTCTTTCTGCGATGCGCAGATGCATTTGAAGGAGGTTGGGTTACATACAATCTGGTTAAAATTACAATGAAATGAATATAATGCTAGGCGATGGGGCTCAACTTCAGTTTACTAACTTACAAACTAAAACCTAAACCTAGAACCCAAGACTAGAGCGTTCCTGCCGCGACGGCGTCCTGCCATCGATGGGGGAACGGAACGGGGTTATAGTGTTAAACACCGGGTTTGTCAGGTATTGGAGAGAGTCAACAAATTTGACATGTCTGCGTTGGATGAATCCATCTACCGTAGGCAGCTCAAATATCTCACTGTTTCCTCGCTGCTCGAATGAAGTACCTCTGACGACTTTCATCAGTATACCGTTTTGGAATTGTTGGAGTTTCTTAGCTGTCGTATACGTCAGATTACGAAACAGCGGTGCACCATACAGCAGAGCAGGCCTGAGTACACTCTTGTAGATCAGTAGCTTAATATAAGCGATAATTGCAGTAAATACACCATAATTATGCATTGAATATTGTCCGAGTGTCAGCATTGTCCGTGACCAGTAACACACAATTGTATTTTACTATTTACAATAAACTAATACCAATTTGTGCTAATGTAAACTTGTTAATTATTGTTATTGTTTGAGCTAAACTGTAGCTCAATTAGTTACGTCCAATAAATAATGAGGTACTTACATAGTTTTTCAACGATTTTTACTCAACTCAAGACGAAAATTTGTAGTTAAAAATTTTCATTATTCATTCATTGGACCCATTATTGATTATTATCATTACTAATTAGCAGACAAATAAAAAAAATTAATGACAACACAGGAGGACTAGAACCCGGGAATTGATTCATTCAATTCCTTCTTATTCCCTTTCATAAACCTTCACCACTGCTGATATTTTCATATATTCAGTTAATACTTAAAGTTCTTTCTAGTTAATACCTTAAGCTTCTATTTTATCCTTATGAAAGAAGTCTTCGCCTTAAATGGTATAAAATCGATAATATATTTAGACCCCAGAGACTAAATGACAACGATGGGCTGTTTGACAGAGAATCACTTGGACCTTGAGAGAGACACGATATCCAATGTCCCTCTCTCCTTTCTCCCACTTAGCCTAATGGATCATTACAAACATGAAGCTGCCTGCAGCAGGGGGTGGGGCTTCTGGTGGAAATTGGACCAATCAAACAGCCCACTTCTGCCGGCTATATCCCCCCCCCCCTGTAATTATATATCTTGTACTAATAGCTTGTCAGCTGTCATATTTAGAAAATAAAATAGGAATTTCACAACTGCTCTCGTATCTGTATCTGCTAGCGTGACCACTTTATTTATATCAAGGCTCTGGGTTCAAAGACACTTGCCTTGGATGAAAAAAAAAGAAAAAAGTTAAACAGAGAATCGTTGGACATTGCAGATAGCATTTTATCTTTGAGTATAACACTATCGCCAGTATCTAGCTAGACCTACGTGTTTGTAGAAGTAGAATGCTCTATGGCCCTTTAAGGACAGACCATATCCTTGTCAGAGCCAACCTAAAGCAAGACAAGGGCAAATGTCAATGAAATAGGCGGGGAAAAGTAAATTCAAAGAATCGATTAATTGATGTTCCCATGACAATAACAACCCCCTCTCAATAGGTCACGAATTCGCTGTAACAATTATGGCAGAACGTCGAGTCATGAACAGTTGAAGTGAACAGTATTACTCTTGCTTTTACTTTACGAGTGTAATTATTTTTTTTATTTCATTTAAAATTTGATGAGAGAGAACGTGGCTTATAATAGATTTTGAAAATATTACATAAAAATTGTAATTATTTTTTTTTCGTTTTACAGTTATACAGCGTATACAGTTGTATCCAGGCTAATTTTTTAATAATGTATAGCAACAATTCTAAGCTATAAAATGAGATATAATTAAATACCACATCGATCCCCAATCTTTTTTAATTTGTTTTTTTCAAATCCGGATGTGCTCTGTAATGGAATTTCAACGAATATAGATTTGCTGAATATGCTTTTGACAACAACAGATCTTGTAATCAACAACACTCAGAGAAATGCCTACAGAAAGAGAACAGAGAAATCAATAATGAAGATTACTTGGTAACTCATTCCTCTTCTCATGGTAAGATTGATGATGGATGATTATTAACTAATTTAATTTTATATTGTTTATTTCTGTAATCTAGACTAACACTAAATTTTATTGTATTTCTAATTGTGTGCATACTTGTCTTGTTATAACAATGCCAATTTTTTTTAAATACATTTTTTATTCCGTACTTAAGTTTTTTAATGTAAAGATTCCCCATGCTTCTAAAAATTATCAAAATCTGCGTAATTCATCAATAAAGCAAAAAAATATTATTCATCATAACCAAAAGAATCAAATCGTGAAATCGTGGAATAAAATGATTTTATCCACACAAATCGGGTCGGGGGGAACCCCCCCCTCCCATTGCCACACTGTGCGATTGGTCAAAGAACTGCAATGAAAATAGTTAAAGACAATGTATAAGCGTTTTGAATCAAAAGCCACTTATTCCATTTTCAAACAACCTTTAGGGTAAATGTTTTTGCAGCTTTTGAAAAGAACAAATACCCATGATTGTTTTAAGATACGTTTTTAAGCAATATTTATTAAGTTGTTATGTACATTGAGGTCTTTTTTTTTTTTTTCCTGTACAATTTCTCAAAATTGATATAGTGGGTTTTCAGAAGGCTATACCGGATATCCCTCATATTCTCAATATGAATTCTGTTTGGCCAAACTCTCTTAATTGCTTACCTAAATAACTAATGTATCACGGTGAAAACATAAGTCAAACCGCACGAACAAAATAGGACCCATAATTTAAGTTACAAAGGGCTAGTTTTTCCAGTGTTTCGTCATTACATGAAAGTTTAAATTTAAATCGAAGGTTGATTGATGAAAGAAAGATGTTGGGAATTTATTAACGGACGCGTTATGTATTTCGCAGTTAGCCAGTGGTGTTAAAAAACATTAATATAATACCTGCTGTCATGCAAGGCCATAAGACGGTAGGTGAAGTATACTATTTTAGGTATTTTTGACAACTCCAAGATCCTAAGATGGTTTCACAGCAAACCCTCATCTCATGGCCAACAATGAACTTTAAACTACACTTCAAGTTATATTACTGCATCGTTTCAGTATAGATCGTATTATTATAAGTCAAAACAAGATTATACCGGCAGGATCGGTAAACCAACTCTAGACCAACTGGATCTTGCGCTAACAAAACTACAATACAAATAATAATTTAAAATATCTCGATATAATAATAAGCCGATGTGTACAATAACTATGCAAGTGACCTTCGACAACATTCCTTTGAACAATTCTGTTTCATTTTTTTTAATCGTCTTCGTCATTTTACAGCAGTATCAAAAGAAATCACTGATTTCGCCTTGACAAAATAAAAAAAATTAAAAAAGTACGAGGACCTAAACAAAAGTTAATAAAAACAATAAAATATTAACGAGCTACATGTCCTGTTCGGAAGCCGAGCTCGTTTTGGTCGGTTCCTGTCCTGCACCTTTGTACAACACGTCTTTATATATAGAGAGAGAATGAATGCAATAATTTATATATGCTATGAATAAAATAATTTATGTCTATTATATCTCGATATAATAATAAGCCGATGTGTACAATAACTATGCAAGTGACCTTCAACAACATTCCTTTGAACAATTTTATTTCATTTTTTTTTAATCGTCTTCGTCATTTTACAGCAGTATCAAAAGAAATTACTGATTT
Source organism: Acanthosoma haemorrhoidale (assembly GCA_930367205.1). NCBI lineage: Eukaryota > Metazoa > Arthropoda > Insecta > Hemiptera > Acanthosomatidae > Acanthosoma > Acanthosoma haemorrhoidale. The sequence goes on along the minus strand of OV884015.1, from coordinate 9,227,331 downwards.
CGCCTTGACAAAAAAAAAAAACCATCTATAATACCGAAATATTCAACTATACAAAACCAGTTTAGAAGAAGAAAAATTGTTCTCTATAGTTTTCAATGGCTGCAATTACGTAGTTTCGTAAAGGAAAAATAGGCCATGGGCAGCCCCTCAGCAGTTAATGCAACATGCGAGCGTTTCGGTGACTTGGCTGATGCCTGCCTTAGTCCCTAGGGAGGGGGGGGACTTTTATAGGAACACAACAGGATAGCAACAAAGTTCCCGAAGGTAAGCCCCATCACCTAGTCATTTTTCCAATTATATTAATTTTTAACAATAAACAGATTATGTTAGTTTTTAAGATATACACTCCTTAAAATGCAGTTGAACAGTAGAGCCACCCATGGTTGTGGGTGCTAATTACTTAAAATTTATTATTATTAATTTTAAAACGTATTAAAATAGGGGTTAAAAAAGAAAAATGTAAACAAATAAAGCGTAAATCTAGGCCCCCTTTGGGGCATACATAAATACAATTTAAAAACTACAAGGACCTAAACAAAAGTTAATAAAAACAATAAAATATTAACGAGCTACATGGCCTGTTGGGAACCCGAGCTTATTTTGGTTGGGTTCCTGTCCTACACTTTGTACACACGTCTTTATATGGAGAGAAAATGAATGCAATAATGTATATATAATATAAATAAAATAATTTATACTAGATTTAAATTTTTTTATCAAACAAAAATTAAATACAAAAAAAATTTTGTTCAAGATTTCCTTAAAATAACACAGTTTTACATGAATTCATGGAATACAGTAAATCTGATGTTTAACGCGTGGTAAAAATGTTTATGCCAAAATATTATGTTCAATTTCCCCCTTACAATTGGAGTTGTCAATTATATTATATCATTTATATAATTATTTAAAATGTGCAAATATTTTGGAATTATCATATCTTCCCATAATTAAGGCGACATCATTTAATGTAAAAAGAATTCCAAATGAAATCAATGGTTTAGCTTTTGACATTTATTTGTATGCGTTAACAGAGATGATTATCAAATAAAATTATCTATTTATGATAACAAATAGCCAAAGTATAATAATAATTATCACAGTGCCAATTCAAGTATTCCCCGATAGTCAACTTTATTTCACTTTTTATTTCGTTTATTATACAATTAATGGAATTTAGACCAGTTAAAAACAAATGAGAGTCGGTGAAAGTAAACTATAATGTTTTCATAATAATAATAATAATATAATAAGATAATGCAATTTTAACAAATACACATTAGACACATAAGTAAAATAGATCATTCATCACACCCAGTTGCTACAACAGACAACTTTCCCGCCAGAACAATGCCCGCGTTAGAAAGTGCCGCCAAAAAGGATAGCTACAAAGGGACATTTGATGACTGGACGAACAGCTGACTGACGCCGAATGCTAGAATTATTCAGAAGGCATTAGCATAATTGCACTGTATAAGGAGTCTCTCTTCCTCCTGCAAACAACAATGGATTTTGTCCCATTTCCGCAAGCGCAATAACATTTTAAATACATTTATAATCATCACAGCTAGCCAGCCAATCAATTCATAACGACGAGGAACTAAGCCATTTCAACATATGATTTATAGCTGCTTGTAAAAAAAAAAAAAAAAAGGAAAAAATAATCTATTTCGAAATGGAATATCTAACGAATGAATCACCTACAGCGAGAGAGGAAGTATGTTGTAAGACATAGAGTGAAAGTCAATAAAACAAAGTCATATTTAAATATAATTAGAAAATATACAGTAGCCATTAGCTGCTCACATAATAATTTATTTTATTTATGCTTGTATTCTCTCAGGTTGGCGAGAAAAAAAGATTTTCATCAAATTTCACGACGGTCCGACATATATGCACTAACTATTCCTAAAATTAATTTAGCAAATATTTTAGGCTTAACCTTTACCTTAGACACGCATCACTTCTATCAGGCTAAAGGCCAAGGCTAACACTTCATCGTGTCTATTCTTAAAATGACTAATATTGAGGTTGGCAAGAAAGTAATTTCGTTTTTTTAGTGAGATAAATAAAACTCGATTTATTCTATACAAAAATGAACTTTAATCAGTCAAATATCTTCTGTTCGATGACCTTTAGCCATCTTTCTGGTAACTTCATGATCCCGCACTCATAGAACTTCTGGATCCTTATCAGCAAAAAACTCAACCAAGTGCGATTTGAGGTCATCGTTATTAGTGAAATTTTTACCATTTAAGAAGTTTGTAAACTTGGAAACAAATGATAATTCGATGGTGCAAGGTCGGGGCTGTATGGGGGATGCGACATCACTTCCCAACCAAGCTCCAATAGTTTCGTACGTGTTGCTAAAGATGTGTGAGGCCTCGCATTGTCGTAGCGGAACCCAAATATCGAGCTTCTTACAAAGTCCAAGACGTCTTGTATGATTTTCAATTGTTGTGTTTGATACATTTAACTGTTTTGCAATCTCTCGCACAGTTATATGACGATGAGATTAAATTATGGCTTTCATTTTGTCATCATCAACTTCAGAAGGTCGACTTTCGATGAAGTTGGTCATCTTTCAGTGAAAAATCTCCAGAACGAAAGTTTTCAAACCAAGTCTGACACGTGGGTTCCTGTTAAACAATCAACGCCATAAACTTCACATATCTCTTTATGAGCCTCAGTCGCTCAGTCTTGCCGTTATGAAAATAAAAAAGTAAAATGTGTCGAAAATGCTTATTTTTGTACTCCTTGTTAAAACTGACAGTTGTAAAGAAAGTTACACGGAATTTCTTTCTATAGCAACCTGAAGGTATCGAATTCTAACATTGACAACTAAATAACGAAACAAACAAGGCTATCTACGGTGCAAACCGAAAGCACTTTCTTGCCAATTGCCATTGCAATAGTTCATTAAACGCTTGTAAGACCTCTATTGAACTATGCAACGCCATTTTGGAGTATGATCTGTACTGGTGACTTCCTTAAACTTCACAGAATTCAGAACACATTTCAAAGAATAATAACAAATTCAATTATGTCATATTCCGACTTCATGATATCACCAAGATTGAGCTTATTTATAACCTAGTAAAATAATGCACTCGAAGGTATATTGAAAGTTATAAATGTACCGATAATAATTTACTAAATAGCGTTTCAAATATTTCAACTCGGCAGACGCATAAATATAATTCGTATTATTTTTCAGGGCCACTAGAAATTAGTATTTTAGTTGTAGGTTTTTGTTTCTGTTTCCCGAAATATAAATAAGTGCATTGTATTTTAGTTTTAGGTATTAATTGTGTTTTAGTTCCAGTCAAGAGGCGCTCTCTCTCTACTTTCAACTTACTGAGCATGAGGTGCTCATCATCAGGTTCTAGGTGAGGAGGGGAGATGTCACATTTTATAAGAATATAACCATTCCAACCAAAACCATTCCATGGTTCCAAGGAATAAGAGGCTAAGTAGTATTTTTGTTTTAGCGTTCCTGCAAATCATGCGCTTGCCAATAATTAGCTCCATTTAGGACAGACTTAAAATAAATACCATTCATTTATTTAACGAGAGGAACAAAAAAAACACGTATGTACTCTTATCTGGTTAATTTGACCATCGTTATTCCGATACCATAGAAACAGTACATTCATATAAATATTGTAACGTTCATGATATTTGAGAATATCATGGCCAGGAACCCTGACATCTGGTAAGCATCTTCCATTATGCTCCTAGGAGTGGGGATGAGATAAAAGGTCAGCCTTAGCACAACCGTCTAGAAGAGCGGACTTAGCAAGCTCCCGAATTGGCGGTACCATACAGGAAGAGAGGAGAAGAACCAACAGCAGAAAGTAACGTTGATTGGATTACAGGAAGATCATCGATTGGGTGATATTAATATTGTTTTTATTATGGATCCATTAAAAGAAATTGAGCTCAAATTTCATGTTTTTTGTAATTAGTAGTAAATATCCTAATTTAAAAGAAATTAAATATTTTTTTATATACTTTTTGTCAGCACTCTGAATAATTATAATTATTTGTTATAACCATTTTATTTGAATATATTTCACAATTCCTAGTTTCTCAATTAATTAATAACCACAACATTAGCCTTGAGATCGGGCGATTCAATCGGGATAAATTCCTATGTCAAAGACATAAAACAATTTGAATTAAAGATCTCATGACGGACCTGCCAAATTAGTAAAGGTAAATTGATCAAATAGAGTAGAAAGAGAAATGGTAAAAAATGAGGTAGGTTTCAATATATCCCTTTAATGTATTTTCACCATAATGAATGTATTATATCTACGTTATGTATTCTAGCTCTTACCTTCTTCCATTTCTCGTTGTTTCTTCTTCGTCAAGAGATCCACCAGCGCCTGAGTCCTAGAAAAAAAAATTTATTAGAATAACTATACGCTTCTTGTTAACATGTTATAATCTTTGAGGAATATGTACCCCACATCTTATGAATAATTAAGGAATATTTTACTTTGCCTTACTTGTAATATATAGCTAGTTAAGAATTATAAATCCACTTGCTGGGTTCGGAAGAACGCAGTTGCCCTTGGGCATGAGGGAAAGCAATATATAACTAAAAATATCGCGGTCAGATGCAGGTCAAAGGGCCTAATGGGGGTCAAAGAGCCATTTCCAAAAAAGTATTAATGGTCTAAAGAGTTGCTAAGAAGGACCCAGAGGGTTACACGCCTAAGTAACTGAAATCAGCCCTTGGTGGGGCAATGAAGGGCTGGTTAAAAAAAAAGGCAAGACTCGCTCTCAGGACCCTGGCGACTTCTTTAGAGGCTACTATCCGGCCACGAGAAGAATAACTCCAGCTGGCGTTGGTAACTGAAGACACAGTGAGCTTAAATCACTAACGTACCATAGCCGTGGCAAAGTTAATGTTAACAACATGCCATATTTCGAGCAAATTAAATTCAATAATTGAGTTTAAATATATTTAATCTTTATCATAAACTAGTCTTGGAATTGTTTGATATAATAAGAAATAACTCCATTTTTTAATATTTCCTATTAGAAGAAGAAATTGTTTGACGTAACAGAAAATTACATTTTCTATAAGACGTAAAAAATGATGAAATCTACGGTATATTTTCACAATTGTTAATTTGTTCGTTTTTTCAATGTATAATATTTGTCCTTTGTTTAATAAAATCTTATTGCCAGGTTGTTCTTCACATTAAAGATTTATTTCACAAGTTCACTTAGTCATATTGATGTATTGCCACCCCAGTAGCTATAAATAATAAACGATAAGAATAAATTGTTGATTATTATTCATTATATATACAATAAATTTATTTATTTTATATCTGACACGATATTCCTTTTGTAAACGAAAGGTAGATCAAATTATCGATCCCAATCAAGCATATCTTCTTTTTTTTTTTTTAATTTTAACTATTCAATTGTAAAGTATAGCCAATCTTTATTAAGGGCTGAATTAGCTGCAAAGCTAGGCAAGGAAAAATCAGCAGGCATCATAACGCCCTTTAGGAGTGTACATCTGCGACGGTTTAGCCAAGGCACCGATTTTACACATCGCAACCTAATACAGAAAAGCTCAGCAATAAGAAAGAATCTATGGGCTTACATTAACTTTAAACTTTATTTCGAGGACTTAAATGCTAAGGGCTAAGTGAAAAAGAAGACATTTAAGTTGCAGTGAAACGCTACCTTAATCCGAGTCCAAGTCACTTATAGAGTTAACTGTCAGGCGATATCACTGTTAAGAAGTCCCGTTCTCGAATCAAATATGTTAAAACGACAGATCAAAATATTCATATTAATCATCTATAACGGAATCGTAATAGATTTTTTTTTTTAGGGGAATTAACAACTTTATTATGATAAAATTACAATCTGCCTCATTGGGCAATAAGTAATTGTGATGAATGATCTCATACCATATCTACAATTCTTCATTCACTCGCTCATTCATACAGTATTTACAAACAGCCCAGAGGCCTCCCAAGTCCACGTGGTTGCCCTCGCGTGCGAAAGAGGAAGCTGAGTCTTGGGAAGTCCCTAATGCTTCTCCGTCAGCCACGCCACCGAATACGAGGCTGACGAACAGCGCGAGAGCCACAGACGCTCAGGACATGATTGGAGAAACTGAACATTGCCAGGACTCCCACTGTCACTTATGTATAGCAGGTCACGAGGCCACTGCCGTTTTATTCTCCGAGGAAGATTATAGGGATGAGTGCAGTGCAATGACAGGGCTAGGGGATTAGGGTGGTTGGATAGGTTACTATGGAATTTCAGAAACTTGGAAGGGATTAGTTCAAGAATGTAGGGTATACTAATATCGTTATGAAGGATTTTGTTGCTGACGTAATAAGGGGTATTTACTATTGTTCTCAGGACTTTTGATTGAAAGGATTAGATGCGCTTGATGTTCGACTTTTTTGCTGTTCCCCATAGCTCTATTTCGTATCTCCAGATTGGCTTAAGTATAACTTTGTAGATTAGTAATTTAATTTCTATTGAGAGATGGGATGTCATTTGAAGTGGTCTGTACAGTTGTCCAAAGCGTCTGTTTAGTTCTTGTATTTTTAGCCTCGTGTGTGGGTTCCATGTCAGCCTTTTGTCGAGATGGAAGCCTAAATACAGTACTGTCTCGGATACAGGGGAACGGAATTAAAAAAAAAAACTAGTGGACAAGACTTGAAGCACATGGTAAAGGTAATGTGGGAACATCTTGCTTCATTAACGTTGATTCGCCATCGTTTGCACCTAAACTCGATCTCATCACGTAATAAATTAACACCGAAATATGAAATTTACTGACAAAAACTCGTTACCGAGCAAGCCAATAAAAAATTATAGTATTAACAATAACTAGATGTGATCTGGAATGTGTTTAATGATTTTTAGCTACAGACAATAGATAGCGTCAGGAGTCGTCTGGCCAGATATTTCTCATATTAAATATGTTTATGAAGTTCATAGTAAATATGTAACAACAAAACTATAAATATATACATAGCGAACAGACATTTTTTCTCTAAACATATCCAGATAGTTTACAAGATTCCCTATACGTCTTATCTACTTCCTGCTGCTGAGATAACCAACTACCTCAAACCTGTGTGGGTGGTCTCGTGGACATCACATCCAGAAAAAAATACTTTTACTGATACAATGTAAGCTAGTTTGTTCCTAATATTATATTTACTAGTCGAATAGATCTTTAAAAGAAATATTGGATCCGACTCGGTACTAATGAGTTAGTAACTTGCTACGGAATAAAATGTGAAAATGTTTAGCATTTAAATGGGATATGCATGTATAGCCCAGGAATCATTCGATTTCACATAGTATTGTCTACGTCACCTTCCCGCCGATGAAGGAGGAAATGGTTGGTTGTGATAGCACACTCCTTCGCTGCACCTGCAGCCGCAGACGCTCATGTCATCGGCGGAAACTCAACGAAGGGCCCCACATGAAGGAAAACAGTAAATAATGCACAATAAACCTATACCGAGAAACCTGTTCTTTCATTTCAACTGTTCTGTTTAAACCAAGGAAATATATTTTGTCAATATTTTATTTATTCGTTATATAAATATATATTTTTTTTTTTAACATTTTCTAGGCGGATATATACGCTTTTAGACTTGGTGAAATTTTATTAATATTACAATGGGGATTTTATGAGTTTTATGCATGCTATTGAAGTAACAAAATTGTTAAGTTAACCTAAACCGATTACCCCAACAAACACAATGGTTATTGAAATGATATTTTATTAACTTGATGTTAACTTGACACTTCAAATAATTTCCAAGTTAGAAGTTATTCTAGGTGTTAAACACTCACTGTACAATAACTGTAAAACAGTAAACAGTTAACAGACGCACTTGGAAGATATCGGTAGATACTTTATGGATACTGTCCAAGTTATAAAAACTCTTTAGAGACACCCAAGATCGGGGAGAAGCCTTGGGACATAGCGGATATCCTCCCGATGGCTGACTGGTGGATAACCATCTATGGTCCTTTACTCCACTCGCTAACACCTCGCCAAATATGTAATCCCTATTTACCACCGTACAACATACCCAGAGGAGAGCTTATTATCCTTTTATGATAGGGCAAGGGCGCACAAACTATTCTATGGGTGGGGGTATCTAGTAGACCCTGGGACAAGTAGCCTCACCATAGTTCCACACTAATTATGATTAAACTTAATTATTTCAAAATTAATACAAAAAATGTTAACGGAGTTCTACGTGAGTATATTAAACAATTATATCAATTATTAATTGAATAAAATTACTATCCGCCCTAATAGATGAAGGCCCCTCTAAATAACAAGAATGTTCAGATGGCCAAATCATACAAAGTAAATAAAGGGGAAGGTTCGAAAGGATGAAGTATTGCGGATATTAGGAGATGGGGAATTCCAGAGAGTAGCGGAGCGAGCAACGACCGATCGTATACTGCAGTTTTGTGGGCAGGAGACGGGATCTTGTGTGCGAGGAGTGGAATCAGAATTTGATCTGTAGAATATTGTATGGGCGATGAGAATTATGAGTTTTATATTTTGTGCTCCCAAATTTTTTTTTTCTTCTTTCATATCCTTAAATTCCTTACTGCGTTATCCATATTAGTGGGTGATTATTATTACAAATTTATTTTTTTTAAGTTCTTTTATAGTAAGTAGTTGGCATTTGTGGGGTCGTCACGAGGGGGGTGCCTAGTTAATTCACTCACACTAGTGAGGGTTGATCAGGCTATGACCTGGACATTTGCTTCATGACGGGTCTTACTATCTGACTCCATATCTGATAGTTATGTGCCCCGACAATGCACTATGTTCAGGAGAAGAGGTATAGGGTAGGTATTGTAGGTAGTTTATGTGGTCTTGGAATGACCACGAATTCACACTCGGTATCTGAGGGTAGGCGAAAACCGTCCGGATCTCAAAGACGAGTGTGAACCGAAAAGAGGCAGACTGAATCGTCGCAGGAAACACTGCTTGGTAAGTTTGTAGGGCCACGGCAAGCGTTGTCCGCGAGGTAGAGGTCTCTCCCAAGGAGGAGCTAGTTTTAGCGAGGCGAAGGCAGAGAATCCCACTAGGAATGTGTGGGGTCTGACAACGCCGGACTAAAACATAGCGAGGTTAGGAAGAGAGATGCAGAGGTTTTCATAAATGAGAAGGCCAAGTCTTGAAACAACAGTGCAGCTGTAGGTCCACCAGTCAGAGAGCTGTAGTTAGAATTATTTACAGGTTTTTTTTTTGTTTTTTTTCTTTCAAAACCTCTTTATTGATAATATATATACAATGACAAAAATAAATAAATAAATTTGGAATTACAGTTGTCTCCTCGTGCTGCATTCGTAGATGCATATCAAGGATTATTTACTGGCAAATACCTAGCCTTATTTATAGTCAGTGGTGGCTGTCAATAGCCAATGATCTGCGGCGTTAGTCTGCCCAATCACATCGCAGGGTGCGGTGACGCTTTGTTCTAGGCAGTGAGCCAGGCCTCGGTCTGGGTCGCTTGCTCCCTGATATCCTTTCCAGGCCTCTGAGTTATAGTTTGGTAATGTCATTTACATTTGTTTAAATTAATTTACAACAAATTATAACCAATTCATAATATATATACAATAGAGTGTAGGGTGATTTATCTTATGTAGTTAGCGGCCGCTATAGCATTGTTAACTATGAGACCTCTGCCTATACTTTGGAACAATTAGTCTTTCCTCTATGGAGTTCTACACGACGGTTTAGAAAACTATTTCCAAGCAGGTCGCAAAATGATTATCGCTAGTAAAAATCTATCCGGTAGCATCGCCATCTCGATGCCAGGCTGAGAGGAAGATTCAAATTCTTTTTGTGATATGTCCTCGTGCCCATCATGATAAGGCGACCTCTTCGCCTAATGGCTGTGGTGGCCTACCGTTTCTTCCTAGGGCAGGCTAACTCATTCGTCCTTCTCTGTAAGTAGCACTATTGTCTATAGCGTATGTGGGCAACAGCCGGCCCGCGGGCCGGATCCGGCCCGCTGTAAGATTTGATCCGGCCCGCGAGACATTTTGAAAAACCCAATTTAAAAAAAAAAAATACACTACTTACTCATACTCATGGAATCAAGTGAGCGAGCAAGCCGAGTGGCGGTGATCATCAAAGAGTGAGGCGGCAAACATCAAAGTTCAAAGCCATTGATGTTTGCCGCCACACTGGCGGCGCAACAAAGGATTATTGCTTCGCAATTGTATTGTTCTACACTAGACGATTCTAGATCATTCCTTCATTTTGCCTATATAAGCGGGTGGATGGCCGGAACTTAGTTCAGTCCTATTCGAGCTACCGTGGTGATAAGTTTGCTTTGTGACTTTGTGTGCATCTTGAGTGCTTACTAATTATACCTATTTTCTTATTAAGTTTATCGAACGATAAGTAAATGAAAATGATGTCTGGTGGAAGGAAACGAAAAGTAGATGCAGAGGGTCGCCAGTTTCAAGAAAAATGGACTGAAGAATTCTTCTTTATCTTGCACAATGGTAAGCCTATTTGTTTGATGTGTAATGAATCCATTTCGGTGATGAAAGAATTCAATATAAAGAGGCATTACTCAACTAAGCATCCTACGCTGCTCTCACTGACAGGACAAATAAGAAAAGACAAAATCCAGAAACTTACCGCAAATTTGGAAAAACAGCAGCAAATATTTCATAGACAAAGAACACAACTTGATAATGTTGTGAAAGCTAGTTTTATAGTTAGTTCAAAATTGGCAAAGTCATTGAAACCATTTGCCGAAGGAGAATTTATCAAGGAGTGTATGTCAGAAGTTTGCAGTGTTTTGTGTCCTGAAAAGAAAAATGAATTTGAAAAAATTAGTTTGTCAAGACGAACCGTTGTACGACGTATAGAAATGATGGCTAATGATATAAAAACAACATTGACTGGCCGTATGACTGGTATTGAATCATTTTCCATAGCATTAGACGAGAGCACCGATTTGTCTGACATAGCTCAACTGGCTATATTTATTCGAGGTGTTGATAAAGAATTCACTATTACTGAGGAATTGCTTGCTTTACAGCCGCTAAAAGGAACCACTACAGGAGAGGACATTTTTAATGAAGTTCAAAAGGTATTCACAAGTTTTGGCTTGCCATGGTCGAAATTAGTTGGAGTATGCACAGATGGTGCACCTTCTATGGTCGGCTTACGTAAAGGTTTCATCGGAATTTTGAATGAAAAAGCAACTGAATTAAATGTGCAAAAAGATGGTTTGATAGTCCTTCATTGCATTATCCACCAACAGAACTTGTGTTCTAAGTCCATTCGACTCCAGAATGTTATGAATGTGGTAGTAAAAACCATCAATTTTATTCGATCCCGAGGGCTTAACCATCGTCAGTTCAAGGCGTTTTTGGATGAAATATCAGCCGAGTATGACGACGTAACATATTATTGTGAAGTCAGATGGCTAAGCAAAGGGAAAATGCTGAAACGGTTTTACGAGCTTAGAAATGAGATAGCAGAATTTATGCAAATAAAAGATAAACCACTATCTGAATTGAGTGACGCAAAATGGATATGTGACTTAGCATTTCTTGTCGACCTTACAGGCCATTTGAATGATTTAAATTTGAAACTTCAAAAACAAGGACAGTTAGTAAATGATTTGTACAGCCATTTGAAAGCGTTTCAGAACAAAATCCGCTTGTGGGAGGCACATATGCTGTCTGGTAACAGTTACCATTTCACCACGCTCTCTGCGTATGAAAATATTGCTTACGCTCAATATGCTGAAGAACTCAAGTTACTGTCGGAGCAATTTTCGATCAGATTTAGCGATTTCAAACACATGGAAGACTGTTTCAATTTATTTGCTACTCCAACAAAAAGTAATGTACAAAATGCTCCAATACACTTGCAAATGGAGTTGATCGAGATTCAAGAAAACTCACTCCTAAAATCTAAATTTGAAGACGTGGAGTTGTGCGATTTCTACAAAAAATACCTCGAAGAAGACCATTTTCCGCAGCTTAGAAAATTTGCAAGAAGATTGATTTGTGCGTTTGGCAGTACTTATAAATGCGAACAGTTCTTTTCATTGATGAAAGTTAATAAATCAAAACATCGTACAAGGCTGACTGACGATAATTTGGAAAATTCTTTACGTCTTTGTACCAGTGGAATTAATCCAAACATCGATGAATTAGTTTCCCAAATTCAAGCTCAAGTGTCTCATTGATTTCGGTGTCGCTATTTAACTTTCGTAGTTTGTAACAATTCTAAATTTAACGATTTAATTTAATGCTGTAGGTACCTATTTTTTCATTTCATTTTGTTATTTTAATAAATTGTGTTGTAATAACATTGTCGTATTATTTCATGGCTGACTGATATCTATCGCTAAAAATTATGAACACTACTTTAAAATGCACTACTTTTAAACGCGGCCCGCGAACGTATTTGCACACTAAAGTTTGGCCCATAACATGTCAAAGGTTGCCCATACCTGGTCTATAGGCTAGTACACACGAGGCTCCGGCTCCTAACAAGCAATATCAAAATGGTGCACAATAGCAAAAAAAACAAAAAAACCCTCAAAACTATATTTGCTACTCCATTTGTGTTCGCCTCTTGTTTAAGTTTCCATAAAAAATATTTTAAAAAATACATGGGTACAACGTGAGAGGTTCACTTTAGATCGAGTTCAAAAGATGACAAATGGCGGTTGATTTAAATTATCGCCATGGGGACAGAGCGTAGGAACACAAACTAGTACCACGCGTTTTACAATACGTACTAAATTATTTTTACCCGTTTGTGATATTATATTTTGGACAGTTGAAGGTTCCCTTCAATAGTTTTTTTACTTGCTCATAATTATTAGTATTCAATAAATCTTATTATATCTCATTACATTATATTTCTTGTATTATGTTACTTTTATATGAAATACTTATATATATATCTTGTTCTTAAATGTAATTTTATTTGTTTGGTTTCTAAATTGTAGTCATCACGATGCCTGAATAAACGTTGACATCAGATGATATATTGTCAATAAGAAGAACGTTTTACAGTTTAATAAGCTTGAACTGTCCAAAATATGAAATGAAACCTGTAAAAGTCTCTTTTCAAGTATTAATACTCTGGAAAATGATACTTTTCTCCAGTTCAGAATTGTTTATAGCACTTCCATTCTTCCCCTGGGCTCTGTTTGTCATTTCCACGAGTTTCAATCTAGTAAAAAGTGTTGAAGAAGAAGTGAATGAAATGAGTGAAGGTAATGCACCCTGAAGAGAGAGACCGTGTCGTTGAGACGATTACTCCAAAAACATTAACTCCGAAACATTTTCACTAACCCTACCGTCTTACTACCGTCTAATATTATACTAGTAATAAATATAATATAGATTAACAAATTATTACACTAGAAATAGAAAATAAATTATTATGGGACTATGTCTCCTATGAGTAACAACTTGGTACAAATAAATAAATAACAAAAAAACAACCCCCCGCCACCAAATTGGGAGAAAAAAAAAATAAAAATGAAGGTCTCGATCAAAACGGAAAATATCGTCCAAAAATTTGTTGAAAAACAAAAATAATTATAATACAAGAGTAAACAAAGACCAGAGGTCTGTATCAATGGGTTTGTTGAGTTATTAGTATTCTATATTGGGTATAAATCATACATATAGGTTATATATAAATACATTGTGTTTATATCTGAAAGAAATCATTTCTTTTGCTATAATTCATCCAGTTGTGTTAAACTGTTAACAGACAGTGTACATAAATTAAGAGACAGGTATAGAGAAAAGACTCGTTAGAGACAAAAGACGGAGAATAAGCTATAGATAACTGACCTACCGTTACTTACAGAGTACACATCACTAACAACAGGCACACGGACGGGAAACAATGGTGGGAAGTCTAGCCGGGGTATAACGGGACCCCTCTAACCACTAGTTGCCAATATTAACACTGGCGCATCATTGGCTCTCTCAGAGGCCAGGCAGTAGTTGTCTTGTGGCAGGGGACAAATCTGTCAGGACAACTCCTTATCTGCCCCGAACCAGTTTGCCGACTACGGGGTCACTGTGTAGTCCTCCATTGTGCGTGTTCGTGACTGCCCGGTGCTTGGCAACAGAAACAGAGGTGAATGAAGTGTTCGTGTTGAGGCACACCGCAGGTCCGACAGTCCGCTTTTTGGGGTAGATTAACATAAACCATTCGTGACATAAATCACAACACTGTATGTTGACCTCAGAGTTGCATTTGACCTCATCAAAATATTAAGTTTTATTTTGCTCAACACCCTCTAAATAAAAATTCAAAACAGGTGATGTATCTGACTTGGGCATTATTCTAATATAACTAAAAAATAATTATTTATTCGTTAATTTTAGTTATTTGATCAAATTTCTCAGTAAATGGAGAATAAAGGCATTAAACAAAACTAATGTTATATTAATAAACACATTTTGTTACAGTGAATAATCCTAATTAATTTTTTAAAAAATTCAACATAATATTTTATTAGTCGTAAACAACTATTCATAGTGTGATGGAAATATTTGTAGTAAACGAAGCTTCTGTTTCCAGAAGAAACTATTTAAAAACAGAATATTCTTCTACTTTTTAACTGAATAAATGATTTTCATTGCAATAATTTAAATAAAGAATAATCATTTTATTTGTTAATTGTGAATAAATAATAGATTATATTCATTCTTTATTCAAAACGAAGACTGGACGCCTCTGCTTCGTAGATAGACATATAGATACAATTAGCGGGGGGGGGAGAAAGAATAATGCCTTTTATTTATCTATTTAGGGATACTCTATCTATCCGATACACAACTGTATCCGCATACATAAAACTCTAGGTAATATAAAAAGGATGTACCTTTTCTAATGATACATATATCCATTTATCTATTTACCTGAATTACTTACGAACACCACGATCCCGTCTAACTATTCAACTACTGACAGATTCCTCAAATCTTGAGCGCATTGCATTAGCGTAAGGTTGAATAACATTATACCTTATTTAAATATTCAATTCACTTACTTTTGGTCCCAATTGAATCTAAACCCAAAGTAATTTACCTTAATAAATTAACGTGGTGATCAAATGGAAGACATTAAATGGAGAGATAGAAAAGTATAGACTAATTTTTTTATTATCCGAAAACAACAAAAAGATTAAAATGTTTTAACGAGGAATGACTGATTTTACTATTAACTCAAAATGATAAACATAATACATCTATTGTAGTAGCAACAAATAAAGCTTAAATCTTACTAGTGTACAACGATGACTTCAATCTGATGTAGAAGCAACCTCAAAACCAGTCTCAAACCAGTCGCTATAGCGTCTCGTCACCTCTCATCCAGAGTACCGACTGTACCGAGTCTCCGCGACTGACTTCCAACAAAATCTCGTCCCGAATCTACCGCTCTTCGACAGAAGCTTTTTTCTTTACTGCCCTTTGTGACCGTGCATGCCTTTGCCGCACCATCTTGCACTTCGGAGACAGTCTTATCCCGACAGATGGGGTCCGGTACATCCGTCGGCAGAGTGGCTTATGACTTGCCCCGACCCTCTGGTTCCTTAACGCTATTCATTAATTGTACACTACCTTCCCTATGGCGGGGGTTGAACATATAACAACACATTACTGCCTATGGACCTTAATCCGCGAGTCAGATCTAAACACAATATACAGCATCCGACCAATTTTGAACATTTTATTTTAATTACAATCACAATAACTAAACGCAAGAATTAATATTTACAGACCTTCAAAAAATTTATTACATTTAAATATATATAAATGAAATTATGAGAGCAATCCCGCAATAACTCCACTGAAGCATAAGTATGCATTCCAAATCGTTGGTTATGTCGCAGGGCTTCCCATGGGTAAGATGGGAACCGTCAGCCTACAGGAAGAAAAACTCCTTCAGGGTATCGTGAACAACCAAACTTGAGTCTCATTAAAAGACTGTAATGCTAAATGAGGCCAGGCATTAACGAAAAACAACAACACAATACAATACACAAATAATGGACATCGGGCATTTGACATGCCTGTTTTAAGTCTTAAATATTAATTAAGTTCTCAATTAATTCTCAAAAAGGATTGTTTTTTGTCGTTGTTGTTTTTAAATTGAGGATAAATACAGGATTGGGGAAGGGACTGCCTTAGACGGAAGCGGTCCAGAAAGCAGGGCATGGGAGATCTCATGTTCCCGTTCTTCTTCATTACATCAGCGACTAATGAACACTCCATCCAGCAGGAAGTGGGTCACCGGCACAATCTGCATTGGATAGACAGCTGGCCCGATCTTTAATCTCTCATTTCCTTACTTTTACGCCTTATCGGTCTCTAAACACTTAGCTTATAGCCAGGTAATAGACCCAACACTCTTCAGGCGATCAGGCGAAAATTGCTGCGATTCGTCAGCCCATACCGGAAGTATTCAAACTCCTTAAAGCTACAACAAACCATTAGATCCCCCCCCCCTAATCTCTTTATTGTACAAATATAAATTTTTTACATTTCTACATATTGCACAATACACAATCTTTACACAAATGCGTATTGTGCTTATTATATGTACTGTAGCTTAGCTACATTACATTGTGTGAGGTTAACAATGATTGAGCTGATATACACAATACAAACTAGAACGACAGCAATAGCGATAGGGCGCACTTTACGAATGCGCTGTACAATACTGACTGACTAACTTACCCTAGGTTTCCCGGACACCCTGCTGCCATCGATGCGGCAATGTGGGTGGGGTCATAGAGTTAGAATTATTAGACGCACAGAACGTCACAATAGAAAATAGCCAGTTCTACGAGCACCTACATAAGAAAGGGCATCATGATGCACCTCATATTACAGTTCCCTCGATGTTATAAACTAGCTCTGCAAGAAAGTTATTCATAAGGCGTTCAAACTCATCGATGAATACCTGTGCCTCAGCTACGTCACATGGAAGCTTTTCTTTAGCCAGAAATAGAAAATTGTCTAATCCCACGGCGATTTTTCCACCGTTTCAACAGCCCATTTTCAAAATATTAGAATAGGAAACAAAACTGACAATCACGGCTGTTGCACACCGCGGTGAAAGTTATATAATGCTAAGAATATTATAATGCTAATATCATATATAATGCTAAAAGTAGAAGGGGCTTGAGCAGAACTGTATACCTGTCTCGTGACTTCATGGAAGACACTGATGGTTCCTGTTATTTTTAAGTAAGCAACCGCATCCCTCCAAGACCTCCCTACTTTCCAGAATCTTATCCTTTTCTTATACATATATGTCTCAGCTTTAGCCCCAGACCCCACTTGTGCCTAGACATTCCACCCAGTATGTAGTAAGGTAACTCTTAATATTTGTATATACCAGTGTTTTGCTTGTACTTCATAATAAAGCTTTTCTTTCATTTCTTTTAAAAGACACCCCTCTACAAAGATTATCTAGCTAAATACGGTTCCAGTGCGCGGCCACCCATTTGATTTGCCACTAATGACAAGGAGAGAGGACGAATGAATGAAATGGAAAAGGTTGCTGGCCGGTAGATAGCCCTCCCAAGCACCGAGCAACACCTGTAATCCTCAGATAAAACCAAGCTTAGCCGTAACCAGCACTATCTCCGTTGCTACCAAGTAAAATTACAGGAGCGAGATATAAGCTTACATCTAAATAGCGGAGTTAACTTTCTTCATAAAAACCGGTCTGCGAGCAGCGCCGACATCTGCAGTGTTATCAGGCGAGAAATTGCCCCCGGTACATTTCAGCTATAATTATACACAGCAGAGGGAGAGAGAGAGAGAGAAAGAGAGAGAGAAAACATAACTCGAGTGGTTGGCAACAGTCGCTCGCTGCTGGGGGAGGTTTTGTTGTTTGCCGAGTGAAAGTCCTAGCGAGTTTCTAATTTGAGTGAGCCAGCTCATGTTGACACCACTCATTAGGAGCGGCTCTGATTTCTGAAATTGGGTACTATACATGGTTAGACTGGTTTCATGTCTTGGTCATCATGTCTCCTCTTTCTTCTGAGCACAGTACAGTAAAAGAAAACAAGTAAAAGTAAGTTAAATAAGTTTTTGAAAAAACGCTCTGGACTAATAAAAAATCAAGGTTTAAAGAAACGAAAAATAAGACGTTGTTTTTATTAACTTGAATACTTTTGATTTCATGATGAACCACTATTTAAGAAACCATAAAGCTTTTTTTTTTTTAATAAAATAATAAATGTTTCTCCAACTATGACAACACTCGCGACAGAAGGCACCAGTGTGCATTCCGTGACAGCATCCCCTCCCCGAATTTCCTGCCGTGGTGCACACTCCAAGGCTGCCCTAAGGTCAAGGAAAGACAAGAGCTCGGTTTATCATTCGGAGGGAAAACTAATGACTCTGTGGTCCGCCCTAGCTGGCCCGTTCTATTTATTTTATTATTGATTGGAAATTAAATGAAGGGGGGGCCGGCTAATACTGCCGTTCAGGTAGAAAGAAACGTTTGCTCTTAATGTACATTAAGGAAATAAAAACATGTTATTATAATGCCGTATCCAAAAACAAATCACTCAGTCTATAAATTTTTGTTAAGAAATCCTTTACACTGCCTACTGACAAATCTTTCGGTGATACCTAACAGCCGGAAATAAGTGAGATTGATTTTTACCTACAGGCAGAGCAAAGACGGACTAAGACAAGGTGCACTGGTTCTGCATAAATAAATAGCAGGATGTGAGTTTTCTTTAAAAATAATGTAATTACATTATTGTAGTAGCTTTAAACTCTTCGAAGAACTGTAGAAACACCTTGATCGTTACAGAGCAGATTCTGACAACATTAACTAATAGACAGTATTGAGGTAAAAATTTCCTCTAAGTATCCCAAAGTATAAGCAACTAAAGATGACAGGGTGAGGAAAACACTTTAAACATTGACTTTTGAATCTGTCGATGAGAGCACCCGGACAACCCACCGAAACATCCTCTAGCTCCCAATATGGTATTTAGTAGTAAAGCAAACTATTTACTATATTTTTTCCAGTCATTCGAAACCAAGCATTTGTGATAAATTTCATTTAAATTAGCCGAATTGCCTCTAATTAAGTAGCCCATTTCCAAAAAAAAAGTTAAAAACAGACAGTGAAGAAGAAAAGTGACACAATAACGGGTGTTGGCACTCCTGGTGCCCTTTGACGGCACAATTGCCTCTGGCAGAAGAGAGAGAGTGTGGTATTCACCAGGGGAGCCGAAAAGATGTGAGCTCTTTGTCAGTTATAGCGGAGTACTCACAACTATATGCGACCTTTAAGCTCATCGCCTCACTTTCACTGCGGTCTGTTGAGGTTAAGTGGCTCCAGTGCGAGGGAGAGCATCAGTCCTATTAACGCTATTGTGCACTGCATACGACCAAAACACCTTTCAGAATTTAGTATCTTAGTAAGTAGCCAAGAAGACAGACAAAAAGTTAACTAATAAAAGAAATGAATGATGTGACTTTATGGAAAAAATTATATAACTTTCCCTGTTATACTTTCAATCAGAAGTCCTGAGAACAATAGCCAATGCCCCTTATTACGTCAGCAACTAAACCCTTCATAACGATCTGAATATAACTTACATTCTTGAACTCATCCCTTCTAATCCCCTAGCACAGTCATCCCCTACAATCCTCCTCGGAGATGGCAGTGGCCTCGTGACCTGCTATAAATAGGTGACAGTGGGAGTCCTGGCAATGAACAGTTTCTGCAGTCATGTCCTGAGCGTATGTGGCTCTCGCGATCTTCGTCAGCCTCCGCTGGCTCGTATCCGTTGACGCGGCTGACGGAGGAGCGTGAAGGACTTTTCGAGACTCCGCTTCCTCCTTCGCACGCGAGGGAGGTGACAACCATGTGGACTTGGGAGGTCTCTGGGATGTTAGTAAATACTGTATGAATGAGAACATTTATCACAATTACTTATTGCCCAATAAGGCAGATTGTAATTTTATCATAATAAAGTTGTTTTTATATAAAAAAAACAAAACTTTCCCTGTGAAATATTTCACAATTGTTTTGATACAGAAGGGAATCTATTTCCCGAGTTTGAACGTTGTATGACCCCTTCAGGTCCCATATTTATTACACAGAGGTGACAACTACATTAAATGAAGTTGGAGGGTCATGAACGCGTGTAACCTGCCCCTAAGGGTCATAATTTTCCTTCGGTTTGAATTTTTTGTTAAAGTATTAAAAAGGAAACAGTACGTCTCTAAGCCCTTAGTGACGAAACAAGTTGTGCTTCCCGTGAGCCAAGAAAGTACTGTTTATAAGTTCAACCCATACCATGTAAAGTCAAATGTAAATTAAGATAGACATAAGTATAGGTCAAGAGCTAGTGTTTGCCTAGATTTAGCAAGTTAGAAAGTTAGCAAAAGGCTTCAGGAGGCAACTACTATCAGGTATGATAGTCCCATAATAACCCAGATGGGTGACCTTTATTGCCCATCATAATGCACGCTGTGATTGACAAAACCCCATAACCCCCTGGCAAGGCAGCAAGCTTGAAGAAGCTGTGAAGGAAGAAATAATGAGATATATCTTTAATACAAAAAGGTCATAATAAAATGCGGGAGAGAGACTGGTTCCATGAGGACGATGTATAAGCTTTGAGCCAGAGCAGCACAATCTTGTTTTGGGCCTTCTCTCGTCGTCTTTTGAAGCCATCGTTATATCAAGTACGATCTATGTAATTATTTCCATAATTCATATTCGTATTATTGTATATATGTGTTCAATATACATAGTTCAGTAAAACATTTTTAATAAAATACATTGTGGATCAATTTCATATTTAATAATTGAGTCCCTTCCACTTGATCACATTCTGGGTTTAGATTGCAATTGGGCCAATAGATAATTAATTGAGACCTTTGAGAAAAGTATAATTTGTTATAACTTCACGCAAATTCAATACGCTCAAGATTTGATGGAGGAATCAAATATGTTAGGTCGTGTAAATATATAAAAAGATACATCCTTAATATATTTCCCTGAAGTGTATATATTCGTATACAGTTATATATCATATCAGCAGTATATCGATATGCGGTAAGAAACCATCTTTTAAATTAAACCCCCCCCACATTTGCCGGATTTAGCAATACTTTCTGGAGTAAACAGGGAATAGTTAATGATTGCCAGTGAACCTGTCGACAGAGAGGGATAAATTTACAAATTCAAATTCGTCACCTCCAAAATTAAAATGCGCTATTTGTAGTTTGTCGTCTGTCTTGCCTGTCGGCCTGTCCTGAATGTAATTAATAACCCCTTTGTTTGACATAAGAGCATACACTCGTGTTGGAAGCCATTCTTACCTAGGCCGGATCCGACAAAATTATATTACAATAATGTAAACATAAATAGCATTGGAATTGAGACACTATTTTGTACACCTGGAGATACCAAGATCTAGTAGACAATAGAAGATGGCAACTACAGTAGAATCCCGATATTTCGAATTTCCGGCTAATTCGTACAAATTTGCCGGTCCCCAGAGAAAATCCCGGTAAGTGGTATAAAAACAATGCATTTCAGTCCCCTCGGTAATTCGTATTATTTTTATGCTCGAGGTCACTTAAAACGTCTTATAATACGTATTTCCAGCTTGAAAACCTCGTTAATTCGTACTGTTTCAAGAAAGGGAAAAAGGACAGTGAGAGACCAGAGAGCAGAATGAGTGCGAGATAAATGTTTTCTATGAAATCCCATATGTAATTCGTTCTCTTTTTACTGAAAGGAAATAAGGAGAGGAGAGAGGGAAAGTTTTAGGAATGTACTAAGCTTTTCTTTTGTTTCTACAGTTCAGTCTCGTTTTCGTTATCGTTGTGACACGTTACCACGCCTCCGAAAAAGTTAGCCTCTCTATTAAAGAGAAACAAGTGTTTATTGTAGGTTTTTTGTTGTTTTTTTTTCCCCTAAGCTCTCTAGTTAAAATTTTAGGATGAGGGAGAAATATAAAATATTTAGGGTGATCGGATCCTTGTACTAGGAGGACCTGCTTGAAGGTGGTGTGAGAGGAGTAAGGAGTGTGGGAATCCTCGGTGGAGGTTGATTGTATAGTTTTTATCCTTACTACATTGTAAATACTTCTTAATACATACATGTTTACATTAATACGTTTTTGAATTTTGTACTCCCGATAATTTGTACACCAAACTGTCAGTCCCTTGACAATACGAATTATCGGGATTCTAATGTATATCAGTCAAATAGACTTTTGTAGATGATCCGGGGTACAGATTTAAACCATTATGAAATGGGATATATTGTAGCGAATATCAAAACAGGAAGACATAGATGAATATAGGTCAAAAAGAAGTACGCTTACAACAGTATCTAATGGAAGAAGATCTATATCAAAGAAAACTTTTTTTCCGAGAGAATACGAAGAAATAAATTACTCAAAATGAATAATCAAACAAACAGAGATCATTATTAGCCGAAGTGTAAAGTCATTGGAAATCGCTCAACATACCTAACAGAATGATTCAAACCATGAATATATCATGTTGCCAATTTTTAATGCCATCAATCGGCAACTGAAGGCGTCGAAAACGTTTTAGAAAGAGTAACAGTAAAAGTAAAATGAGAGGATATGTATGTAAAAACAAAATACTCAAATACCTGGAGAACCATGAGTCGTACTGACAGGCAGAAGTGGAAGGCGGGTACAAACCTGATCTTGGTCTGTGTCATTTGAGAGAATTGTACAAGACTAGATAGCCCAAGCCCCAAGTATACAGTGTGAGGCAACGTGCCTACCTAGCACGTGTTCTGCCTCACAGGCTCCCTGTACCTCGGTGAAAGGTATGTATACTTGTTAAAAATAACCTTGGTGATAGGGGGCACAATCATGGTGTCAATGGTTGGCGGGGGCGTCTGGGCTCTGTCAAAGGGAACTAACAACACGCTCGGTTAACTGTCTATTGTCTAGTGTGTGTATTGTCACAACAACTATCACCAGGTTAAAGTCAAATGACTATATATATAGATAATTCTCTTAAAAACTATATACTTCCAAAAGAGAAAGAGAGAGAGAGGGGGGGGGAGAGAGGGAGAGAGAGAGAGAGAGAGAGAGAGAGAGAGAGAGAGAGAGAGAGAGAGAGAGAGAGAGAGAGAGAGAGAGAGAGAGAGAGAGAGAGAGAGAGAGCGCAGCCGTAGCAAGTAAATCGCCGGATGAGTGCAGGGTAATCGTCGCGTATATTTCGATTTTCTAAGCAATAATAATTTATTTACAATACCTGGATTGTTTGCTCATAAATGCAAAAGTACTATTAAACAATTTTATCGATTCAAGGTTTAAACTCAAAAATCTGTAGCAGTCGTCAAAAAACATTATTATATCACTAAACGTAACTGGTTTTTGATGATTGTCACAGATACATTCTAGACCACACTTGATTGTAGACTGATTGCAACAAAAAATAATGTACATTTTTTTAGACCTGCTTATTGACTTATTTTGGCCAATTTTTTACTAATACTCCATTCATCAAACACTCAAGATCTAATATTACCAATCCAGTTTATCACAAGAGTGCAACCATCCTCTCAGAGTAAGCTACTTTCGGATCTGGAAAACAGGCACGCTAGAACCCTCAAGGAGTCACGGGCCCTCCTGTAATTTCAGCCACCACAAACATTACATGTAATACATAGTAATACATACTAGATGATTTAAAAAAAAACATAAAAACTTTAATCCTTCTGGAAAGGCAATTTGATTTCCTTCGAAGCTCTGTACTTCGCTGCAATTATATAACGTATATATGTTCCCCTAAATGCAAAGCAAAACCTCCCCCCCCCCTCCGTAAAGATTCATTTTATTACCAAACATAAAAAATATTGGCAAAAGTAAAAATCTCTAGATCGAGTAAAGCAGAGCAAATGGTCGACATCCGGCGCTTGGACCACCAAGCCCCTGACGGGCACCCATCACTGCTATCCAATCGAATGAGCTTCCACTACATGCCTAGAGAGACTCTAGGCTCAGCCTTCAGTAGACTCTCACCACTGCACCGCAACATTTCCACCACTACCGAGGCTTCCCACACTCAGCACACACAAGCAGGTACTCCTAGTACAAGGATCCGCTCACCCCAAATAAATTCCTTTATTTTTCCCTTATCTATAATCTTAAAAATTTGAGAGCTAAGAAAAAAAATAAATGAGAGGGAATAGTGTGAAATCAATTTATAACTGTAATTTTGGTTAAGATCCTCTCAATTGCGTTCCACTCACCGTGTTAGTGCCTCTACGAAAATGGCGGAGGAGCAATAGAGGAAACGACTTAAGCCCACTCGCTAATTAACTAATTCCACACTTCCTTCAAGTTGGCTCGCGGCATCTGCAGACGACACGACCATTATCGATAATTCTCAGGCGTTTTGCAATCGCGCAACTATTTATGTTAGTAAGGTAAGCTTACGCATTAGCGTTGCAGGAAGACGTTACGCATTTGCCGCCTAACCTGACTTGGAATGCAACCCCAACGCTGTTGCGTGGGCCCGGTAAAGGAATAATTTATGCTCGTACAGGCGTGAACGGAAATTATCTCTTATTTTGCTATGCATATAGGCTACGCTACATCGGCTGTCAATTATATTCACATGGACTACCAATTACCCTATCGAATGTTTCCTCGACCGAAGGCGGTTACAGGCATCAGGGCCGCCATATTTAATCTTTTAACTGCAGCCAACAACAGACCGCAGGAATTCGATTCGATAAATGAAATATAATAACTTCTCAGAGGAAGCTGTTGACCGTGGTCCATCAAGAGATCCTAACGGGTCTGTTTATAAGCCACCATCTTGCAGGATGTTAAAACAGAGGTGCACAATGCAGGAACAAAGAGACAGTATGAGCGAGACGAGTACATATCGATAAGGTTTTGTGAGAGCTGGCGGGTGGTGGCACACTTACATCGAGTGGTTAGGAGAAATCGATTCAACGTCCCTCGGTAATAGTGAGTGGAACTAAGCCGTTCATTTCAATGCAATAGCTCGCTACAATGCTTCTACATAGCTGCATTTTACTGCATTACAATCCCATCTCCTCAACATGATGAGTCTTTAGTACGAGGTCATGCTAGCCTGAGAAATCCTACTGTCGAAACATATTTCGCTTGACAATTACAGGCACAGGTGTCAATTATCATGGAATTATCAGGAGAAATTTACGAAACTGGTCAAGTTAATATCCGCAAAGCTCATTTTAATGTGTGTTGTACATGTAAACAATACTTGTTTTACATTGTGCTATCTTATAAGATGGTTCCAAGAAAAGAAAACCAGAAAAGATTATTTTATCAATAACCAAAATAAATAAGAAACAATAAAAACCAGAATGAAGCAGAAGTAGGAAACGTTTTAGGAAACCCATGACCCTCATTGCGCGTGACGGTTGAAGCAATGTCTTAATTTAAATAATCTTTGTAAAGGGGAGTCTTTTAAAAGAAAAGAAAGAAAAGCTTTATTATGAAGTACAATCAAAACACTGGTATATACAAATATTAAGAGTTACCTTACTACATACTGGGTGGAATGTCTAGGCACAAGTGGGGTCTGGGACTAAAGCTGAGACATATATGTATAAAAAAAGGATAAGATTCTGGGAAGTAGGGAGGACTTGGAGGGATGGGGTTGCTTACTTAAAAATAACAGGGAACAATCAATGACTTCCATGAGGCCACGAGGCAGGTATACAGTTCTGCTCCAGCCCCTTCTACTTATTTTTAACATTATCTTAGCATTAAAAAACGTATGATTATTATCATGATCATAATTTTTGGATTCTTTGCCAAATCCATACAAATGAAAATGATTAAAACACAAAACGAAATTAATAACCAAAAGAAAAAAAGCAAGAAAAAACACTATGAACGTTTTGGGAAACCCAAGACTCTCGTTGTGAGTGATGGTTAAAGAAATGATTTATATAAATATAGTGATTATTATCATAATTATAATTTTGGCATTCTTTGCCAAATCTATAAAAATGAAGATGATAAAACACAAAACACGAAATTAATGAATCATATCATATCGACACATACAAGAAATATATTCAGTAAAAGTGTTGTTTAAATTTCAGAATTATTTTTTTTAACTGGCTTTATTTTAATACGGGAATAGTATTTGACGTAATTGAAGAGATCGTATAGGAATTATTTAAATAAGGTTATTCTGATGGTTTTGTGCACACCTTTGACAGATATGCCCAAAGGAATCTTAATTTATTAATTGTTCTCGAGGTTTACAACGTCTTATAGTATTTTTCTTAACATTGTCAATGGTGAATGAATATTTGACGGTTTATTCTGATTGACGGAACTATATTCTTGTCGGATTTGCCGAGACTGCCGACTCGGAGGAATTTAAGGTATACTGTATTTGAATTCTAAACTTGCCAAATGTATAATTACATTCTACTATTTCCATAAGGAATCAAGAAACATAGGCACCGAAACAAATAGATAATTCGCTTTACACATTACTCTCCGAGAGCTAGCTACTAGCTACTTTCTCTTAACAGATTGCACTTAAGATCTTAACAAAACTCGGCACTTTAGTAGCACTGAAGTTTTAACTGGGAATTCGTAGCCCTTGTATAATATAACATATTAACTAACATAATATTGTGTTCTTTATATTTTCTTCCAGTGATATAAATGGAAAGAAAAGCATCGGCTATAGAGAGCGGTAGGTTTTCGACCGAAGAAAAACACACTTTCGACGTGGAAATGTCATCCTTCATCGTCGGAGGGTTCTGTTCTTTTTTGTCCTCTCTGACTGCTCCAATGTAAGGATTTCTCCGGCGTGGCAGTCGTGAGGCACGTAAACACTCGGCCATGAAAAACATGAGTCTGGCTTCGAGTCCTGCCTCACTCAACAGCCGATCTGCCGGCTTATGTATATCGAATTAGTACTCAAATAAATGCATTGTAGGATTGGGGAAGGCAACTTACTTTTCGGCTGAAAAAAACAAAATGCTGCATTGATGAGAATCGCCATCTTAAAACGGATAAATTAAATACTAGTTTTTAATATATTAATTTCATAAATAACAGACGAAGTGCCTAATATTGAGGTTGGCAAGAAAGTAATTTCCATACATAAAATGAACTTTAATCAGTCAAATATCTTCCATTCTGTTCGATGTCCTTTTGCCATCTTTCTGGTAACTTCATGGTCCCACGCTCATAGAACTTCTGGATCCTTATCAGCAAAAAACTCAACCAAGCGCGATATGAGGTCACCGTTATTACTGAAATTTTTAACCATTTAATAAGTTTTGTAAACTTCGAAATAAATGATAATCCGATGGTGCAAGGTCGGGGACGTATGAGGGATGCGACATCACCAACCAAGCTCCAATAGTTTCGTACGTGTTGCGAAAGATGTGTGAGGCCTCGCATTGTCGTGGCGGAACCCAAATATCGAGCTTCTTAACGTCTTATATGATTTTCAATTGTGGTGTGTGATACATTTAACTGTTTAACAATATCTCGCACAGTTATATGCGATTCAATTATGGCTTTCATTTTGTCATCATCAACTTCAGAAGGTCGACCAGAACGTTGGTCATCTTTCGGTGAAACAATCAACGCCATAAACTTCATATATCTCTTGATGTGAGCCTCAGCCACTTTCTTACCTTTATGCATTCTTGCCATAAACTGACAGTTGTAAACAAAGTACACGGAAATTCTTTCTATAGCCACCTAAAGGTACCGACACTTTTATAATGCTTAGAACAAGTACAAGGGGGTTGAGCAGAACTGTATACCTGCCTCGTGACTTGATGGAAGTCACTGATTGTTCCCTGTTATTTTTAAGTAAGCAACCGCATCCCTCCAAGACCTGCCTACTTCCTAGAATCTTATCCTTTTCTTATACATATATGTCTCAGCTTTAGCCCCAGACAACACTCGTCCCTAGACATTCCACTTTGTATGCAGTAACGTAACTCTTAATATTTGTACATACCAGTGTTTTGACTATAATATTGATAATAAAGCTTTTCTTTCTTTTCTTTAACAAGACTCTCCTCTACAAAGATTCTTTAACTGACCATGAAATCCCGAAAGAAAAACATCCTTGACAAAATAATAACGAAACAAACTTAAGGGGTGCTATATTGCTATATATCTACGGGAGCAAACCGAAATCACTTTCTTGCTAACCCAATAGCCGTTGTGTTATTGTTAAAATGGCCTATTAGTTGCAAAGCGCCGCTAGTTGAATAAAATGGGAGGTAAAGAAAGAGAAGAAGTCCTATAAAATGGCCCTGCTGGTTCAAGAGCCGAAGTATCATCTTCGTGACTTTGAAAGGAGTTGGTTGGGCAAGTGAGCTCATCACAGCGCTGGCCTGTAAAGGTCACTCACCAAAGGCTGGGCTGAAGGAGAATGGGTTTCGACACTCATAAAATTGCCTCTGATCTTTGCAAATGCCAGGCCGGCAAAAGACGAGCCTGCATTTTAAGTGATGAAGGCACCGCTGGACTTTTCTTATCGGTGTAAAGGTTAATCTTGCAAGTAGGATATCTGCCTCCTTTCGATAGAACATTGCAACAGCTGTTACAGCGGTCGAGTGAGCATTGAAATATTACCAGCCCCGTTTGAAAACTTTTCTAAAAAGTTATTCCGAGTATTTTCTCTATTTCTTTTTATCGGGCTTGCAATAACTTGCGACTTTATCATCAGACGTGATGAGCATGAAGGATTGAATATTTTCAGAAAGGCTAAAGGAGCAATAGTCTCTAGTGAGAAAAGTTAACACGTTAGAACAAGACTCGTGACTCTCTTGGGTTTAAGCCAAGAAATACAGTTATAATCTTCGAAGAAATAAGGGTTGTTCAAGAAACTGAAAGTTAAATAATCTTGAGAGTCTTTTATAAGAAAAGATAGAAAAGCTTTATTATGAAGTACAATCAAAACACTGGTATATAAAAATATTAAGAGTTACCTTACTACATACTGGGTGGAATGTCTAGGTACGAGTGTGGTCTAGGGCTAAAGCTGAGACATATATGTATAAGAAAAGGGTAAGATTCTGGGAAGTAGGGAGGTCTTGGAGGGATGCGGTTGCTTACTTAAAAATAACAGGGAACCATCAGTGAGTGCCATGAAGTCACGAGGCAGGTATACAGTTCTGCTCAGCCCCCTTCTACTTCTAGCATTATATATAATATTAGCATTATAAAACTAGACGACCCCTTATCTGGAACTAGTTTTATTCAAAGTCCATAGCGGGTATTTTTAAATTTGGGCATTTGGTGTGAGTAATTGACATGTTAACTTGTAAATATCACCTCCATAGGTTCTGCGCTAAGTTATAAGGTCGTCGGCCTCTACAAGACCAAGACGACAGTACATCCTTGGACTCAAGGACCGACAGCACTGAAAAATGAATCATCGCACTTATGAGTCAGTGAGTTCTTCGAAGAGGAACTTCTTTAGTCACCTTTCACTGTATCGGATCTCTGAATGCATGGACCAGCTGACCGACTGGAAGCCTAAAAATACCCCATGCCTGGAGCTGGAGAGGGTTGGCTAGAAGGGAGCTGCGCGGAGCCGACCTACTTCTGTGCCCCGTTACGCAACCTCGCCGATCCGGGAAACGCCATCTCTGAGGGGCAACGGGTCTCCATTGTAGTGGATCCGTGGACTTCATGCCTACAGCTACCTACAAGCCTAGCAAATAACGGCTTCCTTTGAGATCAGGCAAAGTCATCGGCGGTATTCACACTGTAATAACGTAGCTTAATTAGTTCATACTCCACAAAAACATTTAAACCTACCTTCGGATGTACCGGTAATGCTTCGGGTAAAATCAAGCAGCCCTAATTAAACTTAGTGGAACACTGATCTTGGTCTCTTAATATCAGTGCTCATTGGAGCAAATTAAACGCGAAAGGCGACTGAGCACTCATCAATAAGTTTTATAATGCTAAGTAGAATAACAAAACAGAATTATAACAAGTGGTAGGGGCTGGAGCAGAACTGTATACCTGCCTCGTGACTTCATGGAAGTCACTGATGGTTCCTGTTATTTTTAAGTAAGCAACCGCATCCCTCCAAGACCTCCCTACTTCCCAGAATCTTATCCTTTTCTTATACATGTATGTCTCAGCTTTAGCCCCCGACCCCACTTGTGCCTAGACCCTCCACCCAGTATGTAGTAAGGTAACTCTTAATATTTGTATATACCAGTGTTTTGCTTGTACTCCATAATAAAGCTTTTCTTTCTTCTCTTTTAAAAGACTCGCCTCTACAAAGATTATTTAACTAATAGAATCAGGATTTCTTCAGATAAGAATA
The DNA here is from genome assembly GCA_930367205.1 of Acanthosoma haemorrhoidale. Taxonomy (NCBI): domain Eukaryota; kingdom Metazoa; phylum Arthropoda; class Insecta; order Hemiptera; family Acanthosomatidae; genus Acanthosoma; species Acanthosoma haemorrhoidale. The sequence goes on along the minus strand of OV884015.1, from coordinate 9,196,902 downwards.
GAATATAGAATATTAAGTATTTAACGCAAATGTGTTGACAGGCGAACAGCGAGAAAATATGAATTCGCCACCACAGTGACAAGTCCTCCACGGTATACTGGCTCGACTAAGTACGGAGTAGGTCCGTCACTAAACGCCAATTTGCAAGTGTCAAAAAGCGTATAATTTGACTACCTGACTTTCTTAGTCACAGTCAAAAAAGCAAGAAGGCGCCAAGAATGATTTCATAAGGAATGAATGATCGGCGTCGAGATCTCATCGTAACATCAGTCACCGTGCATTTCACAGGCGGATTATACAAGGAGCATCACTCAGAAATCACATCAGCATAACTCTATAGAGTACAAAATAATAATTAAAAAAAAAAATTATTAGAACTAAAACCAATTATTCTGTCTCTGTTTAAAAAATCAGTGACAAACTCCATTTTTTTTTAGTTGAAGATTGAGCAAATATTGGAATCAGTATTTGAAGAATTAATATCAAGTAAAAGTATAATAGCTCAAGACATATGACGTGAGAAATCGTTGAATAGTTAAACGGGGTTTACTATTTTACACGTTAAATTTGTTTGCTCTTACTTCTCGTTAAAAAGTATTTTAACGCGGAGCATAATTTTCAAATTTTAGATCATTATGACGATTGCTATCGTTGAACTGGAAGAAAGAAGACGTGATGTTGTCGATGTTCTACCGTTGAAGTAAGACGCCAAGAGTCAAATTTATTCTGGTATGGACAGCAATTTTCCAATATCAAAAGGAATGTGTTGACTACACATAGACAATGAAATGTAAATAAAATTTCGGCTCGATCACAACATTTTAGTGAAGATAAATAGAATCGATCTTGCTTTAAATATAGTATTTATAATCTTGCTAAGAACAAGTAGAAGGGGCTTGAGCAGAACTGTCTCGTGACTTCATGAAAGTAAGCAACCCTCCTTACTTCCCTTACTCCCTACTTCCCAGAATCTTACCCTTTTCTCATAATTATATGTCCCAGCTTTACCACCAGACCACACTTGTGCCTAGACCTTCCACCGAGTATGTAGTAACGTACCTCTTAATATTTGTATATACCAGTGTTTCCTTGTATTTCATAATAAAGCTTTTCTTTTAAAAGACTCTCCTCTACAAAGATTATTTAAATGATGATAAGAGATTCATCTCAACATGTCGAGAGTTATTTCAAAATTGCAACTTACGCCGTTTGGAATGGTCAGAAGTAACTTTAAAAAGCGACATTAGATATTATATTACAACGGGATGCTTATTTTACTACTTTTTTACTTTTTATATTTTATTTTTATTACTTATTTAATGGGTACTTGTTTCAAAGTAATCATAATGATGAGAAGAAGCGTTTGATGGCAGATCGGATTAGGTCTTTATAAAATCGTTCAACTTCTACTCATTTATATACTTAAACAAAAAACGTTATAAATAATGATGACGCGATGTAAATCATATGTAATAGTTAGGTGGGTAAGGTGCATGAGAACGGAGGTCGTCAGAAGGAAGCATGACTCAGAGCCGACCAAGGTCGGTGGTGGTAGCGCGCTCTATGGTCTGCAGGTGCCAGACATAAGGGTGCCTACCAATAAATAGCCCTGCTAAGCAATAATAACAGGCTTAGCCTCGACTCGAGCTAGCTGCCTGTTAGCTGTTGCATTGGCAGCTGGGTGAAATCGCCGTTGCGAATGGGCAGCTGTCAACATGAAGCGTAGGCGGTTTTTACCACTATGTATATAAAACGCTTAGGTTTAAAAAAAAAAAAATGAAAGTTGACACCATATCATTTTTGCAAAACACCAGCTCTCGTGATGTGGTTATGGTCATTGGAACGAAACATGTTCCATTTTTAGCCAGCACTAAAAACTGGGTCCAAACCATCAAAATATTATTATATAGAGAGAAAATATTCTACATTTTAGCTTTTAAATATCACCAAATCGTTTGTTTCACCTCAAAAGCACGTTTGCCACCCTCAGTCTACCGCAGGTTGTAGTGATGGGCAGATCACTGACAGCATTTGCCAATTTAAGAAAAGCTTTCGAACACAAACAAAAAATTGCTATTATTTAAATAAGATAATCATACTATATCTTCAAATCTAACATGTCATTGTTTAGTAATAATTAGTGCCGGTGGTATTGGTGTGTTGTTTGAATAAACAAGTGAATAGAACATTGCCATTATGGATAATGGATGACAATATTTCATTCGTAGATTTTTCATTACACTTTCAATTTTAAAGGCAAATAACCCAGGTTCCATAAAAATAAAAGTCAGTGAAGTATAAAATTGAACATGGTCAGGTCACATAGTGCAGAGACCACCACCCACCTCCTCGTCGCTCTTTAGGTCAACTTCATGAGGATATCAATTCCTTGTAGTTATTAATGCAATGGCAGGTCAAGCGACACAAAAGTTTTTTTTAATAACTTACTAGGATACAAGTACTGGTAGTAATTACTTGTATACTAGCTAGTCAGTCTCTTTGTAAAAAGTCAAATTATTCAAAACAAACTTTGTTCACGCTTGGTCTACAATTGCAACCTAATTAGTTAATTTTTTTATAATATTAACGATTCATTATACTATTATATTGTGTCTTTTATAGCGGCACTGTTTTAGTATAGTACTATATTTCAATTGTATTTATTGATTTTAGAATTTCATTTTATTGTAAATTTATATCTTTTAACTTCAATAATTATTTTTTGGCAAAAGGTTTTTATGTAGAGTAAATCATGACATATATGACATATCTTTTATTTATTTATTATTCTAAAACTAAAAATAACTACGTAATTGAAAAAAGTCAATGTTTTAAACGAAACTGCAGCCCTCTTAAATATAGAAAAAAAATATTACTGAAAGAGAAAAATCGACATTGCCCATATAAAGTTAGGTTAGTAGCCTACATATCCATAATAATTGTTAATTATAAAGTGCTTAATAAAGCAAAATTCAAAGATGAGCTCAAGTTAGAACAGTTTTTATAAAATACATTCGATACAGGTGGCTGGAGACCTTGAAACCTGGATCTAGAGAAAGGAAGTAAGTGCTACAAAGGTAGCAGCAGGTCCGTACGAAAACGTAGCCTAGCCAGGATAAGGAATGAACGCATAAGAGAGTTAATGGCAATAAAAAGGGAATTATTTTCAAAATGGCCGAGAGAGAAAGAGTAGAATTGTTTGCCCAGGCACAAGGAACGAATGAAAACCAAAACCCTTAAGGCGATGGCAACAAAATAAAACTAGAGGAAGCCTTTAACTATCCAACTATATAACAAGGAACTATACCCTTCAAACGAGAACCGTTTCTCTCATTTTCTTATTTGTAATCAGAAATTCAAATCAGATTGTGAATAGAAACGTGACATATTCAGGCAAATCCGTGCCTATAAGACGGTATTCTGTATTGGGATGTCTTTTTAAGCCTGAGTTTCATACAGCCTTCAGCTCATATGTAATTTATGATGTTTTGGACTCTTGTGGGATTATATTACCAACATATCATCTGTGACTTTTTAAGAATATAGTAGTAATTATTATTAATTCATATAGTAATTAGTTTCTTCTTTATTGTGGTAAAATTACAATCTGCCTTATTAGGCAATAAGTAGTTGAGATAAACGTTCTTACCATATTTACAAACAGCACAGAGGCCTCCCAAATCCACATGGTTGTCACCTCCATCGCATGCAAAAGAGGGAGAGGCGTCTCGGGAAAGTCCCTCACGCCCCTTCGTCAGCCGCGTCACTGGATACGAGCCAGTGGAGGTTGACGAAGAGCGCGAGAGCCACATACGCTCAGGAATTAATTGGAGAAACTGGCCATTGCCAGGGCTCCCACAGTCCCGTATTTATAGCAGGTCACGAGGCCACTGTCGCTTTAGTCTCCAAGGGGGATTATAGGGATGAGTGGAGCAGTGCAATAACTGTGCTACAGGATTAGGGTGGTTGGATAGGTTCCTATGGAATTTCATGAACTTGGAAGGGATGAGTTCGAGAATGTAAGGTATATTAAGATCGTTACGAAGGGTTTTGTCGATGATGTAATAAGGGGCATATACTATTGTTCTCAGGACTTTTGATTGAAAGGATTGGATACGCTTGATGTTTGACTTTTTTGCTGTCCCCCATAGCTCTATTCCGTATGTTCAGATTGGCTTAAGTATAACTTTGTAGATTAGTAGTTTATTTTCTATTGAGAGATGGGATGTCTTTTGAAGTAGTCTGTACAGTTGTCCAAAGAGCCTGTTTAGTTCTTGTCTTTTTAGCCTCGTGTGAGGGTTCCAGGTCAGTCGTTTAGAATATAGTAGGACTATATTACGAATGCATCATATATGATGTTTCAGAATATAGTAAGACTAGATTATAATTACCACCCTACAGTTGGACAACTGCTGGAGAGCTTAGGCTTTCTGCTACATTGAACAACGAACGAGGTATGAAACCGTTTCGTCACACAGAGATTTTTCGCAATCGAAAATAAATACAGAAAAAAAAAAATGATAATAATAAGGAGCTGGACAAAGATGTGGAAACGACGACACTTATCCGCGGGCCTGCGGATTAACGGAGGGTATCCGACTATAACGGCTCGGAGCGGTTAATAACGCAGATCGTGAAAACTGTATCGACGGATCGAAGCGATAGAAGACAAATTAGCTTCATTGGCAATAGTGGCCATTTGGCAACAGTTGTGAAAGAGGCCCTGGTCTGAGATGGAGTAAGCCTTACTGGATTATGCTTTCATTCGCCATCGATTCTAACCATCAGTTCTAACTGCACAAGATTAATACTCTATTGTATGTACAAACTGCTATAAATAAACGGTGAATTTATAAATGAGTATTGTTTAATGAGCACTTTGTTATAGGACAATGTTTCCATGTATGCATCAGGTAAAAATGGTGGGAGATATTGACTAGTGACAAGTGAGTTATACAAAATGTTTGCAATAATCGAAATTGCATTTCACATCAGCAGTATTATACCGATAGGTTATTTATACATTTGTTGAAATCTCTCTCTGTCATCAACCTAGCCCGATACCCTCAACAAACTATACTCATTTATAAAACTAAATAACTTGATTCTGCTTATGATAATAAGAGGAAGGAAATGTTTACAATATGAGAACATGGCGCCTTGTTTGCGGCCTGTGTGCCGCCTGTATACTTAACATGTTGCTGATGTTCTCCGTCAAGCTGCCGGATTGTTTATAAACAACATGTCTGCCAGGAACCCAAGGAATACAACGCTCGACATAGTGTTTATCCCTCTTGATGCGGTATTTAAACAAACGGATATTATTTATCGATAACAAGCACGATAAGTGTGAATAGGAAAGATAATCAAATGATTATTAATTATTTGAAAACGGTTACATTCATATTCAGAAAACTCGACCCAAACCACTGGGAAATATATCAAACGACTACAGACTAGCCCTCAGTTGAAGTACATAATACAGCCATATTAACACAAATAACCGAAAATAAATTAATTAATGAATAAAATCTAGAGACATCAGTTTTAAAATGTTAAGCACAAGTAGAAGGGGCTTGAGCAGAACTGTATACCTCTCTCATGGAAATCACTCAGGGTTCCTGTTATTTTTAAGTAAGCAACCGCATCCCTCCAAGACCTCCCTACTTCCCAGAATCTTATCCTTTCTTATACATATATGTCACAGCTTTAGCCCCTGTATCGTTCTAATCTGTATTGTTGAGTAACACGAACTCCTTCAAATGCATCTGTGCATAGCAGGATAAGGAGAAATTTGCAAAGTTTCTTTTAATATTTTCATTGTATAACTTCATGGGGTTTAGGAAAAAAAAAAAAAAAAAAAAAAAAAAAAAAAAAAAAAAAAAAAAAAAAAAAAAAAAAAAAAAAAAAAACCAGACCACACTTGTGCCTAGTCATTCCTCCCAGTATGTAGTAAGGTAACTCTTAATACTTGTATATACCAGTATAATAAAGCTTTTATTTCTTTTCTTTTAAAAGACTCTCCTCTACAAAGATTATTTATCGATTGATGACTTCTTGTGGATAATTGTATATTGATGTAGGTTGTTTGTTGTTGAATATGATCTTCAATTGTGTTAAGCGTTTTGTACCGCCCGATGACGGCAGCGTCAGCTCCCGAAAGCGCTTGTGGGTTAAATAAATGGCATGACAACCCACAAATAGCAATGCACCCTCTAAAATTTCCCAGTATCCCCTTAAAAAGATGATCTGCCTTCCTCAGCGATGGTAATGGATGATCTTACTCGAGACAAGATACGACGAGCATCGTAGTAACTGATGGCTCTGGCATAGAAACAAGATACAAAAGAACCAGGCTCGCGTGAAAGGCACACCCTTCCTCCACCACGAAGAGAGAGAGAGAAGAACTGTGACTTATTGACTTAACAGTAGCTACGGCCCAGATATGGAGCACAGTGTTGAGCGAGTGAAGACCGAACGCCTTATGCAAACCTCAGGGGCGCTCAGGCAACTTTCTCCTTCTCGATGGCCTTTATTAGGGCAGATTGTCCACAGGCAACAATGGGGATAACCAAAAAATATATATGTCATCCAGAGTGACTAGCGGATGATTAGAAAGTGCTAACGCCAGATTGGCAACTGTAGTAAAAGTTCTCTACATACCTAACACTATATATATATATATATATTATATATATAATAACTAAACTAATATATATTGCTAAATTAAAATTTTCAGTTTCAGGGATTCAAGTACGAAAAACCCAGCAAAAAAAATTGATGTTGAGTTAATAAAAATCATGATTACAATTACCTTATAATAGAAACTTCTGGATTATGATAAAATTATAATCTGCCTTATTGGAAATAAGTAATTGTGATAAATGTTCTCACTCCATACCATATTAAAAATTGTCATTCACTCGTTCATTCATACAGTATTTACGAATAGCCCGGAGACCTCCCAAATCCACATGGTTGTCACCTCCCTCGCATGGGAAAGAGGAAGCGGAATATTGGAAAGTACCCCAAAGCTCTTCCGTCAGCAGCGTCACTGGATATGAGCCAGTGGAGGCTGACGAAGAGCGCGAGAGCCACAGACGTTCAGGACATGATTGGAGAAACTGGCCATTGCCAGGACTCCCAATGTCACATATTTATACAATTATCTTAAAGATTATTTTTTACATTGTTTAACTTGTAAACATTCGTATTTAATCACTACATTTTTTAAAATTTAATTAATAAATAATGTTTTTTTCTTGAGTTGGTTTTTACTACTATTTAAAAAAAAAAAGTTGCATATATATATATGTCATTATGTTATAGACAATACTATAAAATCGCACCAGAAAAACAATTTAGTAACAAGATGAATTGCAAATTAATTTGCGAATCTCTGACTAAAGGGGTGCGAAAATAACTCGAGCATAATACATGTTTTAATACATTCTCTTATTTAAAAAAAATTCCAAAACTTCCAAAATACAAAAATTGCTGGAAATTATTGATTTATTTTATTTTGTTACCGTTTTTACAATATTCCCTTAACCCTAAAAGTTAAGTAGATAGGCCGATAGTTTTTCCCGGCTAAAAGGAATAATAAAAAAAAAATGGACTATCCCATCAAGAGCGATTTCTTATGCATATTAGCATATAAGGTAATTTTTATAAAAATGTAGATATATATTCATAATATTACCGATACTAGACAAAAACCCGTAGAAACTAAACGGTTAAAATCCAAAATCCTCTTTGGACTATTCTCAATACAGCGAAGTTTCATGATTGCATACAGCTTGACGATTATCTTACTTAACGAGTGGTATTTTTAGTCTTATTAAGTACTGATTGTCACGGCATATAAACCACAAGGTTCCGATAATGTTTGCTTAAGACCCGTCTTAAAACTGTTCGCACGCCATAGGAAAAATAACGACGACAGATGGAAAACCCAACTCAACGGTGCAGGAGTTAACACCTACAGGATCGTTGTGTCATCACTTTTAAGTCAATACGAAGGATTCCCCCCCGGAAAAGACAGGAATTTTTTCTTTTCGGGGCATCATTTGTCTTCAAGTACTGCGTTTCGGATCGCTGGAAAACCATTTACTTTAGCCTTTAAGCCGCTCACGACAGAAATTGTAAACCAGATTATTCTATAGGTGAGTAAGATATAAGACAACCTACCTCACCTTAACCTATAGTATGCAGGCAGTGAGTAACTCAAGGATGTTACAAACAAGATTGCATAACGGAGACAGAGAAGAAACTAGATACCTCCATCTACATAGTTAAGTAGTCTCGTCTGGTATTTGTAATGGATATTATGGTGTAGGGGATGGCCAGGATGAAAAATAAAACATCTCAATCGGCTAAAAATGGGAATAGCCCAACTAATTAGTTACAGATTCATGTCCCAAAGAGAAAAGTGAAGAAACAACAGCTTTATTATGATAAAATTACAATCTGCCTTTATTGGGCAACAAGTAATTGTGATTAATGTTTTCATTCATACCATATTTACAATTTTCATTCATACAGTATCTACAAACAGCCCACAAACCACCCAAATCCACATGGCTGTCACCTCCCGCGCATGCGAGAGAGAAAGCGGACTCTTGGGAAGTCCCTCGCGCTTCTCCGTCAGCCGCGTTTCCGGATACGAGCCAGTGAGGCTTACGAACAGCGCGAGAGCCACAGACGCTCAGGACATGCTTGGAGAAACTGGCCATTGCCAGGACTCCCACTGTCACGCATCTATAGCAGGTCACGAGGCCACTGCCGTTTTAGTCCCCGAGGAGGATTATAGGGATGAGTGGTGCACTGTAATGGAGAGAAAAGTAAGTCCTACATATTAAGACAGCAATGAGACGAGGAGGAATATTAGAGCTATGCGTGAGATCAACTATATCGCAGGATCTCTCAAAGACTGGTAATTTCTAATATTAAAAAAAATCAAGATTAAACGGAGAGAGCACTTAAAGGTTGAATAACACAACTGCGTAAGAATAGTTGATATCATTTAAACTTCTCATTTCTGTTTCGTATTACGTAGGCCAACAGGAGTATTTCATATGCATTGGATGCACTCAATTCAGATATGGCATTAGTTTTTATATAGGAGCTCAAATTTATAAAATATAACATTTTAGAACAATATACGTTACACTATTTTAAGTTAAGTAAATCCATGGACCAAATAAAAAAACTAAACACGGCGTTTTTATTATTATATACAAAGATGAAACCCGACTAGTCACTGAACACTTCAGAGGCTTCTTTTCTGTGACATTCCTAAATGAATTTTGGAACAGTTCCCTATTTGAAGTGTAATCTGCCATCATGTGCGTATTCCATCTTCCTTGGTAGCGGGCCTCCATAGTTTTAATATCCTGCAGAAACTTTTCAGGAAAACGATCCAAGTGATCTAAGATCTGAGGACGAACTCTTCTACTCATTGGAAGTTGACAGACAATATGATTAACGTATTGAGGAATGATATTATATTTATTTTCTAGTTTAATTGCTCAATATTACTCGCACTAATTAAAACTTTATGATTTATTAGAATGAATCCACCAATAGTGAAAGTGATTGGCAATCATTAAAATATAACGTATATAGCAACTAAAACTCGTTGAGAGAAACTCGCATAAAATGAAGCGAACGATCGACACTTAGCTGGAATGGTGCCTTGCAGATGATCAACTTTAATACTCAGGTTTTATTATGTATATATATATATTGTAACATTCATGATATTTGAGAATATCATGTCCAGGAACCCTCACATCTGGTAAGCATTTTCCCTTATGCTCCTAGGAGTGGGGATGAGATAAACCAGCAGTCTTAGCACAACCGTCAACAAGAACGGACTTAGCAAGCTCCCGAATTGGCGGTTACCATACAGGAAGAGAGGAGAAGAACCAACAGCAGAAAGTAACGTTGATTGGATTACAGGAAGATCATCGATTGGGTGATATTAATATTGTTCCTTATTATGGTTCCATTAAAAGAAATTGAGCTCAAATTCATGTTTGTAATTAGTAGTAATTATCCTAATTTAAAAGGAATTGAATATTTTTTTTATATATTTTGTCAATACTCTATGTTAATTATAATTATTTGTCATAACCATCTTATTTGAATATATTTCACAATTCCTAATTTCTCAATTTATTAATAACCACAACATTAGCCTTGAGATCGGGCGATTCAATAGGGATAAATTCCTATGTCAAAGACAGAAAACAATTTGAATTAAAGATCTCATGACGGACCTGCCAAATTAGTTAAGTTACATTTGCTGTTTTTTTGACAATTTGACAACGTTTGAAGTTGTTGAACGTTTAAAGGCTTGACTTCGTTAAAAAAAAGTACAGATCGTGGCCGAATATTGAACAATTGTATTAAATAAGTGAGTTGTTTATAAAGTCGTCTCAATTCGCTGTTAGATTAATTGTGGTAACCAGACGCTTTTCCCGTTGACGCCATCAGAGGCATGCCAAATACTTTTCGGAAATGATATTAGAATAAAAACACGATTAATAACTTAGCTGCATACTTAAAAACCAAATGCCAGTATTTTTAACAATTATAACAAATTACAAATCACTCAATTTACAATATTTTCTCCTCTTTCTGCGATGCGCAGATGCATTCGAAGGAGGTTGGGTTACTTAGCAATACAGGTTGTGGTTAAACATACAATGAACTGAATATAATGCTAGGTGATGGGGCTCACTTTTAATTTACAAAATGGGAGAAAAATGCCAGTATATATATATATATATATGTATGTGGACGGCAGAAATGACTAATCAGGAGGTACAGACGCAAGGACCACGCCCAGAGCATCAACTAGCGGAGCACCCTCAAACCGCCTAACGGGTGGCTTCTTTGCTCGCGTACTCGCTGTACTGTTGTCACATTTATTATATAGTTATCAAAACATTGTGTTTTCTATACGGAACCCGATCCGGATATATCTGATACCGCATCTCCAAGACACATATTACATATTATCTTTGCCATTTAGTCTTAAACGCAAAATCTTGTATTAATAATATTTTTTAGGAAGAATTTCGGAGGTGGGATCTAACCTATATAAATACTTTGTAAAATAAGAAATATTTTCACTTGAGCCTCGTTTACAAAAGCTAAATATGATATAATTAAATATCTATACAAAGTTCATTATTTAAAGCTATATTCTTTATGCTAACATTATTCTATACTTGATTCTCTATATTCTCTCCACGTAACCGTCTTCAAAAATCATTTAATGCGCCTGTGAAAGATAGAAAATCAAAGGATCGCCGATTGAACATAACCATTTGTAGTAATGAATCCTTTTCAGCGACTAAATGTATGTTAGTCCAAGAGATCAGGTTTTTATTATTGGAAGATACTTTTATTCCATGGATTAGAATGCGGTATCAAGTACGGATACACAGTGATAACGTGGTTGCCACACTTCTCTCTCCCACTAGGGGGTTGGCCATTGCTAAAACAGAAATTTTGTCCAATGTTCAAATAATACTAACGGAAGCAAGGAAGGAGTCGGTTGACGTAACTCCTCCCTATGATTGGTATGATGAAAAAGAACTTGTTAAAAAAGAAAGAGCTGACAAGTGGTATATACAGGAGGCTAAAGGCCGTCAAGCGTTCTCAATCGGCACCAGGTGGAAAGAGGCGTGAAAATGGCAACGGTGACGAGGCACTAAATGCCCACGGTGTGGAGGAAGTAATGATTTACGATGATATGCAACAATATCTGCAAATATCGTTACGCACAAACGAGAAAGGAAAGGCGTTACGAAACCGTCGGTGGACAGGTCGGCTAGCAGACTCGAGGACCAGCGTGCTCCAAATCTTTTATATATTGTAACATTCATGATATTTGAGCATATCATGGCCAGTAACTAATTCCTATGTGAAAGACATAAAACAATTTGAATTAAAGATCTCATGACGGACCTGCCAAGTTAGTTAAGGTAAATTGATTAAATAAAGAACCAAAAAGAAATGGTAAAAAATGAGGTAGGTTACAATATGTACATACATTTCACCATCATATTTCTTCATTTTATCGATCATCTATAATGGATTCACGATATGTATATTACCTAAATGAGGAAACCCCCTCGAAATCCACTGGGCTTCGTTTCTTAACCAATAATTAAAAGATAATTTTTTTTTTTTCTCTCGACCCCTTTACTTAAACATTTTAAACAAATTATGAACAATAAGAGTATTATACATTGGTGATAAGTGGCTCCACCTTCTGCATTACTGCATACAATGCATTGTAAGGAGGGTATAATTACAAAATCAGATTTTCTTTATATAGTTAAAATTACAAAAATCAACAGACTGGACTAGGTGATGGGGCTCACCTTCGGTTTACAAAAAAATATCTATGAAGTAAAGATAAATAATTTTTTTTTTTTTTCTTTCATAGCCCAACAAATTATTTTTGTATTTCCTGTAGCATCACTACATTATATACAGGTTTTGTTATTTTATAAAAATTATATAATGAATAAACAAGTATAATGGTACACATTATACGTGACTGGAATAAACTGACTAATAAAGGTGATGGGACTCACCTTTTTGATCAAACTTAAAACTAACTTACATACTAAATGATAAATAAAAATATGTAAACAGGTATAATATTGACAAAAAAATTCTTTTAAAACCCGCTTGAACGAGAATAAAAACGCTTATACGGATTTAAATAATGACCCCTGTGAATTGAGAAATGTTAAAATTAACTAAACACAGCTAAAGCTACAACAGGACGAGGGGGTGTGAATCAGTTGGCGAATCTACAGCGCCGAGTTCTTATAGTAAAAAATCACTTAAGGGGGAGCTACGATTCAATCCATCAACATATACACATATAAACATCACGTATGTACGTGTTCTTGAATATGCCTTTAAAATTCCAGATTAGACTTAAGTAAAGGTGAAATAAAATTAAAATTAAAAAAAAACCCGTCTCTAGCTGACAGAAAAAAGAAAAGAAAAAAATGCGTAATATTACAGAGATATGATAAAGACATAATTATTTACGTCTGAATAATACTATGAGCTCGCATTGCAGTATGATATTGCAACAGAAAAAATAAAAAATAGTAGAGATGGAACGATAAAATAAATTAACAATACATGATTAAATAAAATGTAGGAATGAAAGAGCATGGAAGGTTGGTGGGATGAATGAAAAACAAGTCGACAGTCTAATAATTAAGCTTTGTTATATTTGAGGGTGGTAAAGAACTGGTAAAGTCTAGATTGAAAGATTTGTAGGGTTGATGAACGACTATTATCGATGGGAATACGAGTCGAGTTCTTCCAAAGGTTTGTGGCACAGATAAGAAAATAACGCTCAAAGGAAGCAGATTCGTTCGAAGGGAAATACATGTCGGAAGGGGAGGGAGGGCTAGGTCCTCGAATACGAACAATGGATGGCCTGGTTAGTTCGTTTTATCATTTTCGACAGCCCAGTCTGACAAGGAAATGTTACTATGTCAACTCTAAAAGTGTTAACACAAGACAACCGTGTCCACAACCACCGCTAGCAGTAAGGCACTTCATGTAAGGGCCGGGTGTCCAGTTGATGGCAGTCATAAGTCAGCTTGGGCCTCAGAAGGGCTTTTATTTTTTTTTCCCTGAACCCAAGATAAAGGCTTTTTTAGGGAGGGGGGTTGGCTATTTAAGTAGCACCTACCTAGCGGCAAAAACGTCTAGTTTCTCTCTAAAGTAAAAAAAAACTTTCAACACTTAATTTTATTTTTAAAAAATGACCGACAATGTTCGAACCCAGAAATAAAATCATCAGAAATTTCTAGGGCTCTACCCTCCACACTTATGAACTTCGGCGAGATATGAGCTAATTGCGGCACCCCGAACTAATACTTGAGGTGGTAAAAACTTCAATTTTAATTAAGGTTGACCTAAGAGCTGAGCAAATTAATTAGGCTTGAAGAAGGTTCTCTTACGACCTACCCTTCTACAGCTTCCCACGTCCCTTCATCCGGCCTTAGAGGGTTTTTTTCCTACCCTTCCGTTCAAGCTGCTGGAGTCTCAGGTTGAAAACCCAACCCCTTATCCGTGCGAGGCTTTGAACTTAGATATCACTCCTAGCGTAGGAGTATATTTCTTTGTAAAAAGCCTTTCTATCTAACAACTGATTCGGATGAATACATAACAGTTTTTTATGGACTTAAGCTGATATCTCAACTTAACACCCCCCCCCATCTAAGTGATTTTTTCTCTTTTCCACACTAGTCAAATAAAGGGTGTCCCACAATTAACGCAAGATTTAATTTAAATAGAAAACACAGTTTTTAGTATTTGTGTTTATTTTTTTTTTATTGAATTATAAAGTAAATAGGATAGGGTTATTTATGGAATAAAACATCGGGCAAATGGCCTCCACGACTTTGCTGGCACATACGCACTCTTTTGTCGAAATTTTCCATGACCATTTGGCATAAATGTGGTTGAATTTCCTCTTTTAATGCACGGGTGGATGTGGGCTTGTTGACATACACCTTTGACTTCAAATACGCTATAAAAAGAAATCTAAGAGACTGCTCCAGTCTCACTAAATTTTTCAATTCATCTCTTCACAATTGATGAAGTCAAAACACTATTCCGGCCATATTTTGTATGAAATTTTCCAACTGCGGCCGCCAAACTGTTATTATTTTTGAGATAATATTCAAGAATAAAGACACGTTGTTCTATCGTGTAACGCTCCATTTTTACTAACCCTAAACTGTCAGCTGTCAAATTATTTTTTTTTAGGGTTGCCAGCACTTTACTGCACAAATGGCGGCAAATTCAAACCTTGCGTTAATTCTGGGACACCCTTTACTTATCAGCTTATCGACAAGAATACATTAACCTCTATCAGAGCTAAGTCAAGTATTGTTGGATATCTAATTCCATGACTTGAAATTAAGGAATTCCAACCAAAATATTTATTTCATCTTCAGTTAATAATTCATGTTATTTGCACTGAGCGCAATGTACGGGTGGAACATTCGGATTGGGAAATTCGTGCGAATTTTAGCGAGCACATAAAGAATCGCTTAGAGGCTAGACTTTCACGTTTTTGCGAAATCGTATTTCGTAGTACACCGGCCGTTTCCCAATTATTGTCAGTCGTAAATGAGCCGCCGCCTGATTGCGGTTTAAAAAGGCACTTGAAATATTGTTAGCGGAGCTGGATTACTCACAATAAAAAACAAACAAAAAATCGCCTTTCTCTATGTCGAAATAACAACCACAACAATATTTATTCATAAGATTAGATTTAATTAACTTCACTTAGATTCTGTAATATTTACTATATTATTATTATTTTAAATTGGCAGTTTTGAAAGATATTTCCTAAAACGTTCTATTATTAATGAGATAGGTACTTTCTCAATTTTGGGACCGTTATGTCGTCAGGAATAATTTGTTTTATATTAAAGAATGATTGTTCATTTCATGAGCAGTTAAGCAGGTCAGCAGAATCCATTTACCCTCAGGTAAACTAGCAATAACGGTTCCATTATTATAAATTATCGATAGAACTTCAATTGTAGGTTATAATAATCCTACAGTTTGAGCATAATATTTGATTGCTACTGTTATTCCAACATTTATTGATGTTTAATTTTTTTTTTTTTAACTTACTTAATCTAAATAATAAATATAAGTTACTAATGGCAGTCTACACACTTATTTTTCGTTACGAAGGTAAAAAATAGCCTACAAGTTTTGGAGACATTCATGTAGAGATATAATCAAAAATTAAATCTAGCCTATTAAAAATAATAATAATATTTTATTACAAATCAATTGTTTGTAATAAATAAGTACCTAAATAAATATTTTACTATTATATTCATTCAGTGAGATATAAAATGAAACATCTCCAAGTCTTTATTAATAATATTTATTTTCTATTTATTGGGGCTTTATTGGACTCTGCAAAAATAGACTACAAGTGGTTTTCTAATTCATTCATCATCACACTTTCCATGAATTATCGTCGTTCAGACTAGAGCAACGATGTCATGAAACAGCAGAGAGTTGCCATCGTGTGGTTGACACCCATGTAATGAATTGTGAACATGCTTTTATTTTTATTTATATAGCGAAAAAAAAATTCGTTGCTTATATTATTGTTAACACGACCATCAAAACCCTGATGAATGAACGAACATCAAAACCCTGATGAATGAACGAACATCAAAACCCTGAAGAATGAACGAACATCAAAACCCTGATGAATGAACGAACATCAAACCCCTGACGAATGAACGAACATCAAAACCCTGATGAATGAACGAACATCAAAACCCTGACGAATGAACGAACATCAAAACCCCGATGAATGAACGAACATCAGACACCTTTTGAATTATTGAATTACATCATTTGAATTTTTTAGTGATATTTCATTATTCTTTTTTTAACAAAATGATTTATGTTAACATTACGATGTTGTAACCAAATAGAATGGAGTATATCTATGATAAATAGCCCAAAAATCCAACGATTGTTTCAAATCCTAGTTTTCTTCTCAAAATCGCTCGCTGTCATTCAGTGTGACATATTTTTCTTATTCATGCCGCAAACCAACTCTATTCCCATCGAAATTTGTCGTTACACTTCACCAGTTCCTCTATGTCTACAATCTAACATTCATTATTATTCTGTTTATTTTTTAATATATTTTGTATTTACTACGTTTAATTTATTATTATTTATTAATTTTTCATTCATCCCAGCAACCTTCTAGGTAGTACCTTTGAAATAATTTCTATGATTTTTTTGTTGTTTTTTTGCATGTCTACTCAATTAAGTTTAGCACAATCTCTTGGGTTCTTTGTAGTCACCTCATTGATACATAGCCCTTTCTTTAGTTATGAACATATCAAATCTGTGCAATTTTATGAATTTTTTTCTTAATTCTTAGGGGACAATGTTCCAGAATAAAGAGATTTGTTCTTTCTTTTCTGCTTGTAATCGCGTTTCCGAAATTCTTTTTGGAGGGAGCCATGGAGGGTCTGACCGACCTCATTTTAACCTCTGAGGTTTTTATGTTATCATTCTATATATAAGTGTATTTCCTAACTATTGCTGGCTCTAAAATACGGTTTAATGACACGTACCCTCCAAGCGTCCACAAATGGCCCTACATCTGGCCTAGATTTACGGGGCAGTGACTGACCCCAGCCGTGGGAACAGTTAGGGAGCAGGACAGGGGGGGGGGGAGATCCTGGGGTTGTCAGGGGATGAATGCGAAGGGTGAGCCCTTTCCGGCAACCACTCACCACCGACAGGCGATAAACAAACAGTTTTCAGGGCTAAACATTTTTTTGTTTTTTTGCTCTTGTTCACTGATAGCTGAGTGTAGTTAGCTACATTGAATGATAGCTGGAATGCCACCCAGAGAGAAATAAATAGTATTGATCTGGCCCTAGTGTGGCTGAAGGGTTTGTTATATCAACTAGCTCAAGAGAAGATCAATACTGCGCAGAGCAGCCTAAGGCACTCCCGATGACCGAGTCAGAAGGGCACTAGGTACAATAAGCTTATCAGGCTCGGAGACATAAGCAAACAAACTCTCTCTCACTACTCTTGATTAGTTAACAGGGACTAGATACTTCAGTAAACGACCTAACGCCCATGTTAAGCCATGCCTGTGCATTTGTGATGGAGGCATTTGTCACCACTGTACAGTATCAAGGTATATTCACCATTAGGGTAGGCTTAGGCCTTTTCATAGCCTACGTGATCCAAACCCAAGGTTTGGACGCAGCTTCTTTGTAAAGAAGAATTATTTGCTATGAATACTTTCTACGTTTATGAAGAAAGATTATTTAAAAAATCAATTTCCTTATAGCTCTTGTTGTTTACTTGTGTTCGCTATTTGCAATTGTTTATCTGTCAAATTAATTTATTTTAACAATGCTTGCTAGACCCCTCGTTACAATATATTTAATTTGCTCTACGTAATACATGTCTAAGTATCGCCAGGAGTAAATTTATTTAGTTTCGTCTATTCAGCCCAATTTCCCACATCCCCCAAACAGACCTTGCACCATCGGATTAACATTTATTTCGAAGTTTACAAAACTTTCAAAAATTTCAGTAATACACTTGGGTAAGTTTTTTTAAGGCCAGAAATTCTTTGATTGCGGGATCATGAAGTTACCAGAAAAATGGCAAAAGGTCATCGAACAGGATGGAAGATATTTGACTGAATAAAGTTCATTTTTTGTATAGAAAAATACAAATTTTATTTCACTCTAAAAAACCGACATTACTTCCTTGCCAACCTGAATAGTTGTTGAAAGTATATGTTTGCAGGCGAACAATTTCATCCAATAACACCCCTCCACTCGTAAAAAAAATATCTTATGACTAACTCTTTCATGTTAACTTTTGAGAGATTCTTTTTTCAGGCAGGGTTTTTTTCTTCTGAGATACCTCGGGTCCATGGCGTAGCTACGACCTAAGATTAATTCATTTTTATTTAGCCTAGAGTGGGTAATAAGAGAGGAACTGACGTAACACCACCGCTACAAGGCGAGAGAGAGGCAGAGATGTTTAAAAAAAAAACCCAGCATCCTTACGGTGCATGTGAGCCTCAGCTCCGAAGTAGCCGTGACGGACCGTGAGCCTTCCTGGGCAAACACCGTCTAGCGGGTCACCGTCTCTCATGTGTCTTCAAGCTTGTATCTTGAATCTTGACATCTTTTGCAACCAATCTTCTTGGTCCTAAATAGCCAACGAATGTGGGAAGTATGGTGTTATATGCAAGCCAACTGTTTTTTACATCTAAAGCCGTGCCAAAATATCGCATATTTATTACTAAGGACCTCTTTGATTTTGTACTCTACTCTTCTACATCATAGACCTAGTCTATTTATTTCTAAGAGAGAATTCCATTATTTCATTTAAAATACACGGGATTTTCAAATAGTCACCAGACGCTAGAGCACTTCTAGACAAAAACTAAAATACTCAATTATTTAAATGAATGAAAAGACAAATAAAAAAAAACAAACCTAGAACTAACTGCTTATAAATGGTGTCCCAGAATTAACGCAAGATTTGAATTTGCCGCCATTTGTGCAGTAAAGTGCTGGCAACCCTAAAAAAAAAAAACAATTTGACAGCTAAGGGTTAGTAAAAATGGAGCGTTAGAAGATAGAACAACGAGTCCTTATTCTTGAACATTATCTCAAAAATAATGAAAGTTTGGCGGCCGCAGTTCGAAAATTTCATACAAAATATGGTCGGAATAGTGTTTTGACTTCATCAACTGTGAAGAGATTAATTGAAAAATTTACGTAGACTGGATCAGTTGGAGACACTAAACACACTGGTCGTCCAAAAACAAGCTGTTCAAATGTCAATATCGAAGCAGTGCGTGAGTGTTGTTGAAAATCCATAACACTGTTCTTTGTACCGAAATTGGATGATATTGATGTGGCCAATGTGTGATTTCAACAAGATGGTGCCACATGCCATACAGCCCATAAAACAATTCAAATACTGCATGAGACATTTCCAGGTCGTGTACTCTCTCGTTTCGGTGATCAGAATTGGCCCCCTAGATCGTGTAATTTAACGCCTTTAGATTTCTTTTTATGGGGTTATTTGAAGTCAAAGGTGTATGTCAACAAGCTCACATCCACCGGTGCATTAAAAGAGGAAATTCAACCACATTTATGCCAAATGGTCATGGAAAATTTCGACAAAAGAGTGCGTATGTGCCAGCATAGTCGTGGAGGCCATTTGCCCGATGTGTTATTCCATAAATAACCCTATCCTATTTACTTTATAATTCAATAAAAAAATAACAAGAAAAATACTAAAAACTGTGTTTTCTATTTGAATCAAATCTTGCGTTAATTCTGGGACACCCTTTATATACAGCGGTTCTACAACTTATAATCATTTTTCGCAATTAATATTCTAAACAAATATTATATAGCATTAATACTTTTGTTTTGTAATTTTACATTGTTAAGCCTGCTTAAAGGCATAGTTTACGTTTTACAGTCTATGATAAGGTATCGGAGAGCTGGGCCCAACTCCAGGAATGAAAATATTATCCAAGGAATAAAAACCTGGTTGACATTTCGTCGTGTTAAAAATCACTCTACTCTGAGTGTGCTTTGGTCATTGGACCTAATGGCAGATTCGGTCAGCCTTACAGGTGTGAACATAGGAGCAAAGGAGCCACCAATTTAAATAGACCCGGATGAGACATTCGGTCCTTAAGGAGGGCAGCGATCCGGAGGTTTGGGCCAGATGAAGGAAGACCTGGATGACTGGAATAGTCTCTCCTGACGAGTATAGTCACCGTTCAACGACCGTATCAATGATAGGCATTTGGCAGTGGGCATCATCACGCACTTCCCCTACCTTACGGCCTCAGAACTATGCTATCATCGATAAACCGCCTGGTTGATTGTACACTCATTCACAATGTATCTTGACCATTGATAGGAAGTTTACAAAAACAATTTTTTTGAATAAATACTAGTATTTTTTAAAGACGCACATAGTTCGTATTTATTTCTCATAAGCTATTCTAATCTACATTATATAATAAAATAAAATTAAACAGTATGGCTCCTATTTATTAATTTAATGTTATTACAAAATAACTGGTTGTAATTATTTTCCTTAAAGTCAAACTTATTTTCTATATGTATTGGGTTGGCAAGAAAGTGATTTCTGTTTGCACGAGTAGACAGCGTTATGTTTGTTTCGTTATTCTTTTGTCAATGTTAGACTTTTTTATTTTGAGATTTGGTAGTAGATACCTTTAGGTTTCTATAGAAACAAATTCCGTATAATTTTGTTTACAACTGTCAGTTTACGGTGAGTTTTAACATGGAGTGCAAAAATATGCATTTTCGACACATTTTACTTTTTTATTTTCATAATGGCAATAAAGCGACTGAGGCTCACAAAGAGACATGTGAAGTTGATGGTGTTGATTGTTAAACAGAACGCACGTGTCAGTATTGGTTTAAAAAATTTCAATCTGGGGATTTTTCACAGTAAGATGACCAACGTTCTGGTCGACCTTGTGAAGTTGATGAAGACAAAATAAAAGCCATGATTGAATCGAATCGTCATATAACTGTGCGAGAGATTGCAAAAAAGTTAAAAGTATCACACACAACAATTGAAAATCATATAAGACATCTTGGACTTGTTAAGAAGCTCAATATTTGAAGTTACCAGAAAGATGGCAAAAGGTCATCAAAATAATGGAATATATTTTACAGATTAAAGTTCATTTTGAGTTTTATATCACTCTAAAAAACCGACATTACTTTCTTGCCAACCTCAATAGTTGTTGAAAGTATATGTTTGCAGGCGAACAATTTCATCCAATAACACCCCTCCACTCGGAAAAAAAAAATCTTATGACTAACTCTTTCATGTTAACTTTTTCTTATGATACTCGCTGCTAATGGATATTAAACATCTAATATACAATCAGATGGTTGCTAAATATAGCTATCGGCTATTACCATTACTATCCTAGCAACAACAACAACAACAACAACAACAACAACAAGAGATGAAATAGATTTAATAGTTGAGAGAGCGGAGCTCATGCCACTTGTTGTTTCTTATCTCGGACCGCAGCAGGAGCGAAAAGGTTCTGATGAGGGAAGTGAGAGTATAGGTCAGTGACGCCAAAGGTCATCCCCGCCTCTGTTTGTTTATTTGTGCTGTTTGTTGTTGTTGTCGTTCTGCATTCAATGACGCCGTATCAACATTATTGATTAATCAGCATGGAAATGAACATTCAGCACGGATTTATTGTCTATCGAGCTTCTATACAATAACAACAATATTTTTCAGGGAAAAATGAAAGAAGAAAATTTACACAGAAACATAAACGGAAAGACGGAATGATCAGGGGTATGTATAATCAATTAATTGGTATTTAGCAATGTTCATTATCTTTTGTGTCAGGATGGTATTAATTAAATTAATTAATTAATACAAATTTATTTATTGTAGTATCTACTAACTAGATAGATTGTCTCTTTGGAATATTTCAGAAGGTATCCTTTTAGGGCCGCATTCGTATTTCTGATGGTCAGGTGATATTCAATGTTTGCCCCTTGAAACTACCGCGAAATCCCTCTTTGGTTTAAATCCGAAAATTATCCAACTCAAGACATAGATGACGACTTATGGGAATATCTGTACTAAATTTTTCATATGTGATATTCTCAATGTAATTTTTTTTCTTATAAATTTTCATTTTATCAGTCGTGACTATTTACAAAATAGACACGGTACGGCATTATATTTAGGTCGAGTCATAAATAACTTCCGTTTTTTTATCAGACATTTATTTTGCTATCATTATATTATATTAATTTATTATGTATTCACCACTATTATCTATAGCCTTCTCCCATCTTCCTGGCAGTTTATCAATTCCTTCCTTGTAAAATGTGGTATAACTCTTGTTGATTGACGTGGATTTTGCTCCAATATCCCCTTTAAAAGGTTGTCGTCAAAGTCAAAAGGAAGGACGTCCTGCCCTAGGTTCGTCTTTTAAGGTCGTATCTCCAGAACGGAATTTTATAAATCAATTTCTAACTGCCCGATCAGTTATTAGCCCTTCACCATATGCACTGCATATTTTTTCAGCTGTCGCCCTAGCACTATTGCCTTGTTTAAATTCCCAAAGCATTACATGACGAATATGTACTTTTTGACTCTCCATTTCAGAGGTTAAAAAAAAACAGTTGACAAAAGACTAGCTGAAGCCTCGTCTATATAGTGAAAACAAAAACTTGTTGTCATGGTAACTCATAGCGGGTAGATACGAACAATAGATTCTACTTAGCTGCATCGGAAGTTGCTTATGACTCTACCTGATACTTCCATGACATACCTAAATGGTTTTCATGAACATAAACCAAATAAGTTAGCTATTGGATAGTCGATAATGGATAATTGGTATGGATATATTAAACGAGGTATCTATTAAGAAGAGGGAAGTGATCAAGATAGTTTCATGGCTATTAATTAATTAATTAGTGGCTATATAAGAGACAGTAGACAAGGCAGTGTGAAGCGAGACAGAATGCGCCTCTGCCTGTGAGGAAATAGTGAATTCCATGCTCTCACGATTCATTGAACGTTATATGTCTCAAATATATACATACAGCTATGTAAGGATCTAAAAATATATACATACAGCTATGTAAGGATCTATAAATATATACATACAGCTATGTAAAGATATGTAAGTATATACATACAGCTATGTAAGGCTCTATAAATATATACATACAGCTATGTAAGGATCTATAAATATATACATACAGCTACGTAAGGCTCTATAAATATATACATACAGCTATGTAAGGATCTATAAATATATACATACAGATATGTAAGGATCTATAAATATATACATACAGCTATGTAAAGATCTATAAATATACACATACAGCTATGTAAAGAGCTGTAAGTATATACATACAGCTATGTAAGGATCTGTAAGTATATACATACAGCTATGTAAGGATCTATAAATATATACATACAGCTATGTAATAATCTATAACATAAATGTTCGTATCGAGGTAGTAACCATTTAAATTTTTAGGAGTTGGCTTTAAATAATACTTTCAACGCCGGGTAAAATAGCGAATTTATACTTAGGGGAACCAATGAATAAATGGTTATATTTAAAATATAATAAGCGGTCTGAATAAAGTATTGTTTTTGATAGAGTAGATCAAATATTGAAATTAGTCTCTTTACTCAAATGAAATTTCTGCATATTGACTGGTGGTTACAATATTCATGAAATATATTATGACCGCTTACTTTAACTAGATACAAAACTAAATTAATATTTAGAAGAGATATTAATTGGAAATAAAGACAAATATGCGACAAACAAAATATAGAATAAAGCAACATAGTGAAAAAGTTAATCAGAAGTAAATAAAAACAGCTGTTGTGTAGCGAGGTCACTCCCTCGTTGCCATGTTGATGGACCGAGAAGAGCCGAGCCAAGCCGGAAACAGCCGAAGGGAATAAGTCCCTGCTCTTTTTAATTTTTTAGACCTGATATCGTGGAACTAAAGGAAAGCTTTCGATGGAACTCGTAAAACGGATGAATACACAAAATATTATTTATAACAACGTAGCCAAGGATTCATAGCCTAAACCGTTTCGGACAGAGAATTTCGTTTCACTTGAAGATTTATTTAGGTCGAGCCATAAGTAACTTTATGGTTACTATAAGTAATTTCCGTTTTGTTATCAGTCATTTATTTTGCTCTCATTAAATAACAAAATTATATTTATTTATTTCTAACTTGCTGACTTTCCCTAATTTCTCCAGGTGGCGGTTGACAGTTGATTAAAAGGTTGTCGTCAAAGTCGGACGGACGTCCCGCCCTCGGTTCGTCTTTTAAGGTCGTTTCTCCAGAACGGAATTTCACTAACCAATTTCCAACTGCCCGATCAGTTATTAGTCCTTCACCTATGATGGACCTGAAAACAATGCATATTTTTTCAGCTGTCACCCAAGCACTATGCTAAATTGCCAAATCATTACATGGCGAATATGTACTTTTTGACTCTCCTTTTGAGATGTTAAAAAAAACAGTTTAATGTAACGTGTATTACACAGAACAGCTGACAAAAGACTAACTGAAGCCTCGTCTATATAGTGAAAAGAAAAAACTTGTTGTCATGGTAACTCATAGCGGGTAGATACGAACAATAGATTCTACTTAGCTGCATCGGAAGTTACTTATGACTCGACCTGATATAACTGGTAGACCGATTCCTGACCCAAATAAATTAGACCACAATTCTTTTGATTCTCAACCCTGAACGAGAGTAAATAAGAGAGAGGCCTTTAATGGAAACTATATAAATAAAATGGCTATAGGTATAGAAAAGACAAAACAACAGCGATGACGGACAATTGAGGCGTTGAAGCAGGCGAGTGACACGACCGCAAACCGCGGTGACGACTCGCTGATCAGGGCAGCTCCCTGTAGAAAGTCCCAACTGCAGGAGAGGGAAAGAATGAAGAGAGAGAGAGAGAGAGAGAGAGAGAGAGAGAGAGAGAGAGAGAGAGAGAGAGAGAGAGAGAGAGAGAGAGAATCCATTCTAGGCTACACCCACGAGCGCGTTTTCTCCAATCGCACAGGAGACACACATCAAAATCACTTAGACCGACCTATTTGCATAAAGCACTTTCTCATAGGAGGAGTTACTTAAAGGCAAGCCTTGGAGAATTAAAGGGGAAAATTATAACTTAAGTTCTTAAGTTAAGTTGCAAGGTTAGATCGGTTCGGCTGTAAAATAGTCTACATTATCATTTCACATTAGAATATTTTACCACTATATTATATTTAGCAGGGATTGAAATGTATGAAATATTTACAGACAGTGGGAATTCCAACCCAGGGGGGCCTTCATAACAGCAGTGGTCGGTCGCCTTGACCTTATCACAGTCCAAGGACCGCTAGCCGGCCAATCGAGAGGGAAAGAGAGAAGAGGGGCCAACGAGCTTCGTGAATAATATTATTTAATTGTTTAAAATAGAACTAAAAACGTTAAATAATTAAATCATTCAGTCATCCACGTTCTGGATCGACCTAATCTTTATTGTCGATAATGACAGTTTACTAAGGCGCATAAAAAAACACTGACAAGAGGTAAATCTACCCTCCCCCACCACCCTTCCCGCACCGATGGCAACAGAATGTCGGGAAAAAATTATGTTAAGAATTAGTATGTAAGTTAGTTTTAAGTTTGATCAAAAAGGTGAGTCTCATCACCTCTATTAGATTCAGTTCAGTCCAGTCAAGTATAATGTATATCATTATACTTGTTTATTCCATTATATAATTTTTATAAAATAACAAAACCTGTATATAATGTAGCGACGCTACAGGAAATACAAAAATAATTTGTAAATAGATTCGCCTGAGGATCTATAATTATCTGTAAATTTAAAGGGGCTATGAAGAGAAAAAAAAAAATCACCCTGCTTCAAATGCATCATTGTTCATATGTTGTAAAAATGTTAAATAAAAATGGGTTTTGAAAAAAAGAAAAAAAAAACTGACAAGAGGTCAGTAGTCGATGTTCGCAGTCCTTGCAGGCAGCTGAGTTTTAGCTGACCTGGCAGAATGGATCCGTGGATTCCGCTGCCTTAGCAGAGCACATATATGATAATAAATACGTCAAAGTGTCCACGATATATAAATAACCACTACACA
The DNA here is from genome assembly GCA_930367205.1 of Acanthosoma haemorrhoidale. NCBI lineage: Eukaryota > Metazoa > Arthropoda > Insecta > Hemiptera > Acanthosomatidae > Acanthosoma > Acanthosoma haemorrhoidale. Next base: position 9,170,569 of record OV884015.1, on the reverse strand, counting down.
CAAATGGCCATTGTCCGTGGACAAAGTGACGTGCGCCAGCCAGGGAAAGTCACCAGCTGTAGCAGCTTCCGCCTTGACCCGATAACGGACACGAAAGGGAGGGGGGGTTCTTTTGTGTGTGTGAGTGTGTGTGTGTGTGAGAGCGGCAGTCACCGATTTCAGGCTATACAAAAACTCTACACAGATATAATTTTGAGGACGGCCATATTAGAGAGTTGTCAAATATATAATAATAATGAACAACATTTCGTCAAAATATTTCTAAGCATCAGGTACGAGTAAAGTGTGGATTACTTTACTTATTATTAAAAGTATGGATACAAAAAATATATGTGAACTATAAATAGCTAACGAAAATATATCAATATTTTACCTGGTACAGACATGACATTCCATAAAAACCTAGTAAATCTTTTTCACCATTTTTAAGCCGATCGCCCTACGAATTCTCCAGTAATAAATTAAACCCCCCCCCCCTCCTACAACAATGAACTCACTCTATGATAATTAATAAAACAATAATAATTACACATTGTCGTCAGACCTGCAGTATGGATCATGAAATATCATCAGTAGAACAGTTTTGGATCAAATTCCTAGTCATTAAGGACGATGAAAATCACTCATTAATTAATGTAATTAAATGACTAGTTGGTGACTACAATCATTATTTTCTTCCGTAAACAATTGTTCTAAAATTATAAAAAAAAATACAAAATAATAATTCAGATTCTGTACTGTGTAAACTTTCCATGTCGTATTAAGACAGACAGAGAGAGACTTCTGAACTAAAAAAGTGAGGTCGTTATTTTTTTTTTTTTAATTAAGACCACCCCTTTGGAGGGGGAGAGTAAGAGAGTTTGTGTGAGAGAGAGAGAGAGAGAGAGAGAGAGAGAGAGAGAGAGAGAGAGAGAGAGAGAACGAAAAGCCCGCCTCCTCGAAAAAAGTGAAAGTGGTCGGGTCATGATGCAGAATCTTCAAGGGCAGCAGACAATTCTTCAATGCTTCAAGAAGGGAATTACAGAGAGTATATAATGACATTACTTGTGGAAGAAGGGGCTAGTAAAATTACGTCGCCGAACTTCTGTCCCTTGCAAATTACCGGCTGTGAAATTCAGAAAAAAATTACAAGAATGGATGCCTGCATTTTCCCAGAAAACCAACAAAAAACAAGATTGTTTACACAAAATATAATTGAGGAAAGATTATACAAAAAAAACTAAAATTATAAACTGGCAATACATATGTAATGATCGTATATATAAACAAAAAAAAAGTAATGTTAGTAACGGGGTTAGTAATCTAAAAATAAAATGAAAGAAACATAGATAACAAAAATATAAATGTCTTTACGCTTTAGTATAAATAAAAATTAATTAAATCCTATATTTACTAAATTTAACAGTGTCAATCACCAAAAGTCAATAGTCTTCTATTCTTTGCAAGTGAAAGGATGATGTGAGCTGAATCTGGAGATAACTGGTGTGTGTACTAGCAAATAACCTCTTACCGGAGATCCCAAGTGGAGAAGAAAAAATTCTTCTCGATGTTCACTCTCCGAAAAATTGGGAGCGTGGGTGGGTGGTGGATAACCGGTGTGAAGTCAGCGATGAAGAAGTAGGGTGAATGTGGGGTCAACATCAATCAACAAATTTCCAAGCGTCCTTCTTCGTTCACAACTTTCAGGGAACTGAGCCAGTAATTCGATGACGATCGGAGTTGATCCGCCATGCCAAAACAATTGCCGATCGCATTAGAGGTCACCTTATCACTTGCTTAGACGTAAACACCCTTAATTCCTAATTATACATATCAATACAACAAAATGTTACAATCTTGTTTTTGTTTTTTTCTTTTAACAAATAAAATAAAATTAATCGTTATAATTACGTGAGTGAAAAAATAATAAAAAAAATAGTTGGGACCCAACATTACTAATGAAAGGTCGTCGGAGTATTATGACGTCATTGCGTACTGTGGCCATAGGGCAGACAGGGCGCAACGAGCGCCCACTATTTTCAGGATGATAAGTTTCAAGAGATTGTTCAGTGTGACAGCCTGTCAGTTTAGCAGACCCTCCTAATCTTGACAGACATAAGTTGGGAATTAGAAAAACGAGTGGATGGATTTGCTCACAAGAGTCTCTGCTTCAATGATAATACTCAGGATTATCAAATTATTTAATTAACGGACAACGTTTCGACATGACATACATGCCTGTATGAGTTCGTTCAATCATTGATATGGTTAGATGACGACAAAGAACGGATTGGGGAACAGTTCAAACTACGTATTAATTCCATATTTCAAAAATCTCATAAAAAAAACAACAAAAAAACATTGCACGTCAACCAAACTGAAACGAAAATTGAAAGCTAATAATGTGAACTGACAATCGATAAATTGATGTGTGCCTCTAAGACGAAGTGACTTTCTACAAGACATCTTTCATTAATTTTATATAATTTCATATCCATTGGCTCCAGACAATGTAGTGGTTATGATAACTGCTTTCCAGTTTGTTCGTTTTTTAAATATATATTAGCATCTCGATTACAATAACTGGAAGTGATTAATACTATACTAATCCATACTACTACTACTACTGCTACTGCTACTGCTACTGCTACTGCTACTGCAACTGCTATCTATCTTGAAGTCTTTATGTCTTTGACAAGTCAATAGTTTACGTAATCTCAAGACAGAAATAGACATTAGGGGATGAGTCTTTTTTGTTTTGTTTTTTTTAAACCGCCCTTTGTAGACGATAGAGATAATGACACTAGAAACATGATGTATAATAAGCTCTGTGAGAGAGGACACAAGTTATTATGTAGGGCTGCGTGTGGAGTGGCCACAAGTAATGACGGATGGCACAGAACGGGCTTCCGGCTTCTCGACCCACTTCTCCTATATTGCCTTCTTCTTTCTCAGATGGTCGCTGACTCATGTCTGCCTTTGCGCAATCTTGCGGCCGAGGATAATTGCAACAGTGGGGAATCTGTCCAAGTGTGATGAGATGGGGACATTTACTCACAAGCATAGTTCACAAGTAACAGAGGTAGACCCCATGTCACAGTGACAATTTCCACTTTTCATCTTTAGTTATATAATGCTAAGAATATTGTAATCCTAATATTATATAAATGGGTAAAAGCCCCTTCTAGTGTATACCTGCCTCGGGACCTCATGGAAGTCACTGGTGTTTCTTGTTATTTTTTAGTAAGCGACCGCATCCCTCCCAATTCCTGAAACAACCCTTCTCATATGTCTCAGCTTTAGTTCCAGTCCCCACTAGTTCACACTTGTCCATAAACACCCGACCCAGTATGTAGTAACATAACTCTTAATATTTGTATATACCAGTGTTTTGCTTGTACTTCATAATAAAGCTCTTCTTTCATTTCTTTTAAAATACTCTCCTCCACAAAGATTATTTAACTATTGATGGTGGCAATAACAATCAAAATCCAACATTAATTAGGTTTGCGGGCAATTGCAAAGTCATCACATGAACCTTCTTTTCGCTTTTCTCGACTGGATTCGCTACTCGGTTTCCATCACAAGGCTAAATAGACCTAGTCGCTTTGCTTCTTCTCTCTCATCCCTCCCAGAAAAATATATTCATATTTATATCATACATGTATTATTACTTAGATAACAATTATGGAGTGTGTTGTTGAAGGGTGTGAAAGTCGGAGGCCCGTGACCCTACTCTGTCATGGTCGAGTACTTAAAAGTATCCGTGCCAACTAGGGTGAGGATGCTTAGCTGCTTTTAGGCCCTACGTGGATACAAAAACAAATAATTTTCCCTTCCCACGCATGATATTTACGGCCTTGTTTACGTGGGGCATAGTGCTATCAAGTTCCAGGAGACCATTTGTTTCATCCTGGAAAAAAAACTTTTTTGTTTGCAATATTTTCAGGTAACACCAGATTGGTCGACTAGACTACTACGTTAAGTATCCATATTGATTAATTACTAGTTTGGTATCTAATCCCTCCAGTTTCGTTAATAATTACTAGTGCAAGTCAAAGGAACCCTACCATAGGGAGCGGCGCTATTGAGTTTGACTCAATGCTTTGAATTAAAAATCCTGAGAACTATAGTTAATGTCCCTTATTACCTGAGCAAAAAAAAAAAAACGATCTTAATATAACCTACAGTCTTTAACTCATCCCTTCCAAATTCACGAAATTTTTTTTTTTTTAGTTAGTTAAATTCCTTTATTGTGCAATAATTACAATCTGCCTTTTATAAGGCAATAAGTTTTTAAGATATATGCTCTCATTCATACAATATTTACAGTTCATCATTCACTCGCTCATTCATACAATATTTACAGACAGCCGAGAGACCCCCCAAATCCACCGCGAAGAGAAAGCGGAGTAATTCTATGAAACCTATCCAACCACCCTATTCCCTAGCGCAGTCATTACACTCCACATCCCTATAATCTTCCTCGGCGACTAAAGCGGAAGTTCCCTCGTGCACTGCTATAAATACGTGACAGTGGAAGTCCTGAGATTGGTCAGTTTCTCTAATCATGTCCTGAGCGTCTGTGGCTCTCCCGCTCTTCGTCAGCCTCCGCTGGTTCGTATCCGTGGACGCGGCTGACGGAGGACAATAAGGCAGATTGTAATTTTACCATAATAAAGGTTTAATTTGTTTTAAAAAAAAAAAGGCTAGATTTTCACGTGGGTAAAATTACACACAAAGCCGTACTAATTTTATAATTAATAGGCGAAGAACAATTACATTAACCTAGAAAATCATTTTCAATAAATAACTGTCTCCTAGAAAGTACTTGAGATAAAACTGAGGCTACGGTTGACAAACAGTGCCATCGTGAGCGAATTCTAACGGACCGGAGTTATGAAAACGCCGGGGTACAATAACGGTTCATTAACCTACAATACAAAAGGACTATTGATCGAAAGTGCTGGGAGGTACAATGCACAGAGGGAGAGAGAGAGTACAAACACCACTTAGAGTGAACAAAAGGACGAATGATATTCTTATTGTAGTTTATAAGTCATGTCTTTAAATGGACCTCCAAATGACAAGACACTATGACGGATTAGGCTAAAAAAAATTAGTACAAACTACAAAACAAATTATTATTATTTTTGAAAAGGGCTAGTGGGAGTTATTAGTTAGCATTGGATTTAGATATAAGTGGTTTTATCTTTCATTAATCATTGAAAGAATGATGCAGCATGATGCAAATATAGACAGCACGCCTACCCCCCCCCCCACGTAACTAAATGTACTGGCAAGTCTCCCTTTTATCAACCCAAAAAATACATTCACTCGTTACTAACAATAAATAAATAGCATCTTGTATTTTACGCACTAATATTTTAGTAATTCATTCAGTGAATATAATTTGGATTCATTTCTTGGCATAGGATACCAAATTTACATTCATAAGCTACTGAAATTATTGTCCTTCAAGAATAAATAACAATTTTGAAAAGAGTCCAACGACGAAAGAGCAAACATATAAATATAAAAGCAAGGTAAGCGCTGGCTTTATTTATAGTCATAAGTATATATTTTCAAAGAGAGGTTAATTTCATTTTAGAACATTAGTCAATTTTATATTTTATTTTCAAAATCATTCTCTTAAACCATGGATATAATTTCATAAAGTTACAATTTAAATTTTCAAATAGCCCTGATTGATCTCATTGATCCACAGTTCGTATTTAAAAGCTGTCATCTCATATGAAATTTTTTTTATTTAGTTTCCTCTTTTGCTTCTAAATGACACTATGTAATACATGTTTTGTGAAACGGAACTATGTAAAAGCACATGAATTATCCCCAAGTGATATAAGTGTCGCTAACATTTCCTGGCATTGGGCAGTTTAGGCTAGTCACTTTGTAGATTTCTCCTTCAAATTCGGGGTTTTCTTTTTATCTACGAAACTGGTTACGTAACTACATAATACAACATTACGTGGATCTACCCCCAGGTATAGGCAAAGATAATATATTTAAAAAATAAAAAAATATGAGAACAATTTTGAAGAGCTATTACTACAAAAATTACTCTGTAAGCGCTTTAAGTAAGCCTGAATGAATACTATTGAACCTTATTGCCCCCGATAACGTCCCTTTGTTCGACTAGATCACAAAGCATTTCCGGTTAATTTTCCCTGTGAGCGGACCTAGAGAAAGGTCCTCTTAGGCGCCTTATTGTGGTCGATAAAGGCGCCGAGAGAGAGAGACTTAGGGTTTAAAGGCTGCCGATTATCGTACGAGGCACCGGCTGTAACCGGGCGATCGTTCATGTACGCCGAACACGGCAAGATATGCTTCCTAATGGCCGATTCCGAAAGTCATGTAACAGGAGAGAGGGGCACAAATTGCACTTTAGGAGTATACCCTTCGGACTCTCATACTCCTCGCTAGAGAATTATAGAAAGATCAGAACGGATCTCAACAAGAGAAAGCAACAGAATAGGGAGGATTAAAGATGTGCAAAAACATAGTGCAGAATATCAAATAGAAAAGGTTGGAGTAATATGGACATACATACACTCAGGATGTACGAAAATCATAGGGGGACCGGAAAGTAATGTCGTTTTTTGTTTTTTTTTGCATTCAAGTAAAAAATAACTTTTTAACAAGTTTTTGTTTTTAATCAATGATGTAATCACCCTCCCTACTATCAGCAACCTTTTGCCATCTAGTGTGCAAATTAAATGCCAAATCGATGAAAATGAATTGGTTACTGAGCAAAATATCTGGAGATGGCATTTTGGACATCATCTGAATTATGAAATTTTTAGCGATCGGAATTAATGGAAATCCGATGGCGCAATATCGGGCAATTATGGTGGTTGAGGATGGAGATGAAAAATGGGTCCTCTATGATAATTCAAAAAATCTCTCTCCGCATGAATCGGCACGAAGTACAGCTAAGCCAGGTTTACACTCCAAAAAGGCGCTTTTGTGTGTTTGGTGGAATATTCGCGGGGTCGTTCATCGCTGATACCTGTAAAGACTGTGAATGCAGATCTTTACAGTGAACAATTAGATCGAGTAAATCAATCTTTAATTGAAAATCGCCCAGCGATTGTCAATAAAAAAAGGCGTTATTCTGCAACCTGATAATGCAAGACCACACTGCGCCTATTTTTTCCGCAAGAACCCTGGAAAAAATTAATGAATTGGGGTGGGAGGTAATGCCTCAGCCACCATACTCACCCGATATCGGATTTCCATTTATTCCGATCGCTACACTTTCTAAGTGGCAAAAAATTTCAAAATTTGGATGATGTCCAAAATGCCATCTCCAGATATTTTGCTCAAAACCCAATTGATTTTTATCGATTCGGCATTGAAAATTTGCACACTAGATGGCAAAAGGTTGCTGATAAGGAGGGTCATTACATAATTGATTAAAAACAAAACCTTGTTAAAAATTTATTTTTTGACTTTAATGTAAAAAAAACAACATTACTTCCCGGTCCCCCTAGTAGTATCCTGGAAAATTATTATGCGAAAAGAAGCAGAAAGATTGGGAAAGTCCAAAGAAGAAGGAGCCGAAAAGAAAAAGGGTTAGCCTAAGAAAGAGGACAGGTGTTTCATCCATTATAGACACGATAGATAGAAATTAAATTATTCCATGTCCCCTGTGAATATCACTATGGCATAGAGTAATGAATGGCTAACAACAAATAACAAGTACAACACAAGTGGGTTGAATGTTCTCTAACCAGACATATCGCCTCAGAAAACATCCTTTTCAAGGGTCAGAAAAGTTGACTACAATGGACACGGAGTCCATCCTACTTTGAAATGAGCATTAACTGAATATGAAAATTTTCAAATAATATGATCCTGAATATTTTTCAATGCCTATGAAATATTATAACTGTTTTATTATAAAACAGGATCCTGTTACTGGCCGATAAAACATAATGAGACTAGATGCCGTTCTCCATCGGTGGAGAAAAGTGTAATAATCTTAAAATCGATTCCGTCCGTACAGGCCTACACACGAGCAGCCATTTCCTACTAACCTCAAAAAAGAAGAAGAAAAAAAACACGACCCACATCCAGCCACTGCAATAACCGACACATCACTATTTCTTCAGCCTACTGTTTATTCCACATTTAATTATGCAGTTAAAAAGTTTACATAGGAGGACATTAAACATGACCAAATGCATACACCTCTCTTTTGCTCCAAGCAGAAGCGATTGCTGCATGGCACGCATAGATAGGCAGCAATCGCAAAGGCACAAAATACAAATTGAACAAAGAAAATACAAAGTTATGACTCAAGAATAATGGATCAGTAGCCTCGGTATTTAGTTTCATCATTGCCAAGACAGATCGTCTGGCGAATACACGGCTATGTACCTATGTATTCACCTACCTTACTTAACAACACCTTACGCTACAGCTTAAATAAATATATTTTTAGTACAATGCATAAGCAACAAATTGACATATCCAAGCGCTTTAACGTCCCTTGTTCCACGATCACATCAGTCCTGAAGAACAAGGACAAAATCACTTCCCAGGCATCAAGCAGCAAAGCAAAACGCTACAAGACTGGTGATTACCCACAACTTGAAGAGACATTGCACAGTTTTTATCCTTACTACATTGTACATACATGTTTGCATTGATACGTTTTTTAATTTTGTACTCCCGATAATTCGTACCAAACTGTCAGTCCCTCGACAATACGAATTATCGGGATTCTACTATCCGCGCTCCAGTTAAAACGAACACACAAATGAATCACACTTGTTCGAGCGTTTGTAGTCTGGTCTCTCGGATCCAAACTGCGCAAATGTCGTGCAGAAAGTTCTGCAGAACGCTCATCCACAGGTCTATTTCCGACTTTTTCTTCTTACACTGTCGTCGTGGAAGCGATAGAATCGAAAACCATTTTAAAGAAATAATAAAAAGAAAAAAGTAAACAAACAATTTATACCATTAAATAAAGCTAATATGTTGACAGAACAAATGAAGAGTTTTAAACATATGAGAAACACATATTTTCTAGTATGGTAGGTACACCCGTACTCAGTACCCCCCCCCCTAATTATATCTTACTCTGTTTTGTTGAATTTGGCAATCTCAGACCCATCAATAGCGTACAGCATTATATTACCATTGCATCACACACTTGTTTGATAGAAAAGCCTCTAACCTCAAGCACGGTTATTTCTTTAGGGTGGTTTAAGGTAAGTTATCACTTCTTCCCTAAATTTCCTTGACCTCATTTTGGTAAGGTATGACATAGGAAACGGCTAAATTAAAGTACATAAACCACACCAAGTGCCTGAATCAGCAGCAATGAAACAAATGAGTTAATATCGAAAGAGGGAATAGAATAAAATAAAAAGCCACTTTACTTTAACACCGCACGTTTCCGACATGGCGGCGTTCGTGAGTGATAAAACTGACTCGTCGATGCGGGCTATTTCAATTACTGCTTATCACTTTTATGACTTACTGCGTCGAACGTGGGCTACTCGATGTCTACGCAAGAGTGGATTGGTGACAGTCTAAAAGGATCGTAATTAGTCAATCGTGTTTCACAGTAACAGCTCTTCTCAGAAACACAAGTTTGCCATCAGCATCCACTAGACATTGTCATCTCATGTTATGTAACTTCTATAAATTAAAATATTACTAAGATATTCTTCAACAATATCCGACACTCCATTTAATGATGACAGTACATAGCGCATTACAATTTTTACGATTATCCCACAAAATAAACATTTTCATTAATAATTATCAGCAAGATGAAAAATTACATCAACATTTGAGCAAGGAAGACTTTATTAAATCAAACGTCCGGAAGCAGCGGAGCTCTCCCCACCGTTTCACCACGAGGCGTAGACCATAAAGAGGAGAGGGGACAAGAGAGCCACGGACCCTCAGGAAATGAGTGGGGATGACGGTCGCCGCTGTGTTTTAGGAGACAACGAGGATTGTAAGGATGATTGTTACTGAAGGAGTTGACAAGAGGAATTGGATGATCACTATAATACCAGTAACTGCATACTAGAGTCGCCGTTATAATATTAGACGCTTGGGATGAAGGGGCTACTTTGTGCGGTGTACTAATCTCTAATTTGCTTATTGTTTAATGATTGACATTATCCAAGTAAAGACATCAGGTGGTTAGAAGAGAAGTAGTGCACAGAGCGGCGACAGGGCACGCCATGCATTGCGGGTCTCCAGCTTCTAATTCCGTGACGGCAACTATAGTAAGTCTGTTTGTAAAAATTGAAATTGCACCAAACAAAACCATTGAATGACTAAATCCAATTTAAATGTTTGTGGTCATTTAGTGGTTAAGCTGCCATACATATTAAAGGGTATGTATAATTTCGGAAGAAAACTTAAACCTTAACCTCTATCTATTCTATAATATTTCTGGAACGCCCGAATAATAGACTAAACAAAGAGGTTATTACTAAATAGAAGAAGATGGTGTAACTTCCAGCCATGTCATCGGCAAACGCACACGAAACACGTCTTTAATTAGCCTCTCTGAAATAGGTGGTTTGTTCATAGAAGCCCGTTACGTCATATCCTGTGAAGAACAGTGAAGCAGGTGATGGCCACTCAAGCTGAGAGCAGTTTTCTTTATGAATAGTACATTAAAGGCCCCCTAGTAATTAGCTATGAATAATACATTGGACACGAACAAGTGCCACTAGGTAGAAATTGTCTGCTATAGACTGAAAAGATTTAACGTTTGTGAACATGTAGAAGCGACCGACAAACCAGAAAAATAAATTAACTATACGTGGCATTTTGCATCTCTGCCAGTGCTCAATTAATATTTAACACCCTAAGATAAAAAATTTAAACCCCATGCAAATTGCCCAGTTAGCAATTTCATAGTCTGAACATAAACAAGTCGCATATACTTAACAGCTGATCAATAAGTAATAAGAACAGAAAGTCATTTTATCCTCAGCTAACAGAGCCCGATAATTTCACCATACTCAATAATAATACTCAAATACAAATAGAAAAACCTTTATTGTTATCTGATTGGCGTTGGAAAAGTAAGATTTTTTTATTATTGAATCTGAATCCCATGTAATAAACGTTTATAGGTGGGGCAAATATTTCATCATACTATTATTTCAGTCGTGATGTTAATAATATCTTTTATAGTAAGTGCTCGTTTCATTTGATAACGGTCAAGTTTCGAACATATAATATTTGCTCAAATAATACACTTCAAGCTCCAACGTTCATTATTGCAGCTCAGCTAGTACATGAAACTATGCTCATCTCGCTACTAATACTTCATTAAACATCTGACCTAGTACGGAGTCTAGCGGGACCGTATGTTTTCGAAACAGGCTATGTACGAGCGAGCGGGGGACTGTGTACTAACTAGTCAACAAACGTTAGCGCTCATTGATAATGGGCCTGGTTTCTAATAGTGGCGGCATATCGCTCATGATTCTTTGACGAGGAAATTTGATTTCGCATAACTGCATAAGACATAAATAAAAGATCTAACAAAACTTATTTGTGCCAATAGAACATCAAAAGCTATTAATTACCTTCACTCATGTTTATCAACGTTATTTACCGGCAAAGTATCATGTAAGCAAAGGAATATGTATTACGCTATGTTAATTAGTGCATAGACGATTAATTAGTGCTAACCTAACCCCATTCTAAATGTAGTTTTGTATTATATGAACTCAAGAAATCTGAGCAGAGAATTAAATTATTTTTATTCTTTATTACTTCAAAAGATCGTAAAGCTCGGTGGATAACATTGTCTATTGTTAGCATGATTGTGGAAATTATTGTCCTTTCACATAATCGTTACATTTTTTTTTTTTAAACAAATTATACAATATAAATTATATGTAATGTTTTTCCTACGAGTGTGATCTGTACAGATTAAACGAATGAGCTCATAAATCAAACCGAACTGTAATTTTACAAATAAATAAATGAGTATTAAAAACGGTTTTCCTGATTCCCAAACTTTCCACGAATGTTTTCATTTACCAGGAATTATTATTCATATATTCATCATTTATGGATAAATAATATTTATAGAAATGACAATAAACAATCTTATATCTGGCAGTAAGAGATAATGATACTGCAGATGACAGCGAACAGTCAACAGAGAATGATCAGGCAAAGTCCTCGATTTCTCTGAAAGTGGACTCTTCTGTGTATTATCAATTTGCAAACATTCGCACAGAAACCTCACTGTATCGCTAAATAGCCCACCCGTCTTATCATAATTTGATTCTCTCAGCGACCAACGGCGGCTATTGTTTCGATTGCATCTCGTGTTCTCTTTTAAACGGCAGGAAAGGGCCCAAGGGAAGGGAAGGGGTACTTTCCAAGGATATGCTGGTTTTAGCGAGACGTAGCCAGATAATCCCACTAGGAAGGTGTGGGGTCTGACAACGCCGGACTAAAACATAACGAGGCTAGGAGAGAGAGATGCAGAGGTAGTTGAATGAGAAGGCCATCGTTCGAGTAGAGCAGCAAGCGCCAGTGCAGAGAGAGAGAAGAGTGTTCACTTCAAGTTTACGACTTTCTCAAAAAGCTCAGAATTTCTGCCTAATATATACAGGTCATTTCTTACTGATGTGAATGTGAATTTTTCTATTTCGGCCAATGCCGTGTCGGGATCGTAAACTAGTCCCCTCCTCCCGGACGGGGATAACGGACGCCGAAGATTTATTGACAAAAGATGGAAAGGTAGGCGAATGTTTTCTGGTCCAAGAAGAGGGCGAGTTCTACTTATTCGAACAGTATACAACTGTGAAAATTGAATAAAGTTAAATAAAAATTAATTATGTGTGCTGCCTTGATATAAAAATATAAGGAAATGAAGGACATCCTATTTGATATACAGAAGAAGTTATCCCTGAAACATGAATAAATTCCATGAATTAATTTGTTAGATTTTTATATCGTATACTTTTTTATAGATATTTTTCTGCACGATTTCGAGTAGAGTATAACTTTCAACAGAGCCCCTTTTATTTTTAGAGACATATTGCTGAGAATAAAACCAAAATTGTTTAAATTGTAACAATTAAAGCCAAAAGTACAATAAATAATAAGGACAGTGATGGTTGCCAACAAGACGAGATGATGTCGAGGGAGAGATGTTGGACCATTGCCCCCTAGGATGACTAGGAATGGACGCCTGTACCCGGCCTTCCATACACAGGAACCAATCCCTCAGTCCACGGCCAGTTTTTATGCGGGGCCGTCTTCTGCTCCTCTAGCCTCTCCTGTCAAGGGAGGTTCTTTCACAACACCGAGAGGAAAAGGGGGGAAAAAAACAACACGTCTCTCTTTGAATGGAGAGGGACTGAGAGAGAGCACAGAACTTTATGTTCAAGTTCAGTGGGAAGCAAAATACATGTGCTAAGCTGAAAGTCATTGAACTGTAGATGTAAGCTATGACTATTTGTCACAAGCTAATTGTAATGTAAAGACTTACAAGCAGACAACACAATCCAATCATTTTAAGTATCAATCTTAACAGTCAAACACAAACAGAGTAAATTTCACTTATTAATTCATACTGTGAGATCTGTGAGAAAAAATACATCTCCTAACTGAGAACTCGAAAAATATTTTATATTCTTCTAAGAATATACCATTTTTTGTGCAAGTCACGCTAAAATAAATTATATTTTTTGAAATTAAAGACTACTCGGTATTTGTGTCAAAAATACTATATTTCTCATTTGTAATATACCAACGAGGTAAATACAAGAAATTTCAAAGTATGGAACTTGATAGGAAAAATACTATAAGTAATTGCTTTAAAGTTAGTGGGAAGTACGGTCAAGCAGATCATTATATAAAATATTATGTCAAATTATTTAATATGCAATCTGTACAATGCAAATCCTAATATTTACTTATTATATTTGTTTACTTACATAGCCGATGAATTAACAGTATATGATCACTTACCTGAAACAGAAATTTATAATTAGTTTATGACACATTTTTTCCTAATCTATACAAATTAAGCAAATAAAAACAAAAATAGTTAAATATCAGACTCTCAGAAGTATCAATATTCATATTATTACTGGATGTTTGTTAAGTTTACTGTATATAAAATTAATTAATTTTAATTTTTTTCTACTTCTTTATTGTGCTAAAATTACAATCTGCCTTAATAGGCAATAAGTATTTAACATAAATGTTCTCATTCATGCCATATTTACAAACAGCCCAGAGGCCTCCAAAATCCACATGTTTGTCACCTCCCTCGCATGCGAAAGAGGATGCGGAGTCTTGGGAAGTCCCCCACGCTCCTCCGTCACCAGATACGAGCCAGTGGAGGCAGACGAAAAGCGCGAGAGCCGTAAGATGAGAATTAAGTGTTAGCGGAAATTAGGAACATGGCATTTCAATAAATAAAGCCTATTGATAAATAAAATAAGAATTTTTTTTTTTTGGCGAGGGAGGCCGAAAGAAATTATAATTGAATTAATGGGTTAGTAAGCCAAAATCCGTCCCGGAGGACCAAATCAGCAATCAATCGTCATCCTGCAGGGTCATTGCAGCTTTCAAATCTTAAATAAAAAAAAAATGGTGATTACTTGTAATTTATAAAACTAGTCTACCAAAGTGAGTCTACCACCTAGTCATCAGAGTGCCTGTAAGAGAGTAACGAGGATTGAGATATGCCGCAAGTGTCATTTCCGTTCTAATTAGGCCAACGGTCTCGCTGGATGGCTGGCCAGGTCATCACAACCTGATTAAGGATCTCGTAAGAACAGACTCAAGGATTGTGAGCTCTGCCTGAGTCATTCCAATTCTGTTTTTGTTATTTATTATCTACCTGTCGGTTCTCTTCGGTGACTAACATCCGGAAGAACAGAGATCTCGAGTGTTAATTACCAATAGCCAATGAAGGTTTCCACTCCTACAGATAATATTTTATTTACTAGCGAGATATCTTTGATGTCGGGTTAAGAAAGGATTGAAGTCGTAAATTTGTCACGTTGAAGATAAGCGCAGAAAATGTAAGTTTAGTTTTTTTTTATTCCTGTAGCTAATAAAATAAAAAACAAAAATAGCTGACGATTATTAATAATGATAATAAATTGTTCATAACTTGCAATTTAGATAACTTCCATTAGATTTTTGTATTTTAAAACGATAAAGGTATTTTGAGAAGCAATTATAGTATGTATTTTAATATGAAATTAGGACAAATATTGAAAATTATAACTATGTTCATGAATATGATAATTTTAGTCCTGAAAAGATACCTCATAAATAAATATATAAAAACTGTATGTACAGAGGGGTCCAAAAAAATGTATCCACTGTTTAAAAGTCCATAACTTGCAAACTAATTGACGGAGTTGTCTCATTTTTGGTAGTGTAATAGTTTGTAGTTCCGGCAATCGCCATACAAGCGTTGTATTGCGTTGTTTTGTATTGTGAGATGACAGTCGCCAGATAGTTAGTGTTATATTGTTAGTTGTACCTTCTTACTCGAGTAAACATGGCTGGCGTTTAACGATTCGTCGCATTCGAGACAAATTTGAAGCCGAAGGCTGTGTTAAAGATGTACACAAACAACGATCTGGACGTCCTGTTACAGTAACAAGTCCATTTAACTCCCATCTTGTGTTACAACAATTCACTCACTCACCACAGAAGTCTGTGAGACAGTGTACCCGTGAAACTGGAGTGAGTCGCTCAAGTGTTCGGCGAATTTTGAAGACAGCAAATTGGAAGTGCTACATCCCAAGATTGCTACACGCAATGAACGAGGACGGCCCAGATCGTAGAATGGAGTACAGCGAGTGGTTTAATAACATGGTGCGCAACGATGAAGAGTTTGCAGAGATGATTGTGTGGATGTTAATGGTGACCATTTCGAACACCTACAGTGATATCTTTAAGTTGGACTTTAAGCTACACTTTCACCAAAAATGAGACAACTCCGTCAATCAGTTTGCAAGTTATGGATTTTTAAACAGTGGATACATTTTTTTGGACCCCTCTGTATATTACAGGTATGCATAAATATATTTATACCTCTACTGCTAAAATAGTTTACTTATATTGTACTTTGTACATGTCATGGATTGTATTCCCTTTTATTGTTCTTTATTTCTGAAACGGATTTAGTGAGAAATTTCCTAGAAACTTTTATTTGAGAGTGGGGGGGGGGGGGGGTATTTTGTCAGTTGAGGTGTACAATTTATTTAACTTAGGCTATATATTACAACTATGTTGATGAATATGATCATTTTAGTCCCGAAAAGATACCCCATAAATAAAAATATAAAAACTGTATGTATATTACACGTATGCATAAACATATTTATACCTCTACTGTTAATAATAATATAATTACATAATAATAATAGATTTTTGATGTACTATTTAGTCAGCCAGAATGTGATTCGTTTATCGGTACCATAAAGGTATTCACATGGGACTCTCTCACATAATAAAGTTGTCGTTTTTGTGGGTTGAAGTAAATATCTTAAATTTTCTAAAGATTATAAAGGTCATTATAATACAGAATAATGAGGAGCTTATAAGAATGACTGTTATATAATGTAACTAAGTCCATTAATCAATTAATGGAGTTAGATGAAGAAATCCTACAACTTTTCCTAGTTGTATCATGTGGCAACGTCTATTAGCGGGCTACTGGTTTTACATTTACTAAACGGCTATTTTCAACAAGGCGGAAAATTAAACCACGTTTAATATTATGAAAACTATAGTACTTTTTATGACGATTTTAAACGGAGGTATAATAAGATGAAACCATTACTTACTGCAACGGTTTGCCAACTAACCGCAAACTTATATAACTAATACGCCAAGGAGAGGCAACTAACATCTAATAGCTATTTCTCTGACACATAACCGCAGAACTATTACAAATCTAGAGAGGAGTATAAAAATGGGAAAATAATCACAAGACATCACCACCACTTGAGGGTGTCGTAATATCATTAAAAAAAAAAAAAATTGCTACGAAAACGCTGCAGAACAAAATATATATATATATATATATATTTATAAAATAATTTGAAAATAGAGGAACGAACGGTCAAGCGAACTAGAAACAAAATCAAAGCGGGGAATTTTTATTTTTGTGTTTCGTAAGAAATAATAACTTCGTTCAAAATAGTATGGACGGACATTAAATTTGAACCGTTCACAATTAGAAACAATATGAAAATTTCATTGAATTTCCAAGAGTGCTTACGTTATCAAATTTATATTTACGTACGTAAGAAAAAATAAATTAACTCATCGTCTGTTTAAAATTAAGATAAATTTTGAAATAAAATGTCACCTCATAGTAGTTCATTATGATTGATAAAAAAATAATTTAAACTGAAAGATGTTTATTCATTTAGATTTTTAAAAAAATCACTTTTGGTCATGCTCACGTAATAATTCTTCAGATAAAATTTAATCAAACATCTGAGATATTTTGATACATATGGTCGTAAAGTACTCTTACCAATGTTATGTTACGAAGAGTTTTTTGTAGCTATTTATTGTTTAAATATATATATTGTTCGAGGAAGACTGTGTACAAAATCAAAAGCAATGATGTTGTCGATTTATGTATAAATACATAAATATTGGAAATAAATAAGAAGTAATCACAAGAGATCTCCACCACTTGAGGGTGTCGTAATAGCATAAAAAAAAAAAAAAAAAAATGGCTACAGAACAAAAAAATATACATTTATACAATAATTTGAAAATAGAGGAACGGATAGTCAAGCGAACCAGAAACAAAATAGCATACAAATCAAAGCGGGGAATTTTATTTTTTATTTTTGTGTTTTGTAAGAAATAATAACTTCGTTCAAAATAGTATAAATATGTAAGTATGGACGGACATTAAATTTGAACCGTTCACAATTACAAACAATATGAAAATGTCATTGAATTTCTAAGAGTGCTTACGTTATCAAATTTATATTTACCTAATGAATGAGCGAGTGAATGGAGATCGTAAATATGGTATGAATGAGAACATTTCTCATAATTATTTATTGCCCAATGAGGTAGATTGTAATTTTAGCACAATAAACAAGTTTCAACAATTACCTAACCAAAAATAACTCATCGTCTGTTTGAAATTAAGTTAAATTTTGGAAAAATGAATATTCGAACAAATATTCTCCATTGTAAAATAAAATGTCACCTCCTAGTTCATTATGATCGATACAACAATAATTTGAATTGAAAGGTGATTCTTCATATTGATTTTTTTTTTTTTTAATCAGTTATGGTCAAGCTTACATAATAATTCTCCAGATAAAATTTAATTAAACATCTGAGGGGTTCAGATGCATACAGTAAAGTACTCTTTCACGATACTAGGGGTTTAGATGCATACAGTAAAGTACTCTTTCACGATACTAGGGGTTTAGATACATACAGTAAAGTACTCTTTCACGATACTAGGGGTTTAGATACATACAGTAAAGTACTCTTTCACGATACTAGGGGTTTAGATACATACAGTAAAGTACTCTTTCACGATACTAGGGGTTTAGATACATACAGTAAAGTACTCTTTCACGATACTAGGGGTTTAGATGCATACAGTAAAGTACTCTTTCACGATACTAGGGGTTTAGATACATACAGTAAAGTACTCTTTCACAATACTAGGGGTTTAGATACATACAGTAAAGTACTCTTTCCCGATACTAGGGGTTTAGATACATACAGTAAAGTACTCTTTCACGATACTAGGGGTTTAGATACATACAGTAAAGTACTCTTTCACAATACTAGGGGTTTAGATACATACAGTAAAGTACTCTTTCCCGATACTAGGGGTTTAGATACATACAGTAAAGTACTCTTTCACGATACTAGGGGTTTAGATGCATACAGTAAAGTACTCTTTCACGATACTAGGGGTTTAGATGCATACAGTAAAGTACTCTTTCACGATACTAGGGGTTTAGATACATACAGTAAAGTACTCTTTCACGATACTAGGGGTTTAGATACATACAGTAAAGCACTCTTTCCCGATACTAGGGGTTTAGATACATACAGTAAAGTACTCTTTCACAATAATTTTTTCTAGTAGCACCTAGTTTTTTTAGTTATTTATAGGTTAAATATATGTATAGTTCGATAAAGACTATGTACAAAATCAAGAGCAATGATGTTGATGATGATGTCGTTTTTAAGAGTTTTAATACATAAATATTGGAAATAAATAAGATGTAATTACTATAACTGTTGTCAGTAAGTGATAAATACAAGTAGGTATTACAAAGGACGATAAATAATATTATTAGCGTTTAAGCGGCTGTTCTCTTATAAAAAGAGTTTTCCTTAGATCTTTTTTTTTGCAGGGCTAGATAGAACATAATGCTCTCCCTCTAGCCCAGTGTTCCCATACAGATTATGGGGGGGGGGGTACGCACATGATTGAAAAACAGCAGCATAAAGGACTACTGGAGAGACAGAGAGAAGGGAAAAAAAAAGGAGAACTAACTACCTGTTGTTGGCTGGAAAACAGACACAGCCACCATCTGGACCACATGGCTGTGGGTTTTTTGCCTGTCCGTATGCACACCCCCCCCCCCCTCCCCACCGTATCCACGGCCCAGACTGACGATTCAGAGGCCATGATTCACAGCAGTGTGCGAGCGATGAACCCTTCTTGTCTAGATCGGTCTAATTGGCTTCATTTGCCTCAATCTCAATTCGCACGACCGACGCGCCCCCAGCCGGTCTCCTCTAGCTGGCTCGTTCGACAACTGACTCCATCCAGCAGCGGTACAACATCCACACATTCAAGGATTAAAGCAATGTTACCACACTAACAAAAGAAAAATGATGAAGGGTGTCCCAGAATTAACGCATGATTTGATTTAAATAGAAAACACACTTTTTGGTATTTTTGTTGTTATTTTTTTATTGCATTATAAAGTAAATAGGATAGGGTTATTTATGGAATAACACATCGGGCAAATGGCCTCCACGACTTTGCTGGCTGGCACATATGCCCTCTTTTGTCGAAGTTATCCATGACCATTTGGCATAAATGTGGTTGAATTTCCTCTTTTAATGCACGGGTGGATGTGGGCCTATTGACATACACCTTTGACTTCAAATAACCCCATATAAATAAATCTAAAGGTGTTAAATCACACGATCAAGGAGCCAATTCTGATCACCGAAACGAGAGAGTACACGGCCTGGAAATGTCTCATGCAGTATTTGAATTGTTTCATGGATTTGTTATGGATTTTCAACAACACTCTCACGCACTGCTTCGATATTGACATTTGAACGGCTTGTTTTTGGACGACCAGTGTGCTTAGTGTCTCCAACTGACTCCAGTCACCCTAAGTTTTTCAATTAATCTTTTCACAGTTGATGAAGTCAAAACACTTTTCCGACCATATTTTGTATGAAATTTTCGAACTGCGGCCGCCAAACTTTCATTATTTTTGAGATAATGTTCAACAATAAAGACACGTTGTTCTATCGTGTAACGCTCCATTTTTACTAACCTTAAACTCTGTCAGCTGTCCAAAAAGTTTTTTTTTTTTTAGGGTTGCCAGCACTTTACTGCACAAATGGCGGAAAATTCAAATCTTACGCTAATTCTGGGACACCCTTTATAAATGAAAGTGTGGTTCACCTTCCTATTTCAACCCCCCCCCCCCGCTGTTTCCATGCCAACAGAAATCACATTTTCCCTGATAAAATACAAGGTAGTAACCAATTAGTAAATTTTAATGGTATCATCTAGAAATCATTAGATCACATTTGTTAGTGGTTCTGGTATATGTGCTATAGATCATTTTTAGTGAAATGCTAGGGTGTTGGGTTTTGACAGAAGTTGAAGTTCTTTAAACAGTTGAAACCTCAGATCATTTCCTTCTTTGGATGCAATTAGTATGTTTGTATGTTTCCATCTATTTTACCTCGGCTCCAGTCACTGTCTAGGCTTTTTACCATCTTCCCACAATTCCATTTATGTCAAAAATGACGAATCAAAAGTTAATAAACTGCAACACCCTATGTCTAAAATTATTAAATGAAGCGTCGAGTATCAAAACGATTCATTTTCAGAATTTTTTTACAGAAGAGCCAAAAATAAAAAAAAGCTTCTCAGCTGGGTTTGAACCGAGGATGCACTTTTTGAAGTCGTTCAATCAACGGGCTGGAGCTAGTTAGTTTTCATACGAAACACATCAGATGTATGTCCTATATCACTTACATATGCCAGCCATACAGGCTCTGTTGTTCAGCTAGGTTTTTGGTTAAGCGTCGTTGCAAGGAGAGCCGGATAGTGGAAAATGTACCATTTTTCAAAAAAAAACCACCTTAGAACCACTATACAAACACTATATACAACGATTACGGGAAGGCAGGGAACTACTTTTATATGAGGTAGCTCCGAAAAAAAATTAACAGGATTGAGCGGCACTCTCATGTATCACAATCAACAATAACCTCAAGTATATTTGATAACAATACTGAATCATTTCAAACATACGTACAATGATACTGAAACACTTAAATGACGTGAGGACGGCCAATTTGAATTGCTAATGAGACAGACA
Organism: Acanthosoma haemorrhoidale; assembly: GCA_930367205.1. Lineage (NCBI taxonomy): Eukaryota > Metazoa > Arthropoda > Insecta > Hemiptera > Acanthosomatidae > Acanthosoma > Acanthosoma haemorrhoidale. The sequence continues at coordinate 9,148,949 of OV884015.1, read as the reverse complement.
AAAATTTTCAAATCAAATATAGACAAACAAAAATAATAAACAATTGATATAACTACGGTTATGGTAAAAATAATATCCGTCATAAAGATAAATTTTTTTTTTAGGTCGACGTTTTGCTAAAAAAAAATATCACTTTTTGGAATAATAACACGTGAACGAACGCGCCGTAGTTCCCATCGCAAGATTTGCATTGCTAAATCCCCACGTTCATCTTTCCCCCCAAGCCTATTTATGATCGTGCAGGGACGGCAATGACAAAAGACTACGGCCGAGAGACAAGAGACAAAAGCTAAAACAATACAATGACCTTTGAGGCGGAGTGAAGAAAGAAAGTGACTAATTGTACGATGTAAACGAGAGTGAAAGTGATCGAGAAAGAAAAAGGGTTTATCTGTTGTTGTCAGCTATTTCTTTTTTCTTCTTTCTTCTTATTGCTTTCTCCGGTTCGACGACGGATAAATCTTGAGGCTAGTTAAAACTGTCATTAGGGTGGGCGGCCGTCGAACGGAGCGGAACCGAGGGGGAGCTACCAGCTTTAGACACCCCAATCAGAAGAAATCGGAAACCGCTGGGGCGCATTGGAGAAAATACTGAGGTAATAGACAACAGGCCGCCGCGGAGATAATTGGGCGGGTCGTTGAACAGAAACTATACGAAGGAATAAACCCAGTTTATTTACTAAAAAGATTATGAGAGGAAATACTTTGAGTACACATCAATAACAGACTTCCTGATTTAGGGTGGTTTGGGGTGGTTTAGCAAACCGATCGGATCCATTGAGAATATTGAAACGTAAAAAACAAAAAACAAATAAACTTCCTATTGTTATTAATAATTATTGATAAATAATAATTGATACAAATATCAACAACTTAACAAATTTATCGATTTGGCAAAAAAAAAATTAATTGTACATTCATGTTTGATGACTTTGATATTTAACTGTGATAGGCTCAGTCAGAATGCAATGCGGTCAATATCAGCTGCTTCCTGATAAATTATTCGCAACAGAAACTACACCATCAGTTCAATTAAATATTTATTTTTTTCTATTAAATCAAATAGATTTACTTGAAATCTATCTATCTATGTTATTGTAGAAATCGTATTTAGATTGAGAAACATTTATCGTTTGAAGTAGTTGCCATACTTTAGGGAATCGGTGACTAGAGGAATCAACCAATCGAAAATTATAATTATTAGTTCTACTATAATTCGAGTATAATATATAATTGTAATAAGTGTTATCATAACAAAATTTTTTTCATTGATTATATTTCGGATTACTATTACTTATGGTAGAAATCATAGGAAGGAGGATCAGGGGAATTCTTAATATTGAGAGATATTTTTTCTGAATTTTATATATTGATTCTATTTATCTTATTAATAAATATTATTTTGTTCAAGTATAATATATTACAACTGTTAGATAGACAATGATTTTTTTTCCTAGAGAACGAGAGTTCCTAATCCTAACAACAAACGAACTATCGGGAAATTTAAATAGACTGACTTGTAGTCTGCTTTGAAAAATTGCCACATCAATTATATGACGAGGCACATTGCAAAAACAAGTAATATTCAAAAAATGCAATTACATATAGGAATATTACTAACAAGAAAAGATATTATTTATAGCAGTTGCCTAGAAGACTCGATGAAGTATGTAGCGCTGAGGATTAGGGTCAAGCGCTGGAGGTAACAGTGAGCCTTAAGCTATTTATAACTCTACCTCACATAACAGGAATCATATACACTCTATATGCATAGATGTTTACAGCTGTAGAGGTATTTAAAGCTTGAAGAAGCATGTATGTCAGATAAGTAGGTCAAGTCCGTAAGTAATACTTGGGGCAGGGGGGGGGGGGGGTGTAAATATTGCATTCATTATTACATCGGATATTTGGAATACATAATAATCATTACCAAATATCTAATCGATAAAAACTAAAATCTGTCAAATCAAAAACAAAGAATATTAGAGAAGAAGGGAAAGGGGTTCGCTAAGAAGGACATTTCAACAAATCGTGTCTATAGTTTAAATATAGTTACAGTTAAGTAAATAGCTTTCATCTAAACACATAAGAAATAAACAAAAACAATTACAGTAAATTCAATTCAAAGGTGCAACGTTATAACATACAAAAAACAAAAATAAAGTTAATTTAATTCAATAAAAAAATAAGAAAACCTTGAAATTAATATACAGAGAGGTCCAAAAAAATGTATCCACCTGTTAACAGTCCATAGCTTTCAAACTAATTGGTGGAGTTGTCTCATTTTTGGTGAAAGTGTAGCTTAAAGTCCAACTTAAAGATATCACTGTAGGTGTTCGAAATGGTCACCATTAACATCCACACACAAACGATGCCGCCGAACTGCAGCACGAACTACTGACTGCAACGTGTTCAGTTGGATATTTGCACATGAATGTACGATGGATTCTCCAAGTTCATCCAATGTGCGTGGCTTTTGTCGATAAACGACGTCCTTTAGTGTTCCACACAGGTAAACGTCCAGAGGAGTTAAGTCTGGGAAACGTGGAGGATACTCTACAGCACCTCTACGTGTACCTTTAAGTACCTTTCGTACTTAATATATCACTTGAAAACAGACTTCCTTTCATCAAATGTAAGCCTTACGCCAGCCATGTTTACTCGAGTAGCAAGGTAGAACTAACAATAAAACACTAACTATCTGGCGACTGTCATCTGACAAAACAAAACAACGCAATACAACGCTTGTATGGCGATTGCCGGAACTAAAAACTAGACCAAAAATGAGACTCCGTCAACTAGTTTGCAAGTTATGGACTTTTAAACAGTGGATACATTTTTTTCGACCCCTCTGTATATATACAGTAAAAAAAGAATAAAGGCATTCTTGGACATTAAATTAATTCCTGGCGATCGTCAGATTCGCAGAAATATTGATTACAGCTTCGTATCGCACACTAAAGATACCCTGAGAGGCTTTTCAAGGAATAGATCAGATCATTTCTAATGTTCTGTCGATGGGACTGATCTTGGAAATGTGCCTTCATGATTTGAGGCGATCAATTTCAAGCAATAAACAGAAGTCGCCTAGTTCTCTCAAGTCAAGAAGCATTATTTATAATAAGGGCATCAATGAACCGTCCCATATTTAAATCGGAAGACTGGTAGTGACCAATTCATAATTATATATTTACTTATCTCATCCTGGCCTACCCAAAATTTATTTTACACTGATACAAAGGGATACCACCGTTATCAAGTATTTTATAAATAAATTGATAGAATAGAACATAAAAGTTTAGAAATAAATAAATCAAAAACAAATTGAAAAGTTAAATGATCCTTAATATTCTAACATCACATGACACAATAACGGATCTGATTTCGTAGTTCCCTCGTTGCAATCTGAAGGTGAGCCCCATCACCTAGTCCTATGCACATTGCATTGTAATTTTAACTTCAAATAGAAAATTTTGTTTTTGTAAATATTACCTCCTTCAAATGCATCTGCGCATGCAGCGCGAGGAGAGCATTGTAAATATTGTTATTGAAATTGTAAAAATAATGTTGAATAAAGGGGTTTTGAAATAAAATAACAAATCTCGTATAAGTGTTAAATACTTTTAGGTAGACAGGAAAGAGTTCTGTACTTATTGACTGCCGGACAACAATTAGATTATTTAAAGATAAGCTGCAAAGACTAAAGACAAAGTTAGTTAGGATGGTAGAATTTAAGCGCTACGTAGGACTTAGCTGATACAGCCCACGCCACTTATATAACTTGAGGATCGACGATAGGCACTTAAATTCCGCATTCTTGTTAAGTAATCTAACGAAGAAAGGGAAATCGTCACCTCTGGCCCATTTCGAAATATCCTATAAGGCTTATTACATGTGGCATGAGCACAGACCGCCTCATTTATATAATTGGGAGCTCACTCCGTGTAGTTTTTCCCTCAGGTGAGGTTCATTGCCCAATTACCGGTGGGAATAGACTTTATTACAGTATCAGGTAGTTGTACAGTATAATAGAGGAAATGAATTCAAAAAGACTTAGGCACCTAATGGGCAGAAGTAAAGTTGTCAAAGGGACAGACACACTAACAGCCGTCCGTGCCTCGACTCTCAAGTCGATTCCTAATTTTTAGCTTTGTGACACCCACATCCCACTTTCTCCCTCTGGGTCTGCTTTCCATTTTAAGCACTTCCCTTTTTCTCTGCGGTCCCTTCTAAAGGGATAACAGTTGCTACATATTGTCTTCATTAATTCAGGCCAAAGTTTTATGGAACTAATAGGTCGGCAACAAAGTAATTCTGGTTTTTTAGTGAGAAATAAAACATAATTTTTTCTATATACAAAATGAACTTTAATCAGTCAAATATCTTTCTGCTAACTTCATGAACCCGCGCTCATAGAACTTCTGGTCCTTATCAGCAAAAAACTCAACCAAGTGCGATTTGAGGTCATCGATATTACTGAAATTTTTACTATTTTAGAAGTTTTGTTAGCACTTCGAAATAAATGATAATCCGATAGTCCAAGGTCGGGGCTGTAAGGGGGATGCGACATGACTTCCCAACCAAGCTCCAATAGTTTCCTACGTGTTGGTAAAGATGTGTGAGGCCTCGCATTGTCTTGGCGGAACCCCAATATCGAGTTTCTTAACGTATTTCTTAAAGTCCAAGACGTCTTATATAAATCATATGATAAGTCAAATGACGATTCAATTATGGCTTTCATTTTGTCATCATCAACTTTGACCAGAACGTTGGTCATCTTTCAGCGAAAAATCTCCAGAACGAAATTTTTGAAACCAATTCTGACACGTCCGTTCTGTTAAACAATCAACACCATAAACTTCACATATCTCTTTGTGAGCCTAAGCCACTTTCTTGCCTTTATGAAAATATAAAAAGTAAAATGTGTCGAAAATGCTTATTTTTGCACTCCATGTTCAAACTGACCGTAAACTGACAGTTGTAAACAAAATTACACGGAATTTGTTTCTACAGCAACCTAAAGGTATCGGATTACCAAGTTACATCAAACGCACCGACCAAATTCGAAAAACAAACTTTGGGTTTTTATTTAATCGCGCATTAGTAATACTGAGAAACATATTGTAGACAACAATATACAATTATTGTTTTCATCAACATTACAACACTATTATATAATTTTAATAAAAACAATGTAACTTCAGCAGACTGGGAATAGCCAAGTGCTAGCAATATTTCTTGCCGGTACGCACATTAAATCCACCTACCTTAAACATTTCGAAATGTCTTACAGAGGGGGGGGGGACTGAAAATTACACAAGCGTACTAAAATAGGAATTACCAACAGCTCGTAACGTACAATTCCCTTCGGTTCGTTAACCTATATTTTTATTATATACTCCTTAAAAGTAGATGAATTATTCTTAAATGGAATTTAAATGAACCCTTCAAGTATACATAAATAAAACATATCGACATTATAATAGCCGTAAATTGTGAAATGGGGACGTCAACAAAGCGGATATGATCAAACAGCTGAAGAGTGCGAAACCTCTCTTTTTATCCCTTAATATATTAGTCCGTGTTCTCCCAGACGGTTGTGAAGTCTTTTGTCTCCCCGTCGACTGGCTACTGGGTTAAGGACGTATACATTTACATAATTTAATACGAAAAAGTACTTAGGTGCCTTCTTTGAAAATATATTCAATGCGTCGGTTTGAATAATTAAGCATACAACTTCATTGTCACATCTATAGGGGATAGATAGGGGAATAAATGAATTGAATATACCAGCGGATCTCCGCGCCTGTGCATGGACTCAACAGAAGCTGTCTGTCTAAACTAGACGTCGAAGTTGTACAAGAAATGTATGACATATAAAGGACTATAATACATTCACCGAAGACAACAAACAAATACAATAAGAACAATTTATAAATTGTATATAAACAATACTGGTACATTATTACCAGATTAATTTTCAAGTAGCTTACCGCGAGTTAACATAACATCTATAAAGAACTTTAAATCGCCGATAGTCATTTTGTGTGAACGACTGGAGTAAGAACAAAATGTATTCATGAAAACTAATCACAAACATACAACCAGTACTTTAAGGATATTTCAGAAACTTTTTTCATTGTTCCAGGAATACAGCAGGGAAATTTAGGTATTTTACTCAATTAATCAAATAGTAATATTTGACTTCTTCTAGAACGTAGAATCGAACTACTCATAAATCACTAGAATCCGCACCAAAATTTTAAAGAAAATCTACTTTAAAACTAAAATAAAACTACGCCAAAATATCTTGAGGCGCAAAAAGGTTGCTCCGGAAAAAAACAAACGTTTTTTCATGATTTGACTGATGAACCACTAAAACAATTTAAAAGATTAACATTAAAAAAATACCACCCCGGTGTAAATGTATTAATATAAAACGGACAATATGTATAAATAAAGGGTGTCCCAGAATTAACGCAAGATTTCATTTAAATAGAAAGCAGTGTTTAGTATTTTTATTATTTTATTGAATTATAAAGTAAATAAGATAGGTTCACTTATGGAATAACACATCGGGCAAATGGCCTCCACGACTTTGCTGGCAAATACGCACTCTTTTGTCGAAATTTTCCATGACCATTTGGCATAAGTCTGGTTGAATTTCCTCTTTTAATGCACGGGTGGATGTCGGCTTGTTGACATACACCTTTGACTTCAAATAACCCCATAAAAAGAAATCTAAAAGTGTTAAATCACACGATCTAGGGGCAAATCTGATCACCGAAACGAGAGAGTACACGACCTGGAAATGTCTCATGCAGTATTTGAATTGTTTCATAGGCTGTATAGCATGTGGCACCATCTTGTTGAAACCACATATTGGCCACATCAATATCATCCAATTTCGGCACAAAGAACTGTGTTATGGATTTTCAACAAACCTCTCACGCACTGCTTCGATATTGACATTTGAACGGCTTGTTTTTGGACGACAAGTGTGTTTAGTGTCTCCGACTGATCCAGTCTCCCTAAATTTTTCAATTAATCTCTTCACAATTGATGAAGTCAAAACACTATTCCGACCATATTTAGTATGAAATTTTCGAACTGCGGCCGCCAAACTTTCATTATTTTTGAGATAATGTTTAACAATAAAGACACGTTGTTCTATCGTGTAACGCTCCGTTTTTTACTAATCTTAAACTGTCATCTGTGAAATTGTTTACTGCACAAATGGCGGCAAATTCAAATCTTGTGTTAATTCTTGGACACTCATATAAGCTCTGGAAAGGAGTAAGCAGCAAGAGTAGAAATATAAGACAAAGGTATGTATAATGTGGCCTTGGAGGACTAAGGCCGCAGGTTTATGTACAAATAAAAAATAAATAAATAAATTAAAAAATAAGATAAAGACAAAATACTAAAAAGACTTGAACGGTGGGCACGGTCCTATAACACTTATCCGCCTCTCGAACACTTCAAGATTACACAACACACATGTCTATCAGCTGACTGTACACATGAGCGATTGACTCATTATATTTTATGATGTGGAGAACATTTCTTATGGTAATTTATAGACAGGGGACAAAAACAATCAAATGGTTTCAACACCGCAAACCTTGAAATATTCATTTATAGAAAATGGTGATTAATAAAAGTTATTAATATAAAAACAACAACATGTATTAGGTAGCATAATGTTAATAGTTACATAATGACAGCATTAGATAATAAATATGTAATAAGCAATGTGTATAAAGTTATGGGAGGGGTTATACTTTCAAACGGTTAAGAGGCAACGATGGTTATGCCATCGTGTACGAACGAGTAAGGCGTGTAGAAATTATACTCTATCCTAAATAATTAATAATGATAATGACAAAAACAGTTACTTACAAAAAAAAAAAAAAAGTTTAACAATTATATTACTTTATATAACTTTACGTATTTTTATTTGTTGAAAGAAACAAAAAGCTCCCAGATTATGGATTAAATACAATACAAATCAGTAATAAATGAAATAAAATTGGGTTTATGGAAGGGGGAGGCAGCGCCCTTAACCTTACTGACTTGACCTAGCTGAAATACAGACCCATGGATTCGGCAGGAATTTCTGCAAAGATTGGCAAGCTCATAAAAAAGTACTGAAAAAGCCAAACTCCATCTCACTTGACACATACTGTATAACTAGAGCAATAGTACACCCTTAAGTGTCGCCTTCCAACTCGTATCAGTTAATACTTCATTTATCTTCTTAGCGGCTAAGTTAGTCATATTAGATCGACTTTGAGTTAATTAACTTCGGCTCGATATGTTATGCATCGATAGTTGTATCCTTAGAGCGAGCACAAGTGTCTTAGAGATCTCACCGGACTCAGGGGCCAGCTGCCTCGGGTGGTCCAGTCGCTGCTGTTCTGATCTCTGGCCAGCAGCTTCCTCCTCAGTAGGGTACAGTTCTGCTCTGTCAGCAGTACGATATTGTGGGCTGGAAGGAGCAACAACATGTTTCAATCAATACACACAGGCTACTGTCACTATAGCTTGTTAGTACTTAATGGTAATTGTATTAGTCGTCAAGTTTGTACAATTGAATGAACAGCCGCATTCGTCCGGTGCAAGAAGAACTAATTTCATCAAAGTAATGCTTTCATAGAATTTATTCAAGTACAAAACTTCATGACTCCACCGGATCCTAGATCAACAGGAGTACAGTGGAATCCCAATATTTCGTATCCCGATTATTCGTATTTCCGGCTAATTCGTACGAATTTGCCAGTCCCCAGAGAAAATCCCGGTAAGTGGTATAACATCAATGTATTTCAGTCCCCTCGGTAATTTGTATTATTTTTATGCTCCAGGTCACTTAAAACGTCTTATAGTACGTATTTCCAGCTTAAAAACCTCGTTAATTCGTACTGTTTCAAGACAGGGAAGGAGGACAGTGAGAGACCAGAAAGCAGTATGAGTGCAAGATAAATGTTTTTTATGAAATCCCATATATAATTCGTACTCTTTTTATTGAAAGGAAATAAGGAGAGGAGAGAGGGAAAGTTTTAGGAATTGTACTAAGCTTTTCTTTCGTTTCAGTTACTAAGCTTCAAGTACTAAGCTTCAGTCTCGTTTTCGTTATCGTTGTGACACGTTACCAAGCCTTCGAAAAAAGTTAACCTCTCTATTAAAGAGAAACAACAAATCATAAAGGCCGTGGCCAGTGGCTTTAAGCAAATTGACGTATCCAAGCGTTTTAACGTCCCTCGTTCCACAATCACATCAATCCTGAAGAACAAGGACAGACATCAAGCAGCAAAGTACCCACAACTTGAAGAGAACTTAAAAAAGTGGTTCGCGCAAGCAAGGAATTCAAATGTACCAGTTGGAGGAAATATACAAAGTAATTGACAATACCCGTCTGGAAGGATTGCGTCAACAAATAATTACGGATCTTTTCCATACAAATCATTGGTGTTTATTTAATCTAGAACATAAGTATGCACATATTTTTTATTGCATGTATTGTTTATTGTTTAGTTTAGTATTAAGCAGTGTTTATTGCATAGTTTTTATCCTTACTACATTATACATACTTCTTAATACATATATGTATGCATTAATACGTTTTTTAATTTTGTACACCCGATAATTCGTACCAAACTGTCAGTCCCTTGCCAATACGAATTATTGGGTTTCTACTGTATGAGAATTAGACACAAGGACCTGATGAAGGAGTGTTGTACATTAACAAATTTGATGAAAACCGTACTTAATATACTTGAGAAAAACAAGAATTGATGTTGAGGTTATAAAACACACGATTTAAGGCGCGAACAAAATGAGTTTCCAATCACAAAAATTTGCAAGGATATTAAAATGAAGGGATTGCTGTTGCAATAACCATTACTAAAAAAAATTTCTAACAAATCTATTCGATACGAATATCATGGATGATATTATATAATAGGAGAGAGGTTAGCTTGGAGATAACTAGTAATTAGTAGTAATAGACCTTTTCTAGTCAATTTAAACAAAAAAATAATAACTCGTGGTTAATTGATTTTAATAAACATTTTATTTTTATTGATATTTGTTCATAAAATAGAAAAAACTAAACACGAAAGTGAAATAAACAGTTTCACTTACATCCCATTAAAATGAGTGTGCCCAGTGTTCCACTTCATTCCACCATGTTCCAAAAAACTCAATTTTATTCCTAAAAAAAAATTTAATGTTTGTCATGATACCTTTAAAAAAATTCACCTCCAAGCAGCCGAGGTATCGAAGGATTACCCAGCACTGGTACAGACGGTGGATGACTGCTAAGTATGAGATCTTAAGTCATTGAAATAGTCACGGATAAGATCGGGATACGAACCAATGATAATCAAATTGTCCAATCCAACCCACTGACCCACTACCCTCCCGGTCATGTTCCTAATATGAATATTGGCTTCGAGCACCACTTTTGACAGTCATTTTTTCCTTGACTGTTAATTATTAACAGTTCTAAATAATAGTGGGACGGATACCACCGTAAATATTTCTGGTTTATTATTAGGTTAAATGCACTGTTAAACCATCATTCATTCAGTACGAACATCATGATCATTCGTTTCCGAGATTGAATGAAATACGCAATTGACGATTAGTAGGAGATAATAAAATAAAGTAACAAAAACCATGTTTATTATTTTTGATATTTTCTGAAAAGAGAAGAGATACTTGAACTACAGTAGTTCGAAATGAGAACCAGTAGTTCACTTTGATCCAGGAAGTAGCGTCGACAGAAAACAACAGTTGGAAGCCACCCAAAAGCTAGGCCGTTGTTCGCATACCATGTTTCCGCATGGCAACCGTCAAATGTCACTATTTGCGTGCGTACAGGTTGGCCCACTAGCGAGTCGCTAGTCACTCGAGACAGTGTTGGCACACGGGGCACTTCACAAGGCTGCGTGTTACTGAAACCACTTATTCCATATCGGCTTGATTCTGCCCGCTGTTACAAACCTTGCACGGTAGCTTAAAGCCGACGGCTGCCTTCGAGGCAGGAACCTTCACCCCACGTCCGACCTTTCACGGGCGGGGAGAATTAATTATTCAGAAGGCGGTGGACCTAGCCTAAGGTCCTACGAGAAAAGCTAAAAGTAACTTCCATCCGTTAAGATTGGCAGGAGTAAGAAAAGTATTCGACCCACAAACAAGACGATATATTGGGTTGGCAAGAAAGTTATTTCGGTTTGCACGAGTAGATAGCGTTATATTTGTTTCGTTATTAATTTGTCAATGTTAGACTTTTTTTATTTTAAGATTTGGTAGTCGATACCTTCAAGTTGCTTTAGAAAAAAAATCCATGTAATTTTGTTTACAACTGTCAGTTTTAACAAGGAGTGCAAACATATGCATTTTCGACACATTTTATTTTCATAAAGGCACAAAGCGGCTGAGGCTCACAAAGAGATATGTGAACTTTATGGTGTTGATTGTCAGAATTGGTTTAATAAATTTCGTTCAAGAGATTTTTCACCGAAAGATGACCAACGTTCTGGTCGACCATCTGAAGTTGATGATGACAAAATGAAAGCCATAATTGAATCGAATCGTCATTTAACTAGGCGAGAGACTGCAAAACAGTTAAATGTATGACACACAACAATTGCAAATCATATAAGACGTCGGACTTGTCCAGAAGCTCGATATTTGGGTTCCGCCACGACAATGTGAGGCCTCACACATCTTTAGCAACACGTACGAAACTATTGGAGCTTGGTTGGGAAGTGATGTCGCATCCCCCATACAGCCCCGACCTTGCACCATCGGATTATTATTTATTTCGAAGTTTACAAAACTTATTAAATGGTAAAATTTTTAGTAATAACAATGACCTCAAATCGCACTTAGGTGAGTTGTTTGCTGATAAGCCACAGAAGTTCTATGAGCGCGGGATCATGAAGTTAGCAGAAAGATGGCAAAAGGTCAACGAACAGAATGGAAGACATTTGACTGATTAGAGGTCATTTTATGTATAGAAAAAATTGAGTTTTATTTCACACTAAAAAACCGAAATTACTTTATTGCCAACCTCAATAAAAGAAAGCCAAAGGCTTCTAAGCTTGATACTTAGCGTAAACTATTCATTTACAATTTGCCAACTCATAATAACTCACGCAGTACCTAGCCTAAGGTAGGCATGCTAATAAGGACAAAAAACTTCAATCAGCCCTAAATAACTTTAGAATAATAACATATTTGACAAACCGAGTTATTCTACAATAGTTACTTAGAACGAAGTATCCAAAAGCTGATTAAATTTCATACCAAATAAGGTCGGAATAGTGTTTTGACTTCATCAACTGTGAAGAGATTAATTGAAAAATATAGGGAGACTGGATCAGTTGGAGACACTAAACACACTGGTCGTCCAAAAACAAACCGTTCAAATGTCAATATCGAAGCAGTGCGTGAGAGTGTTGTTGAAAATCCATAACACAGTTCTTTGTGCCGAAATTCGATGATATTGATGTGGCCAATATGTGGTTTCAACAAGATGGTGCCACATGTCACACAGCCCATGAAACAATTCAAATACTGCACGAGACATTTCCAGGTGGTGTACTCTCTCGTTTCGGTGATCAGAATCGGCCCCCTAGATCGTGTGATTTAACACCTTTAGATTTCTTTTTATGGGGTTATTTGAAGTCAAAGGTGTAAGTCAACAAGCCCACATCAAGTCAACATCCGTGCATTAAAAGAGGAAATTCAACGCTGTATCAACGAAATTCATCCACATTTATGCCAAATGGTCATGGAAAATTTCGACAAAAGAGTGCGTATGTGCCAGCAAAGTCGTGGAGGCCATTTGCCCTATGTGTTATTCTATAAATAACCCTATCCTATTTACTTTATAATTCAATAAAAAAATAACAACAAAAATACTAAAAGCTGTGTTTTCTATTTAAATCAAATCTTGCGTTAATTCTGGGACACCCTTTATATTTCTTCGTAATCAAATATTTCATAATCGAATTTCCACGACTATGAACATACAGTTCCAAATTTTATGTTTCATAACCTGAAACTAAATTATTTCGAGGAGCCGGCATGTGGGTGTGTGACTTGGGTTCAATTCTGGCAATCTTTTCCTCTCTCTCGATTTACTGTTATAGAAGGTCATTGACATATTTGATATTAGTCATGCTATCAGTAGGAATCGCTCGACTCAGGTGATTATTATTAGTGTAGTAGCAGCTCCCGCGCGAACGCAGACACTGTAGCCGCAGATTGCTTTCCATCATGTGACCCTGGCATTTGCGGATCAGATACGAGGCCTCACAATCCATCAAAAAGCCATGTGAAATCTCTTATCTACTACCTCCTCTTCGACTGCTTCGTTCGAAAGTTAACACTCGCAGCAGTCACAAAAAAACTTTCCAACGAGACAAATTTTTATATATATATATATACACTACATATACATGTATATATATGTATACTAGACAGGAGAATGATATTTTAAGGCAGCGAGGTGTGGAGGCAAACCACAAAGTCATGACATTACAGGAAGGAGAGAAAAAAAAAAAGTGTACCGACCGCAAGGAATCCTTCTGCTCTTCTTTCGGGATCCATATTCCATCTTTGCCCAGTCTTCTCCAAGGGAGCTTTACATTCGAACAAGTATAAGCTAATGTCTGCATAATTGGTTTATTTTTATTGTAATGCGTTTAATGGTATCCCACTAAAATACCATTAACCAACACGTCCAATTAGCAATAAGTTAAGGATATTTACTATTAATTAATTTAATGATGATCCTTCATTATATAACTATAATGTTACTGGCTTGTAATTATATTGGGTTGGCAAGAAAGTGATTTCGGTTTGCACCAGTAAATGTAAATAGTGTTATGTTTGTTTCGTTGTTCTTTTGTCAATGATAGAATTTTTTTCTTTTGAGATTTGGTACCTTTAGGTTGCTATAGAAACTAATTCCGTGTTATTTTATTTACAACTGTCAGTTTTAACAAGGAGTGCAAAAATAAGCATTTTCGACACATTTTACTTTTTATATTTTCATAAAGGTAAGAAACTGGCTGAGGCTCACAAAGAGATATGTGAAGTTTATGGTGTTGACTGTTTAACAGAACGGAACGTGTCAAAATTTCGTTCAAGAGATTCTTCCCTGAAAGATGACCAACGTTCTCCTCACACATCTTTAGCAACACGTACGAAACTATTGAAGCTTGGTTGGGAGGTGATGTCGCATCTCCCACACAGCCCCGACCTTGCACCTTGCACTCGGTTTATCGGAGTTTACAAAACTTCTTAAGTGATAAATCGTACCTCAAATTGCACTTGGTTGAGTTTTTTGCTGATAAGGACCAGAAGTTCTATGATGGGTTACCAAGTTACCAAAAATATGGCAAAAGGTCAAAGTTGATGATGACAAAATGAAAGCCATAATTGAATCGAATAGTCATTTAACTAAAATTTAAAATACTTTTTCTCGACTGGATAATATTGTTATCACGTAAGAAATAGGCCAGGCCGATAACTTAGCTTCCAGGCAAATATTTGGACGTATCGCCTTGACAAACAGACAGCAAATGGGTCGATCACAGCAGGCATTATCCGAATAAGTAGAGTATCTCTAAATGAACCTAAATTGTTTTATATACCTATTTTAGGTATAATATTTCATTCTCACCAGCCTCCTTATACCTATAATATTGTACAGTTCGAATCCTCCGTCTTTCAGGCCTTTATACCACTGCCCACTAACTAACATAATGCTATGTTCCCATGCTATGCTTTATACTTAATACTTTTTATGTTTTTCTGTAGTGTTTATATAGTTCTGCTATTACTAACAGACACTTGCTAATCTTGGAACGATTCATTATATTATATTATCTAACTTTTATATTTCCATTTCATATTTTTATTTAATTGTTTACTATTTATAGATATTTGTTGGTTTGTATGTTACTTTTTACTAATTTAATAGTTTTTATTTATTGACATATTGAATTGTTCATTAGACTTCTGCACATAGTTCCCTTTTTTTTTGGTTTTGGTTTTGGTTTTGGTTTGTTACAGGTGTATCCACCTATGACTTTATTTACCGAAACCAGTTAAACAATCTTTTATTTTATTATCATTACTAAAGAATATTACACTTTATTTTACATCATCGTTGTTTGTTGTTGTTTTGTATTGCCCAGGTGTGAATTTTTTCATCTCAACATTAATGTTTATTCATAAGGGACTTTATGCCGAAATGCACTTTTTGTTTCGAAAATATTCTATTCAATATATTGATTCTCAAGAGGAGTGTAAAATGAAAAGGTGAGAATGAGGAACACTTTTTTTTTTTTTTTCATAGCTCTCAAACTTATAAAAAATAGGATGTGGGGAAAATAAAAGGAAAATTATTTTGGATTGATGGGTGCCTTTCACTAAGGGGAGTCTTATTTGAAGGATGTATGAGAAGGATATGGGGTGTGGGATGCCTAAAAGAGGCGGGTGGGTTCGGGAAGGTAGTGCGAGTCTACCTATGGAGTAAGGAGGAAGGCAAAGGCAATTTCCTGGTTTGCATCGTAAAAAAAATATTTAAATAACGAGAATAAAAAATTAATGGCATTGTAATAAACGTGAACTAAATTCCAAAAAAACATGTGAATGTTTTTTTTTCTCCCGTTTTTATCAGTGAGATATCGGACAAGTAACCAGTTTTGTTGATACTGTCCACCACTTTTGTCTTTTTTTTTTCCCTGGCATTCTTTGTTTAGGCTACTATCAGTTGGAATGGTCCCGTCTTACCCAGGAGTGCGGTCAACCGTCCAAAAATACTTACGCCTCTGCTTAAGTTGTGACTTACAAGGAGCTCATTTAGGTAGACGAGATCTCAAAAAATAAACGATTTGTTCGGTAAGTTGATAGTTGGCCATGAAATTAGACCGAGGGTCAAGGTCACTGACCAATGATTTGCCCAAAACTATGAAAATCTAACATAAATATTACAAATACATATCTTTTGTCTCGTCGTGTTTGTTGTAAGGACCGTGACATGCAGAAATACATGTCATGCAACAAACTAACTTATTATACAAAAATCTATTCTAGCATATAAATATATTGGCAGTTATTTGAAACATAGCTAAGCGTGCTAGTTTGGGAACAATGACAACAAAACAGGCGCAGTGTTTTTTTATAGTGCTTACGACGACAGTTAATAGACTGACGTGTTTATTTGCATAATGCACAAAGAAGTTTTTACAATGCCTACAATGCTAACAAGACAAAATCCCAAGCTGGTAGAGAAATAGATTTTAAATAGTGTAAATTATCGATTTTTTTTTTTCGGATCTGTATCCTCGCAACATTATCTCTTTCAGGTACAGTATCAGCCGAATTGAGAGCTGTGATGTTTTGAGGGTCCTAATGGCGAGAGCAGACCGAGCAAGGAAGAACATCGATGGGAAATTACCGAAGCACGAACGGCAAGATTTCGTGAGCTGCGCAGGAGAGAGCTAAGCCGCGGACAACACACGGCGCAGTTTTGCCTTGACTCGGTGAGTCAATATCCTTCGGCAATGCTGTATGAACATGTACAGCTAACATTGATATTGATATACGCAATGCACAACATCCTTCCTATCTACTACCTGTGTCTAGTAATATTTACAACATAAATGCGTGACAGTCCTGCCAATGGCCAGTTTCTCTAATCATTTTCTGAGCGTATGTGGCTCTCGCGCTCTTGGACAGCCTCCACTGGTGAAGCGGCTGACGGAGGAGCGTGGGGGACTTCCCAAGACTCCGCTTCCTCTTTCGCAAGCGAGGGAGGTGGGTGGCATTTGGATTTGGGAGGTCTATGGGCTGTTTGTAAATACTGCATAAATAAGCGAGTGAATGAAAATTGTTAATATGGTGTGAATGAGAACATTTATCACAATTACTTATTGCCTAATAAAGCAGATTGTAATTTTATCATAATAAAGAAGTTCCACAACAACGTTCAAATTGTGCAGAGAAAATAGCTTAGAATCAAATGCAGATCACGTTGGCAGTACAGCCAGACTAGGTCATGGGATCATGATGACCGGTGGTCCTAAAAAGTCATTTTTTCAACATTTCCATCATTCGCTCTTTCTAGTCTCTTTTTATTACTAATTTGCGTAAAACTGAAAAACTACTTGAGCTGGGAACAATTTCGGGTTTATCTTCCCCCTAACCTAGGTACAATATTTTTAATTTAACGATACAAGCATTGAATATGCAACAGGAGCAGCCCTTTAGTGCATCGAGTGAGTCAAATACCAACTGTAATATTCAGAAGATGTTGTATTGAGTTTTAAAACGAGGCCAGGAGACGCAGGCTACCTGTGACTAGCAGCTGCAGGCCTACAAGCATGTCTCGACTTGTCCAACCCTCAAAGGACTATCCCAGGTCACTTTTCCAACCCACACCTCAGGCATACAGCGCAGCTTAGCACCATCTACCAGGATCTGGATCTACCTTTAAACAGGTAATGGTAGGTATAATGCCCTAGGTATCTTATAATATATACCATATGTATCTTATAATACAAGCCCTATGTATCTTATAATACAAGCCCTATGTATATTATAACATATGCCCTATGTATCTAATAATACATGCCCTATGTCTATTATAATATATGCTCTATGTATCTTATAATACATGTCCTACGTATCTTATAACATACGCCTTATGTATCTTATAATACATGTCCTACGTATCTTATAACATATGCCCTACGTATCTTATAATACATGCCCTATGTCTATTATAATATATGCCCTGTGTCTATTATAATATATGCCCTATGTATCTTATAATATATGCCCTATGTCTATTATAATATATGCCCTATGTATATTATAATATATGCCCTATGTATATTATAATACATGCCCCATGTATATTATAACATATGCCCTATGTATCTAATAATATATGCCCTATGTCTATTATAATATATGCCCTATGTATCTTATAATATATGCCCTATGTATCTT
This sequence comes from Acanthosoma haemorrhoidale, assembly GCA_930367205.1. Taxonomy (NCBI): domain Eukaryota; kingdom Metazoa; phylum Arthropoda; class Insecta; order Hemiptera; family Acanthosomatidae; genus Acanthosoma; species Acanthosoma haemorrhoidale. Next base: position 9,130,911 of record OV884015.1, on the reverse strand, counting down.
ATAATATATGCCCTATGTATCTAATAATATATTCCCTATGTATCTAATAATATATGCCCTATGTATCTTCTGAGACAGTGGTCGTGAAAATGATAAATATAGTTTATGGTCAATTTCAAGTTATGCTATTGGGATCCGATCATCATTAATTATTAGAAAAACCAACTTATACTGGAGAGAAGTCCTCCAGAAGTCCTTTATTTATTTATTTAGCAAATAACATACTAAAGGTTTATTCGAGAACACTTGGAAATTTAGAAGGCTCGTTGTGTGTTGATCAAAACAGAATAGTGGACATACACATTTTACAGTGTTCAATCTTAAAACAATTATAGATATTTTTGTACATGTATTTGTGATCTACTATTATTTCAATTATTTTTTACCACATTGTGATTTTGTTTTTTTAAAAATTAACTTGGCTAATGGTTATGTGCTAAGTAGGGTAAACTACCGAAATCCCTTGTGAGTAAAATGTATGTAATCTGTGGGTTAACATCTACCAAAAAAGTTAGTAATATTTCGACCATTTGAATACATTTTTAAACTTGGATCCAAACGAAATGTATGTAAATGATCCATTATCCACACCTATATAGAATATATTTATTGAGGTTGGCAAGAACGTAATTTAGGTTTTTTAGTGTGAAATATAACTCAAATTTTTCTATACAAAAAATAAACCCTAATCAGATAAATATCTTCCATTCTGTTCGATGACCTTTTGCCATATTTTTGGTAACTTTATGATCCCGCGCTCATAGAACTTCTGGTCCTTATCAGCATAAAACTCAACCAAGTGCGATTTGAGGTACGATGTATCACATAAGAAGTTTTGTAAACTTCGATAATCCGATTGCAAGGTGCAAAGTCGGGTCTGTATGGGAGATGCGACATCACTTCCCAACCAAGCTCCAATAGTTTCGTACGTGTAGGTAAAGATGTGTGAGGAGAACGTTGGTCATCTTTCAGTGAAAAATCTCCAGAACGAAATTTTTTTTAAACCAATTCTGACACGTGCGTTCTGTTAAACAGTCAACACCATAAACTTCACATATCTCTTTGTGAGCCTCAGCCGCTTTCTTGCCTTTATGAAAATAACAAAGTAAAATGTGTCGAAAATGTTTATTTTTGCACTCCATGTTAAAACTGACAGTTGTAAACAAAATTACAGGGTATTTGTTTCTATAGCAACCTAAAGGTATCGACTTCTAACATTGACAAAAGAATAACGAGACAAACATAACGGTGCAAACCGAAATCACTTTCTTGCCAACCCAATAGATTAATTCTTCCAAATGACTATTGCATTTCCCTTCCTGCCTACACCATCTCCTAATTCTTCTGGCGAGGCAAATTACTGCCGAGGAAAGTGGCATGAGTTGACTAATTAAGTTTTTACAACAATCAGCTGACCTAAATGAAGACAAATGACAATCGCTGACCGACATAGCTGAATGGCTATCAAAAGAAAATGACTCGGTAGAATGAGGAATAAGGAGCCACGTTGGCTTCACAAAAGAGACTTCCTCGACAGATGCCTCCTCGTCGGCGGCTGCTATTGTCGTCATTCTTACATCATTTATGCAGTCTGCTTTATTTTAGCAACGTGGAGAAACTCCCAAGAGTTTAACAGCGCTGTTAAATTAAAAAAAAAATGGATGTCGACAGTCGCACCGCTAGGAGTCAGCCATTGCTAACCCCAAAGGATGAGGTTTTACTTTGGAATAGCTACGAGGCGATCCCTTTCGTATCAATGAGTGTCCGAAGCTAACAAGACTAGCCACTTCCAAGACAAAGAGCACGAATGCCCAAACCCATTTATACAAGGAATGTCTAGAACCGACTTATCTGCTAACATCCAACGATGACTGAGAAGACGTTGGAGTAAAGATATTCTAAATTAATAACAATAAGATATCTTCAACAATATGGGGAGTACTCGCTGGATCGCCTTCATGTCAGGCATGCCATCTAGTCAAATATACAGTCCATTCGCTAGTGACCTAATACCTACATACATAATAATAGGTACATTTCTACACCGAAATTTTTTTTTTTTTTAAAGTAGGTCTCATCCCTATAATCATCCTCGGACACTAAACGGCTGTGGCCTCGTGACCTGCTATAAATGCGTGACAGTGGGAGTCCTGGCAATGGCCAGTTTCTACAATCATGTCCTGAGCATATGTGGCTCTCGCGCTCCCCTTCCTCTTTCGCACGCGAGGGAGGTGATAACCATGTGGATCTGGGAGGTCTCTGGGCTGTTTGTAAATACTGTACGAATGAGCGAGTGAATGAAAATTGTAAATTTGTATGAATGAGATCATTTACCACAATTACTTATAGCCCAATCAGGCAGATTGTAATTTTATCGTAATAAAGTTGTTGTTAACAAAAACAAAAAACAAATAAAAGTAGGTAAAACTTGTTAGAATATGTTATTTTATCGAGATCATTTGTTGTTCATTAATTAAAAAAAAAAAAAAGTATTCACTTCGCTAATTTTGGCTGAAAGTCTGCCAGTAGGTGGAAAAGCTAGAAAATATACAATTGAATCGGAGCAATGCACAATAAAATGTTAACATTGCCCATAAAAAGGAAAAAATAACAGGACACGGAATATAATAATAATGTAACAATCACTCACAGTACACAAAAGAAAGCATGGAATGTACTCGGTACTAAAAGTGTGCAATAGATACATATTGTTTTTTGAATCGGTATACATCGCAATGTCAAAGTTAGCTTATAAATATTTTTTAGATAATTATTTCGAAAAATACAATTTTTTTTTTTTAAAATCCTTTTAAAAATGATTTGAAGCGTCAAAGCTGAGAACGTGCAAGTATTCAAAGTTAGCAATGAAACGGTATATATTCAGCGATAGATCACACCTTCTTGGAAGGTGAATACTTTCAGAATGACGTCATGGTTTCACACTATAGTCGAGAGTAAGGGCGAGTTTGTATAATGAAGTTTAAACATAGGCTCGAGAGAAAATGAACAATGAGGCAACCACCAGGATTGTTGATTGTAGTTAGAGTATACTTAGGCTAAAACGAAAAAGACACTTTGTTGACTCAACCAAGTAAAAGTAGAGGCGATTTGAGCAGCGAGGTCGCCCACTGCCGAGGCGTGATTGAGCCTGCCCAGGCCAGCCACTTACCAAGGCGAGCACATAACTCCAGACTTTTTTATAAACATTATAACTGTGTAAATATATACCTCCTACTGTATTTACATAAAATAGCTAACTATATACAAAGCAGTCCTACATAAGACAGCTACAAAGCAGTCCTACATAAGACAGCTACAAAGCAGTCCTACATAAGACAGCTACAAAGCAGTCCTACATAAGACAGCTACAAAGCAGTCCTACATAAGACAGCTACAAAGCAGTCCTACATAAGACAGCTACAAAGCAGTCCTACATAAGACAGCTACAAAGACTCACTACGTTCATCCAACGTAGACATATCAAATTTTTCGACTCACTACAGTACTTGACAAACCCGGTGTTTAACACGATAACCCCCGCTATCGATGGCAGGAACGCTTTAGTCTTAGGTTCTAGTTTGTAGTTCCCACATTGTAATCTGAAGGTGAGCCCCATCACCTAGTCCTGAGTCCTGTAGCCAGTGATTTGTAATTTTAACTTCAAATAGAAAATTGTTATTGTACTTCTACCCTCCTTCGAATGTATACGCAGATATGCAGTAAGAGGAGACAACTGTATCGAGAATTTGTAAATTGTAAAACTTTGATCAATAAAGGGGCTTTGAAATAAAAAAAACAAAACAAAAAAAACACTACGTACATTTATTTATAATTTCATGTTCACATAATATTTCCTTTGTAGCCTTTATTTTGTTTTATTTAAGGTTTGTTCATACGCCCTTTTCCGTGCAGGAAAAAAAAATCGAAAATCTAAACCATGAATTTTTTCCTGCACACTTTAATTCGTAACCAGAACATCAGCGATTCTTTTTTAATTAGTCATATTAAATATAACACTTAAGACACGCATTCTTTGAACCCGAGGCAGGGTATGTTGAAGCATTAAACAAAAACCGTGGTTATATTTAACTTGGTGCTGGTTAGGTACACGTAATAAGTACTTTTTTTTTTAATTAACAACATATGATGTAATGAATGGGAATAACGCATAGCCCAATATGCTTTATAACCAAAGCACGGATTTATACATACATAGAAAAAAAAAAAAACGGGGAAATATGTAAAAATATGGTTTTTGGCAGCAACAAATTATCAAAATATGAAGAAATTACTGTTATATTTCTTCGTAAAAGTTAGAATAGGTTAATTTTGTCCTTGTCAATATTTCGTAAACTTGTTCTACTCTTTCGACCTTTAATTCATTTATTTAAAATATTCCACGGTCGAAAATTTCAAATTTTACAGCGAAAGACAGCCACTTCAATTGTAAACATTGATCGTTATCCGGGCTGTAATACTCAATTTTTATTGAAATCTGCAACTTTATCTCCAAGATTGCATTAAATTTCTTTTGATTATTTCTAACTATTTGTTTTAAGAAATATCATAACATTCATCAAAAACAATGAAAACATGCCCAAAAACAAGGAAACTCGAAAGTTATATTGGTAGGCAATATGGCTTTTAGTCACATTCTTTTATCAGGCCTCGTGTCCTCAAAATGAGAATAAATGTCCTGCCTACCGGACAGGTGGGACTGGGGTGCCCTTCTTCCTATATATCTATCTATGTGTTGCATCCATGGGAACAGACTTTCGGGGGAAATCAGGTTAAATTTTTATTGTTAGTTTTAAGTCTATGATAAATAAGGTGAGCCCCGTCACTTTTAAGACATGTTCAGTACATTAATCCATAATGTACATCATTATACTTTCGTACAAGCCTATTAGTAGAAATCATAATTTGAAATAAAATGTAGCCAAGCTGCAGGAAATATAATGAATAAATTGTAAATAGATTCGATAATAGTTTGTAACAAGGGGATATGAAAAAAAAAAAATGTTGTGTTCAATTGTAAACGTTAGCAAATTTCTTTCCCAAGCGCGTTGTAAAATGAAAATAAAAATCGATGCCTCTTAAGGTTGACACGCCAAATCCTACATTATGGTCATATATTCTACTCCACTTTCGCTAAGATTTACAAACTAAATCTGGAATCTAATTTGTTTGTTTTTTTAATTCAGCGCAGAACACGGTTTGCTCCGAAGATATGTCTTACAGACCACGACCACTAAAGCATACATGCGCAGGCGATTCACTTTCTGTATGCACCATACAACATACAGCATTCTAAGCACACATGATATTTTAGCATTACATCATACCCCGGAGATGCCGTATTTGCTAATAGGCTACGACGCAGGCATGTCTTATGCCAATATCCACACATGCCATCGCTACGGGGCTATATGCTATGAATGACAAATATGAATGAGACTAGCTCCCATTAATAGTTATAGTCTCACTATTCATCTAGTAACAGTGATCATTTCTACAATGTAGAATGAATAAATGAAATAAAAACTGTGGAGTAAACATTTATTCTAAATCCGCACCTGGTAACAACCCTCTGATCTGAGGCAAGAAGCTGGATTTCCAAAACCCTCCAATTTATATGCGTCGATCTAGTTTTAAATTTAAGGAGCACATTTTATGAGGGCGATGAACCCAAATAAACAGACTTGTCCGTAATAGCATGAGAATATACATTTATAGAGAATTAATAATTACTAGTTATATTATGTAAATATTTTCTAGTTATAATAGCACAAGGGTCAAATGAATCTAAGAGAATATTGCCAAGGTATATATATGACCGCACTTGGCGGGACATCATTCCCCGGGTTCGAACCCTGGGCATGTCAGTGTCTATTTTATTGATGACCTATCATAATCATAGATGATATAACGATCACAAATAATGATAGAGTTCTTGAAAAACAAGGAGTTTGTTTGTCAGAGCGTTTTTGTCCAGTTCTTCATACACACGTACAATTTCTCTTTTATTATTTTCGTTTAGTCGTGCCGTTGTGATACTGTTACACCGCAGCCTACAGCCCATAGACGACGCAGTGGAGAAATTGACATTAAGGCGGATACGAAGAGAAGAAGGAAGGCCCAGGCTTGAGATATGGGAACGGAGGCACGCCTGTGCCACCGACGGAATATCAATGAGGGGAGTCTGTACCCCAGGACTCGAATACTAACCATATCCATTCCACGCTGGCTGGAGTACAGACTACAGGGCCAAGTAGTGTACGCCCCTCCCCAGATGCGTAGGGGGGCTAACGTCCGTGGCGCAGCAACCCCTTGAGGGACAAGGCCGACCGAACGTGTCATCAGCCGAAAGAGCTTGTTCGACAATTAAATGCAATTTGTGTGTACACAGCTATATTACCTTTTAACCATTTAATTCTCATAACATGATAAAACCTTTTTATGATAACCCTTGGCTTACTATCTTGGAACATACCGAGGGAAAACATACATTACTCCCCCCCAACCTAAATGCACATGCCATACGTCCGCCGATGAGTGATGGAACATGTTCCCGAAGAAGTTACCGACAGAAGACATACATGGAAGGACCTAGGCAGCGATAGTCGGACTGTGCAGTCAAAGACTCCAGGAAAATTGGGATCCGACACTGGATTCATGCCGCGGAGAACAAGGACTCTTTGGATTGGATGGCCGATCGATCGATTGATGTGTACTATCGATTTTCTTTCGATTATTTTGTCAAAAAAACGATGGTTTAAGAGCACATCTTTCAAAATGCTCCTTCCGCCTCAAACTGAACCCCCCCCCCCAACGATTCAATTTCACGGTTTTTTTTATATATGTTATTCTTTTGTAGCTAACCCAAATATGAGACCATTCTTTCTTTAACGCAACAATAAAAACTTTTCGTTGATGAGTGACAATAGAAGTGAAGATAATAAAGAAGAAATAAAAAGCCCAATTTATTATTACCAAGGTATTAGAGTGTTAATTTAAAATGTAAATTCAATCAATTAGAACATACTATATGCTTATATGATGCATAAGTGTAATTTTTTTTTTTTAATGCTTATTATCCTTCTGAATAATATGTGATACAGAAAGGTATTATGTATGTAAGGACATAATTATGAAAAAACAAATTTATAAGAGAAAACAATGCTTTTTTAATATTATTTATTTTATAGAGAAATCCTGTCGTTTATTATTTTTTACGGATTCGCTTATACATATATCATACGTAAAGCTAAATAAAGTAGTGGGGGGGGCTTCCGTAGTGAATTGTGGTTCTATGATCTACAGGCGGAGCTGCAGCAGCAATATGTTGCTGTTAAGGTTTTTGCAATGGAGTTTTCATATCCCCAAAATATTCTATGGCTAATCAATTATACCAAGTCGATTGTGATACAGTATCGACAATCGGTCATCCGTAGCTACAGGGCTGTAGAGATACCTTAAGTAAATACAGTTTCTATGTACGCTCGAGTGAGTGACATTACTATGTATCACAAAGCAAATGCTAACGTGAGTATGTATGTGACGCATACACTACTGATAACAAAGGACTCTTGCACGTCTTCGACCTTATCAACTCGCCACAGTCATGACAGTGACAGAGTCCACTTAGTCTGCTGCATTGCTTATAGTCTTTGCGAGACTTTGACCAAAAATAATTCATATTGAGAAAGTCGTCACTTCAACCAGGGTAGCTCAGTAGGTTGAGCACCACAAAACCTAACCACTCTATTTCAACGACTTAAGGCCGATCTCCCAAAGTACTTTCCTGCTCATTTAAATAATCTATACATTCATAGCTACACTTCATCATTACATACTCAAATTAAACCTAATGTTTAGCTCCATAATGTTATACCTTACATATTAAATTACTTTTTCATTATAACTATTCCCTAATATAAAATAAGTATACTTACGGTTTATCAATCTGGAGATATAGAGCAAATATTTTCACATGCGGCACGGTAACCGGATTTAGATCAAACGTTAATCGCTATAGCAGTTACTTGTTAACGCAGGATAAGTTTTAGGTAGAATACTTAACAATCATAACGAAGAAACTAACTTAAAACCAGTAGAGTGCGATGTGGAAGTAGGACTGTGCCCGACCGTTCAAAGTTCAACTCAGCAAACCTGTCCGAACCGAACAGCTGTTTATCTACGTCTTAGAAAATACCGAATATTTAGACAATTAATACCTCTAGGCTATACTATTAGCAACAATGGATGTGTTAATTGTAATAGTTATAGAGAATATAATATTATATGTATAAGTTAGAACAATGACGACCATTATTTTCAGATTCAAAAAGGACTTTTTTCTTAACGGAAAAGGTCTCATTCCCTTTCGACGTTTTATGTTTTCTTGGATTGCTCGCAAATAAATAACATTTCATATGATTCATATCAAATAAATAACCCACAACAATTGCATTAATACAAATTAAAGCTTTTCGTAATGTAGTATAAATTATGAAATGGATCAATAAAAAATATTTTATATTAAGTATATACTTATTAATTTTAAGTATCTATCGTAGATTAAGTATCAGAGCTAACAGAGAAACGATCCCAAATAAAAAATGAAGTATCTCAGGACTGTCTGCCGAAAAGAGTTTAAAAAATAGGTCATTTCATTCAGGCGCAGAAGAGAATTCGCTGTATGTTTGTAATTCGCTGTATGCTTGTAATTCGCTGTATGTTTGTAATTCGCTGGTTTCAAGCAAGGCAAACTGCAAAATATTAACAACAGCAAAACCACCTCCAGGATTACTTTCATTAAACTTAATCGTAAAATTGTTGTGGACACATTTGATTTGCACAGTCTAGTTTTCAGAAATCGTATTTGTACAGACAAATCGTTGCATAGTATCGATTAACATGCATAATTTCGGATAAATCAAGGAATGTACTTACATTGCGATGTCTTTTTTGAGGAACAACAAGAAGCCAGGTAGTCGGGGCGTTGAATAATGCGTAGTACGGTATTAAACAGTTACTTGTTAACACAGGATAAGTTTAAGGTAGAATATTCAACAATTTTAACGAAGAAACTAACTTAAAACCAGTAGAGTGCGATGTAGGCTCTTAGATGTTACTTCCCTAAGCCTCAAAGGTACGAAGTTCAACTTAGCAAACCTGTCCGAACCTGTAGCGTCAGCTGTTTGTCTACGTCTCTGTCGTATAAATCGATCTTTAAGATTTTAGGTGAATTATTCCCGTCCTATTATTGTTTATATCTTAATATTAAATTAATATTGATAAAATAAGATACATGTTTAACATAAAACATGTTTAGGTAGTTATAATAATTCTTCTTCCTTCATAGGTGCTATTGTAATTTTTATGATACTAATACTATAATAGTGCAGAAAATTTAGTTAAAACAGAAAATTCAACTTTTATTCGAGTTGGTCATCGATGTTTTCTTGTAGTCACCAGATTTTTATCATACAAAAAATATTTGTGTCATTTTGGAGTGCTTCGTTTCCAGCTAATTGATAAAAAATGCTATATTTTGCTAATTTATTAATTGATATTATAATAAAACTAATATTCCAATAAATAAAAATATTTTCCAAATAAAACTAAAAGTGAGATAATGCTGCAAGGATCTGTAGCGATGACCCTCTATGATTACTCAATGTGTCGTATAGCGAACTTCTGTCTGTTTACAAGGTATATAGATATCTCGAGGCTATTCCGTGTTTAGTTTTTTTTTTCTCATATCTAATCAATGGAGATTAAAGTAGGAAAAAAAGCATAACCTACAACATAATTTACGACACTAGATCTATAAAAACAATGAATAAGCCTCAAAATAGAATGTTCCAGACACGCATTCAAGCATTAAAAGCTTATATCAAAGGACAACAATGGAGATATAATGTTATATATAGAAAAAAATTTCGTGAAATAATCCTATATTAACACAATAGATACTATCGACACAAACAAGCAATGTGCTCCTAAATACAACGTGGGGTTTGAAAATACTTCAAAACGCGACCGATATAAAAAACAATTCATTAAGTTCTAAAATAGAAATTTAACCCGATCCTAAAAAAAAACCTATATACATAAATATATTTCATGTATATTTACAATTCATCCGGTCGGTAACAAATTTTAAGATTTATTAACATATCCAGTAGCCTACAGAATGCACTTTTTTAATGCTTATAGTGAACTAGTTTATGCATAAGTAATAATTATTATTGATATAAATAAATAACAATTAATTGTTATCAATATGACGATTTCTGACTAAGCACCTTAACAAATATGATATTTATTTTCTGTTCCAGGCACCACCCGCCACTCGTCTCGTGTTCCCAGCTATACCGTCAAGGCCTTCTGGATAGAACGAAAATGAAGAGCTGGCAGGAGTGCAGTTCCGGAAAATATAATACGACAGGTACTTGGCGAGGATTGGAAGCGGAAGTGAGGAGGACCGGAAGCGCTTTATACCCTATCCTCCAGCTGTAGGATATGCCCTCATTCTCTTATTGTCATAATGCCGGTATAAAACAATAAAAAAAAACAAAAATATTATATTTAATAGTCAGAAATGATCGAAAAATGACTGCGATTCTAGACATTTCCCACTTTGATTGTTAAGTAAAGGGAGTCAAGTTCACATTTCAGCCGGATGAGAAGAGGCGAGGCGGTCATGACCTGTGTCCAAGGGAATGGTTTTACTCTCACTTCTGTAAGCTGTGAAATGGATTTTTCGTTTTAGGTCCACAGTAAAGTCTGTCTCACTAGAACGATCAAACCCAAAAAATAGATTTGATTAGGCCACGCTAAGCTAAAAAATTGCAACTGGTAAAAATATCTGCACTGAATTCCTTCATATGCGGTCTTCTTGAGGAACCGTAAATGATAAATTAGTCACTTTTGATCTCTGTGCCTTTTTTTTTACATATTAAAAGCTATTTGGTACAGATTTTATTTCCTTTTCATAAATTTTCCTTCTAATATAAGTACATTTATTAACACTAATCGTTATTCAATAGCAATAATAAGTACATATCTGCAACTTAGTCTAGTTTAAATTTAGTCTGTACATAGCTATTTCGTCAATAAAAAAATTGATATTACGGCTTTGTATGTAAACCAGTGCCGTACCCAAAACAATAAGTAATGTGTGGTATAAGTATGATTTGGTATTAAATAACTTGGATCATTTAAAAACATTAGAGTTGAATTGAGATAAGTCAATTAGTTCAGAAAATAACAAAGCATTGAACTCGTCTCGAGTTGATCTATTTATAAATTCAATTACAAAATCATTAGACCAAAAGATCATCTTTTGAAGAATCTTTGACTCTAGTAATTAAAATACATATACACATTACTTTGGGTTTAATGAGAAAAAAAAAAAAAAATCACTACCGGGATTTTAATCGAGAACACCAATCATAAGACATGAATCACCCGAACAAAGAGAGGTTTTGAAAATTAGAATGTTTTAATAACAACATATTTGTCTTTTATTGTATCGAATAAAATGAGACTACAACTGACACTTTCCATAGTCACAGTCATGTGGGGCCTAACAATACAAAACGAAAGTAGAAAATACGGAAGTTGGTGGGTCAGTGGTACTAGGACTAGCTGACAGTCGCATTCGGCACTGCCGTAGGTGAAGCAACTGGGCAACTGAAGTTTATTACGAAGATAACGACTCATATTATCAAATATTAACTTATAAAATAGTTACACTGGACAATGAAAATCTACTTTTCAAGAAATATAAAAAAAAATCATTTTTTTCAGAAAAAATATAAAATTTCGGTTATTCCGAGTCAGAGGACGATTGCCAATCCGTTTGACAGTAAAGCCACATTCTTCAGGCTAAAGAAATATGTAAAATAACAGTTTAAAATGTATTAGAGCCAACGTGTGTTGTTAACGTCCTTACAGTAAAAGGCAATTAGTTGTAATGCGTTTCGATACAAAAATAAAATAAAATAAACATTAAGAAACCTAAAGTCAACATAGACCTTTTATTTTTTTTTAAAGTATAATAAACGTTGTTGCACAAACAATGTTCAAAATACTGCATTGAGGTTGGAAACTTCCTGTAACAGAAAACGAAACTGTTCCTTGAAATAATTATTCAACGAACCGTTACACCCGTTACACATTTGCAAATTGTACTCGCTATAACCTATTCTACAGTCATAGTTTAGTACACAAGGCAGATAAGCACAAATTTTGTCAGGGAATCAAACAATATTATTTTGACTAACATCGCTGGTCAAATATATAGAAGCCATCTAAATCCTACCTTAAAATATATAAAGCTCATACCAGATTATGCTATCAATGGATATTAAAGGATCATTTCCATTTTATCAATCTTTGATTCATCAACAGTATAACAACAATCAAAACAGATTAATTTCTCTTTCAGTAGTTAATGCCAAGGTTACGTCACAGGGATGTGATAAGGAACACTTTTTATAAAATTAAGCATCCATTCAGATGAATGGATTAAACAATAGTTTGTTTATCGAACGAGTTGATGATATTATCGCGATCCTTTTAGAAATTACGACAAAACGAAACGATTGAGAGTATTGGAATGAAATGTTGAATCGATGAAGAAGCAAAAGGTTTGAAGTTTGAGATGGTATGAAGAATAGTTTAAGATTCGTTCACTTCTTACCATCTCATGAGAACATGTTGATGGAAACTTGGTGAATAGCTAAAAATGTTTTACATCAACCTAAACCGATACACTACACATACATCCAGGCTAAGACCTCAGAGATCAAGGACACTTTTGATTAATCTGTCCAATGTAAGATGAACTCGCCAAAGAGGTGTATGTAGATAAAGAAACTGGCGCAGGTGTTCTTCTCAAGGGGGGAATATATGTAGATGCTCTTGGAGACTACATAAGCCTGTTACGATGAACACTATTCCCTTAGGACACAAAACAGCACTTACTTTAGGGCCCTGGGCCTGGCAGAGTTGAGAGGATATCCAGAGGTGGCCGGCCCAGACGGGGACGGGCGGCGGGAGCACGTACAACATGTCCGGCGGCCACCGGGAGACTGACTGGCTCCTCTATCCCCACCTCTCCTCGCCCAGCTGTTCTCCGAGGGAGGGGGGAGTACGGTGGCCTGTCCTGCCCCGCGGTGTGAACAGAAGCTGCGGTGTGAATGCGAGTTTCTTGGACTATCGCGTTAGGTTGATGAAAAGTGTTAATAACAACAAAATAAAGGCAGATGTTAAAAATATTTATCAACAAGAGTTAGTAGGATGCATAAATATATTATATACAAGCGTAAATACAAACAAGAGGCGAATTGTCGAATCCGTAATGGCGATAAGAAACAGCCGTAAAACTTAAGAATAAGCTGATTTTGTTTTTTACAACTCCTTAATGCCTTAAATCCTTAAGTGTCAAATAAAATTATTAGATAACTGGATGTAGTACTCGAGTGACAACCGCCTATAATGCAGCGTTGCAAATTTACGAATCTGTCGTAATCGTCAAAAAAGCAAATAGGGCGAATTAGAATTCGATAAATAAGGGTATCAGACTCTCCTGATGAAAACCAAACATTTCCATACTCGTAGATCCTATCACTTCGCCGCAATGAACCTAACCATGCCCACTTTGCCTCAAGCTATATACATTACAGCAATACTTAAATGAGCCTCAATGACAATCCCAACTGATTGTGTAATTAGCTGATAGACAAACTGCATACAAAAGCAACTGTCATAGTTCGTCGAAGTGTAAATGTTCGCGGGTACACGAATCACTATACGTATACAACACGTGATGATTTTAGTTATTGTGCCAGTATAAACAAACAATTAATTTGTATTTGTTTTCACAAACGTAAGTATTCCCCGTACTGGATAATGTTTACTCGCGGTTCTGTTCAAGTCAGTTCTATTTGGTGTCGATTGCTTCAGACGTTTAAACAAAAACCAGTGCCCCTAGGTCTGTGTGACTTCAGCGATTATTTAGTTTATTGGACCCTTTACAAGTTAGTTAGTTACTAGGTATTCTTAGGAGTTTATTGGACCCTTTACAAGTTAGTTAGTCACTAGGTATTCTTAGGAGTTTTGTACAGTTCCGTTGCGAATACAGTTTGGACTGTCGTGTCGTTCTAATGTAGGTAGTAACTTGTCCTGTCAGTAGTCCTACCTGCGTCCTTTCAAAAAACCTTTCAGCTGTCCTCTGGAACAAGCACAAGGTGGTATCCCTTTTTCCCTCCTCCTCTTTGTCCCCTCGTCGGGCACCTTCAGGACACAAGGACCTTGAGTGGAAAACGGCCCACAGAGATCCATAGGCGTATTAAGGAGTGTTGACACTAGTTGATGATTAAGTACGCATTACCAGGCCAACTTCGTAGATTAACGGTATGACTTGTATGCACTTTATGAACGAAGATTTCTTTAAAGTATCAGATCGTATCAGTCGAAGAAAAACGTCCCCACCATAGAGATGAGCGTGTAGTTAAGCATTCCACTATAGACTAACTCTCCTTAATAACGTTTCCCTATCTATTATTTAAAACGTCAATTAGCCAAAGAAAAATATACTAGCAGGAACGTTACTCGAACCCAACCGGATTTCGAGGGATCAATAATAATTAATGGTCGAAGCCAATTAATATGCTTCCGAGTGCTCACCAGATATCGTTATTCCTACTGTACTTTATTTTACTATAAAATTTTAGTTTTAATTGATGACGTTATTTTTAACATCAAATAAAGTATTATTTTTGATTCAGTAAGTAGGTCTGTTGTACCAACTTCTTCAACACGGACAAATAGAAATCGACTCCTTCACAGACCAGAAAACACCCACCTACCTTTCCATATCAATAAATTTTCGGCGCCAGTATGGAGAGAGGGGACTAGCCCACTGGTCCAGACACGGCAAGAGCTCACTCAGCAGGGATGTGGGTGTAGTAGCCCCCTGATTGGCCGAAATAAACGCTTCTCTCATTTGTTGGGCGCAGGAATAACCAGCCTATATAAGGCAGAAATTCTGAGCTTTTTACAGTACTGAAGGTAAGCCCCATCACCTAGTAATGTATTTATGTTATAGACTTTTAACTTAAATCTGTTTTTATGTAACCCAACCTCCTTCGAATGCATCAGCGCATCGCAGAAAGAGGAGAAAATTGTTAATTCTTTGTCCATATTGTTTTATAATTAAAGGGGTTTAGAAAGGGAAAAAAAAACTTTTTACATACAGTCGGAATCAGACACTTGAAGTGAACACTGCTCTCCCTCCCTCTGCACTGGCGCCTGCTGCTCTACTCGAACCATGGCTTTCTTATTCAACTACATCTGCACCTCTCTTTCCTAACCTTGCTATGTTTTAGTCTGGCCTTGTCAGACCCTACACCTTCCTAGTGGTTTCGTCTCGCTAAACCTAGCACATCCTAGGAACTGTTCTCTTACGTGGAGACTTCGACCTCTGGGGCCCTACAAAATGTACCTAGTAGCGTCTCCTCCAGTGGTCCACTCTGCCTCGATCCGGTTCATACTCGCCTTTTGGTTTTCGTCTACCCTACGGTACCGAGAGTGAGCTCGTGGTCATTCCAAGATCACGTAAACTACTTATAATACTTAGCACGTACCTCTTCTCCTGAACATGGTGCACTGTCGGAGCACGCCTTCTAAGATCTTATGGAGTCGGATCAATAAATAAATACCAATGAAGCTGCCCGCCGACTAGGCCGCAAGTACAGGCCAAAGACCACAGATACCTGACCCGCCGGGCATTGACTGGATGGGTCGACGATACCTCCCCCGGCGGGCACTCCCGACAAGGCCACCAGTAGTTAGATTGTACAAATGATGCGAGTGCTGGGATGAGCAGTGCTAGGTTATCCCGGCAACCTCTACACCGTGCATTCCCTCCCCTGACCAGGTGACTGCTTCCTCTCCGATTACCCGTAGCTGGAATCCGGACCTCCATCGCTCGAGGTGACAGCGGAAGTGAGCCGTGATAAACACCACAGCCTCGCTAATAGCTTATATTAATTGTTCAATTGCATTATCTCCGTTTAGTTGAGAACGTATCATTCGCTGTTGCCAATAGCAACCCGTTATATCTCTCTTTCTCTCTCTGATATAATTATAATTAAAAAGAAAAAAAAACCTACTTCTAGTGGCTTTCTAGTCGATAGACTGGCCTGACCCTTTCGGTCTAGTGAAGCAGTAATGGCTCGTTCAGACCACCGTATGGCCGAATGCGGGAATTAGTCTCCTTGCTCCCCACCACTTGTTTATTTACACCGTCAAAACAGTGTTGTCTTCGTTTAAGTTTTAGTTTGTAATTTTTCTCCCACATTTGTAAACTGAAGGTGAGCCCCTTCACCTAGCATTTATACATCGCATTGAAATTTTAACTTCAATATGTTTATTGTTATGAAAACACAACCTCCTTCGAATGCATCAGCGCATCGCAGAAAATATTGTTAATTTGTAATTTGCGAATTGTAAATTGTTAAAAATGTTTAATTAAAGTGGTTTAGGGAAAAAAAAGTGTTGTCTTCCGTTCAATTAAGTGCAGGCAATTAAGGGGTTATAGAAGAAGTAAGTCACTTTTAGGATTTTGTTGATATACTTCCATTCAACATCACAACGAACCATTATTTATTCCCTCCGTCTCTGTTCATTACTAATGACATGAAATTTTACTCGGACACGTTCCATTTGACATGAGCAATACATCTATTATATCAAAGGTCTATACATACTCATATTGTCTGTAAAGGACTGACGACTGTTCTTTATTTATAAATTATTTCTTAATAGTTTAATTGAACAAACTTGCATTAAAATTATTATAAACTTGGTGGTATTTAACTACGGATACTGGGTAAAAAGTGGGTATTATTTAGAGTTGTGCCTTAATGATGAAGATTTTTATTTATTTATTTGTTAAAGTACATGATTAGCAGGAATGTT
Organism: Acanthosoma haemorrhoidale; assembly: GCA_930367205.1. Lineage (NCBI taxonomy): Eukaryota > Metazoa > Arthropoda > Insecta > Hemiptera > Acanthosomatidae > Acanthosoma > Acanthosoma haemorrhoidale. The sequence continues at coordinate 9,113,913 of OV884015.1, read as the reverse complement.
ACACAGAGTGAAAAATGAGTAATTTAATTTAGTCTGGATATCAAACTTAAAATATCTATTGATAAATGTGATACATCTGCACATGTGGACAGAATGAGATGAAATATTTTCTATAATAATTATAATAAATAAACATTTTTGATGAGAATTAGTCAAAAAAAAATATATACCTTTGTATCCAAAGCTCTGTCTGGTAACAAAAATATTACGCAAGGCGAATTATTTCATGTCGCATTTTTTTTCATTGAAGTGTGCAGAACCGAATTTGGTACAGTTGAAAGAGAGAGAGAGAGAGAGAGTGAAAAAAAAGTTATAAATATGGCATAATGCTTCGGTTACACTTTGTTAGCTTGTGCTGGTTACAGTGTTGCCAGTTTCGGTAGGGTTTCCGTGTTCACGAGAAAATTGTGTCCACTATTTTTTTTTTCTTTTTCTTCTTCTTCTATTACTGAATCGATAGTGAATATCACGCCGTAAATGCCTGACTTGGAAAATCGATATTAAGATCGATAAATAATGCAACCTGCTTTACGCACAAACTGCTGTCGTATCTGCTATCACAGGCCCAGTTAAACACTTAGCACTCACACTTGATAAGAGATGGACTTGGAAATAGCAAACAACTACTCACTACCTTAAAGTAATTTTCCATTTACTCAGCCAATGTTCGAAACTTCCGTTTGTAACAGTCGACATACGAACCGATTTGGACATATGGAACCCAAATTACATAGACACACTAGAAGACTAATATCAAGACTATAAATATTTTTCCATCAAAAGCACGAACATTTCACGCACGAGATCGTACCCTTCACTGACGACTGGGCAGACTACGCCTGACTAACCTGCTAACATTTCTGGATGTCCTCTGCCTTCATGTCAGACATGTCATTTGGTCGTATTTACGACACATTGCTTGTGACGTCACAACTTTGAACCAAGAAATAAATTAAATACATATAAAGGGTGTTCCAGACTTAACGCAAGATTGGAATTTGCTGCCATTTGTGCAGTAAAGCGCTGGCAACCCTAAAAAAAAAACAATTTGGCACCTGACAGTTTAGGGTTAGTAAAAATGGAGCGTTACACGATACAACAACGTGTCTTTATTGTCAAACATTATCTCAAAAATAATGAATGTTTGGCGGCCGCAGTTCGAAAAGTTCATACAAAATATGGTCGGAATAGTGTTTTGACTTCATCAACTGTGAAGAGATTAATTGAAAAAATTAGGGAGACTGGATAAGTTGGAGACACTAAACACACTGATCGTCCAAAAACGTGAGGGTGTTGTTGAAAATCCAAATTCGGCTTTGTGCCAAAATTGGATGATATTGATGTGGCCAATATGTGGTTTCAACAAGATAGTGCCACATGCCATACAGCCCATGAAACAATTCAAATACTGCATGAGACATTTCCAGGTCGTGTACTCTCTCGTTTCGGTGGTCAGAATTGGCCCCCTAGATCGTGTGATTTAACACCTTTAGATTTCTTTTTATGGGGTTATTTGAAGTCAAAGGTGTATGTCAACAAGCCCACATCCACCCGTGCATTAAAAGAGGAAATTCAACCACATTTATGGAAAATTTCGACAAAAGAGTGCGTATGTGCCAGCAAAGTCGTAGAGGCCATTTGCCCGATGTGTTATTCCATAAATAACCCTATCCTATTTACTTTATAATTCAATAAAAAAATAACAACAAAAATACTAAAAACTGTGTTTTCTATTGAAATCAAATCTTGCGTTAATTCTGGTATACACTTTACATTTGTTATAAATGTAGCAACATTGCAAACCAAGCAAATTGTTAAAATGACATGACCCTAATAATACCTATGTATCCGTTCGCAATATACCGGACCACCAGACTAAGCAGTCAAACAGGTGGTCCTGGACTACGGGAAACTACCGAATCAGCAATAAGCAATGAGCTAATATATTTATAATGATATAAATTAAAAAAAAAACGTTTAAAATATTCATTCATTCATTGCGAGCTCATTGATAAAACATTGTGCATTTACACTGAGAAAGGATAGCTTGGGTAGACAAAATTATTTAGACGTAGTGACGCCACAGATATCGTCGTTTCCGGCCATTGACTAGAAGTAGCCTATTATATTTCACCGGTCATCGACAGCGAATATTGCAGCCAGCACAATCTCACGTTTCCGCCGAGTCCAGTGCAGTAGGTATCAGGGTTTCAGTTTAACTTTGCTTCTCACCATCGTTAATGATTATAAGAATCAAAAGAAACAGGCAGGGTCGGGAATTGAACCCTAATATGAATTCCCTGTGGCCAAAACATCGCGATGATAGTTCGCGATGCACCCGATGGGCTGCGGGCACAAGCATTTCAGCTTTGCGACCCCTAATTTCAGTTACCCGTAGCTAGTTTGCCAACTGTATGGCATTATATGAAAAGATAATTTTTTTTTTAAATTTATTTATTTATTATTATTCACAACTGTGACTAGAGACACAGCCACCAAATGTGCTGGAAATGAACGTTAAGATTTACTTTGAATTATTTATCACACCTTTAAAGCGTTAAAATTACACGATTTTCACACAGAACATAAATAGCTAGCTACAAATACTACAATGAAAAGAACCGTGGCAAAACTTGAGCGAGTAAATACATCAATCTAATAATTGTTAACGGTTTTAGTTTTATTATTATTATATATTAGGATTTTAGGAAGTGATACAATACAAAATAACGGCCAATAACAAGCGGCCGCAAGCGAGAATGTATTCGTTAGATCTCGGAAGCATTCGGCAGTCCTTGGTCTCTGATCGTGTTCTGTACTTCGGCCGTTGTCACGTGATGTTTATACTTAATGACAATAGTGTCGTGTTGTAGAACGTTCCAAGTAATTACTTAAGCCCAATTACGTGACATTTATCTAAATGGACATTTTCGACGACTAGATAATTTTTGTATCATTATTCGGGGCATAGCTGTCTGTATTTTTGTTTTGAAAACAGTAACAATATCAGGTCGATAACGGTCGGAACGTTTTTCAAAATCTCAATACTAATCCTTATCATCAAATATTATTCTTAACTTATCTCTGATTATTGAAGTTTGGCTCAGCTCCAACCAGGTGTCTCGTACATTAGTATAAGCTTTACTACCAAATCGAAAATGACTAATTTAGTAATTAAGCTTGGAATAATTTATTGATAAATAAACAGCTGATTTTACAGTTGAGCGTATCTTAATCATTTCTATGTTGCCTAACCCCTCAATAGCTCTTCTGATTTCATGGTTATGCCTGAGTTTCCATAATTCCTATTTTTTTTTTTTCAATGCCTAGATATTTCGCTGGAAAATCCTCCAGATCGAAAATCACGTTTAAATATCGAAACATAAGTAAGTAACATACTAGCGACTACTAATCGACAGCGGATGGTCAAAATGATGCTAAGGTGAGTGTTTTCGTCGGCGCTAATGGTTCAAGTTCGATTCTCACCAATGAGAGAAGATTTTATTTCCTATCATGGATACATAAAATACAGTCAGTATTTCGACTCTTGCTAAAATAAATCGGTGACATAGAGATATGAGCCTTATTTTGATTGAAAGTGCATTAGGATTTTAACCTCAATTAGTCAAAACAAAGCAACCTATAGGAAATTTTAAAAGTAGACATATTCTTAAAAAAAAACGGAAAAATCATTACTGTAGATATTAATAATTGAAATGTAGGATATTTAAAAACAGCTACAACCTGGGAGGTCCTGGGTTCAAATCCTGACTTTGTTACTATATTTTTTTGTTAGGCTATAATAATTATTACTTAACTAACGGCCAGTCTGGAGTCAATTATGAGCCTAATCACCGCCTTATTTAATGCGTCAAACTGATCAAGTAACTATCTCCAAGGAATAAGTTCATTAATCTGCTTCGAAGAGTTCATGTGGCGGAAATACTAGTGACAAGTGGCACTGCCATGGACGGGTGAACAAACATATCCTGTGTCACGTTCAAGTGCCAAGCGAGTCCTCAACAATAGCTTCAAAGGGACTTAGTTTTTATCATACAGTTGCGATAGAGATCAGTATCCACAATATATAGAAAAAAGTACCACCATTTAGGCTATCTCAAATATATTCCGTAAAGGAAAGAATCTAGTTGGAGTTTGCTCAGTCTCACGAGTTGAAATAACTTCATAATGGCAGTGGGCAAATCCACTTCGAAAAAGTAAAAAAAAGGTTACGAATAATACTTCACAAAAACCTGGGGGCTTCAAATTATTATCACCCCCCCCTCCAGTATATTTGCTGCGGGTATTATACTTGATATACAGAATACTAATAATAAGAAAAAGGTAATATAAAATCGAAAACATCTTGGCAAACATGGTATCAGCAAATAAATATGACATATGGCAGCGGATATTAAGATAAGAGCAAATTGCTTAGCAAAATGTGCCTAATGGATATATACTCCCGGAATTTCAACAGAACTAGGCATATCGTTATAATAAACCCATTTAACTTGGTATAAACCCAAACATATAAAGATATGGAATAATTAATTTGTGTAAAATATCCAAACAAAACTAAACTAAATTGGACAAAATATAATTCAAATATGTAGAATTAAAAGTATTTTCCTCTTTTAAAAAAAAAGGGTCTCGATGCAAAAGCTATACTGATTATTAATAATTATTAGCCAAAGCAAAACTATACTGCCAGCAGGATTGGGACTCGGACCGACACTGTTACTAATATATACCACAGATAAAATTAACAATACATAAACTTTAGACAATGGGAAGTGTAGGCAGGATAAAGAACAAGATAAATACACTTCAAACTGATAAGTTTGACAAGTGACATAAAACAATCATCAACGGTACATTCAATCACAAACATAAATATATACCTATGTAAAGCACAACTCGGTTACTTATTTTTTTTTAAATTGAAAATATGTATAATAAAGAGAAGAATAGCAAAATACTAACGGGCTTTGTCACATTAGATCTTGCTAAAAAGATAACATGGGTGTGGATGAAGCATAATGAAAACTGGCCGAAAAGAAATTCGGAATAGTCAACAAACTAAATGGAGTGATAAACTAAAGAAACAAATGTCTTAGTTAGATGATTGTAATATTTACTGTATACCGTTAATTGTGTTTAGTTTATATAGTTATACTTAGGCTTCTGTTTTGTACAAATAGAGACCAGAAATACATAAAGGCTTAATAGAAACATATACACCCCTTAACAGATAATAGAATATAAATTCGTACAGTTAAAAAGTGTTTAATTAAGGTATGCAATAAAAAAATTAGAATTGAGTATTTAAACCATTTGCATGGAACTGAAGTTATTATCTCTGCCCTCTGGTGTCCACATTAGGAACCACACAGAGAGGGAAAAAAATACAAATAAAAAAAAGTGTATCACAAGTACATGAGATCATAATCCATTTAAGTATATCTATTTAAAGCAAATATATTCTGTAACATCTCTAATATTTAATGGTTTATTATATTATCAAATCAAACTTTTGTCATTAGATGAACTCCATTGAATTGACGCCCTAGAAATACTTTAATTCCATTGACAGACTGAATGGTGAAATGAAGTACTGTTTAAAGACAAAGTAATTGAGCTTAGATTAATTTATGTTTGAGTTTAATATCGTAAACAATAAAAATAAATATGATTTGTCAAAAAATAAATTTCTTGATTTAATACTTTAATTTAATCTTAGAATAAAATTTAAGCATTTAGTAGACACCTTATCAAGGTAATACACTTTTAAAAGCTTCAGTAACATTGAAAAAAATATTGAATCTAGAAAAAATATATGAAAAAACCATAAATCGAAAATAGTGACATATAAAATGCTTTATAAAGTACGCGTTTGAACTTTTAATTTTTATTTCTTATGACTTAATAGATTCGAGTATTTTATTATGTTATTCCTAAGAAAATAATTTTCGCTATCGTTCCGACAGAGAGAATAGTCGATCTAATTGAGTTGTTAGAATGATTAGTTGTAATAACTTATAAAAACATAAAACTGTCAAAATAAAAACAGAAAGGCAACTTACAGAACTTTGAGGGGAATTGCCTACACTTGGAGATCTCTGAACAGTCACAAGGGCCATTCCCCTTAAACATATGAATAGTTCACTTAACACAAAAAACTAACTCCATTCTGGCAAACACTATGTTCGAAACTGTTTTTTAAATATTCAACATAGTTATAACAATAATCACGTAATGGCCATGTTTGATTCCACTGCCTCGCCGATTGCGAAGGTAGCAATAATGTTTTAAAAGTAAATAACTAACCTTAGAGGAGGCTATTGTTAAATAATGTCAAGTTAGGGAAAATATACAGATACAGTTAAAATTTAATTTTATGTTTCATCTCGTGGTTCTGACTTGAGCAGTTGTCGTTTTCCTTACGAGATCAATAAACTCAGCTTCGCAGACCGCCAAATTCCAATGTCCAGGTGTCAAATTGTTGAGGTTTAAGCGGTCAAAATCTATAATATTTCTTTGTAAAAAAGTTATTTTAAGACAATTTAGTAAAAAAAAATCACTTCTTTGCGCGAATCGCCGCTAGCCGGGCTCTTCGACCGTTATCCTGTTCAAATATTTCCAGAATTGACAGCAGTTTAGTACCGATCGCCACCAATAGAATGCGCAAGGCACCTAAAGATCATTAAACATGCAGTTTTCCCGCTAGTTTTTAAAAAATGACTACAATGATAAATATATTTTCTTGTAACGAAATTTAAAAACCATCGCGTTTGTAAAATTTTTTCCGTTTGAATGTGGTCTTCCAGCTATCCCTTGATAACATTTTGCTTTAGTGACATTAAATTAAAACTTTAACTGATATTAACACATAACTAATAAACTATCAATTGCCGTCGAAAGGATTCAATTGATCTCAAATTTTTAAATATTATGCCTCGAGCCCTCATAGTATAATATTTTTAGTTTTTGGTTAAAATAAAGTATAACAAGAGAAGAAATAATTAAATGTGGAAAAAGTTAGTTGGGTACGTTTTGCTAACATTTTTACTTAATAAATAGACTTCCTACTCAAAATCATAACAATAACGAATATCTATTATATAAGCCTTTCACCCAGTTGAGATGAAGGCAGAAATAATAATTAACAATAGTACTGAAGAGAAAAGCCTTTAACTATGTACAATTTTTTAGTCAGTTAGCTCTTTCTAAATCACAGCACTAACTTTCAGAAGCCCCACCATTTTATTTTTAGGAATTTAGTTTAAATTTTCACTGACTAACTTATTTTTTACATGAACTTTGCTCACAATGTATTTTGAAAAAATCTATTAAATAATTGTGAAAAAACTATTATTAGTTGAAACCCTCGTTCACTGAAAAATCGCCTTTTCAACAAATATTTTATAAAAAAGGGAAATAACTAAAATATTATCATAAAACCAGATTGGAACACATTAAAACATAATTTGTATTTAATACATGTACACCAATGTGCCCTTAATCACAGGAAAAAAAAAATCATAAAAAGATTTTGAGTAGGAAGTACATTTCATAAATGTTAGCGAAATGTACCAAACTAACTTTTTCTTTTCGTTATATTTTATTTTAACCAAAAATTAAAAATATTATATTATGAGGATTCGAGGCATAGTATTTAAAAATTTGAGATCAATTGAATGTGTTACACAGCAACAAGTTGATAATAAACTATGTTCCGACTTACTTTTCAAATAGAGAGGTCTAACTAATAAAACCAGATTATAAAAATAATTTATATTGATCTCGAAAAATATAGTCAATAAGAATGTTACGTACAACACATGTGAAGTGTAAGTAACGAATTGCTTAATAAACAATAAAGACTTAAGTTATTTACATAAATTACAAACGAAATAATAGTTTTTTTTTCAGAATATATTGCTGTGATTACACTTTTTAAGTGAGCTTGAAATAAAAACAATATTTAATAATAAATTTGGAAATATAAATGTTAAATTTTAGTACTTTGAGCGATTGATAGTTCTTATATCTCAGAAGTGGCTAAATTCTCAATTTAAAAAAATTAAGAGTATAATTACAGCTTACGCTTTCAACTGGGTTAAATTCTTTAATATCTTTTAAATGATTTAGTTTCCACTGATTTCTCCACACTGATTCCAACAATTTCGCCTGTATCTCTCAACTGCTAATTAATAACTGTAGACAAAGTTTTCACAGCTCAAACTGACTCCTATAAAACTGATTCATTACCGAAATACCTAGTTATTCATTACGAAACGACAAACGAAACTTCTCTATGCCTAAGTAGCAATTGACTGATGATTAAATAAAAAGGCAGAAATGCCTAAAAACCAAAAGCCTAGCAATCAGGACCGAAACCAATGTACTGTTCAATGACACGACCTCATGAATCATTTTAATATCTATATAATATGAATTCAAAATATCCACAAATTATATTAACGGAATGGAGGAACAATATCCAGAATTGGTCTGGGTATTAAAAACTACTCGGGTATTTTTGACCCTAAACACTCGATTATATTTGTTTGAAAATTTACAAATTTGAAATTTTTCTATTTCCAAAACTTAATAATGATTATTTATTTTTTTTTGGTTTACCATCTTTCATGTACTTAACTCTGACGGGAAATATCAAAACATTAAATTATAATCTGCTTCTGAACTGTCAGTTGAGAAATCAGATAGAAGGCTGCGTTTAATTTATTTTTTGAATAGTTCTGTTTATTATATCTCAACAGAAACGAGGTAATTCATTTGCTACTGAATATATACCATTAAAATTTCAATGTATCATTTTTATAATCCCCACCCCATAACAGAAAATAGTGATGAACGGTGATTGGTTGCCCTGTACCTTTTACAAGAAATAAGAAGACTCAATTGCAACAAAAAATATTTATTATTTTACATGTTAATTAAGGTACATTGAAGTTCATTTATAAAATTAATGTAACAAACACGAATAAACTGAAACAGAAAACAAATACAGTGGCCTCAGTCTTTAATGTAGTCTTTGAAAAGTTAAGGGGAAAAAAATAGTCTGAAGAATGTCATTGATTAAAATATTAATAAACTTTACATACATAAATATAAAAATAAAATGTTATACGACAGTACTTATGTAAACAATTAAAAAACATTTTTTGTATACAGGTAAGATTGTTTAAATACTGCCGTACAACAACTTGTTACAATTTAACATGATGTTAAATTAATAAATGCTACATTAATACTGTGATTGTTATAAATATCACAAATAAACCATTTAAAACAATATAATAACTAAATGGCGATGGAATTTCTAGATTATAGAGGATCTGGCATTTTATGATAAAACTTGGATGACGAACAGTTAAAGTGAATAATAATTAGCTATTATTACAGTTTCGCATCATTAATAATTATAAAATCAGAACAGTTATAATTCAGAAATCCGACAGACAAGATAACAAATAATTTAAAAGAAAAAATAATTATTATTAATAAATAATTATTTTGTTTGGTATTTTTATAAGGACACAAACTGACATTTTTCTTAAAACAGATGTAAGTACATCTAACACAGCCGAGATTCCTACTGCCTCTTAAGAGTTGTAAAAAGTCTCTGATTTATATCACAATTGTGCTTAAGTACTCGCTCGAGACAGCTTATCTTCAATTTACACAACATTTACTAATTGTAAGACAGTAACATTAAAATTAATATCTTAAATACATATATACAAATATTTTTTACATAGTTATTATATAAGAATTGATACAGTAAAATAATTGTCATTTTAAATACTCAAAACTTCTATTCTTCCGCCTCCAACATTTTTCTTTTTACTTGGATATTTTTATCCGCATTTCCAGATTTGGATAGTATTTCATTTTTAAGTTTGTAGTAACAGCCCAGCCTCTCGACAGCGTATTCCTAAGAATATTGTAAATTTCATTAACAACTAAAATTTGATCGAAGAATAAAAAAAAAAAGAAAGTTTTAAGTTACTTTATATCCAAACGGAATTTTGGAGAAATTTGCATTTAGAGCACTCCAAAGACTCCAAAAGAAATGGGAGGCCAGTGTATAATGTTTGATTTCTCTCAAAATGGAATGAACTTTATCTCGGTCAGCTTTGTATTTTCCTCCATTTCCTTTCAGTGCAGAGAGGTATCGCTCGACAAAAGTGTGCTGCGAATATACAATCAAAATGTTACACATCAAACAACATAAAAGGATAATTAATAAACTTTACAGGAAAAACAAATATTAGGAAAAAATCGAAATAGTAAAATGGAACAGGATATTTTTGTTTACACTTTATTGAATCATTATATTAAATTATCGTTCAAAATAATTCATCAAACTATTAACACCAAATCATAAAAACAGTAACTAAATATATCTCGTCCCATTTCTAACCTTATTTCTCATTATATATGCATATAATAACCAACATATTGAAAAAAATTTGTACAAAAATAAAAAAATACAACTGCTCAGAGCACTGGAGGAAAATAATAACAGATCGTTTCAATAAATATATCACAACTGCTCAACTCATCTCTCAGCGAAGTATGCGACCAATTACGCTCATTCGAAAATACAATATCGACTAAATCTTTTTTCCATTGAACAGTATACACATTTTTCAAAGATAAATACAAGTGTAAAACCCAAATCCTGATTACTTTATTTTATTTTACCAATAAACAAAGCGTTAGGTATTCTTCGATTCACAAAATAAAACGTTGAACAGCATTGATTCACAGCATCCAGAATCATAATGGCTTTATATATTATTATAACAATGGCTTTCAAGCAATCTGGTTCAAACAAAACTAAGCGTATAACACATTAAACATTTCAAATGATATTGCATTTTCAAATAAGACATAATATCTCTACAACTTTTATCTGGGTTATAGCTTTACTTCACATAAAACAACATTTAAAATGTAGAATAGACAAGTCAAAAAATAATAAAAAAATCTGCTTCTTCTTAACTTTTTTTTTTTTTTTTTTTTCAAAACCAAGATATTCGTAAGATTGTTTCAAAAGTTTTCAACCTAAGAAACTTTTAATCATAAAGTTCATTTCCATCAAGCCAAATAATTGCGTACGATTAAATTTATACCTGCAAGTATTATACCTTATAATACATTTGTACTACCCGTGAACAGCTGATATGTAAAGTTACGTTGTGTTAACCTTCTTCTAACAGGGTTTTTTCTTTTTTCAATTAAAACATTTGCCACTTCCTTCTACGAAGAACCACATAAATGATGGTGGACTAGAAAATGTCTATTTTTACGTAATCATAAATAGTTCTCAATCCAGAATAATTCAACGACATAAGGTCAAAGATAATCGATATTATATCGATTTTTGTTGATCAATCACGAAGACACTTGTATGACCAAAACTTAACCTTTTCTTCTTGTTTGGCTACAGTGTTATGTTGTATTTTATGTTTAATAAAGCCTCGTCTAAGGTCTTCAAATACGTTTTATTCTTACCATCTTAGCAATTTATTTCATAACGATATCCCATCTCGGAATAAGGCCTCCAATAATGGTTTTAATTGAAATAATCACATAAAGTGTTACTTGTATCAGCTTACTTCCACCTCGCTTACTTACACTTTTCAATGTTTGATCAAACAGAAAATTAGACTAAGCTTTTCCTAGCTACACCCCACGCAGGTGGTCCTGCACAGTGGGGAAAGCGTGAACAGTTAAATCATTCCTTTCCGAGGAAAATCAAGGCACAGATGCATATCCAGTCATTCTTTAATTTATGAAATAAAATTATTAAATGACACGATAATGAGCCCAATTGAAGAGATATTATGTATTTCAATCGGGAAAACAGTTCAATTCATTAATTTATCAACACTTTTTCATAATTATTTATGTATCTCGTAAGTAAAAAAAACGACCAGGTTAGTACATATAGTACACATGCATAAAACAAACGATAGATATCAATAAACAATAAATAACTGGATATACATCGACATGTCTGAACATAAAACATAAAATGAGTACATAAAAAAGCATTCATCATAATGCTTAGGAATGAGTTTGAGCCGTTTTGTGACTTAAAAAAAATTAATTAAGTTATTTTAAATTGTAGAATGATTAAAAAATATATTTAACAGCAATTGAAGTCTATATATAAATATTTCTGTTGATATAAAATAAATGTACTTTACTCCAGCGCTTTAGCAGTTTTCTAAGGTCATTAAGTTTTACCATGTTACTCTCAGACAACAACAAGTGTTGACAGTAGTAGTGTGTGTTTGTGGGGAGTCCTTGCCATGTTCATTCTGTGGATCAGGAAAGGAGAGAGACAGACTGACGTGCCCTCATCGTGTAGCCTCTCGTTACCGACAAAAAAAAAAACACACACACAAACGGAAAGACACAAAACTGGCTCTTCTCAGCCCGATCATCAACAATTATTGACGACGGTCTAAACATGTCGTTCGAAAACCAGAACTGACAGACCATTATAGCATGTAGAACCTCTCTCTACATAGCCAACATCGATTCCTACAATATCAATTTTGTTTTCTTCATGAACCATGTAAAAGCGGGCAAACCATTCATTTGTCAAAAACCAAAGAAGTAACAAACTGCTTTATTATAATGATGATAATAATAATGAAAAAATAAAATAAGTTATTTGATCAAGTGAAGGGTATGCCCATAAAAATTAAAATATAAGAGGTTGTATAACATCATAAAAGATTGTTTTCCTTAACAGTAGAAAAGTGAAATTGTATTCAGCGGGATTGCTGAACAATGCTGGTTTGTGAATTGAGCAAAGATATGCATAATGAATATAGCGATGAGACATTTTATGAAGAAAGTTTTTATCTTGAATGAATGAAAATTTATGAAGGCAGTGAAATATAAAAAATCTCAAATTCAATATTTTGGCACATTTCAAATTCAAAATACTCAATTTACTTAACAATTTTAAATATTTTAAGAAAAAAAATAAATAATAATAAAGAGACCACCACATTTCAGTAACTATACTAAGGACTTGCCTTTTATGTTTATGTATGTTAAAACAATTTAAATGAACAGAAAAACGGTTTTTGTTTATAATTAGAGAAAAGTGATGGTCTGTAGGATATACACTTATAACTAATAGCTGTTTCTATTACCTCTTAATTTTAAAATATTTTCTTCAACAAAAATCTCCAAAAAACAATCTTCTTCTTCTTATTTATCACTTTTGAAAATATTCCTTTGTTATTTTATCATGAATGTTTTTGATAATAAAAACAGGTCTGAACGAGATTTCATTGAACTCGTGATGTGCGAGATATTTTTATTGGTGACTTTTGCTATTGTAGTAAGGAGGTAACTGATCCTCCAATTATTGTATATATATAAATAAATTGTACAGCTGTTTAAAATCGAAAATGTTATGGGACAGACATTTTTTTTTCTTTTGTTCATGAACGGTGTTATTGTTTTAAACAAGTTTGAAAATAACGATCCACAGGCATAATAAAATTAAGTGTAAATTAATTGCTAAAGATTTTTAATATCTGTTTAATGTGTTTTTCTCTTTGTAAGTTTAAAGTAGCAATGTCAAATTAAATATTAGTTTATTAAACTCTCCCTGCATCTTCCTCTTCACAACTGGGCAATACATAGGGCGTCAAAGACCTTTTATATTTCTGATTATTCGATGTAACAAATGAATTTGAAGGGCATATGACTTAAAGAGTAAGTTTCATTGAATTCTAATTGATTAGTCGAGACTAATGCACCCTCCCTCAAAGAAATTTTTTTATTTTAAATGATTTTTAAAAACTAATTTTAAACATTGACAATAAAGAACTTCTATGAAAATTACATCGATTTATGCTTATTATAAAATATACAAAATTGCAAACTAAGGAATTTTTTTTTCGTTAAATTTTGGTTCCGTGACAAAATTTCAAAGCCCTAAAATAAAATAAGGTATAGCTTAATCTACTTAAAATATAGGTGGTTGTACGGGAAAGTGACGCAATTCAAAAAGTAGTTTTCAACTTGTTTCTTCAGAACATTATTAAAGATGGCGTACAATCAAACAAAATTTGAGTTCAGTGCCAAAATTCTAAGAAACTCGTGTTTCTTTAAATTGCATCATTTTTCCATATGAGTAAACCCTCAACATTCACGAATTGAACATGCATAACTGGAGAGAATGAGGAATCGGTGTCAACAGCAACAAATATTTTTAACAAGTTAATTCTGTAACTCGGGCTTATTAATAGGGAGAAAAAAAAATGAATGAACTATAAAATAAATCTATTGCCAAGTTTCAAAACTGGCGAAGGTTTTAATGCTGATTCTGGCGAATAAAGGAGAAGCTGAGAAAAATCGCAAATAGGTTGGAAAAAGATCTTTTGTTAACACCATTTAAATATTCTTGTACTTTTGAAAATGATCATATAGAATATACTGCCAAAATTCCATCATACGTTCAGATTTTACGAATGTTGAGCGTTTACAATATGCCAAAATATTGAATATATTACAACTTGGATAAATCAATAAACCTAAATAATTTAAAACTGTTATATATAACTGCCGTGAATTGTTTTTATCCATCATTCCCTTTACCATAAGTTGTGTAACGATTAAAAGAACAGCTTGTTAATGTCGATGACCCATCAGCCTATAAACTGAATACTGGCTGTTATGCTACCTTCTCACCATTCATTTTACAAAAAACAAAAATTTGGCAGCGCACTTGTTAGTGATCATTGATAAAGAAATGTTGCACTGTTCCTCTCTATTCTGCGAGTTTCTATCGGTGGAATTGTTTTAAAATTAGAAGTTTTAATGACGGGACAACCTCGATCTAGAAATTAGAATTTTACCCATAATAATCTGATAAAATAAAGGCGGAACCATATAAATTAATTTGGCTCGATACTCAGCCTTAAAATTTAATTCCAGCAAAGTTTGGGCGATTTATGTCTATTTCCTTTTTATAAATCTGGGACAGCTTATTCAATTAAGTCCTCTGATAACAGTGGCTTGCCATAGGTAACCCGGGTATATTTTTTGAGTACTGACTTTTTGAGTCTGACTGCGTGGATCACCAGAAAAGAAGCTTGATAGTACATGTTCGATACAAAGATTAAAATACAATCTACATTGGAAAAAAAAAAAAAGCAACACGGTTTTACACATAGCCACAAAAGAAATGCTTACATAAACATACCGTGTTATTACTCAATATTATTAGTGTTTATTATATTATTTATTTATTAACAAATTTCACATAGAAAGCGTTATTTTTTTTTATTTTTCCTGGAGCCTTCTTCCAACACTGTAAGAAGGAGCATTGAAACTAGACAAAAAGCCGAAATTATGCACTGAAGAACACAATAATTGAAAAATACAAGAAAATTTAACGAGATTGAGAAGATAGCATATAGGTCAGTCAATGCAGGACTCAACTTTTTATTTGCTCTTTCAATGCAGTAAGGACCGTGAAAACTTCACATCAACCCATTTTATTCGCAGAAGCCATATCAAATCAGTGTTTATAGATGTTCCTCTTTAAATTATATAATATCTTCAAACCATGATATATTTGTTAAGAAATGTCTTTCAAAGGAGAACTGTACTGTTATACTAACCTCATTAAACATTTTCAAAAAAAAACAAAAAAAAAACAATAATCAATAAAAAATAAAAATAATATTTAACAAATGGCTTACCTAAGAAATAATGTACAATAGAAGCAATAACAAAGTGCTGTTGCTTGCATTTATTAAAGGAACGGACATAACTTACCATATGTGCATGTGCAGGATAGTTGCTCTTATTTACGGAGTATTTAGGCATTTCCGGGAAGCTATAATCAAAAGTCCACTCCAGAAAATGATTGGCCAGATCGAAACCGCGGTAGTTATAAGAACAATATTCGTAGTCTATCAATATAATATCTTGCTGGTCGGAATCTTCCCTTATGAGAATGTTTCCTTGCTGCAAGTCGTTGTGGCAGAACATTACCGGAGAATATATTTTGGAAAGGTGTTGCCTAGAATAAATAAACAAGTTAATATAATTTTTTTATTTTAATATTGACAATTTTCGTTAAACTTAATACAAAAAAAATGATGTTATGGTTTATTATGTCTACAAAAATAAATAAATTAATGACTAATAATTATACTCCACGTAAGCGCTAAAATGTAATATAAATTATTAGTCAGGATACTGAGATCTTTAATTTAATGCCATAATCAATACGACAGGAAAATATGTATTTTTTTAATTATTAGGTAATTGGTTAACAACCTTTATTATTGTTTATAGGGTTGATTTTATTTTTAGTATCTTCAGAGCTTCAAATGAAACTAATTATAGCAAAATATAACACCTTAAAAAAAAAACAGGAGTTGAGTTAAAGTAGTGAGCATAACGTTAATGATGACGATTTCAATGAAGTCTTGTAATTGAATAATTGAAAAATACAAAACCCAAATTAAAGTATTATTAATCAAGAGATCAAGATCTTTAATTTCATAATTTACTCAAAATGTATATATTATTTAATTTCTAAGCAATTAAGTATTTCTCATGTCTTCGCAACATGAAATGAAGCCTCCACAAAAAATTTCAAGTCTCTGGACCAGAACAGACAGACGAGTGAAAATAAAGGGTCCTTGGTTTTGAAAAAATATATAGCAATTGCTTAACATTTAATAGGTTCATTTTTTATATAATCTAATACGTGAAATTTTATTTAAAATAATAATTTTAATTCGAGTGGCAAGATCTTGTGCATTTTTACTTTTATATGACAGGGAAGGTTCTCAAATCTGTCAATCAGCGATACCACCTACTGTCGGAAGCCATATAAAAAAATCCTAGCATTAGAATTTTTTTTTAGATAGACTACATTACCCGATAATATAAATAAACCACAAACACAATTATTAGATAAATTAATAGTCAATAATTGTCCTATTGATCTGACTATTTTAAATAATTATCAACCAAACGACAAATAAAAATCAACGGGCAGGAATAATTTATTCATTTTGACTACAAGTAAATAACCAACCAGTTGTTCTTCTCCTATTACGTTATGGCATGTTAAGGACATTACACCCAAGTAGGTAATATAAGTAAACAAATAAATGTTAATTATTTAAAAAGGGGGGGACTTAAAAGAAGATACATTGCTGATGATTAATCAGAGGTAAGAAGCCTATCAGACATTACATCAACAAAAATAAAACTATGCTAAATTAGATAACTGATAAGGTGACATAAGCATTAGAATAACACCTTATCAGCACTTAATTATCTTTCAGGCTGGTCAAGTTCAAAATAGATAAGATAAATTAATCAATATTACTTAAAAGTTTTATTTAAAAAATAAAAATTTCTGTCACTGTATGAAAATGATCCAATCTAGATTTTTTTTTTAAATTGATATTTTAAGGTATAGATAGTACTTTACCAGAAGCACAACCAGGTTTTAAGGTTATGTTTTCGCTGAGCTTAAAGGGAGAGGCTTTAGGTTCACTCCAACACAGCATCACGGACTAGTTTCAAACTGGTTTATGATTATTCGCGCGAATGTTACCTGATTATGGATTTAGAACATGGTGGAACGCTTTTTCCAATCCCTGACTATTGACAAGTTCAGAAGGCTACTTAATTGCTACTAATTTCAAAGTGAATACTCAATTATTAATAGACAAAATGAAAGTTAAACTTCTCTTCATTTTACGATTAATAATTTCTAATTGAAGTAGTGAAGAGTTACATATCTCATTGCGGAATATCTGTTCTTTCAGGTGTTTTCTCACTGGAAAGTTGTTTGTAAATTTATAACCTTCCTAACGGAATTCCTCTGAATCTTAACTTCAATCCTCAAATAATCTTGGCAATCACAAACCGTTCTCAAACTAGGTCGTGTGTTGGAACAGATGTCTGATTCACGACTGACAGTTTGAGTTTTGGTTTCGGGTGAGTTGGAAAGGCATAACTGTACTGCGCATGCTGCTGCCAGTTTGGACTCGTATTGGAACAAACTTATAATTTTCAAATAGACATGTTCTATAATAATGGTCATAAAAACAATTCAATGACATTTTTAAAGAACATTAAAGGGAAATATAGAAAAAATTAAATGTGTAAAATTGGATCCGGTCTCTTAACAAATGTGTTTCTATCTGGCTTAAGATTCTCAAGTCACATCTTAGAAACATTTCAGCAGTTTAAGTTCTAATAATCCATAACTCGTTTTAACTTTCACACATTTATATATAATTTATATCAAAGCTATCTTAAAGGTCACTTAATAACTGATTGTATGCATTAAACGCACTAACTCTCTTTATTAACCACAAACAGACAGCTGACTATCACAATGTCCTAAACACCAACCGGCACACGGTTCGTAACATTTAGCCAGAATAGTCTAAAAACTGTCCACGAATTGTCTATAGTCACAGCTTCCTAAATATCAGGTTGGCCAAAAAGTTGGCCGCCAATTGAGATTAACAGCGACAAAGTGAAGAAATTAGTCGACACTAATCACCATTATACAACTAGGGAGATCGCAGTTATCCTCAAAATATCCAAATCGAGTGTTGAAAACCATCTGCATCAACTTGGCTACGTGAGCAGGCTTGATATTTGGGTTCCCCATCAACTTAGTGAGGCTAACCTCGCCCAAAGGATTTACATCTGCAATTTGTTGCGGAAATGTGAAGAAAAAGATCCTTTTTTGAAGAGAATGGTGACAGGGGCCGAAAAGTGGATCGTCTATAACAATTTGGAGCGCAAACGCTCATGGGGGAAGCGCGGCGAATTACCACAAACAACCCCCAAAGCAGGACTTCACCCAAAGAAGGTTATGCTCTTGATTTGGTGGGATTGGAGCTTCTTACCACAAACAGGACCATTAATTCGGATGTGTACTGTGATCAGCTATACAAATTAAATGCAGCGATCCACCAGAAGCGTCCAGAACTAGCCAACCGTAAGGGGATTGTCTTCCATCACGACAATGCCAGACCACACACTTCTTTGCAGACGTGGCAGAAGTTACTGGAGCTTGGTTGGGAAGTTTTGCCGCATCCTCCATATTCGCCCGACCTTGCACCTTCAGATTTCCACCTGTTTCGATCTCTTCAAAATACATTGAATGGACAGACCTTCAACTCTGAAGATGTAAAAATCCACTTAGAAATTTTTTTTGCCAGTAAAGACAGACAGAAATTCTTTGAGCATGTAATTATGAATCTGCCCATGAGATGGCAGAAGATACTGGAACAAAACGGCAATTATATCATTGATTGAATAAATCGCTTTGTGTTTAAAAGTTGTGTCTTATTTTCGCTTAAAAAACCAAACGGACTTTTTGGACCACCTATTATTTCCAATTTATTTACTGCAATGAATTATTATATCATTATTATGATATTAACCTGGCTGTTTGGCCATCAAGAACAGTACAAATACAGTATTTACCTCAACCATTCGACTTCGCTCTTCAGATTTTTAGGAGTAAACCATTCATTATCCATCGAGTTGTTGGGAATTTCGAAGAGACTCTTAAGCCACCTGTACAATAGAGAAAAAAATGAAATCCACCACTCATTTTTGCTTTAGAGCATTAATTTTGTGTTTAATAGCGTACTTATTGATTGTATCCCAGATCCATCGAGGCTCTTTATTGATGGGTACGTTCATGGTATGTACTCCAGCTATCTTTTCAGCGACACATAGGCTTATGGTCGGATCAGATATTTCTTGTGGTGTCAAAGGTCTCGCCTAAAAAATAAAACTTGTATGAAAAACATACATTTTTCTAATCGATGTAAACTAAGACTACATAAAAAATATATATCAACACTCGTGTGAAATATTTATTTTTTTAAATGAATCTTTCTTTGAGCTGGTTACTCATTCGATCAATATATCAGTATATTAGGACCAACGCATAAAGTGTTTTATTCAAGGAACAAAATAAAATAAACAATAACAAAAAATATAAATAAAAATTTTAAATCAAAGGTCATGCTGATACATCCTTAGTTTGAGTGTCTCGATCAATCGAGATAAGTAGATCGGCGTTGAAGAAAAGTGCAGATGATTACAGCATCTCTTCGGAAGCCTTATGATACGGTCTGATACTTGGAGTATTGTCAATTCTAAATGAATTTGTTTCTGAAGTGTTTGCCCGCTTCAATTTTTTCAAGTTGTACACAGAACTAATCTTTAAGGGTTTACATATCTCTGAATCGGAAGATAAATGAGTTAAATAAACTTTTATTTTCCAATCCCTAAACATATGTTTAAATGATTACCAACTTGTGAATATTCACAAGTTGGTAATCATTTGATTTCATGAATCTGTGAGAAGTTCTAGATAAATAAAACTTCTTGTGAGTCAGTCGTAATATCAAAAATATTACATTTAATTGTAAGCTCATAACCTGAGACTTTTGATCAATCTTTGGATTATAAAAACATATTAATTGAATAAGGCCTTACATTAATATATTCTTCTATCCGGCCACCAGGAAACACTCCGAAAAGTTTTGGGCCCAGTTTCCTTTCGGATAGAAGAGTGAATATTACAGATTCAGTAATGAGCGACTCTAAAGCACCTTCACCGTGAGTTTGCCCGTAAAGCCGGAGAAGAACCTGCTTCGGAGCCACTACTCCTTTTTCCAAACGCACAATATAAAGCCAGTTACTCAAGCCACCACTGAAACAAGAAGAATATATATAATGGAAAGAAGAGATGGAATTTGCAATCTATATTATTTTTAGCTAGTGTTCTAAAACAACATGTGCCATGTGGGGAAGGAATCAGTTGATGTATGGCCATGTAATTAGATCAATCGGCGATTGAAATTGAATGTCTTTAGATGGCGTTTGGATCGCAGGTAAGTTGTGTGTTCAGTATTAGTTTTGTATACCATCAACTGAACGTAAGTAAGTAAACCATCATAAGTGGATGTTAGTAGATTTAATCAGGAAAGTTATGTTACCAAAGATATAATTCACAAGTCATACCCGCCACCATCAATGAATCCACATCGTATCAAAGAAACAACACATCAAAAGGTAATATTGATGTAATTATTCATAATTTTTTTAATATTACATTATATTTTCCATTTGGAAAGTAGGAACCCATCAGAGATATTAAGCTTAAACTTATTTTTGTCAATCTTATATTTTCTTCTAATTTATTTTATTTCAAGACTCATTCGAGATAAAATTAATAGATAATATTAAACTTAGTACAATAGCTTAAGCAGGAGTTGAACTCCAAAAGAGAACAATAAAATAATATGATTTCAAGAAATTTATCATTAGGATTTTACAAGTGACAAAATTTAAATTATAAAACTGCTTTGTCTCATAATGATAAGCATTTAATAGTCAAATAATTCCTCCATGTAATCGGTAGCTTTTATTAAAGGACAATATTTTTTTTCTCTATCAGTGTCTTAACAAATTGTATGACTTGCAATCAGTTTGTTGTTTTTTATAGATTGCTGTTTAATTATTATTTAGTTAGGATCAACATAACAATTCGCACTGATGTGCTATTGCTAAGAGACACTTGATGCAGTGGCCCACAATTGCATATGAATGTGAACCATTATGATAAAAAACTGTAAATGAAGAGTCACTCTAAATCTTACTCTCATAGTGTAATTGAAGATAACAATGTCGGATGTTCTATTCATCAAAAACATTGCTTTTATTTTTCAAGTTTACAATCAAACAAAAGCTTTGTTTCATTTATCACATGTTATATCCATCAAGATCTTTGTTTTTATTTTTCAAGTGTACTTTCCATCAAAAGAATTTGTTTTTATTTTTCAGGTATACTGTTTATATAGAGCTTTGTTTTTCAGGTGTTCTATCCATCAAAAGCTTCGTTTTATTTATCAGATGTATTATCCATCAAGGCCTTTGTTTTCATTTATCACATGTTATATCCATCAAGAGCTTTGTTTTTATTTTTCAAGTGTACTTTCCATCAAAAGAATTTGTTTTTATTTTTCAGGTATACTGTTTATACAGAGCTTTGTTTTTCAGGTGTTCTATCCATCAAAAGCTTCGTTTTATTTATCAGATGTATTATCCATCAAGGCCTTTGTTTTCATTTATCACATGTTATATCCATCAAGAGCTTTGTTTTTATTTTTCAAGTGTACTTTCCATCAAAAGAATTTGTTTTTATTTTTCAGGTATACTGTTTATACAGAGCTTTGTTTTTCAGGTGTTCTATCCATCAAAAGCTTCGTTTTATTTATCAGATGTATTATCCATCAAGGCCTTTGTTTTCATTTATCACATGTTATATCCATCAAGAGCTTTGTTTTTATTTTTCAAGTGTACTTTCCATCAAAAGAATTTGTTTTTATTTTTCAGGTATACTGTTTATATAGAGCTTTGTTTTTCAGGTGTTCTATCCATCAAAAGCTTTGTTTTATTTATCAGATGTATTATCCATCAAGGCCTTTGTTTTTATTTCTCATATGTACTATCCATCACAAGCTTTGTTTTTCAGGTGTACTATCCATCAAAAGCTTTGTTTTATTTATCAGATGTATTATCCATCAAGGCCTTTGTTTTTATTTCTCATATGTACTATCCATCACAAGCTTTGTTTTTCAGGTGTACTATCCATCAAAAGCTTTGTTTCATTTATCAGATGTATTATCCATCAAGGCCTTTGTTTTTATTTCTCATATGTACTATCCATCACAAGCTTTGTTTTTCAGGTGTACTATCCATCAAAAGCTTTGTTTTTCAGGTGTACTATCCATCAAAAGCTTTGTTTCATTTATCAGATGTATTATCCATCAAGGCCTTTGTTTTTATTTCTCATATGTACTATCCATCACAAGCTTTGTTTTTCAGGTGTACTATCCATCAAAAGCTTTGTTTTATTTATCAGATGTATTATCCATCAAGGCCTTAGTTTTTATTTCTCATATGTACTATCCATCACAAGCTTTGTTTTTCAGGTGTACTATCCATCAAAAGCTTTGTTTTATTTATCAGATGTATTATCCATCAAGGCCTTAGTTTTTATTTCTCATATGTACTATCCATCACAAGCTTTGTTTTTCAGGTGTACTATCCATCAAAAGCTTTGTTTTATTTATCAGATGTATTATCCATCAAGGCCTTAGTTTTTATTTCTCATATGTACTATCCATCACAAGCTTTGTTTTTCAGGTGTACTATCCATCAAAAGCTTTGTTTTATTTATCAGATGTATTATCCATCAAGGCCTTAGTTTTTATTTCTCATATGTACTATCCATCACAAGCTTTGTTTTTCAGGTGTACTATCCATCAAAAGCTTTGTTTTATTTATCAGATGTATTATCCATCAAGGCCTTAGTTTTTATTTCTCATATGTACTATCCATCAAAAGCATTGTTTCATTTATCAGATGTATTATTCATCAAGAGCTTCGTTTTTATTTTTCATATGTTTTATCCATCAAAAGCTTTGTTTTATTTATCAGATGTATTATCCATCAAGGCCTTTGTTTTTATTTTTCATATGTTTTATCCATCACAAGCTTTGTTTTTCAGGTGTACTATCCATCAAAAGCTTTGTTTCATTTATCAGATGTAATATTCATCAAGAGCTTTGTTTTTATTTTTCAAGTGTAATATCCATCAAGAGCTTTGTTTTTATTTTTCAGGTTTACAATCAAACAAAACCTTTGTTTCATTTATTAGATGTTATATCCATCAAGAGCTTTGTATTGTTTTTTCAGGTTTACAATCAACCAAAAGCTTTGGTTCATTTATCAGATGTAATAGCCATCAAAAGCTTTGTTTTTATTTTTCAAGTGTACTGTTTATCTAAAGCTTTGTTTTTTCAGGAGTACTATTTACCAAAAGCTTTGTTTTTCACGAGTACTATATATCAAGAGCTTTTATTTTTCAGACTTAGAAGATGTTTTTTTTTTTATTTGATGAAATTTTAACTCTCTAACGTAAAAAAATAGAATAAAAGTTCATGAAATAAATATTTTATCTTAATTCATATATTCGCTATTCAGCAGAAGTACTGCTAATAGTCTTGTTTACAAGATTATTTCCAATAAACAAGTTTTTGAAGGTCAACATGTTTTTGAAGTATTACATAAGTTTATATTATATTTTCTAGATTTTTGTTAACTTTTATCAAATAATTTAAAATTAATATAAATACGATTAGAGGAATATATAGTTTATACAGTATAAAGATATAATTGTGGGGTCTAAGGAATACTTATACAAAACTTTGGGTCCAGATTGCTTCAGGATTCGTTGAATTATAATGACCATTTATACAATGATATTTTTAAAAGTGTATTTAACTTAAATTTAAAATAATAATTAACTAATATTAATATAAATGAAGTCTGTTTGGTTACGATTTTGTTAAAGTCTGAGAAAGAGAATAGGAAAAAAGACCCAACTTTTTATGACCAGCAAATGTAGGGAGGGTCAAGAACTACCTGAAATCCATGAGAAAAGATGGAGCATTATGCTGCATGTTATTTTTATTTTAAGTAAGTTGTACATAGCATTTTAAATTTTTATGTAACATATTAATAGCCAAAATTATTTACAGTTGAAACTTGTACAATAAATTATTATTATTCTTTTGCCTAGGCGTACCAACCATCTCCTGACTACATGAACGACTGACGTTGACTTTATTTACAACATAATAAAACAAAAGCATTCAAAGGTTTCTCAAAAATTGTAGCAACCATAATTGAGTAAAAAGTGTTGTTATATTTAACATATTAAATATTTAAAGGAGAAACGTAAAGACTTTCATGTTATTTTTTAAGAACACAAGAAATCAGTGTTTTCGTTTTAGTTTACAGGTGCACTGGTGTCTGGCAACAACGTGTAACATAAAATGGTAATAAATAAAATTTCTCTCTAAAAATTAATATTCTTTTATAAACTTTTTTTACAAATATCCCTTAACTCTTTGAAAATATCCTAACAATATAATCAAATAAAGGAAAGAATATTAACCAACTCTATTAGGGGCTGTAAGCAAGAGTGGACGATCTTCCCAATATAAACCCTCTTAGGTTAATATAAAAAACAATGTATTTAAATATATGATAATTTAATAATATGGGAAAACAAGCTCTCAGGGAAATCCCCGCTAGAAATTGTAGCGGCCCCGGGTTCTAGTCCCCTCCTCCCGATAGATTTTTTTGTTTTTATTAGCTAATAATTATTGATAATAGTGGGATTTATAACATCACAAATATCACTAAAAGAAAAACAAAAAACATTAAAAAAATTATTAGGCAGTGTTAACTCAATTAATTAAGTATTACGCCTTATAATTATAAGAATAATTACGCTCCCATTAAGCACAAGAAATGAGAGCTGTCCGTTTCTATTTATAATACTGTAAGTGAAAGGCATAATCACTGTTTGAACACATGTCTGTGAATTATACTAACGACTAGCCCATGTGAAAGCCTTAAATTATTTTCATAATGTTAAAAGAATTTCTGTTTTAAACAAACGAACTATAACCATATGCTATAATTTGAGTATATTTTTTCCATTTAACCTTTGAAGGGAAGTTAAATTACACGGAAAATTACCAATCAATGTTACAAAAAGATAAAAAAAGAATGACTAATAACGGAAATTAGATAGCTAATAGGGGATAGATACGTAATCAATAAACAGATAAGATCAATAGATTTGTTTAAATGTCTGACCTTGATAACAATTAAGCCAAGATAATGATTTTTTTTTTTTTTTTAATCAATAATCTATTATTATTTCAATACAAAAACAACTATATTTCTTTACATTTATATACATAAAATAGTGATGCATTAATAAATTGAGTACATTTTGTACTAAATTGTAATACTTTGAGAACTCTGTAAAATCATCATGAACTGTTAAGAGATTTACCTAAGCTTCTTCACTGTAACATCTTCAGAAGTAATTTTTTTCCATGGCCCCTTCAAATATCCACGACAAATAGACACAGCCGTTTCGGTTACATCTGTGCTGTCGCCATTTAGCATCTAGAAATTCATTATTGTCAGTTTAAAGGTAAAACCATACAGACAGTCTATAAAACGATTGTCCTTGAAACAAGTGAAAAACTTTCCACATTCCTCAGAGGTGAGACAGCAAAACAACATACTTCACCAATTTATTAGATACAATACAAGTAAATTATATATTTTGCAAGTATTAACATAGAAGGGGGGATATTAATTAAATTCTGGTTGACAAAAATAATGCATCTGCATTTAGCAAAACAGAATCATCATCAATAAAAGCCTTTTATTTATATGAAAATAAAATACAAATTATTTATGAAAAACTCACTCAATGTATCAATTTATAAATTTCATTTAACCTAGAAAATGACTTACTTTTTCTTTTAAGCCCATATTTGCTTCAGTAAGACTGGACAAATACTTAGGTACTCTTAATTTATTAAATGATAAAAGTGAATTAAACTTAAAACGAAACGTCTTGAATAATAAATATTGACAACTAAAATTAAGAACACTGGAATAGTTAGAAAGAGAGAGGTTGTAGACTGATAGACTTCCTAACAAGGACTAAACAAATTCGACCCACCTTCACCGAATCCCATGCGTCAGTCATGTATCGATTCTACCTAACACAAACGCTTGTTTTCTATTAATTTAATTGTTTATTTGAGTAGATATCTTTGTTTTAAAATAGATAATATCGCTTTATTCAAAATGTGAAAAACAGCTTAAATTTAATATGGCAAATATTAAGACAGTTATTGGTTTCTGGTTATCTTCATCCCCCCCCCTCTTCCGTCGGAACTATCGTGATAATTCATAGCCCGTGTTAGAATCGATTTCATTTCAAAGCTAAAAAACCTCGTGAAGGGTGGTAGACCTCCTAGGGATGGGGGGGAGCAATTCCGCCCGACCTAAAAACATTCAGGTAGAAAATGACCTGTCCATATTCAGGCACCCGTAGGATTTCTTCCACGTGTGCGTGTGAGGTTACAGTTGAGGAAATCGTGCTGGCTTTTTCTTTCTTTTTTTAAGGAAAAGTCCAGTCATTGCGTGTCTATCACCTTCGCTTATAGTATTTCCGCATTCTGTGTAAATAGAAATAATGTTCGTTTTTCTTTTAATGACGCTACTTCCTGTGTCTCCTTCATTTTTCCTAGGAACTTTGCCCTAGGATCCCTATCCTGATAATTTTTTTAAGGTGACTTGCCATTGGAAAGGCTCACCTCCATAAATTTAAGAATTTTTAGGACCGCAGGTCGCGACCACTTGACTGGTATATGCTTTGAATTTGGGCATTTAAAGGTCGATTTAAACCAAAAATGCAATAGATTTTATTCTAAAAGTGGTAACGAATTTGTTTTAGATATGTCCCTTCTGCATAATTTGAATTTCTGTCGAATTTGAAAAGATGTAGAAATATTTATTTAAACGGGTCTGAGGCGTTTTCTCTACACAGCAAAACATTATCGACGATTTAGTGGACATATGTGTAAAGTGAGTCACCACTTGAGCAGTTAGTCATAGATATGAATTATTTAAATGGAGAACTTCAGAATAAATTGGGTAAATCTTGGAAAGGAAAGGCGAGGGTTGAAACTCGGGCAGCCATTGAGGACAGGAAATGCGGGCTGTCTCATCGGAATCCACTTCTATTTACGGCAGTTTAACAAACAAGGTCCATCTGGAGATATGAACTCAGAATAAACATGGTATGAACCAGTTAAGTTATGTTCCGACGGCGCGTGGCTTAGCCAACCTCGTCTGATGTTTAAGCAGCTTGCGTCTAACCTTGCTCCTTGGGAACGCAAAGACTCGCCATGGCTTGAAGTGATTCGGGGGAGCTCGTCCTTTTCCGTGAAATGTTGGTAAATGCTACCGACATCTAAGGCTATTGCATCCGGTAGATGACGAGTCATGAAGGCCCCCGTCAACCTGTTTAATTTTTAAGTAGTTCATAATGGAGTGGAAGAATGAAGTTGTTATGGAGTTTTTTGAATTTTTTCGAAGGAGAGTAAATGATTGATAATCAATAAATATTCGAAATCAGTTGCTGACATTCAGTAAGAGTTTTCAAAGCTTAAGTCACTCAGCATGTCACTAGCATTGCACCTGCAAACAATTACTTCGTAGTTAGTTTGTTTCAACGGCTTAGTTTAAATTTTATTATTTTCAGTGTTATATTTAAATATGTTATAATTATTAGGCTTCTATTAATTGACACCATTAACCAATGCCTTTTGTGTTTTGCCATTTTTTTCCCTCAAAAACTGACTTTTATGTTTGCTACCTACCCTTTCTGTTTATAATAGAAATATTCAAATATGGTTTTTATAGTTCCGAGTTGGAATATATTCTACTCCTCAGGAATCAAAACAACTCTCTAGAGAGAACTGACTGAAGCCTACTTAATTTATTAGTAGGTTTATTTTTAGGTTTATTTTTACAAAATAGGAAACCCTTTTTCACCCATCTGTCCTTCATAAGTACCCTTTTCAACACAGAAATGGACTGTTTTTTTTTATGACCTTATGACATAAAAAAAGATACTATAAACCTCACGAAACGAGATGGATCATCGCTTTGTTATCAAAAAGTAAATATTTTTCTATAATATCGAAAAGAATTTATAACTAAAGATCTTGATAAAATACCTACACGTTTTTATTTTTCAGGATAACAAAATTTTACATACAAAAATTCTGTAGTGTAATTATGCTATAACCGGCCTCCTGCCCCAAACTATTCGGAATTCGTAATCTATTTTAATTAATTAAAATATGATCCTAGAGCGAATTTCAATGTTTTACCTACCGCAGCAATATCTATAATAAATTATAGGTCATATTTTGCATGATTTCGTAAAAAACAACAACAGGAAGACGGTCTATAAATGAATACTATAATACTCACGTTATAAAGCGCAAATTAAGTATTGTTATTTTACGCAGTTGGCAGTTGATACAAGAAGAGACCTTGGGGAACACTCGACAGATTTCCTGTTATTGAGTTCGATTGTTCTTTAATTACTTTAGTCGCATTTACCTTTCAAAATTAATTGATTTAGAATTTAAATTACTTAAAAAAATAATATCTAATTTGTTTATGTTAAAGAAAAATGTTGAGGAGTACTTATGAAATAAAATAACAAGTACCTAACAATCAATATATGAAATAATAAAGTATAAAAACAAGATAAATAATAAACAGAAGGTAAATTAAATAAATAAATCAGGAGTGCTTCCCTGCCTTCTTCTTAGTAAATCCCCCCCCCCCACCAACAAAAAATTCTGCGTACGCCCCTTACCCCCAGTATATTTAGTAATATTGACAATATTATTGCAGGTTGTGTGGTACCTAAGTCGACTGCGGTAACTTATCGAATATTCCAAGATGAAGATGAAGCATTGTTGATAGTTAAAAATAAATTGCATTATTTAAACTACATAACAGTTAGAATAATCGATATTTAACATATGTAATCGATGTTTTCCTGTAGTAATTCAGAGGATATAAGAATATAGTTTATTATATTTGCATAAAATTGTATGGCGACTGCATAGACATAAATACTAGTGTTTTCAAACTGTTCATTTATGTGTTTGACTGTTTTGAAGACATTTCAATTTTCTTTAAATTAGTTTCAGGTTCAAAATTGAACGTAGATGAAGCAAATCAAAATCAGTTTTATACTCACCGTGGGCAGGTCGAAATTTTGTGGCTCGGGAATAGATTCGGCTGTGAAGCTGAGCTTGATTTAGAATTGAAATGAAATGAGTTAACAATAATATTTTAGACGATCTGACGTGTTTTGTCAGATCGTAAGTGCCTAAAATGTCCAGCAGGAGTGCTACCATCGAACTTAGTTTTTTTCCATAGAGGTAATAGAGGTGTGACGGTCCAGTAAAAATCTGCCACAGTTCCAACTGCTACTGTGACACATTGTAGCAGTGACAAATTCCCGGCACCTGTCCGGTATCAGTGACTAAACTCTTGACCTTCTCACAGCTGGGAATGAAAATAAAACATGCCTTTGCCTTCAATTTTTACACATTTATTGACTTCCCCCAATCTATCACTGTGTCTGAAGGTATTGATCCTTAAGAGTATACTCTGGCCTACTCTGCTGTATGGTGCACCGCTGTTTCGTCATCTGACGTATACAAGAACTCGGCGACTCCAACAATTCCAAAACGGTATACTGATGAAAGTGGTCAGACTTCATTCGAGCAACAGAACAACAGTGAGCTTCACGAGATCTTTGATCTGCCTACGGTGGATGAATTTATTCAACGTAGACATATCAAATTTGTCGACTCCTTGCAAAACCTGACAAACCTGGTGTTTAACACGATAACCCCCGCTCCGTTCCCCTATCGATGGCGATGGCAGGACGCTGTTGAGGCAGGAACGCTTTAGTCTTAGGTTCTAGGTCTAGGTTTTAGTTTGTAAGTTTGTCTCCCACATTGTTAAACTGAAAGTGAGCCCCATCACCTAGAATTGTATTTATTTTCCTATTAACTTCAATCTGATTTTATGTAACCCAACCTCCTTCAAATGCATCTGCGCATAGCAGAAAGAGGAAAAAATTTGTCAATTCTTTTGTTCATGTTTTCCACGTTGTATAATTTAAAGGGGTTTAGAAAAAAAAAAAAAAATCTGCAGTTTTCAAGATTGATAACCCAAGAGATTTATTTTTCACAAAGGCTTCAAAGATAGAATCCATTTTAGAACGATTTTCACACATTTCGGGATTGATTAGCTAAAGGGGAGTTTTTTCTTAAAATGATAGAATTCCTATTGACAGACGTTCACGGACTGCGACGTTGATAATCAAAGGAGATATTTTTTCCAAAAGGGTACTAGGATAGAATTTGCTCAAGATTCTTTTTGACGTATTTTGAGATTGATAACCTAAGAGATATTATTTTCCCTAAAAAGGGATTTTCTGAGGGAAAGGAAAAAACAACCAATTAGGTTATCAGTCTATTTCTGCTAAATTTATTTTTCGGAAATTTTTACTTAAGATTAAGCAAAACTAGTTCTAGTCTTGAGGCCATAATTTGAGGGTCCTTGAATATCAACAAAAAATAAATAAATAAACTTACAGAAATTATTTGAAACACTTTTTAGTTTTTGCTTGTTCGTTTTTCCTGATTATATACATATATATTTTACATAGTTTTCTTCGTTTGTTTCAGCATTAGAAAATAACTTTAAAAAGATGTCCATTTTAATTAATTTTAAACTTGGTTTAAATTAATACGTGTAATATCGGTATAGATTATGTGTAATATTGAAATTAAATAAAGAGTAAATTTATAATTTTTAACGAGGCAAGATGGCCGACGGCGGGATTTGGAAGAACCCACCCTGGGGCATTTATACTTCGCCATTCTGGAGTTGTGTAGTTTATATCAATTACATTATATAAAATTATCGAAACAATTTGCGGATTTGAAAATATGTCCTAATAAAAAATATACTTATGTTATGAATAAATTCTAGTTAGATATTTTATATAGGTAAAAAAAAATTATGCCGTTTTTACTGTTAAAATTTAATAATCCAAAGAGGTTTTTTTTTTAAATTAGCAATCAAATAAAAATATATTTCTATAAACTATCGCGAGAAATATTCCTGAGAATCCTAATCTTAATGATGGTTTAAAATATTTATGCATTGAGCACTTATTTATATCGAAAACGAAACTATCGATACCTGGGTCTATTTCGGAGCGGAAGTCGAGGGTTTCATGCTATGAAGTGGTTACTTAAACCACTACACCTTATATATTTATAGTAATTATAAACTATTTAACTTTTATTTTCTGGAGCATTTTTGTTTCATTTGAAGAAAGTAAATTAATGGAATTAAGGCCAAGACAGAAGGCGGGAAGTTGTCTCCAATTATCATTATACAAGTACCAAATTCAATTATATACACAACTGTCCTAAGGCACCATTTCTTCTTCAATTTCACAGTTGGGCTATATCTTTGGCAATAGCCAGTTTGTTTAGAGTGATATGTAAGTTTCATGTAGTTAATTCAAAATATAATTTAATTATTAGTTACACACATGTTGTGTAAAAACTTTTATCTAGTTTTAGACCAGAGGATATTTAAATCAAAAAATTAACACACATATCTTCAGTTACTTCCAAGATTAATGTCCTCCATGATTTTTTTCTGAGCTGACTGTCCGATTGCATCATATGATATTTTCGGTCATCTTTAAAGTAGCATATAAAAGTGAACATTTTCAATAATACACAATATTTCTAAGGATGCAAAGTAGAATATGATCAACACAAAGTTACATTTTGCAAAAAAAAAAAAAACCCCATAAATTGTAAAATGAATCGTTTCGGTTACAGCTTAAATCGAATCCGATTCATCAGTTACACACTACACACAGTTTCATCACTTTTATAAGTTAAATTGACGACTTATGATTTAAAGTAGAAAACATTATTAAAGAGAATAATTTTTAGTTACAACATACTTTTTTTGAAAAACAAAATCTACTAAATATAAAAGCATTTTTTAAAATTATTACTAGTCATTAATTTTTACAAAAATGATGCAAGCAGCATACAATTTAAAAAAATATCAGTACGAATAGTTTAATATCGTAAATAATTAATATGCACAAATGTGTAGTAAGAAGATCGAGAATTATAATTATAATGTATAAAATACTTTATGAAAAACAACCAGAACTGCTATGTAATTCTAAAATCAATAGACAATAATTTACGAGAACATAAATATTGGTGTGATTAGTGAGTTTTGATTATTCAGTGTTATATTTTATTGATTTATTTAATTTTTTCAGAGTATGAGGTATAAAGTGCCATGGTTGTGATCTCTTAGTTTAAGTCCGTGCACTCATGCCATTTGAGCTGCTGAAGTCGCTTCGCAGGTCCTGCTAACTTAGGAAATTTTCGCAATGATTTGGTGAGTGGTCTTGATTTTTTCTAAAACTAAATTTGTTTAAAATACATATATTTGTATTTACTAATTATTATTTTAATGACTGTATTTAAGCCAACCAGTATGGTGTTCACTTAATTTTTTTCTGCTTGAGGGAAACATTACAATTTTTAATTATAAATATAAACAAAATAATAGATGGAGAAAGTAGGACTATTAATTAAACAATTGTGAAAAAACTGCTCAGAATTATATATTACAATTAGTGAAAAAATACTTGTTAAACCATTTCGGTCACTGAAAATTACCTTTTCAAAAAATATAAAATAAATCATGAAAAGCTGAAATATTGGTCAAAGATTAATAAAATAAGATAACAAAAGGAAAAAATTAAAACTGTTTTTTTTCTAAACCCCTTGAATTTAACACAATACGTGAAAAATTAACAAGAATATACAATTTCCTCCTCATCCTGCTATGAGCAGATGCATTTGAAGGAGGTTGGGTTACATAAATTAGATTTGAGGTTAAAAGTTATAACATGAATACAATTCTAGGTGATGGGGCTCACCTTCAGTTTGACAATGTGGGAGAAAAACTTACAAACTAAAACCTAAACCTAGAACCTAAGACTAAAGCGTTCCAGCCGCGGCAGCGTCCTGCCATCGATGGGGGAACAGAGTGGGGGTTATAGTGTTACACACCGGGTAGAACTTTTAATCTTAAATAGCTTGAAGGTTGTGACTTGAGAAAGCATTAAGTCAGAGAGAAGTGGATTAGTTAATGACTTTTTACATGTTAAATTTATTTTCGCGTATTCCCATTATTATATCTTGATCAAAACACATATAGCATAAATCAGGATGTAGTAAATCTTAAAAATTTCATATCATCGTATCATTTTAAAGGCCCCTATCATAGAAAATACAGACAGATCAAGTGAAGATGTGATTGTACAGAGAGCCCGTCCCTACGATCTCAGCAATAAATGTCAAAGGAAATATTGTATGGGATGTTACATGATTCGGGTACCATAAAATAAATTATCGAAAATTTTAAAAATTTTTATTATCTTTAATGAGTATACATAGATTACAAACAGTCCTCTTTATTATCACATGATATCACAAAAAAAATTATTGTTGAAATCCAAAAAAATGCTTATCCAGTTAAACTTGTAAAAATAAAACAAATAATTACACCGTTTCTTCAAAAATTTCACCATAACTTGGCGGTCGGTGAATAAGAGCATCATCTTGAGGTTTTGAATTGAAATCTCTTTGCCAATTTTTCTTTGCTGGAAATATAATTTCGCTATCACAGTCAGTTTTATCACACTTATTGGTTTCTTCCGGTTTCCAGTTTCTTGGTCTATATGTATATGTACACATATGGGAAAAAAAAAAAAAAAAAAAAGATAACATCACAAAGTTAAAAATATGACTTAAGGCCTAATAATGACTTTTACTGACCACAAAATAGGGTACTAGACAGGACAACATTGTTTACCCAAAATCTGAATAATTTCAATCAATAATGATCAACCCGATCCACCCGCTGTTGGTCTTTTGGTCAAAAATCATTAATCTTGTGTATTACTCAGTTCAATTCAATTGCTCACTAGTTTTAATATAGAAATGTATCTCTGAGAGGTAAAATACCTTGGATGATGTAAATAAACAAGTTGTAACAATCACAAACGTACGACCTGAATATTCAGTATGAATTTATGAGCACCATGTGCAATAGAAAGAATTATTCCTGTTTTAAGCATACTGTGATACGAACAAGTCAGTACCTGCCTTAAGACGAATACCAGGGAAATTTAAGTAACGAATACTTACCTCATTGCTTCTTGCTGTATAATTATTTCATTGGTTATGAACGCTTCCCGTCTGATCTTTTCTTTCAAGCGAGTAGGAATGTCCGGAATACACCATCCAACGAATAGTACAACCATCACCACTAAATTCTTAAAAAAAAAAATAATTAGCTCTTTAAAGAGTTAAAGATAAAAGTTTACTCTTTAAAGTAGGCAAAAATTTAAGACAGTCTCCATTTAAATGTAATATAGTTAAATTAAATTTAATTAATGATATGTATTCCAGTATTAATAGGAGGCGATTACTTTCCTCCCATTCAAAAAAGATAAGTTTTACTTAAAAAATTATAACTTTTTATAATAAAAAAATTAACAAAAATGGAATCACCTCAAAAATTACAACAAATGTCAATCGTGCTGCCAGAACCCTCCAATACATTGTTGTTTTCTCATATTTATTAGGAGACCAGGGAGGTTCTCTGTAATCAGAATATCTAAAAAAAAAAAGTTATGCTAGATTAATTTCATTAATAATTTTTTTTTTATAAAGAATATTTTATAAATCCTCAGAACACAATTGATTGAATGTGCTTGTTAAGAAAAATAAATTCTAAAAACAGTGGCACATCACAACACACGCAGACACTTCTTATAAATGACTTATGGACGTCACTTGAAGCCGGACAGTTCTATTTTCCCTGGTGTCACCGCCATAGTATGAGATCAATTCAAAATATAATTGAAAAATCATAATAAAGAATCATCGGGAACCACTTATGCTTTAGGATAAACAAATTTATTTAAAAATCCCACAAATAGTGTATCAAGCATGCCCTAAAGAGTGGTCTCTGCGACTTAGCCGGCCCTGGGGCGGCAAGGAAGAGATAAACGTGTGGGGTTTTGACCCTTTACCTGGCGCCCTAGCTGGTGGCCAGCTTGATTAGTGTTTTTGTTTTGATCTGACTTAATAAGATCTTAAAGATCAGTGCCCTGACAGTGCACAATGTTTACATAATCTTGGAATTACTATGAATTCAAACTCGGTATCTAAGGGAAAACCGTCTGGATCCCAAAAGCGAGTATGAACCTGAAAGAGGCAGAATGGACAGCTGGGGGATTTCTACTGAGTCTGGTTGTATGACCCAGAAGATTTTTGTCCGCTTGGAAGGAGTCCCTTCTAGTCTAACAGATAGAAGACAGAAATCTCCACTGGGATAGTTGTGGAAGCCGTCAGCACCAAGATTAGATCTAGCAGGTAAGGAAATAGAGAGGTGCAAAGACAATTAAATAAGAAAGCCATGGTTCAAGCAGAGCAGAGTTGAGAGAGTTCAAGAGTCTGATTCCAAATGAGTGAAACAATGCCTCGGAGACAGCCTAATATAGCCAATCCTAGACTGTATTGGTGACCTACTCAGAGGCTTCATCTGACCAACCATGTAAGGCGTTATTTTGAGCAATCAGGTCCGTCTATAAGGCTCTGGCAAGCTCGCTAGGTCGTGGAGGTGTGAAAAGCCTCCGTATTTCTCTACATTGAAACAAGTGATATATAAAAAAGTAGGCAGGTGTTTTCTGATCTGTGAAGAGGGTAGCTTCTACTAGTGTATGGCCAAAGAACTGTGCTTATTTCTGATGCTGTCAGATGTCACAAACCAACAGAAAGCGTATTGGACACACTGGCGACCGTAACTATTGTTTATTATATGCTTACCTGCACAGCGGGGCTGATGAACCTGTCGGATGTCGGAGGTCAAGATCTGTAGTGTTCATTACGGCCAGCGAATGATTCAGAAATCCTAAGAGAGATCTATCATCACTAACCGTCAGCGTATACACTAGCCTGGGAATGAAGTCTGATGTAAATGCGATTATAAACCCCTAAAAAACAAAAATGCAAATTTGAGCAGCCATGAAATCAAAGTTACAATTGAAAAAGAAACTTAATAAACGGACATACATTCGTGACGACTGCTAGTTTACTTATGGAATCCAGTATTCTAAACCATATCCCGATATTTCGTACTCGCTGTGCAACCGGACGCCTATGGTACATAAGCATTTTTTTTGCATCTAGCCTCATTTCGAGCACATTATTTACGAGGGCAAATAGTGGTGCCAAAGGGAATGCAGATACAAAGATGGTCACAAATCCATATTGAAGAACTAAAAATAAAAGTAAATAAAATTATTTTTTTCTTCATAAGAAATTAAAAAAAAAAAATTGTTCTTACTCATTTCTAAGTATTCGGAAAAGAGTGCATTGTGACCCCATTCAATAAGCTCATAATCCTTCTCCCATTGAGGCATTCCTGTGCCATATGAGCATTTCCTCTTCATCGTTCTATTTTTCCACCATTTATAAACCATTCTGAAAGGAAATTAAAATCGTTAATTGCAATGGATAAAATAAGGGGAAAGGAATTAGGGATAGAAACAAGGATTGCATAGGCCAGTTGAGCTATACAGAAATTAGGACACTTTTAAAAGTGTTAGAGGGGAAAATAGCTTGTCACAGAATGGATCAAAATGTAAAAAAATAAGGAATGCAGAAGAAGGATGGAAAAAGTCCTCGAGATAATTAAGCAAGGCTGGTCTTATGTGAACCCGAGAATAGAATCCAAAAGAACTATCAAAGTGAAAACCTGGAGAAAAAAGAACGAAGCAGATCTAAACAAAAAATGGAATGAAATGAAAACTTACACATTTTGCTAAGGAATGTTTTTTAAACTTTATTTCATATTAACTTTAATTTTCAACATGATTATTGGGGGTTTGAAATTAATAAAAAGAAGCATTACAAGCGAAAATAATTGTTAACATTCACAGGAACATACAGTGACAGGTTGTAACGTAATTCTACACAACTTTGTATTTCTGCTGATGGTAAAAGGGATTTAAACACAGGCCACATCAGTTATATTTTTATAGTGTAGGGAGAAGTTAAAATGGTTAATTGCTAATCTTGTTTAACATTCGTAAAATAAAGAAATTTTATAAAAATAACAATTTTAGATTTAAAATTTTTTTTTATAATTAATATAATATTCTAAATATACTTGTTTTTTGAGCATATTATAAGAGAGAATATTACTTCATATCTTTAGATAGCCATAAAAGGCTTGGATTATTCTTCAAACTAAATTAAATTCGCGGCACAACATTTATGGAAGAAATTAAGGCTACCATTTTATATATTTAGACCATTTCCATTCATAGAAAATGTCCCAACCATACCCAAACTTATAGAAATATGATAAGCCTATATCATGCTTTTGTTAAGTCAAAGCTAGCATAGGCATAGAAAAGTATTAGACCTTCCCAGAAAAAAGAGTATTCAGTTCCCAGAAAATAGAAATACACGGAACCCTACCTTGAAGAACCAGTTGAAACATTGGCCTAGTGAATTAGCCAGAAGAATAATTATGAAACAGCTAAATAATAGTTCTGTTTATGAAATAACAAACAATTTAAATATTAGAGTGTAAACAAGCACATACTACTTTTACTTACGGAAGAACCATTTCAAGAACAGTATTCATAGCTTGTTTTCCCACCATGATGATACTAAGTTGTATACACAATTCCATAAGACAACCGCCGGGACCACACTGAAATTATCAACATATTTTCAATTTAACATAACCGAAGAAAAGTTTATTATAATGGGAAAAATAAGACTTACCTCTTCTTGACGATATCCAAACAGCCTATTGTACTTAGCTGGGTAACCAACTAGCTTTCCTTTACAAAACGCAATATAAAATATTGACGCGTAATAATTTATAAATTCGAGTAGGTACATTTTTAAAGTGAGCGAGTCATCAAATTCTGTCTGTGTCCGGTGCATTTCTAATTCAGTCAAATACTCAGCTAGCCAAGAATAAATCTAAAACGGCAACAAATAAAATTACCATAATGTAATTTCAAACGTTTAATGTATTATAATAATTGTATATCCCTAAAAATTAAATATAATAAATAATGTTAAATAAGTGTAAAAGAAAAATAGTACCACGGTTAAGATTTTAATCCAAAATTCATCTCGTTTATGCCAAGATACCCTATTAACTTACAAACATGTTTATAAATATGTCATTCTAATTTACAGAGCTACAATGTACATATTTTGCAATTTTAACCTATACCCTTTTCATGCTATGAACCAGGCATAAAATTCTAAATAGAAAAACCTTTGCTAAACGTGTGACCCTTAAGGAAGTATGGTAGTTCCATTCATTAGATGATCTGGTTTTTGCAAACATTGGATATGATCAGTCAACAGTGACCTCGTTAGAAATGGGAAGTGCTGGCTGGGAATTACGTAAGACCATACTTCCAAGGTGATAGCGTAAATGGTTTGGACATTGAAATGTGAGCCAATGAAGCTCATACACACCAAAAGGCACAATGGACGATAATAAAGAAATAGGAACAAGATAATTAGTTGTCTACCCTTAACCACTTGACATTAAATAGCATCAGAGAGATATCGCTTGTTTCATGCGGCATTGTAAATGTGGTCGTCATGGAGACTTTGGAACTTTCTCAAGCACAACTCACTAAAATCTACTTCCATCCTAAGTTTCTTTCTATTTCTTATGTTAGTTCTTAAAAGGAATTGATTAACTTAAAAAGAAAAAGTGGGTATGATCATCGTTTGAGAAAACGTTTATGATGTGTTAATAATAGCTAGAGATAACTAAACTATACACTTATAATAGATATCTACAAAAAAATCTACTTAATTATGAATATAATAATTACCTATCAGCCAACTTCCTCCAAAAATAATAAGCAATAAATAACCTACCCAATTGAACACGACAATGCAAAGTAG
Organism: Acanthosoma haemorrhoidale; assembly: GCA_930367205.1. Taxonomy (NCBI): domain Eukaryota; kingdom Metazoa; phylum Arthropoda; class Insecta; order Hemiptera; family Acanthosomatidae; genus Acanthosoma; species Acanthosoma haemorrhoidale. The sequence goes on along the minus strand of OV884015.1, from coordinate 9,074,203 downwards.
ATTTATTATGGCAGCGGTAGTGGTTGTAAAAATTATGGCGTATGAAGATATATCGATACCACCGTACACGCTGAGTGCCGCCAGCACTGACATACGATACAGAACCACTCCGAGAACTGCGGCCAAAGCTAATGTTACCTGTGAACAACAATAATGCTTTAAGTTATCTTAAATAATCCAAAATAAATACTAAAATTATCATGCCAATCATCCATAGTTTATTTTTTACTTGTATGAATAAAATATTGCTTTATTTCGGTGGGAAAAAACTAATATACGATTCTTATTATATGATATAAAACAAGTATACCAGAAGTAGAACGATAGAAAAACTGAGTATGGTAGCTGGAAAACGTAACGTCCAGAATGGCACTTTTTTTTCAACAACGCCAGTGATAACATTTATTCTAGGTTTTGATCTAGATTTCAATCTTTCCACTCTAGCTAAATATTGAGGGCGAGGTTGCTCTTCTTGACAGTCGAATCCCGTCAGATCCCATCTAATTAAATCAAAAGATATCAAAAACATATAAATAAATGAAAAAAGAACAATGGATCACAAAGAAGATGTTAGAAATACATTATTACTTAAATTTATCGTTAGTATTACATATAATTAATAATCAATTAGTATAAATTTCATGAAAAACTTGAACAAAAATACTAAATATTAAAATGAACTCATAATTCACCACAAGCCTTATAGAAAGACGCATTCAATTAAAATTAAACAGTTATAAATTTTAATCACATTACAATTTTTAGTAACGAATATAGTTAAATTGCAAAAACATAGAACATGTAATGGGTAAAATATTGGTGAAGCTATCAAATTAACAATTTCACTTCGAGATATCATAGAACATTCAATCCTACTATTGATTGTTGATACCGCTTTATTGTTCTGTTTCTTATGGATAATAAAATAAATGTTTAGACATAGCCAAAGCTGTGTATTTATATAATGTATACAAATATATTGTAATTACTGAGTCCTTTGGGAGAGGGCTCTATTTTTATTCTGTAAGATTTATGATATCAGTCGTAAAAATGATTTAATCAATCTGAAATTTTAATGGTATGTTCTACAACATCTTGAAATATGTAAAATTAATTTTAGGTTAAAATAAAATAACAGGAAGTATGAAAAAAAAATAAATGGTTTTCGCTAACTTTCAATGATTTCATTTCAAGGCCAGATTTTAGTTAAAAGCTGATGAGATTGGCGAAAATTTCTGATTTTTGCCATCACTGTTAAGAACACATCGAAGACAGTAACACTAAAAGAATTTCCAAGATTCAATATTAGAAATCTGTGTATTTAAAACGCCCCAAGCCGGTTTTAATAGGTTTTTAAGTTACTATTAAGGTTTTTTTTTTTTTTTAAAAGGCTATTTTTTGTAACCGAGATGGTTTAATAAATAAAATGAAGTATTCCTGGTCGAAAATATCGAGAAGTTTTTTTTACAATTATTTGATAAGTTATTATGAAACTTGTAGAGTCCCATAAATAAGTACCTATTAATATGGTTTTCCACTTTAATGGCCTTTATTTCATTTATATTCATTAAAAAAATATATATATATAATTTAGTTTATATAAGATATAAAAAAAAATGGTTAGTTACAAATTTAGCTAAACTGCGATAACAAAGAACAGATAATGGTAAAATATCTAGAAAGCCTAATAATTAATAATTTTATTTGGAAATCTTATATATAACTATTGTTTGTTTTTCTCCTGCTAAACTATTATTCTGTTTTTAGCTCATCGTATGCACATAGATCATGATAAGCTATCGGTTGGGCTGATGAATGCTGACGATGAATGAGGGCTTGCCAAATACAAATAGTGAGCTGTTACAACATTATATTTGAGGTAAGATGACGTTGCTTTTCATCAAATTCGTGTCTCCAACTTTTCTAGCTAGATTTGGGGATGCTGAATCCATTCTGGCTCGATACCAGTAAGTTGTAATCTCCTTCATTCAGGCTCTGTCAAGTTCGTTGGAGTCAACAATTTTTTTCTGGCTTGTTTTAGATTAAAAATAGTCATACAACAAATTGAACTAGGGGATATTTGTTTATAGTTATTAGTTACAAAAATCTGATCTGAGAAACTCGAACCGGAACCTCCCCCCTCCCAATATGCAGTCGGAGGCTCCATCAACTGGCTGTCTTTACAAGCCAGAGTCCTGATAATGCCAGTAAATTTATTCTTTGGCTATTAAATAATAAAATAGTAGGATCTATACTACAACGAAAATTGACTATAAAGGATATTTGCGGTAACTTATGACCTAAAAATTTACAGAGTACAGAGTATCAGTGTAGAGGATGCCTCAAAAATAGCACCAATAACAAGGTGATAGGTTGTTGTATCTTTGGGAGTACGTCAAGAACTTTCTTCTTCTTTCTATTTTCTCAAACTTTGTATACATTTTCTATAATACCATACCAATGACTACATCCATGAATTACAAAGATGATGGAGCATTTCAATTTTCCCAGCTGGACAAGAGTTTCAACTCAATAATTTTGATATTTATATAATTAATAAAGGTATCAAAAATTGATTAAATTTGTGCAAATCCTTTATAAGGGACTTTATGAATGACGCATGCCCTTAAAAAACAGGCTAAAACAATTTAAAAAAAAAAGCAATATTAATGTCAAAACTACAAGCACTAAAACAAAAATTAACGTGAATTAAATGAACGTCAACTAACAATCCAAAGATGACCATGGCAAAATAAAAAAAAAATGTATTTATTAGCGAACAGTAGCAGCTCTTTTATTAAGAAGGGTTCTCACCGATGAGTCATCTCAGCACTGTACCTTTTCCATAGCTCTAAGAATGTCACTGCTAACAAACAGAAATATAAAATTTAACTTAAACTAATAGATACGAGCATATAAGACCCAAGTATGGAACACTGTTAGAAGTAAACTACACGAGAATAACCTTTTGGTAACTATTTAACCTTCAAATCAAACAGTGGCGTATTATTTTTTAAATACTGCGTTTAAAGTCAAACTTTGCGAGGGTACAGGTTAAGACACTGTTCTGATTACGCCGAGAGAACACCCGCTATCATGAACTCTATTCTATAAGAGCACAAATTAAAAGTGGGCCAAACTTCCGTTGAAATAATTAAAAAAAAAAAAGTTAATTTGTTGAAAAATTACATAACCTACTAGATTTAAACATTATTATATTTACTATCAAAATTACAGTCAAAAGTAGTTGCTCTGTTTATCTTCTTCAGAAAATTATAACAGTTTTAAATAACATGGATCAATAGATAATTTCAAATAAATTTCCGGGTGTTATAAATAGTGATAATGGCATTTGAATATAACCCTGCTCAAAATTAGTGCATTTATTAAGTAGTGTTCCATTTCTATAATACAATATATTGCAAGATACTTTCAGTAAATTGGGGTATTTACAAAATTAGTGTTTTTATCCTCAACTCTTATCTCGCTCAAAACCTGATTCACTGATATTTGTTTCTTCCTTCCATACATTTTATAAAAAAAGTTTCATTAATTTTTTTCTTCTGAAAATACTGCGGATACAAGCCCTACTCGTTTATTATTTTTTCAGAATAATGTTTTTTAAAAATATTTAAAGAATGTAATAGTATTTGAGCTAGTGTTAATTTAAATATTGAACATGGCAGTGAAAATGAATTCTACGCATTCTAAAAACTAAGTATCTACTTTATTCCATCCATCTATTTAACAAAAAAGAAAAAGTTGTATTCCTTTGACTAGGAAACATTAATATGAAGTAAAATATTAACATAAAGAAGTCATAGAAATATAACTAAAATCTCAGATTCACAAGAGAAATGCCGAATAGCATGCATCAAAGAAGACGACAGAGATAGTTTAAAGCTTATTCAACGTATCTGAACTATAATATATAACATATCTTACCTTGATATATAATATTCAACAGAATATATACCAAACATATTTACTAAAATAAAGATAGCATTTTATACAAGATAAAATTAATTAGACAAATTTATTAAGTAAACAAAACCGTTAACTTACCCCAAACTGACATGAATATCGCGAAGAAAACCGTTGTATAATTATCAAAAAGATATGTTACTTTTGAATGGAAGCATGTATCTTCAAGGTCCCAATAATCACAGAATTTATCACATAACGGACACATTTTTACCCTTAGTCTTCCTTCGCAAATGTCACGGCTGAAAAAAATATATAATAAATTTGTAAAACTTTGTGTTTACTATGTATAAACAATATGAGAATTTTTTTTTAGGGGGGGGATGGCAGTCCGTAGGGAAGTATTTTGGTTGTCAATGATAATTGAAATTATGGAGAATGTGATATTTTAAGATATTCACTTAATATACTCGTAGAATCATATTGTATAGTGTCTGTAAATGTATGTCTGCTAAAGCCGTTGAATAATCCTTGTTATGCTCGCCAACCAATGGGAGGCATACCATAACGGTATATTTTTGAAAGCGCCTTTTGAATCATTAATTAATTTTTATTTGCTAAATATAATAAATAATGTTAATGGAATCGTCACACCATAGACAAAACATTGATAACGTGACTTAGAAACCTTAATACTACTGTAGATATATGATATTAACTGCGACAATATACAAATTTTCAACTTTATAAACGGGTAATGGAGGGAAGACATAACCTTCATTAAAGTCATAATAAAGTGGAACCTTACTCTAAAAATATATAGTAATAATGATATTCCTAAACTAATAAAAAATAAAATAGTACGCTTTTGAACAAAATATTAGTTTCAATACCTTGGCTCGTTTTGTCCCAGCTTTGACCAACTATAAATAAAACAGCCGAGCCCGACAATCGAGGCAGGGAACAGCATATGTGTGTAGAATCCAAGCCAGGCGAAATAAAGTCCAATTTTAACACCGAAATACTCCCTCACGTAGTCTACTGGCTGGTATCTATACCATTTTTTCACTGAAGCCCATTCCGTCAGGAGAGTGTACCGCATTGTTCCTGCGCTGTACAAATCCCCCTATAAAAAAAAATAAATTTAAATATGAAAAAAATCAAATTACACTCTTCTCTGTCAAAACAGTTGGTTTGCTATTGTGTTCACGAGTATGAAAACCAAAAACCAGAAAGGTTTTGTTTATGCATGATATTTACTATATAATTGACTGAAGATAGGCTATAGGTTTGATTAAAAAAATACTCAAAAGGTGCTACTGTATCGACAAGAAAATTAATGTTTTTGATCATTTTACAAGGAACATTCCAGTTTGATATTTTGAGGTTTGACTGTCTTATCTAATCTGACTATATTTTTCTTTTAACGAATAACTATTGAAAACATGGGATCACATATAACTAATGATGGTCAATTAAAAAAAAACAAACATTACTCTTACGTAAACTTAATTCCGTGATACTTGCATCATGTAAAGGATAGGCCGCTGTATAAACAACATCACTGAGGAGCCTCTCGATCCCGAAAACGAACATGTCCGCAGAGGTCGGCTCACCAAATAATGATCTGTCCAGAATAAACTGAACTATTCTTGAACGAACAGCCTGGGTGAAAAAATTCGGAGACATTATGTCAAATCTAAAAACATTGAACAAGACATATATAAAATTAATGATTTTGAAAAATATACAATAGGTAATTAGTAGGTAATTTTTTTTTTTTATTTGTATGTAAATATTGGAGTTGAATACAAATAAATTAATTTACAACATAATAAAGGTTAATAGTAAATGAGAAAAATAAGTAACATTTGGTAGCGGTTTGTATGCTTTGGACCTCACAAAATTTTACGAGGCTAAGTTACAAGACTTAATGAAATAATTATTAGATCAAATAGCATAGCCGAACATATTTAAAATGTTCATTAGCAACTCATAAATTCACGCCAGATAAATTTAAATTGACATATCTCTTCTTTCCTATATATCGTTTATGCTCTTAACCTATATTTAAGAATAATAAACACTTCAATGACAAATAATGAATAATTCATTGAAAATGCTTTAACATGTTTATACAAAGATGTTAAACCAATAAATTTATTGAATAAACATGTGAATAAAAAAAGAATCAAACTGTCTTAGGAAAGTAAAAATAACTATGGCGGAATGCTTTGACATTAAATATTAAAACTAAATGTCTTCATCTTGATCAACTTTGTGAAAGTCTTCGCACTTTTCGCTGGTAATTTGTCAGAGACTACGACGCTTGCATTATTGAACCTTATTCTAGTCTTGTTGTTTTATCGGACCTGCAAATATAACCAATTGGTCTGATGTTGGAAGTAGTTACAGACCTATTTAGACAAAAAAAAATCATTACGAAGGGTAAGTAATTGTGCTGTTTACCAACTGTCTTCTCTTCCTTCAGTTCCGTTATTGATATTTCCTCTTTGAACATCCTAGGAAAAATTGTAAAAGGAAGCCGGGAATCAAACTAGGGTCTTCTTAGTTAGTAATCAGCCACACTAGCTAAAATAACGATTATAAGAGTTAATAAACGAATAGTACTTACAAATATTCTTTGTCTCTGCTGTAAATAGCTGTAAACCTTTGCCTCCGATCAGGAAACATACCCTTGTCAACGTAAACAAACTTCTCCATGATTGAATTTGAAACTTTTCTGAAAGAATCTAAAACCCCAGGATCGTGTCGAATGTGAGGAACCTAATCATAAAAAGTTAGCATTTAGAAATCAAAAATATAAAATAAATTAATTTAAAAAAAATGAATCATAGGCACACAAAATGATTAATAATATTGTTAATGTTTATATTATATCGTATACTTGAGTGAACGAGATCTACTTGAACTAGATTGTGAATTATGGTTTTATTTATTATCAGGTAAAATGAAATAAACATTTAAAAAAACAAGATTGCAAAGAGATATTGCCAAGTAAAGAACTTATCTAAATGTTTCTACCATTTTCTACTGTATCGCTTTAAACACACAATTAAACTGTCATAATCTCCAATTACGATGGTACTTTAAATGTTTATACTGTTTGGTGGTTTTTTTTTTTCAAATGTTTATATAATCTAGAAAATTAAACCAACCAAATGGGACTATATTATAAAATGGTTACATTTAAATTGTCGACAAAATTATAATTGATGCTTTAAGTAAAATACATGATGCAAAGCTATTCACATACAATTAAGCATTAGGTTAGCACCTATTATACAAAAGCAAGCAGTTGCCTTAACTAACTCACTTGGCTTGCTCCTTCCCTATCGGAATTCAGTTCTATAAGTGAATGCTTTACCATGCGATCGTTAACTACACACAATTCCTGGATAATAAACACTGCAGATTAGCTATGATTTAAAATTTCAAATAGAATATCATTTACGATAATGCATTTTAGTAACCTTTCTCATCGGCAGTCTTAGTTTCAAAATCTCACTATAACTCCTCAAAACCTCAATCGGAGCATGTATTTTAATAAATTTGAGAGTACTTCCCGAAGAAACGGGTTCATATTCGAGCTCCAATCCTTCAATCTTCAGGTTATCTTCGAATGTCTACAAAATAAAAATAGAAATCAAATTTTCAAGAGTATTTTCTAAGAGAAAACAAGAAAGACTTTTGTCACCTTTAAAAGTCCAATAAAAACTCTTCACAAATAACAAGTAAAAATTCGTAGACAATAAGCTATAGTTTACTCATTTAAAAGAAAAATTGGTTATCTTCGGTGTATTGAATTTTATTATGTGGCGCCAGCGTGGTTGGAAATGAATACTTCACTCGATAGTGAAAAGTGAGAATTTAGAGAAATGAAAAAGGCAAGGTTACTTACCACCGAGGTGGATTATTGGAGTAAAAATTACAGGGTACTCCTCATTTTTCACGTAACAAATACAGAAAGCAGGAGCGTGAATCAAAGGATAATCACAGCATTGGATTCAAACGACTTATATGGTCCGGTCCCATGAGGAATATTTCCCTAAATGAGTGGCCAAAAAGAGTTCTGGGATGCGTCCAAATGAAATATGCAGAAACCAACAGGCCACAGAAAACTGTGGATTGCTTTATGGGTCATGACTAGGACGTAATGAAACATTGTGTAATAATAATACAGCATTGGGTATCTATAATAAATTAAATAAGAATGATAAATGTATATTAGGCCTGACGTCAGTAGGATCCTATTATGGCCAAGTATAATAAAATGTTATGTTTGTGGTTATGGCACCTGAAAGTTGATATTTTTTACTGACAAAAAACCTGCAACAAGCATATCACCCTAACGATTATCCTACAAAAATAAAATTAATGAATAAAAAATTCTTACTGTTCGTTTTTGAAATGATTCAGTTTCAATACAAGATGGATATTCAGTATCCCACACAAGGACGAAGTCGACACTACGCTCACCATCGTTAAATGTGGTTTTACCCTAAAAAAAAAATGAATGAATTGACATATCTAGATGGCCACATAATAATTATCGAAACATAGATGACTATAAAATAATGATATATTGAAATTCATATCTTGATTCTTTATAAAATCCATGACTGCTAGTTTAAGAAAGATACTAGATTGTATGTTTCGAACAATAACCCATCAGCGAAAACTACAATAGAATCGTATTCTATACATGTCACTTACTATAAATGGATGCAAACCGAGGTGCTTCGCGTTAGTCATCCAGGGATCACTTTAGACTCCCAGCAAAGTTCAGTCATGTTTGAATTTGGCTGAGTTGTCTGTCTGTACTTAAGTGCTGTCTATACAGGTCGTTGGAGAATGCTCTCGTCTTTTCGATTAAATTTTCAATTTAATGGATTTGTAATTCTGTTTGGTGCGTTTGTTATGTGTCTCAGTAGTACTGATTACAAGACCTGAATTTGAAGTAAAAAAACCTGAAATTCGATATAAAATTTCAAAAGATATGAGTACAAGTTGATATATTTCTTAAACTAATGCAGTATGTGAAAATATCTTTTGTATAATTTTAAATAAAAGGATTTACTCTAGCAGGATATGTGGTCTTGTCCAGTCCAAGGTCTTTTCCTTCGGTAAACGTGGACGTGACCGTTCCATCAGCGATGTTGTAAACACTTTCCACAGTCAACGAGTTGGACTGATGATAGTCCTTTCTTTTGGAACAACTCCCATCAATATCCATTGGGATTGCGGCAACCTGTAATGTTTTTAATTATTTCATTTGTTTAACCCTTATCCACCGCCTTACTATTTAGGGCGGGCTATTCTGGCCTACTATTGGACTAATCCATAAAATAAAAATTAATTTACTTGTCACATCAAGATTTCATCGCAGTAAAATTATAGTCTTGCTCATGACATTTGGCATATCAATTATTTCACAGGCGAAGCGGTAATTAACTTAATTTAAAAGGGTCGGTGTGATCGAGTTTATCTGGAAAAGAACCTTTTAAATTCAATTCATAACTAAGAGAATGTAGTTTTATATTGTCCTAAAGTAATAAATTCGGCATTCTTATGATGACAAGGCAAGGGAAGTTGCATATATAAATAACCTGCATCTCCTGCTCATCTGTAGTGGGTGTAAACCCCAGATAAACATAAAAACTTAAAAAACGTTTATTTTTTTAAACAAATACTATCAATTCATTATAATATGAATTAAAGAAGCCTATATTAAATTAAAATTAATAGCTTTAAGAAAATAACAACTAACAAAGCATTATACTACTTACAACTGTGAATTGAGATAGTGTCTAAGATAATTAGCATTAGTTGTAAGAAAGGGTTGGATAGGATTGAAGAATAAAAGGAATCTAATGCTAGAACATGTAACCTTCCCCCTTTTCTAAGTAAGCAAAGAACATAGAAGCCTTGCTATTAAATTACAATTTAAAATACTAGGTCTCAAATTTCATTCAGAGCTTGTATTCATGGAAAATTAAGGCGCCATCGGACGCTTTACATTCAGGAAATAACGTTATCTTCAACGCTTCGACTTCCTTTAATGACACTGTCCGGCAAGAACTATAATTTTTTTTCTTCAAATTTTATTAATGCCTGGCTTCAAGATTTTTTTTTTTTAATAACGGATATTATTATTGTTATTCTGTATTTGAACAGGGAAAACATAAGACTAATTATATTAGTTCTTTGAATTCCCACAATTAAGTCTCCCGGCATTCTGCATATTCAAAATTAAAACTTTTTATTCTAAAATTTTACCATTTAAAATTTAATTTGGCCTTCTTGACATTCACTGAAACATCTCAAAAGCGCGTAGCTGCGCCGTGGGCTATGTACACAGAAAAGTTTATTTGGGCTAAGGTCAAATTTTGTGTTTTTTAAGGTTGTCTTGTTTTTTGTTGATTAAGAAATGATAACTAAAAAACTATATAGGTTAGGTAATTCCCAATTGCAGCATCGTAAACTAGACAGAATTGTCTTAAAAAAAAAAACAAGTAGAATTTGTCTTTCTAAAAATCATTTGAAGGGGGCTTTCAAGGGGTTAAATGAGGCAAAGTTATGTTTTTCGTAAAATCATACATTTATTATTTTAAGTCAATTTGTTAGTCTTTTTAGTAATTAATTTATTACAATACATCCACAGAAGAAAAAAAGAAAGCTTTGAAATTATTTTTGCTGAGAACACTGGTGCTTTGAGGAGACTCACAGCTTTAAAAAACTGGAGGTGAATCTAGGCTTATTCCGTAACAGACCTCAACTTAATTAACATGGGCTTAGAACTTATAAAACAAGGAAGTTTTTCTAAAAGTGTGGAATCTTTAGTTCAGGCTGATAAAAAAAATCGCGAATAATCCATGATTTTACGAAAAACATAACTTTTCCTAATTTAATCCCTTGAAAGCCCCGCCCTCTTCAAATGGTTTTAAAAAAGACGAATTATACTTGTTTTGAAGAAAATTTTGTCTAGTTTACGATGCTGCAATTGGGAATTAGCCAGCTTAGATAGTTTTTAGTTATTGCTCCTTAATCAACAAAAGACATGACAACGTTTAAAAAACACAAAATTAAATTTACTCCTTCCCTGTTTGGAACTGGACCATAGCCCACATGAACTTTTCTGTTGCATTTGAGGGCTACTATCACTCCCTTAAATTTCGGACATTTTTACGTTAAATCCTGTATATGTTATTACCGTATTTTAATTATATTACTCATTTATATGAGATGAAATTTTTATACGTGACATTTTCTCTCTTGCATCCTCGACCATGCACGCACCATGTATGACCACATAATATATAATTTGCCCAAATTATCGTTGTGTTTTAAGGTAAAAAATTAAATACCTCTCTGTATTTATTCTAACGTAAACGCTAGTAAGCCTTATTGGTGTACTGAGGTCTTTAAACATGGCTATTTTCATAGATCATTCACGCGTGGGCCACCATTCCTCTAGTCAGCTGCACATAAATCATTGTTGTTCAGTATTTTTGGCATCTGAAACTCCTCACAGATACCATCTTACTCAGAGAAGAACGTAACGTACGTCAAAATTTACTTTGATTGGCAGCTTAAATTAAAGGCCAACAGAATGTAAAATCATAGACCAAAAGGTTGAATAGCACCTTTTGGTTTTCTTTTTAATCTTTTCTTCAGTGGTGTCAATCTTGGGACATTGGAGGGAGTATTACGAGTAAAAATGGGTACCTTTGGTGAAAAAAGAAAGATAAGTATCTTTTCTCTCAATCTTCTAACTAGTATTAAACATATAATTTTTGATAAGCGTCTCTCTTCTTCGGAATGATTTCCTATAAAATTTGCAATACTTCAAAGAGTGGTGATAATGGAATGGTTTGTCCATCAACCACGCTGGATAGATAACCTATGGGGATAAACTTAATTTTATCGTCTGCACAAAACCTACATATCATGAAGTTTATCTTTAAACACTGAACCGTATATAACACTTTTATACATACATGTAAAAGGTTTTATTTATTTAAAAAAAGAAGAGGTTTTTAACAGGTGGGCAACTCTCCCTTCAAGTGCACAAGAGCTCAAATAAACGAGCAATTCATGATTGATTCTTAAAGCTCTGCCTTAGAATTGAGTACGATCGTTCATTAACGACAAATCGGTTCAAAACTTGACAGATAAGAATAAAAAAGGCCGACTTGAGTGGACATTTCAGTTTTTTAGCCCTGTAGTGTTTTTTGAGTAAGAAATAGCCGTGATTGTTGAGAGGGATGGTCTAAATATGTCCAACCCCCTGGTGAAGAAATATCTCCACATCACAGCGGTAGTCTCACTCTACTGGGCAGTTTCTATTTCTACGGTTTTTGTTAACAAAACCTTACTTAGCCACAACGGTATAGATTTGGATGCTCCAGTTTTTATAATATGGTATCAGTGTGTTGTATCAGTCGTTATCTGCCTAGTGTTGAAGAGATTCGCTAAATTGCATCCCAACAAGTTAAACTTCCCCGATGGATCGCCTTTCTCCCTAGAAGGACTATTTAATGTATTGCCTATTTCAATTATGTTCACCTGTATGATAGTCTTTAACGGACTGTGCTTGAAGTATGTCGGCGTTTCATTTTACTACATTGGACGTTCCCTCACCACTGTATTTAATGTTATATTGACCTATTTTGTTCTAAACTCCAAAGTATCATCCACCACCTGTGCATGTTGTGTAATAATAATTCTGGGCTTCTTTTTGGGGATCGATCAAGAAAACATTCTTGGCACATTTTCTTTTGGGGGCACGTCATTTGGACTTCTATCTTCATTTTCGCTTGCATTGTACTCCGTTTATACAAAAAAAGTACTGCCCTATGTTAAAAACAGTATTTGGATGTTATCATATTACAACAATGTATATTCTTGCATAATAATGTTACCTTTAATGTTTGGTGCTGGAGAGTTCTCAAAAATCATGATGCATCCTAATATTTTCAAATTTCATTTTTGGTCATTGATGACGATTGGAGGCATTTGTGGATTTTCGATGGGCTATGTAACTTCCCTTCAAATAAAAGTCACTTCTCCATTAACCCATAATATATCTGGGACTGCGAAAGCCTGTGTCCAAACATTAATAGCGACTATATGGTATCACGAAATTAAAACAGCACTATGGTGGATCTCGAACTATGTTGTCCTGTTTGGGAGCTTTGCATACGCTAGAGTGAAACAGGTAGAAATGCAAGAAAAAGTGTTTGTTTCAGTAGAAGCTGGAAAACCGATCGAAAAAGAGCCTATTTAAGGTTTTGATTGTGAATATATACTGTATTTTAATTTAATTGTATTATTGTTAAGTAATAAAATATTTTATAGAGATTATTTATTTATTTGTATTGTAAAAATTCAACAGCAGATATGATATGCCATAGGCAAAGTGATAATTCTTGTAATTAACTAATAACGTTTATAGATAATATTGTAATCGTTACAATTCTTTTATTCTGTCACCTAATCATATTTTATGTACTATATTTTTTAAACAATGGTCATTTCTGTTTCAAAAAAAACATTGGTTGCTATGTCACACATCACCTTCCATCTTAATTTATAAATTTAATACCTTGGGTTTTACAGATCCACTCTTGGATCTTTCCTCAGAAAATGCCTTAAACAAAACTAATTGATTTTCCAGGATAATGATGTTTCATTTGAATGTATATATTTGTACTATGGGTTGTTCAATTAGTTACTGTAATGATACCAATACAATTAGCTCAGTTCTCGGATTATGCCTGAACAGGCGAAATGTTGCCATTTTTATGGTATTATGTCAATAAAATTATTATGAAGAGATTAAAGCTAAATTAAACAACTCATTGTTTAAAAAACTAATTGATTCATGAAATTAAGCAATAATAATTAATTTTCACTTAACTTTCATAATTTTGTATGTTAAAATTATGGTTCTTGTAATTTATCTACACTGGCTATCTGGATCCTACGTGCTATTTTTCAAAACAAGTGGCTTTATCCGCTCGTCCTTTGTCATGATGACTGCATATACCTGTTGTGGATTTCCTGTCTCTTCGCACAGCTGAAGGGCCTTAATTTTCTGTTTTCCGACCAATTATTCCAAATGCTTTCAATCATTGATTCAAATTGAATTAAAAGTTATTTTCTTTTCAATTAAGATGATTATTACTAAAAAATTAGCAACAATACCTGGTTGCTAACGGCTCTACACCTACACCGATGGGACACTGACACCCTAGACCCTTGGTGAAACTATTAATTACTCTGCTGTCAACAAAGCAATATTATAATTGATTACAAAAGTTACACGCAATAAATATTTCTATATCAAATTAAATACTTAAGGCTAGGAAAAATTAGACTCTGTCCTCAATGAAAACCACAGCTGAACGGATCCTCTTAATTTATTCATACTTAATGGAATCCTCAAAAAACATTCTTAACTCTCCCTAGTGAACTCTTAATCAATATGTACTGTCGTGCCTCGCAATTATATTATATATCAAATGCACGAAAAGAAACATATCCTACGAGACTTATAAAAGGCATCTTCCGTTTTTGTACTCCGTAGTCATTAAGCAGGACATTATAAGGTTTTTAGGTAATCTAGTAGCTATCCGATCTCCTGGCTTCGTGGTTCTTCTGTAATATCAAAATTGTAATTCTATCAAAGGGGGTAACTTTGTGAAATAAGGTTTTTGATGATTTTAACACTTGCTTAACATACATACCAAATATGAGTTCAACCACTAAGACTCTATTTTGTAAGTTATTTATTTATTATGAGTAAAATATATGAAGAATAATTATACAATCATTACTTACATTGTAATGGCAATATGTTAGTTTGATGATTATTAGAGTGAAAACAAACAAGATATTAACTATTGGGTTTATTTATTTGTAACATCACAGTAGTTAAATAGTAAATCATCACCCAAAACAACAACATATAGAATAATTTAACTCACAGTAAAGAATCAAATCGTATATATGTTGTGATGAAAATATGGAGAGAATACAATTTCTAATCTCTACGTCTTTTATATTCATGACCATTGTTTTCAGACCTTCGATCTTTTCGACCGTCATTTCTATTGTATTGATCATTTCTCTCCCTATTTTCACCTTTTGGGTACCATGGTTCCACGCAGGGTGGGCGACTCATCCCAATTTTTATATGTAAAGTGTAATCATAGTCTTTTTCGGTGTATCGATTCACAAATTCGTTTTCACACTCATTGATAAAAGCCATTTCATCCTCTGTCAAATCGGGATTCATCTTGAATTCTTTTCAGAGGTCTTGATGAGAAGAAACTCTAGGGCTCGCTAAGAGAGAATCGGAATCTGAAACAAAATTAGCATATGTTACATATAAAACCTTCCATTAACATTTTATAGTTTTTTTTTTTCTGTTGAAAACCCTCGTGTAAATAGAATTAAGGCAGTTTGAACGGGACAAGAAGCTGAATTTATACAGTTGAACTGGGACCGAGTACATCTTAGTATGGCAAGATGAGAATCAAACTTGTTCCTAAAGAACTTTAACTGGCATGAGTACTTCGCAATAACACTTTAAACTTATCATTGTAGTACACATTTAACTAGATATGACTTTAAATATTGTAACTAATATGCAATAACGAATTACATTTTAAAGTATTGATTCACAGAGTTAAGGTATCCTTGCTGTAATGCTCCACACCAACCCATTTACTGAATGTACATGAAATTTGTAACATACTTCATTCCAAAGAAATAGAGATATCAGATTGGCAATTGTTAATTACATGATACAAATGTATGATTAAAGTTATTATAGCATCAAAATGGGGATGGAAGGTTAAACTTAATTAAACCAGTGTTAAAGAGATAAGGTTGCCAGGATAGTTGGAGATGTCGTCGCTGAGGGTCTACCAGGGTCAACCCTGGGCAGTCTCAACCTTTTGTCTTGGTTTTCTAAATTCATTTTAATTACTTCTTTATTCAGGTAGCTGCTACTAACAAAACTTAGTACAAAGCAGACCCATCTGATACAAAAAAAAAATTATAGTTAATCGTTAATTAAACAATTGTTTCCGCAGTTAGTAGACATGTATGCTTCACAAGAATACGGACAGCTTTAGAATAGAGGGAAGTTTGTAGCAAATTGAAAACAGTCACATTTATTTAAGTTTTTGGTTCTCTTCAATAAAAAGCACTCTATCGATCTTCAAGTGTCCAAGTATCATAATTGGTACGATTTGCAAAGGAATAGGAATAACTCTGCACAGAACCTATGGAAGAATGAAAGAATAAGTTCATGGTAACCTCCTTGTTTGAACAGCCATTGCAACAAAGTTACCCAAATATTTTATTTCTAAATTCCTCCCCTAAATACCTAATATTACTTTTTCTCTGTAATATTTGCAAATACCTATAAAAAGGTTCCCTGGTATAGTGGACATATTGTTAGGGCGAAAACCAATTTGTCAAGTATCGTTTTAATTTAGTAATATTACTTTATAGATAGTAAAATTAGGTACTCACAAGTCTCGCTTACAATGTTGTCTAGATTAATAGCATAAAATCCCTTATTAGAAGCATACACTCTCTCTTCGTGAGCTGTTCTCATCGGTTCAAAGACCCTTGAACAAATGAAATCAAAGACAAATAAATGGTGGGAACTTGAATAAATAAATGAGTGTTTTTGTTAGGAATCGTCTTGGGACTCGTTATTACCAACTTACTTTAGAAAATTTCCAACAAAAAGATTTACTAATAACTCATTTTACAGATGATTAACAACACACTTTGTTTATTGTAGTAAGACAGTTTTTAATCTATCGAGACTACTTTGAAATGATTGAAAACAAATTACATAACGATACATACCAGCCAATATGTTTAGAACATTGGACACAGTAGCAAATCTTCCACAGATATCCAGGAAACCAAGAATGTTGATTATTCCACTTCTATAATGAAAAACATTGGATTAACTAAGTACATCTGTAACTAATTACATCTATTTCATGATTGTCTTTATAGATCATACTTCTCTCCTCCCAACACAAGTACCGCCGGATGATATAACAATATTAAACTCTATCCCAAGAGGATTTCTTATTTTTTGAACTTGAACTTCAGTTAGTCCGAATAAAGTTTGGTTGAAAATTTTTTCAGCAGCTGGACTCTCTAGATTAACTACGTGAGTGGCAGGAGCGATGTTATAACCACAAGCTCGACACAGAACATAATCTAGAAATGGGAGCAGTTAGAAAAACAACAAAAACTATGCTCAAAACGTTTAAAGCGTATTCAACAAACAGACAACAATCAGTCCCCCCGAGTACCTGTATGTTGCTGGAACGGCACCGAACTTTCAAAACTTTCTAAAAATAAAAAAATTACAATATAAAACAAAATCAAATACTTTTTTTTGTACAACATTTATTTATAAAATATCATAAAAAACTGTTTATATAAAATTGTTGGTAAATTAACTGAAATGCCGCTAGCTAAGGCATGACAGAATGACTATTCGACCATAGAACAACGCAATTCCTATCCAAAGAGGTGCTTGATGAAAAGTTATGTTAACTCGTAATTAAACTTTGAGTGAACTTCTGAAGCTGTCTAAGCAGACCGAAATCTTTCTTTTTTGGATAAATTTTCGAATGGTATTCTCAATGTCGGGCTCTGATAACTGAGGCCTAGTCGGCGGGCAGCCTAGTTCGCTTTGATCTGACTCCATAAGATCTTTAGAAGGTGTGTGCCCCGACAAAGTACTATGTTCAGGAAAAGAGGTACAGGGTAGGTTTATAGGTAGTTTATGTGGTCTTGGAATGACCACGAATTCACACTCGGTATCTGAGGGTAGGTGAAAACCGTCCGGATCCCGAAGGCGAGTGTGAACCGGAGAGAAGCAGACTGGATTGCCGTGGGAGACGCTACTGGTAAGTTTGTAGGACCACGGCAACCGTCGTCCTCGAGGGAGAGGTCTCTCCCAAGGAGGTGCTAGTTTTAGCGAGACGAAGGCAGAGATTCCCACTGGGAAGGTGTGGGGTCTGACAACGCCGGGCTAAAACATAGCGAGGTTAGGAGAGAAAGATGCAGAGGTAGTTGAATGAGAAGAACATGGTTTTGAGTAGAGCAGCAAGTGCCAGTGCAGAGAGGGAGGAGAGAGTAGTGTTCCAAGTGACGGTCCGGTTCGTTGTCTAGTCCGGTTTCTTATATAGGCGACCAGCTGTGGTGGGGATAGGTCCCCACCTGCGGCTATTTCATAGACACATATTTTCTGAGATTCATTTGATGACATAGATACGAGGTCTGATACGAGAAGAGGGGAACTTATAATTATTCATAATTAAGAGGTGGCCACAACACTCAACATTATGATTTAAATTTAAACTGAAATATAAATGTAAGTTAGAGTGCGAAGAAACCTTTCTAACTGCTGTGATCTGTTTTAACGTAAGAATACATTATTTAACTGAATGTTGTTATAGCTATGACCATATTTTGGGTATGTACATGTGTCTATGATATCACCCATTGCTTGGGAACGTATCTAATGGATACAGACGGAATAATAAATGACAAAGTAATACACATATGCTTGGGGGCACTGACCCCTCAGCCATTTCCTGTAATATATTGGCTTAACATGGCCGGGGACTATGAAGTGTATTTACTCGCCTTTAGCTTCAAGCTTCATTAACTAATCATTTATTCGCAGGTCTGTGTACATATTATCCAGATCTTGGAGTGCACCACATGGGTTTTTGTCTCTAAAGAAGGGGAAGCCTCTCCGACGATTATCATTGATTAAAGTCCGTGTCCATTCACCACAATATTTTCACTCAAATGGCCATTAATTTCCTCGTTTCCGAATATAAGCTGTTTAATTTCTTCAGGATAAGAATACTCTTTTGGTAATAAGATTTAACCTTGATGTGCACAACTGTGTTTGGATCTTGAAACTTCTTAAACAAATGTCAAGGCAACACAAAAACTAGATCACTTTACCAATTAACCAGGATTTAAATACTCGATTTCTTGGATCGAATTATAAAGATCCAACATTAATTTTTTTAAAATCCTCTATTCGCACGTTGGAAACTACATACATAGTCTGGGGCCTTATTGATGTCGCTATCAGACAATGATTACTTTGCTAATCCTCTACAATAATCAATTGGAGCTTAAACAATTGTTTTCTAACAACGTTCAAGTTTATGTCGAGGAACTGATCTAATCTTCCTATGTGACGATTATTATCTAATTAGCAATTATTGTTAGTAACAATTTGAACGAATAAAACCTTCACCGTTAATAAGCATTCCAATTAAGTCTATTTTTTTCCCATCCTTGATAGATAAACAAATGACACACATTATTTTGATTATTTATTCTTAATTATTATTAGTCACAATATTTAATAATAATTGTTATGTCAATTATTGATTTGTTATGACATGAAATACAAAACACTGGTAATGGGTGTATGACAAATTGAATATAAATGCTACCTAGCAGTCGTTTAGTTCCCAGCACTGCCAACAGACTCGCAAAGCGTACGTGTGACAAAAACTTTTTCATATAATAGAGAGATTTATTACTATAGATTATATATAGAGAGAAGTTTGGAGTTAATGAAGCATTTTTATTTTTTATTTTTGTGTTTACTAATTTATTATTTTCACGACATCTTGAGATGTTTAGTAAAATAAACATGGATTTCTTGATAAATTAAAAATCTTAGGCAGATATAAAATCAAATTAGGGGCTTCCTTGGACCCAAACAATTGTTTATATTGCACAATTCTATGAAGGTATTGTTATAGGTATTATTTTTTAATAAAAAAAGTTAATAATTAATCTTTTTTTTTCAGGTGACAATTATCACTTGAGGTGAGAGGTAAGATGCATGTTTTTTTCATTTGTTTTTCAGGTCTTCAGGATTTTAGCTTCCATATATTAGATACACACACAAACACACAATATCACACATTTTTTATTCATACAAAAATTTTGTTCTGTAATAAGAAATTCAGCTTCCTTAAAAAAATATATTTGTTACTCATTTAGTATAATATGTAAGTAAACCAATCATCCTTCATTTGACAAATATAAGAAAATTGTTTGTGCATTTATAGTTTTCATTCTAAGATTAAGTAAGATACTGATTGCAAAATTAATCTGTAAATCTTGATTCGCATTATAGTTAAAATTAATCATTTTAAATTAAAAAAAAATGATAGATATCCCGTTAGTAAAATTTAATAAATTAGTTAAATATTTTAGTACATAGCACACCGTCAATTCACAATTACATATCTATTGAACTTCAGAACTGAAGAAGCAAACTTATATGTTGATTTTTTTTGTTTATGAAATTATTTTCAGGTTCAACTTGTAAAACCGGGAGTTAAAATCCGTTTATATCGGTGGAATAGTATGATTTAGAATTGAGTGGTTTAGAACTCGGAGTTAAAGTGCCCTTTTAGGATTGAGTGTTTTTTTTCCCGCTCTACATCAACGGTTGACACAACATTGCTGATCATCACAAGGAATACAGAAGCTTGGAGTAAGTAAAGTTTTAACTTTTATTTTTTGGTTTACTGATTTATTATTTGCAATACGTCTTTGGGTGTTTCTTTTTTAGCAAGATATGCCCAGATTTCTTGATCAATATTAAATCTTAACTTGATAGAAAAACAAATTAGGGACTTTCTGGTGTTATAAAACAATCGTTTTGTAAACAATTCTATGAAGGTATAAGATGAAAGCTGTAAGTGCATGTTAAGACATTCACAGCAGGCGTCTGTTCATTGCTTTAATATTTTACATATGATTATGCCGATAATAATATGTGAAATAGTAATAAGGAAATATAATGTGAAATACAAACTTTGTTAGTATTGAAATTATTTTTTAATAAAATAAGATTTTAAATAAATATTAATTAATTTTTTTTTCTTTTCAGGTGACAATTATCACTCCAGGCTAGAGGTAAGATGCATGTTTTTTTTTCATTTGAATTTAAGGTCTTCGGAATTCCAGCTTCCACATGATTACATAAACACACACACAAACACAATTTGACCAATTCTTTATTCATACAAAAATTTTGTTCAGCAATAGAAAATTATGATTTAAAAAAAAATAAAAAATATATTCTTTACTTATTTAGTTTATTATATAAACAAAAATCATTATTCATTTGGAACTTCTAAAAAATTTTTTGCACTTATAGTTTTTATTCAAAGATTAAGTAAGGTACTGATTGGAAAATTAATCTAAATAATAAATTTTGAAAAACAATGATAGGTACTTATCGCAGATGTGAAATTTAATAAATTAGTTAAATATTTTGGTTTATTGTACACAGTCAATTCACAACTACACAGCTGATTGAATTTCAGAACGCAATTTGATTTTCATTATTTAAGGAGATGACTTCTTTTCACACTTATATATTTTTTGAAATGTTGAAATTATTACAAGCAACTAAAACATAGTTTTATCACCAATGATTAGGACTTCGGTTTTTAACGTTTTTGTTATTTTTTTTTTAGGAGAAAAATGCTCATTAGCCAAAACCAATTAACTTGTCACTTTATCGCTAAGAGCTTACTATAAACAAAATGCTAGTCGTGATGCCACCTCCATTGCTCTGAGTTGCTGGGATTCAGATTGGAGTATTTTCAGCTTTCAGATTAGGATGGATTAGGAAGGCGGGAAATGTAGTTTTGGTAGCCGGAGTTGGTTGGATGATTAGATGTCGAGATGAGCTTGAAGGGTGCGGTTGTTGACAAATAAAGTATTTTCTAGGTTGCAGGGCAGGTGGTCGAGCCTTCATTTCTCTTGCAGGTCCAAGTTGATTCTGAGGTATTTGGTCTGCCTATTCAACAACTTTTTGCCGATTAAATATTTACTATCTTACTTTGAGCTCATTGTCGTTAGTCGAGAATATATAAATGAGTAGAAGAGTATGCTGTGAAATAAGTTAGGTTGATGAAAAGAGAGTTGTTAGGTTTTTAAGAAATAAATTTGATGTATAATTTATTTCACAACCAAGTCTTCGGTTCTTCCGGTTCTTTCATTTACAATCTTGTTTACGGGATGGAAATCAGCGGTATTCAAGGTTAACAAGTATTTATTTTTTATTTACAAATATTTACATTAACACACACATAAATTTGTTCAAATTACTTTATCTATATTTGATGCAGCTTATATATTAGAATAAATTAATGAACAATATAATAGAGCTTAGCCGGGGAAAAAATTATTAGTAACAGGTTAATACTACTCCTGATTTCTGAGGTAAGAATAGTGATGATGAATTGAAGGAACTGAAACAAGACAGATATTATTTAAATTGTAGCCTGAACTCACACACTCTATTAATAGTTGTGATATAAAATAGTATATAATTAATATAATATTTTACCTTTGCATCGGGAAATTGAAACTTCCGACAACCGGTTTGAGAATTGCTGGTAAGCTGTTTCTGAATAGGCTCAAGTCGACGGTTATTTCAAAGTCACCAATATTTACGACGGTTACGATTGTAGGGTTGTCATCCAGGTATCTGATATAAAAACATAACCATAATTTTTTTTTTTTTTTTGGAAAAGTAGATAATTTTTATAGTAGCATTAAATCAATAGCTGTCACCTGGTTATTATTATTAAATTATTTTTTGTCGTATACACTGAAATATCTCCGTCAGTCATCGTCTTACTCTTCCTCAACTTCACCAGGGTCTTGTACACTTCAAGATGGGAGTTTTTGTCAGAGGCTTCCGTTTCGGCGTTCCTATGGCGATAGCTGACAGCCAGGGGCAACCACGGATGACCGGTTGAAAATCCTGCAATTTAATAAGGATATAGAATACTTAGTAACATGATACTTCAGCAAGTTATCAAAAACTGCTTCCTATGACAAGAAGAAGAGGGTAACAGTATTTAAGAGAGACTTCCTTTCTTGGTTGTGATCAACAAGTTACAGGAGATAGTCTATTAACTATTGCTGAATGGATTTGGGATGTCTATGTTTTACCACATGGACAACTTGCTTTAGGGTGACTTCACCAGAGAATTTATTTATTAGCAGTGGCAAAAAAGCTAGTTTCCCTTTAATGATGTATCTTATGATTCAATGTGAATCAATAATGTTCGTACCCCATGTTATAATGATCTTAGTAAGTCCTTTTGATTATCAGTCATTTCCGCTGTGTGAATATATTATACACCTATTGGTCGAGGTGTTTTTTTGAATGGTTTGCCCGGGCTGACTCACATTTCCTTTAACTTGGTTGAGTGAAGAAAGAAGCCTTCCCTAGGAAGATGGTCAACTGTTAAGTAACACATCCTGTCATTACCTGTAGATTAGCCCCCCCTCTTTTAATCTTCTTGAATTCTATTATATATCATTTATTGTTTGATTAAGTTAACCATTTGGTCGTTAACGTCATTGCTTTTTAATTAAGTGCTTCACCGGTGCAAAAATCCTAAAATATAGTACATAGTTTGGATTTAATTGGAAATGACTTTTTACAAGTTATTTGTAGCTTAATCTGATTTTTGTTTTATTTTTAATACCAAATCCACTCCTTTTCGCTTGGACTGCTGTACCCCGCAGAACCTAATTTCTAAATCGCCCAATTCCATCTCGAGGTGTCTTCTTCTAAGTCGATCCTCGTGGAATGTTCTAAATGCTCTTAACATACTCCAGGGATTACACTACCTAATCATTCTTTAAAAAATCCTTACCTCCATGCATACTAGCGTTCCATGGCATGGGTCCCCTCTCGAAGTCTCTGCTGGAATCGGCGAATCCCTGGGGACCCGCCCTCAGCCCTTGGAGATCCTTCCCTTGATCGAACCTCACGGCGCTGTCTTCGAGGCCGAGTTCTTCGCCGTTGTAGGTGAGGACGGTTCCTCTCAGGGTCATCGTTATCATGTGGAGGGGGTCGACCCACTCGTTGTTGTATCTGGAGGCCACTCTGTGCTGATCGTGATTTCCTAACTGCAAGTTAAACATGACAATTACACTCCACATCTTTTTATAAATTCATATTTATATAAATGGATGTGGAATAACATACTTGGCAATAGTGACACTCCCGATGGAATTTAAGCTGAAAGTTTAACAGATTAGAACTTTGCAGAACGATCAGGACTTTCCTGAGGTTTTTTTTTTGGATTGTATCAACATCGTATTTTACTCAAACTGGGTGCATAGTACGATCATCCATGGGTCCGTCGTACCATAGACGATGGAACCTTGACCCACCGAAACTTTTCAACGAAACAAAGCTGTCTGCAAAGAAGTTGATGGGTAATGTAATTAAAGCGACTATCTTAACAAAAAAAAAAGAGACGATCATTACTCATTCATATTTATTTCCCTTTTAAATTTAAGAAATTTCAATTTTCAGTTTCCATTCTCGGTCGTGATGAACAAGCCACAGGAGCAGTCTATTAAGTACTGCGGATATGAGATGTCCACGTTTCTCCCCACGGAATACTGTATTGTTGTTCGCTCAACGGTGGGATCATCAAAGAATTTATTCTCATAAATTTCAAAATGGGCTATGAACTTTGAATTCCGGACTCGGCATTCTTTGCAATCACTGTCTAGGGACAAAATAACAGCGAATAAATAATTTTTAATGCTCCTTATATTCTCCTCCCACGCTTATCGCATTGAATAGGAGCGTTCCTTCTTTATTTGAAATGCGCAGTTTTCAATTTTTATTATTCATAAAAACGTAAAAACCCGGTCGTTACTACCACTTACCACTTTCCTTTCTCAGCGTGAACTTAAGTCCTGATAAGCGCTTTTTTTTAAGAGGAATTGTTCACCTCTCGGTTTTGAGGATGACGACATGAAAACTGGCCTTATATAAACAGGAAATATGCCATCAATTAACCAACGTTTGATACGTAGACATATCAAATTTTCATCCATCCAACGTAGACATATCAAATTTTTCGACTCACTGCAATACTTGACAAACCCGGTGTTTAACACTATAACCCCCGCTCCGTTCCCCCGTCGATGGCAGGACGCTGTCGAGGCAGGAACGCTTTAGTTTTAGGTTCTAGGTATAGTTTTTAGTTTGTAAGTTTTTTCTCCCATTTTTCAAACTGAAGGTGAGCCCCATCACCTAGATTTGTTTTCACATTATTGTATTTTAACCACAACCTGTATTGTTGAGTAACCCGACTTCCTTCAAATGCATCTGCGCATAGCAGAATGAGGAGAAAATTGCAAATGATCTTATTCATATTTTTTATTGTATAAATTCAAGGGGTTTAGGGAGAAAAAAAAAAAAAAAAAGTTAACCTATATTGTGAAATAAAACAACCGTCACCTTATTCAATTGTTTCTGCACACAAGGAAAACATGGAAACTCGACAGTTCTCGAATATGATAAGATGACAAGTACTTTTTGAAAACGCTGGTTACAGATTGGTTTTTTTTTTTACTGTTATCTTAACAATGATTTCCTTATTTAGAGTGGATAGGCTGTAACTTAAGGAAAACTACACGAGAGCTTACAGATGACGGATAATAATTGACAATTTTACGATGCCTTATTGGTTTGTGCAATGCTTGGATATAGCGAAAAATAAATAAATAATACAATCATGAAAGACTTCAACCTTGAATCAAGTAGTCCCATGTCATTTTTTTGTGTATGTTATTTGTGGTTGCATAATGATTTGTTGATTCATTGAGTTCCATCCGATTGGGCTCCTAATAGACTAATAGGATAATCCTAGGTGAATTTCCCCGCTCTTTCGGGGTTGAGAATATTGACACCAGAGCGCGTGGTAGGAAGCTGTTTGCTTCCTGCCCCTGTTACATACACGTGTTTGCTGTCTGTAGGCGTAAAAGTAACAGTCACTTTATTAATATAGTCCATTTTAGCTTCACCCGTACTAAAAAGATATTTACCATTTCTATGTTTAATTTTGTTTCTATGATATATATATAGAACAATTTGACAGCTGACAGTTTAGGGTTAGTAAAAATGGAGCGTTACACGATAGAACAACGTGTCTTTATTGTTGAACATTATCTCAAAAATAATGAAAGTTTGGTGGCCGCAATTTGAAAATTTCATACAAAATATGGTCGGTATAGTGTATTGACTTCATCAACTGTGAAGAGATTAATTGAAAAATTTAGGGACTGGATCAGTTGGAGACACTAAACACACTGGTCGTTCAAAACCAAGCCGTTCAAATGTCAATACCGAAGCAGTGCGTGAGAGTGTTGTTGAAAATCCATAACACAGTTCTTTGTGCCGAAATTGGATGATATTGATGTGGCCAATATGTGGTTTCGACAAGATGGTGCCACATGCCATACAGCCCATGAAACAATTCAAATACTGCACGCGACATTTCCAGGTCGTGTACTCTCTCGTTTCGGTGATCAGAATTGGCCCCCTAGATCGTGTGATTTAACACCTTTAGATTTATTTTTATGGGTTTATTTGAAGTCAAAGGTGCATGTCAACAAGCCCACATCCACCCGTGCATTAAAAGAGGAAATTAAAACACATTTATGCCAAATGGTCATGGAAAATTTCGACAAAAGAGTGCGTATGTGCCAGCAAAGTCGTGGAGGCCATTTGCCCGATGTGTTATTCCATAAATAACCCTATCCTATTTACTTTATAATTCAATAAAAAAAATAACAACAAAAATACTAAAAATCAAAATCAAATCTTGCGTTAATTCTGGGACACCCTTTATAATCATCATATTTCTTAGTTTTAAAATCCACCACGCACTGATAACCTACGTGGCGGCAGCACAGTAGATCAGAAGACTACTGTCGTATCTAAGACGAAGTGTCGTGGATTAGGGGATTTAGAGAGAGCGGCGAAGTGTCTACGTGAAAATTCGAGTTGAGTAAAGTTAAAGTGGGGAATTAAAGAGTTATTTGGAGAAAGGAGCAATATTCTAAATGAAGACTTTAAATGTTGTTTCTTTCGTTTACAGAGAAACGCAATTGAGACTTTGTTCAGAGGAAAAACATTACCTACATCAACGGATTATCCAGACAGATAAAATCAGTTTATGTATATTATTTAATGTGTCAATTGTCGTTTATCTAGCCTACTTTAATGCAAGTTCGTCACTCATGTGCACTCTGCTAGAAGGTCTCGATTCGCAGTTTAATGAATATTGCTCATTATTGGAAGTGTAGATGTATTTCAATCCACATCATTTGTGGATAGGACGCGTACAGTATACTGAAGAATCTCCTCTCTTCATCCAACCTTGGACTCATGCGACCTTGCAGGAGGTCAAAGATTCAGTCCTTCAAGAACTGAGAAGAATAAAAAAAAAAAAAACCCACTTACCACCCAATTTGGCCATTTGTCATCCTTGATGAGGTCGAGCCACTGGTTCATGATCGCTCCCCAAGCGTCGGCGTCGCTGCTTTGGTCGACATGCGTGACAAAGAAGAAGTTGAAGGGAAAAGTCGAACCTTCGGAGTTCTTTTCGCCGTAGTACTTCACCACGGCGTCGAAGTCTGAGTAGCTTTCTGTCATCATGATCCTGGAACAAAACGAAAACGGAATAAGTAACCTTTTTGGATATTGAACTCAAGTACTTGAAACTCATAGAATTGCCAGTATACTCCCTTTAATGAACTTGACAGAGAACATATGGAGGCGAAATCCCCAAATTATTACAAATCAAATTTATTATTATCTTCGAATACCTTTCAGGCCGGTCTTTTATGAATTCTTCAAAATGATCGATGGTGTATCGGAACTTCTTGATGATGTCGTAGGTGATGGGTTGGTCCTGTGTACACGTGTGAGTGAGGCCATTGTAGTCGTTGGGTCTGTCCGGGTTGTAGTCGGGAGAGTGCGGTTCGTCTCCACAGGTCAAGTTTTCGTAGATCCAGGTTACTGCGTCCATCCGGAACCCGCTCACTCCTCGTCTCATCCACCATTGAAGAACCTCCTGTAACAGCAAGTAGTACATCACTTGAGGGGTCATGGGAAAAACAACAACAAATTCTTATACAACATATCAAATAAAGAAAAGGCTTTTGTTTACCTGCACCGGACAGGGAGTTTGACAGTTCTTCCCCAAACTTCCGGCAATTATATTCAGGTTTACCCAGGCACTGATACGATACTAGGTCTCCCTGAATCTGGGTAAATGCTACTAAACAATCGGAGGGGAGAGGAAGGTTAAATTTGGGAGTCGTCAGCGTAAAGGTAACAATGGGAACAATGATATGGATATCATTTATGTAACAGCTGAATGGAAGGAAGGCTCGGCTCTTTGGCTACACCCGAAGAAAGCACATAGGGGCGAACGGTTGGAGAAAAGTGATCGAAACCAGTGAGATAGGAGGATTGTGTGGTCTGCGGTGTCAAATGCTTTGGAAAAATCTAGGAGAATTAGGACGGTTTGTTATTGTCGATCAATAGCAGTTATACTTAAGCCAATCTGGGCATACGGAATAGAGCTATGGGGGACAGCAAAAAAGTCGAACATCAAGCGTATCCAATCCTTTCAATCAAAAGTCCTGAGAACTATACGAGTGTAGTAAATGCCCCTTATACCAGTAACAAAACCCTTCATAACGATCTTAATATAACTTTCATTCTTGAACTCATCCCTTCTAAGTTCATGAAATTCCATAGTAACCTATCCAACCAGCCTAATCCCCTAGCACAGTCATTGCACTGCACCACTCATCCCTATAATCCTCCTTGGGGACTAAAACGGCAGTGGCCTCGTGACCTGCTATAAATGCGTAACAGTGGAAGTTCTGGCAATGGCCATTTTCTCTAATCATATCCTGAGCGTATGTGGCTCTTGGTCAGGTTCCGCTGGCTCTTATCCGGTAACGCGGCTGATCGAGGAGCGTGGGGGACTTCCCAAGACTCCGCTTTCTCTTTAGCATGCGAGGGAGGTGATAACCATGTGGATTTGGGAGGTCTCTGTGCTGTTTGTAAATACTATATAAATGAGATCATTTATCACAATTATTTATTGCCCAATGAGGCAGATTGTAATTTTATAACAAAAGCTGATTAATACGTAACAGTGAGAGTCCTGGCAATGGCCAGTTTCTCCAATCATATCCTGAGCGTATGTGGCTCTCGCGCTCTTGGTCAGGTTCCGCTCTTATCCGGTGACGCGGCTGACGGACTAGCTCTGACATATATTATATACACGGTATGAATGAGATTATTAGATTGCACATTGTCCTATCAGGGGAGATTTTTTTTTTGGTACCATTTCCGCTCTTGCGTGAGAGCTCTGTCATGATTTATTTATAAGCACTTGATAATTGTAACGAAAAGTACTGAAAGCTGTTGTGCATAAATAAATTTATGTTACGACTGTGCATAACTTTGTCTTCCCACAACTAGGCAAAGTCGATTATTCGTTGCGAATAATAGGAATACTACCTCTTTCGGCGTACTTTGATCGGTACAAGTGCAAGTTGTATCATTTAAATGGCGTAGTTTTACGAAAAGTCAAGTAAGTAAACAGTTAGGATCTGTCGTTTGATGTATAATATCTATGCGTTTTACACGTTTGGTCTCTACTGCACGCATATAATATGTACCTGTAAATACCTAATGTATAATCCATACTTTATATATTTGTGATATATGTGTTTTTTCTTACCTGCATTTTTTTAATCACGACAGGATTGTCGTAGTTGAGGTCAGCTTGTTCGACCAGAAATGTATGTAAATAAAACTGTTTCCTTTTCTCGCTCCATTGCCATGCTGACCCTGTTCCCATAACACTCAGCTGAAAACGAAAATCATTATCATAATACTGAATCGTAATACTCCATAGTCAAATGGTAGAGTCTCTACTTTCGTTCGGGTAATGAGCGGTCTGTCTGTATGTCTATATAAACGTACCTCGTTTCCTGATGAGCATGGAAGGCGTCGATAAGTCCAATGGTCCAGCCAGCTACTATGTTACTTTTAATAGTAATAACAATAAAAATAATAACTGAACCGCCCCCAACCGTTATATTATAGTGGAAATAATTGACTTCTGATGATTATTGTTCATAAATCCAACCATTATTCCTATAATGATTGAATACCAAAAGAACTTTGTGAATAGTTAATACAATCAAAACTTAATTCACTATAAAATTTATTATACATAACTTATTAAAAATGAATTTTCATATAAAAATGAATTTAATGTTTACAGAATAATTATATAAAATAATTTTATATAACATTGAAACGATACTGTTCAGTTTATTTTTTTACTATATATATGTAGATTTTTTTTTTTTTATCTTCATAGCCCCTATAAATTTATAGATGATTACAGATCCTCAGGCGAATCTATTTACAAATTATTTTTGTATTTCCTGTTGCGTCGCTACATTATATACAGGTTTTATTATTTTATAAAAAATATATAATGAATAAACAAGTACAATGATACACATTATACGTGACTGGACTGAACTGCCTAATAAAGGTGATGGGGTTCACCTTTTTGATCAAACATAAAACTAACTTACATACTAATTCTTAACCTAATTGTTCCCCGATAGTCTGTTGTCATCGATGTGGGAGGGGTGGTGGGGTCATAGTGTTAAACACTGGGTTTGTCAGGTGCTGCAACGAGTCAAAAACGTGATAACGGAACCCAAATATTGAGCTTCTTAATAAGGCCAAGACGTCTTATACGATTTTCAATTGTTGTGTGTGTGTGATACATTTAACTGTATTGCAATCTCTCACGCAGTTATATGACGATTCGGTTCTTTTCTTGTTTTTCCTTTCCTTCCATTTTTCCCTCATTATCTCTACGTGCTTTTGTTTTCTTTCTTCTGTCTACGCGACTCCCTTTTTCGATTTTTTCTTTCCCACAAGAACCTTGATTTCCTTCAGTCTTTTCCTATATCTTCCTCCGTCCTGACAATCCTGGTCCCTTATTCCTAGTCTTTCAGTTTCTTCCTTCATCTGCTTGGTGACTCCCCTTGAGCTTTTGTATCCTCGGATTTTCTGGAATATTCCCTTGTTTAGTCTTTCCGGGGCCATTCTTACCATTTGTCCGTGGAATTTCAGTCTCCTGATTCTTATTTCCGTTTCTAGCTCTTTTGTGTCTTTGTAGATTTCCTGGTTGGATCTTAGCCTGTATCCTTCTTGTGTCTTTTTGGGGCCGTAGATCCTTCTTAGGATTCTTCGTTCTATTCTCAGTAGTTTCTCTAGACTGGGGAGGCATGAGGTTTCCGTCCCATATAATATTACTTATTAGTGTGTTATTTTCGCTCTAGGGGACAGGTTTTTCTTGTTATATACGTTACTGGTTGCAAAACTTAGTCTCTCTAGTTTAGTGATTCTTTCTTTCATACTTTCTTTTTCTTCTGTTACATATAGTCTCGCCCAGGTACTCAAATTTTTGTGTTACTATTATTGGTTCGTATTTGGTACTGCTTTCTTCTTGAAGTCTGGGTCTGTAGTCATTAGTTCTGTTCTTTCGTAGGAGATTTGCAGACCTGTTTTTTTCGGCTATTTCTGTCAGTGTGTTTTTTGGTCGTTCGCCTCTTCTTCCGTTTCCGCTAAAAGGGCAAGAGTTATCTGTATTACTATTTCGTGGGAGAGAAAAACCTCATTGAACTATATCGAGTTGCTACACAATACACAATACATATACATCGTATAAGACATAGGAATTTAAAATTATTACTGAAAATTATTAGGTTACTAAATAAATATAGATAATATTAACAACAATAAAATTGAAAAAAAACAAAAAAACAAACAAGAACTAGAGAATCGAGAATTATTTTTTTCTGTGAGAAACTGTGTGCTTCATGTTGACCCCGAATCCTCCAGTACCACACAGGTCTTTCGCGTAGGACTGTCCTGATACCGGTTAGGTTTATATATCAATACCTTCTGAACTAACACAGATATTTAAATAAGTATTTAGTATAAGATTGATTGTGTATAGTAGCATATTCCTTCAGAATTTATTTATGTAAAACATAAATCGGAGTTATCATCTTCCAGAATATATAAGTATATAAGTAATACCGCCAGAACAGTCACTGGCAGTTGATGTTTAAATTACAATTACCTTCAAAACTATCCGTCACTTCTGCAAAGCTCCCTCTTTCCAGATAGTAGATTCAATGACTACACTGTTTATTATTTAGACGTATGAACAATAAACCTCACTCCAACTGACCTTAATCTATATTATAATAAAATCTATACGAAATTGTGAGGCTACTGGTCCTTGAATCTAGTAGTGAAATATTCTCACCCAATTATTCGGAGGTATTGGCTTCTTCTCAGAGTCGTAGCCCTTCGGGTCTTGCCAAATGTAGAAGTCGGAATATTTTTCGACGGTGTCGTTCCTCGCCTCGGAAGCGTTGAACCAAGGATGCTTCACGCTCGTATGGTTTGGAACGTAGTCCATTATAAGCCTTATGCCTGGAATACAATGGAAGAAAGTGAATCATATTAAAAATGAGAGTGATTTCAACCGGTACTCCACAAAAAAAAAAAACACACACCTTTGGAGTTTAATTCTTTTAAGAGTTCATCGAAGTCTGCGAGTGTTCCGTACTCCGGATTCACATTTTCCATGTCTGAAATGTCGTAGCCGAAATCCGCATTGGGACTCGGGTAGATGGGAGAAAGCCAGACGGCGTCGATTCCCAGCGACTGGAAGTAGGAAGCATGCTGGATAACACCTGAGGAAAATAACACAATAACATAAAATGTGTGAAGAATGGCGAGGTCCCCATGCTACTCCATCAACCGCTAGATTCAGCCCAATCAAAGGTGGCCAAGAGAACTGGAGCCACAGACGCTCAAGTGTCTTGAATTTACATCAACTTACGAGGCCGCTGTAGGATAAATGTTCGAGAATGATTATAGGGATGTCTAAAGTACAATGACTGTGCTAGGGGATGATTGGATAGGTTTTGGTGAGATTTCGTGCACTCTCAAGAGATGAGATTACATCATTAATAAATAATTGCCATAGCCAGGACACCCACTGTGACGTATTTATAGCAGGTCACGAGGCCCCTGCCGCTTTAGTCTCCGAGGAGGATTATAGGGATGAGTGGTGCAGTGCAATGACTGTGCTAGGGGATGAGGGTGGTTGGATAGGTTACTATTGAATTTTAAGGGTTTTGTTGCTGTCGTAATAAGGGCCATTTACTATTGTTCTCAGGACTTTTAATTGGAAGGATTGTATACGCTTGATGTTCGACTTTTGTGCTGTCCCCCATAGCTCTATTCCATATGTCCTGATGGGCTTTAGTATAACTTTGTAAATTAGTAATTTATATTCTATTGAGAGATGGGATGTCCTTCGAAGTAGTCTGTAAAGTAAATTTTAAAGTAAAAAAAAATGAATTGATATTATAATAACTTAGAATAAATAGAAAAAAAAATTGTTCCGGGACAATCCGAATAACAATTTCGTAAAAATTGCAAATTCATACGTGGCAAACCCATTATAAAGAACTATTAAATCACCACTCATTAGGGCATTCTTTCATGCTCGCATTCCAACTTGTTGCTATAAAATGGCGATAATTTCAAATAGTGCACTCTTCGAAGGCACTTACTCACGCTTGAGGTCTCCAATCCCGTCGCCGTTACTGTCCTGGAAGGATACCATAGCCAGGACACCCACGGTCACGTATTATGGCAGGTCGAGAGGCCACTGCCGCTTTAGTCTCCGAGGAGGTTTATAGGGATGAGTGGTGCAGTGCAATGACTGTGCTAGGGAGTTAGGGTGGTTGAATAGGTTACTATGGAATTTCATGATCTTGGAAGGGATGAGTTCATGAATATAAGGTTTATTAAAATAGTTATGAAGGGTTTTGTTGCTGATGTAATAAGAGGCATTTACTATTGTTCTCAGGACTTTTGATTGAAAGGATTGGGTGCTCTGGAGGTTTGACCGTTTCGCAATGTTTTTAATACGACTCAGTAAATTTGTAGTTTATTTTATATTGTGAAACGGGGAGCCTATATTGCTCCTGGAGTCATATTCACACTTTCCATTCGGGATCGTGGGCATTGATGTTAAAAATTGAAAAGAAACGTCTTAGGAAACATTTATGGTTCTTGGCAAGGCCATGTGGAATTTGTTTTCAGTTGATAGAACACTGTTCTGGAACCCCCCCCCCCCTACCCAAAAAAAAACTGTTTTCGTTCCTTTGGGCAATTTCACCTATTGCTATGCTTTCTCTTGGACTGAGTCTGAATTTAAAGCGAGACAAATTTCACTAGGTACCATGTTTGTGAAAAATTTGATTGGGGTATTGTTCCCATGTTATATACCTCTCCCCGGTTGAGTATCCAGCAGAAACACGACAGGTAAATCCTGAGAACATCTAAAACTTTCACATTTGAGTGAAATATTTCAACCCAGCGACTTATAAGCATAAAGTAATTTTTCAACAATTTGTTTGTAATTCTGGAGTCCAAAAAGTAGTGAAGCATTTCTAACCGTTTCTTCCAACTTTGTAGAATGTATCGTTCTTGGAAAGAGTTCGAATTTCAGGACCGACAAAAATATTCCATTTAAAATCTATAAGCATTGATTATTCAATTTATTAATTTTTTTTAAAGTAAAATAGTCACGTATACAGTTGGTATTTGTGAGCGTTTCACTTCTGCTAATAATATCGATAAGTCCTTTTGGTATATCTCCTAAATATTACCAATAAAGCCTGACCAAGCCTTTTTGACTTTTGATTCGTGTGCCAGCAAAACAATCTAGAACAACATTTTGCTAACGGTGAATTGAGGACGGTTGAATGTATAACTTCTATAATATCTATTCTACGTTAAGAACGTACTTACCCCTCAGATCTCCTATGCCGTCGCCGTTGCTGTCCTGGAAAGAGCGGATGTACACTTGATAAATGACAGCATTCTTGTACCAGGGCACGTCGTCTGCTCTCGCCACAGTTGCAAAGAGGCAAGGTATCAACAGCAGGATAAACTCCATCTGTAATGAGTAATCATTATCCTCATAGTTTGAGAGCTTATGAACAAAGAAAGATAGACCTTCCAGAAGAGTCCATGAAAGAAATGGATGCAAGAAAGGGTAATGGTAGGAAGGTCATTAGATTCAAGGGGTAGTAGGAAGGTCATTAAATGTAAGGGATGGTAGGAAGGTCATTAGATGTAAGGGACGGCAGGGAGGTCATTAAATATAAGAAGATGCTAGGAAGGTCATCACATGTAAGAGATGGTAGGAAGGTCATTAAATGCAAGGGATAATAGAAAGTTCATTAGATTCAAGGGACAGTAGGAAGGTCATTAAATGTAAGAGTTGGTAGGAAGGTCATAAAATGCAGGGGATGCTAGGAAGGTCATTAGATTCAAGGGACGGAAGGGAGGTAATTAAATATAAGATGATGCTAGGAAGGTCATTAAATGCAAGGGATGTTAGGAATGTCATTAAATGTAAGAGATGTTAGGAAGGTCATTAGATTCAAGGAATGGTAGGAAGGTCATTAAATGTAAGAGATGGTAGGGAGGTCATTAAATGCAAGGGATGGTAGGAAGGTCATTAGATTCAAGGAATGGTAGGGATGTCATTAAATGTAAGAGATGGTAGGGAGGTCATTAAATGCAAGGGATAGTAGGAAGGTTATTAGATTCAAGTACTGGTAGGAAGGTCATTGAATATAAGGGATGGTAAGGTCATTAAATGTAAGAGATGGTAGGGAGGTCATTAAATGCAAGGGACGGTAGGGAGGTTATTAAATGTAAGAGTCGATAGGAAGGTCATTAAATGCAAGGGATGGTAGGAAGGCCATTAAATGTAAGGGATGACAGGAAGGTCATTAAATGTAAGAATATGCTAGGAAGGTCATTAAATGTAAGAGATGGTAGGGAGGTCATTAAATGCAAGGGACGGTAGGGAGGTTATTAAATGTAAGAGTCGGTAGGAAGGTCATTAAATGCAAGGGATGGTAGGAAGGCCATTAAATGTAAGGGATGACAGGAAGGTCATTAAATGTAAGAATATGCTAGGAAGGTCATTAAATGTATGAGATGGTAGGAAAGTCATTAAATATAAGGGATGGTAAGGTCATTAAATGTAAGAGATGGTAGGGAGGTCATTAAATGCAAGGGACGGTAGGGAGGTTATTAAATGTAAGAGTCGGTAGGAAGGTCATTAAATGCAAGGGATGGTAGGAAGGTCATTCCAATTTTGGTGTTCGCGATGATTAATAAATAGAGAAATACAATCTTCCAAAGGATTTTCTCCGAGAGCTCTGATCACGGAACCACAACATCCATAATTTCCTTCAATTCAATTACCAAATGTCGGTGACTCCCCCCTCCTCATTCGAGATATATTTCTTTGCTGTTAGATCTTCCGAATCCGATCGTTCCTTTTTTATCTGTTCTCCAAACCTGTTGAATTCTGTTACTATGAGTATTCTTTGCTCCACATCGCCCCTAATATTTAAATCCTGTTTTTATTACTCCACACATTCCTTCCTCCGATTTCATCCGTCTGCTAATTCAATCTAGCCATACATCATTTCTATTATATGTTCCCTCCATTAAAGCATCCATTACTGAAAATTAACAACTTTGATTCTTTTATGTATCTATGATTTTGATATTTGTTTAATCTTAAACATCCATTTATGTATATATATATATCGTACATACTATTATAGTATAATCACATGATTCAGTTTACTTTTGAGCTGGTAAATGGTTGGCAAAAGGGAAATCGAGAAGGTTTTTGAAGTGTTATAACCTTCATAATTGCCTAAGTGCCATCTACCAACTACGGTATGAACCTTGGTTGGCAGGGAAACCTTTGTTAGACATTTCTATTAGATAAATTTTGTTTTTATTTATTTTATATTATATAACCCTATTCTGGAATGATTCATGATGACGTCGGTTAGAGTTAGTTTCAATTTCAGAGACAATATTTAATGGACAAAAAGTAATTTAAAAGGAGTCAATCAGGAATGCCTGTCCTTCAATCTATCACTGATAACGATATCACTCAAACCAAACATTCTAAACTTCAATTTTTTTCTTTTTGTCGTTGCGTTCATGTTTTAAAATATACGAGCAAATACGATTTTGAACTAAACGTTCTTACGGTGTAGCGATTGAGAACTCCTGTTTCTTATTTAACTGTCCTGGGTTCGACTCTCGACGAATGAAACACCTTCTCTTGCGGATTTAAACTACACGTTAATGGCATTCACAGATATATATTTTATATTTATCCCTCATCCGAAAATTCTAACTAGAGAGCTTAGGGGAAAAAAAAAAAAAAAAAAAAAAAAAATCACAGCTATTTAAAAACGCTCTTTAATGTATTAAAAAATTTTCTATGTAATTATAAGCTTACAGTTGTAAAAAAAAGGATTATCCTCGTCATCTCTTCACAATGATATGATATTGTGTAATTGCTTTATGTCTTCGGAAAATCGAATTGTTCTTCCAGAATCCAGGGAGTGTTCCAGCAAACTACCTAACTAACCAGCTTGTAGCTAGCTTCTAGCTTTCTTTTGATCCGAGAAGTATGAACCTTTGTTATTGTAGTAAAAATGGTTAAGTACAGTAAAGAATAGTTCCGAAAAGAGATTGTTATAAGTGCGCTGTACATAAGCTACAGCACAAGTGTTATAAACTTGTAACGGTTCATTTGGATCTAATGAATATAAACAACAAATTAAATATATACGAACAAATAGTATAATTGCTAAATATAATGCATGTATATTTGATGCTTACACAATATAATAGGTAGCCTACCTTTTTTTTTTCTTTTTTTTGACTTAGTCAAATTCTTAGCGGAAAACTACTCTGTTATAGTTTAATCACTCAACATAACCTACCGTCTAACACTGTGAATGTAAATTTAATAGCTTCCGTATCTATTAATATAATTACCTATTATTTAAATTATATCTTCGAATATTTTAATCATTAGCAATCTGCTCCATTCCCCGTCTACTATATTTGTAACATGCCATTATATATCATAATTGTTTTATAATATTGGTGTCATTATCAACCATTTTGCAAATGCTTTGACTCCTCTTTCATTAAATATGGAACGCATAATGGTTTTCATATC
This sequence comes from Acanthosoma haemorrhoidale, assembly GCA_930367205.1. NCBI lineage: Eukaryota > Metazoa > Arthropoda > Insecta > Hemiptera > Acanthosomatidae > Acanthosoma > Acanthosoma haemorrhoidale. Next base: position 9,036,098 of record OV884015.1, on the reverse strand, counting down.
AATTTCTATCAACTGCTATCAGTTACATTTATAATACACACTTATTTAACATCTACCTTTCTCTTCTTGTTATCGGGGGCTTACCGCCATACATAGTATATAGAAACTTTGTTCATTAATATATTTCATAAATATATAAAAAAAACAACTTTACAATTATTTTTCATCAACTTAAGCCGACCTCCAAGAAAATTTTTTCAATAACTTATATATATACACGGCTAAATACAACTGCCACTAAAATTATAATTATATTTTCGCTCACCAAATCGGAGATTAATTAATAGTAGCCTCAACATCAATTTCATTATTTAAATTTATTTTAAAAATTTGACCGACTAAACTATCTCGGTAGCTGACAATCGGCTTTTCATTTACTTAAACTAAAAAAAACAAACAACAATAACTGAAAACGACAGGAAAACTTAAATTAATGTTTAGTTTATTGGTACTTGACCACGGGAGAAAAAAAAATCAAATCTTAAAATTTTTTTTTGTTTTTAGGCACCCCTGCCAGTCTGGTCTTTAAATTATCTAATATATTATGAGCTGGGACTTGATATATGTTAAATGTCAGCAAAAAGGGCAACTAAATTTTTTGTTTCTTTCATAGCCCCTTTACAGATAATTATAGATCCTCAGGCGAATCTATTTACAAATTATTTTTGTATTTCCTGTAGCATCACTACATTATATACAGGTTTTGTTATTTTATAAAAATTATATAATGAATAAACAAGTATAATGATATACATTATACGTGACTGGACTAAACTGACTCATAAAGGTTATGGTATAATTTATAATTATTGCAACCACTATCGTTGAGTGACGGAATGTTACTGCTTTGACGAGTAGCTCACTCGAAAGATACATATTTATATAAATATGTTTATAATATATAAGTATATTATTTATATTATAATACGTATTTTATTTTGTATCAGCCAGCCACGTCCAACAGTGACGCCGTATGGGAGGAAGGGCGACATTTTAGATAAGTCGCTGACGGGTAAGTTTAAATCGATTACACGCTAAATTAAAATACACTGAATATCACTTAATATTAATATATATTATATAATATATGTTATATTAGACATTTTTGTCCAACTGATTCATGATACAATGTATAAAATCATGGATTAATGATGATGATAGGTTCGTTTCGTTAAAAGGAGGGCTTCTTTCCAGAGGTCAAAAGAGATATTGAATTTTGTTGCTGTCTTGACGAACCCGTCATTGAAGTGTGGTCTATGTAATGTGTATTTAGAATAATATAATATATATTTGTATTATATGAAATAAATGTGAAATGTACTCACCCTGCTTTAGCTACGGGCCTCGATACAAAACTGATGCGTTATCAGGAAAACGTTTTAATGTGTCAGAGCCACTCGAATCAATAGTGGTCGATGTAGAGTTTTTTTTTTTATTTATTCTGCTGAAAGTATGGCATTGAGATTAGGCCTTTGAGTGAGGATGGTTTAAGATAGCTCTTGTCACCTCGTGGCTATCGTCATTCTTCTGAAATATTTGTAACAATTAACCACTCAATATTCGGATGTCACACGCTTACCAACCCTTTCATTTCTTCTTTTATTATAGTTATTGATGGATATTACATTTATTGCAACAGCGATATTACAGAACAGGTTTATGGGAAATACACGATAACAGATATATACAGAAAGGCGTGATCCTCGGTTTCACAATTTCCAGTCTACTATTTAAAATTCATCGAATTTTAAAATTCATCGAATTTTAAAATTCATAATCGAATGTAGGGCAGATCCACCCACACTACGAGTTAGACCTAGAGAACCTATGCTCATATAACCAAGTAAACAAATGGAATATTTGAACAATTGCTACTTTTGTAAGGAATGAATCCGTTCAGTAAAGATCCGTTCGTTAAAGAACATTTTAGCTTTCGAAACAGTGGTGGCTCCAGTGGAGATTGCTTACGCAGAGCTTACTTATTTAAAGAGCAGACCATTATTTATGTTGAACGAACAATGATAACTCTCGAGGGAGGTCTCGTCGACCCAGTCACTGCACGGCGGTCGCCAGAAAAAAGTAAATACACGTGTGGGCTTTGACCTTTGATAGCGGCCTGGTCGGCGGGCAACTTGCGTGGTCTTGTTGGCTTAGGTAGGTAGTGGTCTTGGAATGATCGCGAGTTCAAACTTGGAGCCTCAGGGTAGGCTAAAACCGTCCGGATCACAAAGGCGAGTGTGAACCGGGAAGAGGTAGATTGGACCGCTGGGGGAGACGCTACTAGTCATTTTGTAGGGCCCCATAGGTCATCGTCTGCATGAAAGGGGGTCTCTTCCAAGGAAATGCTAGTTTTAACAAGACAAGGCCAGAGAACCCCACTAGGAAGGCGTGGGCTCTGACAACGGCGGACTAAAACATAGCGAGGTTGGGAAAGAGAGGTGCAGAGGTAATTAAATAACAAATCCACGGTTCAGAGCAACAAGCGCCGATGCAGAGAGGGCAGTGTTCACTTCAAATGTCTCAGATCATCAGAAAAAGCTTAGAATGTCTGCCTACAGCAAATGTAGGTGCACCGGGCGCATTGTATGACCCAACTGTGATGGCTGTCTATCCAGGCAAATCACACTTATACTTTACTAACTAATGTCGAGGAGGAAATACCCCAAAATTTGTTTGGGTTAAATTTTCCCGAGACTTGATATCATAAGAGTTTCACATGAAATGGAAAACTGATAGAGTTTAGCTCTTAGTATTGGTGGTATGTCGGTTAGTATGAATGAAAAATGTAATGCTCATGTCTCAATTTCCAAGGACCACTCTCTTTCTTGATGGGCACCGAAGCTGACGGCACTTGCTAATTAGTTAAATCTAAAATTGTGACCACTAGAACTAGAAAGACATCACTGCAGTGCTCCATGGTGAATAAACCAAGACATAACAAATAAATGGTTACGGGTGGACTAAAAAAAGCAGTCACATTGCTAGGACAAACACGGAATAATGTATCAAAACCCTTATGGTTAATAAAAAACATGTATTAAGTTGCTCTTAATATATCATTATAAGTAAAGAAAGATTCAATTTATGTTTATACCAATGAAGTAGAAGGGGAGTAAGAAGACAAATAACAATTGCAACATAGCTCTATAAAATCTTTAATAAATTAGAAGACAAACATAAGCGTATATACACCAATCAGTAAATATTAATAACAAACAACATAAACTCTTTATTACATAGAAAAATGTAATAATATAAATACAAATATACTAATTATATATTTACAACCTTCAGACAAGGGTTCCAGCGTTTTGTTCAATTTGTCTTAATAATTTCCTTACCCTAAGACAAAAAAATATTTAAAGCTATAAATTTCATTCAGTAACGTCAACAATCAATACAAAACTGTATTCTACTCTAAATTTAAAACGTTACATACTATTTTCTTTTATACTAATAAACTACAGTGGATCTATTCATATTTTTTTTTACTTTTGTAATATGTAGTCATTATGAACTTAACTTGTGAAGTTGTATTACTTATATTTACAACGACAGATGACTCCATCCTTGTTTTTCACCCCCAATAGAATGCCCCTCAGTTCACACCAGGGGAAAAGATCTGCTAGTTTATTCTACCACCACCTGTTGCCGCTAGTGGATTTGCTTAAAGTTTCAACTTCCGCCGTTACATTGATGATTGGCCATTGTCTTGAACGGCTTCAGTCCATTTTTATGGTACATTGCCATTTTTGAGATGAACTTCCAATTTTATAAAATAGTCATCACATTTTATTCTTGCATATTTTTGGGGGGTTGTCTACTGTTTTTTTTTGCGTTTATTGTACATTTATTGTTTTTTTTTTGTCATTTTTTAATTATTTCCAGCTCCTTCCTGGAGAAAAAAACAGAAGAGGTCTTCTGGGAGTAGGGACCCCTGATTGTTTTTAATCATTTCTCTTGTCTATTATCTGTAAATGAAAGGTTTGAGGAAAGTGTTTAGTAAAAGATGTTTTAGTGTTTGAACATATTTATTCTGGTGGCCAAAAATTTACAATGTCATTTATTAATTGATTGAACAAATTATTACCGCTATTTCTGTTGCGCCATAAAAATTCTCACAAATAACTTCTTCTTGTACCATGTTCTTTTTTGTTTCTTGCCTTTGCTTGTGCCCATAACGATTCAATTCGTTGTGTGTGACTATCTGTGGTGGGATCTACGAAATTTCGTGAATGGTTCACAGTATTTTTGCTCGCAATTCATTCGTGGTATGTTAATAATGCGGGGTGTAGGATGCCTACAGGTCAGATATAATGGTTGTACCGGGGTGAATACATTCTGATATTGTTTCCGATGTACGGTCTGACACGCAAAACATGAAGCATTGCTATCTTCCCGAAAAACACCTCCGAAGGACCATTGATTAGGATAAATTCTACTAACGTGATTTTTGCGCCGAGAAAAACTTGATTCGTCTCTCTCAACTGTTTTCCCTGGCCCTCCGATCTTTCTGAAATTTTTTTAATAAATGATCTGCGCAAACTTATCGAAATATATTTTTCCAATCTGTAATAGTATCGATTGCTAATCCAAGTTCCTCTTGACAAAATTTAGTAGATGTATATTCTTTTGTCCAGTAGTATATCAAAATAACAAATTTATTAAATGGGAAATTACTGTTTTCCAAAAATGTTCCTTTTCTCAATCCAAAGGTTTCTTTGCAGCCTCTCACGTTGCATCTCTATCTATCCGTTTCGCCTATTTTATAGCCATTAGAAATATTAGATTGAAGAAACAAAACAGCTTTTTCCTTCGTATCTACTTCAGCAGCTAAATCAAATAACGGTATGATGTTTCCCTTCAGGATCACAAAACTAAACTGAAATATTATCAGGTACCAAGGTTCATTAAGACGGGCAAAAGTAAACATAAATATAGACAATAACATAGGTGGTAAAATAACCAAAACAATGCTAGATATCAGTGGGGTCCCTATTCCCAAAAAAACCCGCCAGAAGTGTTCACAGAAATTTTTTATTTACAAATATTTACTTCAGGTTAAAAAAAAAAAATAATGTTTATATTCGATTATCTATATTTGATAAAATAAAATAACACAGCGGAAAATTCTTGAAAATATTAGTTTGTAGTTAATACCACTCCCGATTTCTGAATTAGGAAGACAGCCGACGAGTTGACGGAACTGAAACAAAAAAGATTTGACTTAAATTCTAGCCCAAGCTCATATAATTTACTGTATGATAAGTATATAATATATAAGTAAGTATACACATATATAATAAGTGCCGACATATTAATATTTTACCTTTGGGTCGGGAAATTGAAGCTCTCGACGATCGGTTTGAGAGTTGCTGGTAAGCTGTTTCTGAATTGTTTCAAGTCGACAATTACTTCTCTGTCTCCGATGTTCACGACAGTGACAACCGTAGGATTATTAAGCAGAGATCTAAAATGAAACATAAAATTTAACAAAAAAATTATTTATTCTCTGGAAAATAGATGCATTAGATAAAATAGTCTCACCTCATTATTATTATTACGTTATTTTTCGTCGTAAACACTGAAATATCTCCGTCAGTCATCGTCTTACTCTTCCTCAACTTCACCAGGGTCTTGTACACTTCAAGATGGGAGGACTTCTGCGAGGCTTCTTTTTCGACGTTCCTGTAGCGATAGCTGGCAGCCAGGGGCAACCACGGATGACCGGTTGAAAATCCTGCAATTTAATAAGGAAATAGAATACTTAGTCACATGATACTTCAGCAAGTTATCAAAAACTGCTTCCTATGACAAGATTCTTATTAGTGACTATGTAAACAAGCTTGAGACTGAGGTGCTCAAAGTTGTACGTTATTTAGGTCACCATGGTCGAACCAAAAGAGAAAAATTTCAGCAGAGTTCTTTGAAGCAGTTCTCTGTCTTGAATCTTTGAATTACAGGAAATTCAAGCACTGTCGTTGACAGAGGACAAGGGAGAGACATACTCTGTAAAGAAGATGAGGGTAAATGTAAAGCAATTATCTTAACAGAAAAAAGAGAGGGGAAAAATTATTTAAGAGAGACTTCCTTTCTCGCAACAACAGGAGGTAGTCTATTAAGTATTATTGAATGGATTAGAGACTAACGGTGATCCTTGGTAGACTCCCACTACCTTCCTGATTCCATCCGCCTTTTTAGGCATTCCACACCCTATATCCTTCTCATACATCCTTCAAATGGGGGACTCCCCTTAGTGAAAGGCACTCATCAGCCCTAAATAATATTCCTTTAAGTTTGAGAGCTAAGGGAAAAGAAAAAAAAAAAAGACTAACGGTGTATTTAGTATACTATTGATCTGTAAATTTAAAGGGGCTATGAAAAAAAAAAATATGGGGTTTTACCACATGGAAAACTTGCTTTAGGGTGACTTCACCTGAGAATTTATTTATTAGCCGTGGCAAAAAAGCTAGTCTTATGATGTATGATTGTGAATCTTAAGAATTAACTGAAAAGAACAAGATCCAAAGAGATCACCAGGGAAGGTTGCGTCATGCGCAATTATTAGAGTCAATGTTCAGCCCCGTTAATTCTTGTAGACTTGATGGAAGACGACCGTTTCATGGTCCATATTTCAGAGCAACTTGGGCGGAATGTTCAATGATTTAATAAAGAGGTGAGATATAGAAAACAAAGTATTTTTTTTTTAATTTTGACCCGTCAAGGCAGAAGTTGATCTCACTAGAAATTTGTGTGCGTACCATATTGGTACAAGAAAATCGTGATGGGTCAATGGTGCATCACCAATTCTGTTTTGTTTTTTTCTGCTCATACTTAAGGCCATAGGCTATGACTTTGCAGATCCTCCAATCAAATAAGAACTCCAGGACAATCCTTATGGGACGATCTAGAGCTTACAGTTACTGTAGGGATAATCCTCACCTCCATTCTTGGTCGAATCCCAGGGCATGGGGCCTCTCTCGAAGTCTCTGCTGACAGCGGCGAATCGCTGGGGACCCGCCCTCAGCCCTTGGAGATCCTTCCCTTGATCGAACCTGACGATGCTGTCTTCGAGGCCGATTTCTTCGCCGTTGTAGGTAAGGACGGTTCCTCTCAGGGTCATCGTCATCATGTGGAGGAGGTCGACCCACTGATTGCTGAATCTTGAGGCTGCTCTGTGCCGGTCGTGATTTCCTATCTGCAAGTTAAACAAGGCAATTAGACATTTTCCTGTAGGTATACGCATTAAAGAGTATGGAAGCGCCACTTTTTACAAACAGAAATGTATGCCTAATGACTAACCGGAAATAAAGGATTTATACTATTTGCTCGAAGAACCCCTTCATTCGATTTGAACAGGAAATGAGCAATAAATTAATTTATGCCACCAAATCGAACGACACCCTATCATTTTATTTTCCGCTACCGACAACATGACATGAGAGGCACTTAATTATTTCCATCGCTTGTCTCAAAGATATCAAAATTCGATAACTCTATTGAGTGGTGTATTAGTCTCACAAAGAATACTGTTGGATATATTAAAAGAAAAAAAGTCTAGAAATGACTAGTTTAGTAAGTATGTACTTACTTACTTTTTGTTTGTATAGTATTGACCAGAATGAAGACTTATCAATTGATTGAGTGCCTAAACTAGGATGTTAGGGGGGGGGGATTCAGTTCAGTTTCGGTCCGACAATAACCTAGAAGAATTGACAAAAAAGAAATACTACTTACCACCCAGTTTGGCCATTTGTCATCCTTGATGAGGTCGAGCCACTCGTTCATGATCGCTCCCCAAGCGTCGGCGTCGCTGTCTTGATCGACGTTCGTGATGAAGAAGAAGTTAAACGGGAACGTGGATCCTTTTGAGTTTTCGTCACCGTAGTACTTAACCACGGCTTCGAAGCCTGAGTAACTTTCGGTCATCATAATCCTTGAAAAAAAATATTTAAAAAATGAATATCATCTTTGGTGGAGGATACCATCGAGTGTTTTAGAGACAAAGAATTCGACACGTATGAAATTGTAAAGTTGCTTTTCCAGTGTTTTTATGCAAATGTTAAATGTGGTTGGCTATTCGGTTCTCATTCACTTTGTGAGGAAATTAAATCTGAGATTATTAAGCTGGGTTCATCAACCCGTACAGGGGTCACAATGAAACACCTTTTCAAGTTTGCAAACACTCTCACCTTGGCTTTTGTTATTTTGTGAAATGCAATTTTAATGAAATGCTAATGGTTATTTTTCTTAATATGCCTAAAATTCGCCTTCTCAGCTACTAGACTAATGTCGGTGTAACTTCTTCACCACGAACAAATAGAAGTTACCCTCTTCTCGGACCAGAAAACACCCGCCTACCTTTCCATATTTTATCAATAAATCTAAGGCGTCCATATAGAGAGAGGGGACTAGTTCACGATACCGAAACCACTAGAGCTCACTAGGGGCGCGGGCGTAGTAGGTCCTGATTGCCCAAAATAAACGATCATAAGATTGCCCGATAAACACAATAAATAGCTCTCTGATTCGCAGTAGGCAGGAAGGACCTGTTTATATAAGGCAGAAATTCTGAGCTTTTCCAGAAAGCTCTCTCTCTCTCTCTCTCTCTCTCTCTCTCTCTCTCTCTCTCTCTCTCTCTCTCTCTCCCTCTCTCCCCGCACTGGCGCTGGTTTTCTTATACCATTACCTCCGCACCTATGAGTGGAATGATCCTATACTTGCTAGCTTTACTCAAGCATTGTCAGCCTCCACGATCTTCCCAGTGGAGCTCCCTGGTCTTGGCCCACTCAACTAGTATATCCTTGGGAGGCGTTCTTTCCAGGCAAACGTCTACCTCTGGGGCCCTACAAAATGTATCCCCTAGGGGACCAGTCTGCTTTTTTTCCAGTTCACACTCGCCTTTGTGATCCGGACGGTTTTAGCCTACTCTCAGATACCGGGTGTGAATTCGCGGTCATTCTAAGACCACATAAAACTACCTATAATACCTCGGCAGAACGTAGTGCACTGTCGGGGCACACCTAAGTTCTTATAGAGTCAGATCAATAAAAAAACCCGAATTAAGCTGCCCGCCGACTAGGCCGCCAGCAAAGGTCAAATACGACAGGTTTTTATCTCTTTCTGACTCCCGCCGGCAGTGGATGGGTTGACGAGACCTCCCCCGGCGGACGCCCCTTGACAGTTTAGTATTTGACTAAAATTATTATTTTTCCGGTGTTGTGTTACGTGAAAAATGTTGAGAACTTATTATTATCACCAATCCCGTATTTCAACTTTTGGCGTTTGCCTTATGAATTTTACATTTATACGTGATGTCATCCAATCAGGGCAGAATAAGCGGAAACAAGCCACTTACTAAGTAATTTGGTGGTTAATACTTAATTTCCCTTGAATTAAATTCACCAGTGCTGATCATTACATAAAATAGATGACATCGCCCAAATTTTCTCTCTACTCTAATTGAAAACAAAACTAGACTTATTGAAATGATGCGCAAATATGTACATTTCCGTTTTGTTTTCCATGCCGTCGTCGAAATGGTCGAGGGTGTATCGGTACTTTTTGATGATGTCATAGGTCTCAGGTTGATCCCAAGTACACTTGTGGAGGAGGTTGTCGTAGTCGTTGGGATCTCCCGGGTTCTGGGTGGGAGAGGTGGGCTCGTCCCCACATTCCAAGTTGTCGTACATCCAGGTTACTGCGTCCATGCGGAACCCGCTCACCCCTCGTTTCATCCACAACTGGAGGACTTCCTGAGAAAAAGCGTCCATAATTAATCTATGATCTGAATGTTACAAATATTTATTTAAAAGGTAAAGGCTCGGTCTGGTTTTCACTCATAGTCATAATTTACCGTTATATATAACATCAATTTTGCGGGACTGAAAAAGAACAATAACATTTCTCCTACGTATTTCTTACCTCCATTTTTTCAATGACGACTGGGTTTGCGTAATTGAGGTCTGCTTGTTCGACCAGAAATGAATGAAGGTAAAATTGCTTCCTTTTCTCGCTCCATTCCCATGCTGACCCTGTTCCCATAACACTCAGCTGAAAACAACAAATATAATTATTTCTGCTAGCTACAATATAGTGTTAGTGTTGTAGTGTATATGTATCAGTGTTAGTGTTATGTAGTGTATATGTATCAGTGTTAGTGTTTCTGATAAATGTCATATATTAATGGACTCTTCTTATGGGCTAGTTGAGGTGAAATTTCGCAATATAAAATTAAACGTTGCGACAATAACAGTTGTACATATTAAATTTTATTCGCTTACTTTATTGCCTGGTGAGCTTAATCTTCCTACCTGTGGTTATCATTGGATGGATGCTTAGGAAGCAAGTAAGTGAGTATTAAAGTTACACCAGCTGCATTAATATTATACAAACTGTATGGAACTGTGCAGGACGCTCTTAGATACCTACAGTAGAAGTAGAGGATAACCCAGATCTACCAATGGGGAGACCTTAGAGTCCTAGAGAGACGAATACTTTAACTAAATCCCACACCATAGAGAGGCAGAAACAATTGTTGAAGGTAACGCAAGATCTGCGATGTTGACGTCAATGAACTATTTTATTGATTTTTTTTTTTCTAAGCTCTCTAATTATAAGATTAAGAATGAGGGAAAAATGAAGGAAGATTTGGGTTGAGCGGATCATTGTACTAGGAGTACCTGCTTGAAGGTGGTGTGAGGGAATTAAGGATTGTGGGAAGCCTCGGTAGAGGTTGATGGTTGCGGTACAGTGGTGAGAGTCCACTGGTGGCATGATGTAGTGCATTCTTATTTAGTCGGATAGCAGTGATGGGTGTCCGTTAGAGGTTTGTTGGTGGGCCTAGTGCCGTGATGTCCACCATTTCCTCTGCTTTACTCGATCTTGTGAGTTGCCATCTTGCCGGTAGTGGTGGGGGTGTCATGTCTCAGAATAGAGGGTTTAGACTGTGTTTCATCGTGTCTTCTTTGGATGGCTTCGGTGATGGTGGGGACGGGGACCTCGAACTTTTCGTGCATGTCGGAAGCCTTCATTTTACGAAAAGGGGTATGCCATAATGCCATAGTGCGCAGGATGTTGTTCTGGAAGCTCTGGAGTCGAGTTATGGTGCTGACGTGTAAGAATCGAAAGAGTGGTGTCCCAAACAGTGGATTATATGGGATTAAACATTAAAAATTAGAGATAAAAATGTTTTTGAACGGGATTAGAACAATGAATAAGAAGCCCGGAAATTCAGTTCAACTTCTTTGAACTGATGAGAAGTGGCTTTGTGAAAAATATACTTGGTATGATACATAATATGTAAATATGTGAAAATAAAAAGATCGACTTGCTGATTGAAAAAGAGGATCCTCAGACACATGAGAATAAATTGGTTTTGTAAACTTCGAGGACTTGGTGCAAATTCGACACAAGACGGAAGATGAAAATGGCGATGAGCCGATAAGAAAATCGGAAATGGACGAGAGCCACTACTTCTTCAATTCTAGTCTGAGAGACAACTACTCTAGGCTAGATAAAGTCTCGTTGGAACTGACCGCGATCGCGGTTGGCAGTGACTGCTGGCAGTTAACTATTCCTTTGAGGGAAATCAAAGCCATCGTCAGAACTGCCCGGCAGTCAGCGTTTTTGACGTTATCGATTCAGTCTATTATTGCTTAAACCAACCGTTTGCGGAAAGAACGTGTTCCAGCGAAAACGTTCCTAGGACTAACCAAACATATTCGTGCTACTCAAAAGTAAATAAACAAAGAACACCCTTTGTGAAGCTGGAGTCAAAAGCCACCCAAAATTTGAACAGAAACATAGCCACGGCTATGATTTCGCTAGACTGCACGCAGTCTTTCACCTCGGTGTCCCTCGAAACTCAGTGTCTGAATGCGCCCGACACCTCCGTTTAAGTGGTAATTTTACGAGGAAGTTGAAACAAACACGCACGAAGTCCCACCGGCTTACACATTTATTGACTTCGCCTATGTCTGCGCCTTAAGCTCATGATTTACAAGAGCATGATCAGACACACTCCATTCGAGCAGTGGAGAAACAGTGAGCTACACGAGGACTTTGAGCTATGGCGGAGCAGTTCATTCACCGAAGACATATCAAATTCTTTGATTCACTGCAATACATGACCAACCTCGTGTTTAACACGATTTCCCCCGATCCGTTTCCCCATCGATGGCAGAAGACAGTCGAAGCAGGAACGCTCTAGGTTTAAGTTAGTATGTAAGATTAGGCTTGGGGTAGTTTGTAAGTCCCGCATTGTAATCCGAAGGTGAGGCCCATCACCTAGTCCCCATTCACTTTGCACAAAGTTTTAGCAATAATCAGAACGCTTACGAGTTTCAGAAACTAATTAAAATAATATATATATATACATGCAGTAAAAGGAGCGAATCACAGCTCAATTATGTTATTTTATATAAAATTCAATTTAAAAAAATATTATTTATAGAGGTTAAGTGAAAAAAAAATAGATAAATACTATATAATAGATAGATAGTTATGATTTATTACACTACACGTTAATTGAAGGTGAGCCCCATCATCTAGCATTATATTCATTTCATTGTATTTTTAACCACAATCTGTATTTGTATTGTTAAGTAACCCAACCTCCTTCGAATGCATCTGCGCATAGCATAGAGCATATACGTAGAGAAAATATTGCGAATTGAGAATTTGTAATTTGTTAAAAATGTTTAATTAAAGGAGTTAAGGGGGTAGGGGGAGAAAAAAAAATTATATATATATATATATATATATATGTTTTATGGATCGCAGTTGCAATGTAATAATTGTTAATTTATATTTATATTGTTTGTTATATTGTTATATCAACACATTGCTTGGACTTTAACGTCATAAATCAAGATTTAATTTGCCTTGATTATTACGCTCAAACCAACAGAGTATGTTTAATGGTAGTATTAAAATGTGCTTACCCAGTTATTCGGAGGCAGTGGCTTATTCTCAGAGTCGTAGCCCTTCGGGTCTTTCCAAACGTAGAAGTCGGAATATTTTTCGACGGTGTCGTTCCTCGCCTCGGAAGCTTTGAACCAAGCGTGCTCGACGCTCGTATGGTTGGGAACGTAGTCCATTATAAGCCTTATGCCTGAAATGCATAGAAAGGAACGATTGTGTCATAATGCCGTTTGTAATTCAGTATGTATAAATAACTTCAGTATGTATAAATAACTTCAGTATGCATAAATAACTTCAGTATGTATAAATAACTTCAGTATGTATAAATAACTTCATTATGCATAAATAACTTCAGTATGCATAAATAACTTCAGTATGTATAAATAACTTCAGTATGTATAAATAACTTCAGTATGCATAAATAACTTCAGTATGTATAAATAACTTCAGTATGTATAAATAACTTCAGTATGCATAAATAACTTCAGTATGCATAAATAACTTCAGTATGTATAAATAATTTCAGTATGCATAAATAACTTCAGTATGCATAAATAACTTCAGTATGTATAAATAACTTCAGTATGCATAAATAACTTCAGTATGTATAAATAACTTCAGTATGTATAAATAACTTCAGTATGCATAAATAACTTCAGTATGTATAAATAACTTCAGTATGTATAAATAACTTCAGTATGTATAAATAACTTCAGTATGTATAAATAACTTCAGTATGCATAAATAACTTCAGTATGTATAAATAACTTCAGTATGTATAAATAACTTCAGTATGCATAAATAACTTCAGTATGTATAAATAACTTCAGTATGTATAAATAACTTCAGTATGTATAAATAACTTCAGTATGCATAAATAACTTCAGTATGTATAAATAACTTCAGTATGTATAAATAACTTCAGTATGTATAAATAACTTCAGTATGCATAAATAACTTCAGTATGTATAAATAACTTCAGTATGTATAAATAACTTCAGTATGTTTAAATAACTTCAGTATGTTTAAATAACTTCAGTACACATAAAGAACGAAGGTGAGCTCCATCACCTAGTCCTGTTCATATTGTATTGATATTTTAACTTCAAAAAGAAAACTTGTATTTGTAAACCTTACCTCCTTCAAATGCATCTGCGTATGCAGCACGAGGAGTATTATATTGTAAATATTGTTTCATTGTATTTTGAGGATATGTTGTACAAAAAATGTTTGAATAAAAGGGCTTAAGAAAGAAAAATAACCCCAAAAAACATAAATAAAAGGCGCATCAACACACACCTCTAGACTTCAATTCTTTCAAGAGTTCGTTGAAGTCGTCCAGAGTCCCGTACTCCGGGTTGATATTGTCCATATCAGAAATGTCGTAACCGTAATCGGCGTTAGGGCTCGCGTAAATCGGCGAAAGCCAGACAGCGTCGATCCCTAGAGACTGCAAGTACGCTGCACGGTGGGTGATACCTGCAATATAATTATATAACCATAAAAAAATGTGTTCGATACAGCGGAGGAATACTGGCTTATTGGAAAATAAGTAATTGTGTTCTCATTGCCATCATATTTACAATTCTTCATTCATTCGCTCATTCAAACAGTAACAAACAGCCCAAAGACCTCCCAAATACACATGGTTGTCACCTCACTCGCATGCGAAAGAGGAAGCGGAGTCTCAGGAGTCCCCACGCTCCTCCATCAGCCGAATCACCGGATAGGAGCCAGTGGGGGCTGACCTAGAGCGTGAGAGCCACAGACGCTCAGGACATGATTGGAGAAACTGACCATTTCCAGGACTCCCACTGTGGCGTATTTATAGCAGGTCACGAGACAACTGCCGTTTTAGTCTCCGAGTAGGTTATAGGGATGAGTGGTGCATTGCAATGACTGTGCTAGGGGATGAGGGTGGTTGGATAGGTTACTATTGAATTTTAAGGGTTTTGTTGCTGTCGTAATAAGGGCCATTTACTATTGTTCTCAGGACTTTTGATTGAAAGGATTGGATGCGCTTGATGTTCGACTGTTTTGCTGTCCCCCATAGGTCTATTCCGTAGGTCCAGATTGGCTTTAGTATAACTTTGTAAATTAGTAAATTATATTATATTGAGAGATAGGATGCCCTTCGAAGTAGTCTGTAAAGTAAATTTTAACGTAAAAAAAATGAATTAATATTATAATAACTTAGAACAAATAGAAAAAAAATGGTTCCGGGACAATCCGAATAACAATTTCGTAAAAATTGCAAATTCATATGTGGCAAACCCATTATAAAGAACTATTATATCACCACTCATTCATTCTTTCATGCTCCCATTCCAACTTATTGCTGTAAAATGGCGATAATTTCAAATAGTGCACTCTTCGAAGGCGCTTACTCACCCTTGAGGTCTCCGATCCCGTCGCCGTTACTGTCCTGGAAGGAGCGGACGTAGATCTGGTAAACGACGGCGTTCTTGTACCATGGGGTCGAGTCTGCGATGGCCGCAGTTGCCAGGAGGCAAGAAATAAACAGGAGGACCAACTTCATCTGTAACACAGCCATCACAATCTACATGTTTAAAAAGGAAATAGGATCTGGGGCAAGGTGTAGAAGAGGAAGTTGTTACATAGCACCAGAGGGTTCTATTCATCCTCCAAAGATTATTTTTTTGCTTCGGGTTCGCTCTATCTAATTAGTATGAAGGATTAGCTATTTGAAAGAAGTAGTGATAGAACCGAAATTTATAAAGTATGCCAGTTCGGTTTGGGTGGTAAATTACAAATAGAAAAAAAAAATTAACAGCATAACCCTCTATAGGAGTGATAATAATTTTTATGAAAATTATAAAAGCCTGAAATTATAAAATAAGGAATGAGTGAATCGTTCACAGACTGACAAGCGTCTCTTTGGATGGTGAGAACGTGTTGTGATGAAAAAGCTTTGAAGATTCTTAGGGATGAAGCATGGTAGATATTAGGAGGTAGAGAATTCTAGAGAGTAGTAGAGCGAGCGAGGAACGGTCGTATGCTGCAGTTTTGTGGACAGGAGTCTAAAGGCAGGAGAGACAGGATCTTGTGTTCCAGGAGTCGACTGAGGGTTTGAACTGTAGAATATTGTATGTTTCAAGGGGGGGGGATGTGAATTGATGTTTTGGAAAAAGAATTAACAGAGGAAATATTGCGCATGGAAGGAGGCGTATAGCCACCCTACTCGGCGTAGAGGTAAGAGACATGGGAGCACCGCGGAGTCTCAATGACAATTCGCTTCAACTTGCCCCCGAGTCCCATCAAGATATCCCCCATACACCACACAGTCATAACAGGGAGTAGAGAAGAGGGAGTATAGCCTGGGGGAGCATATAGCGAGAGCGATGGAATAGTTTCAGGATACTATTTGAATGGAAGTTTGACAGTTATTCCCCAAACTTCCGGCAATTATATTCAGGTTCATCCAGGCACTGATCCGATATAGGTCTCCCTGAATATGGTTAAACGCTGCTTATTGACATTGTTAAATAAATAATTACTAGAACTTCCCCTTGAGATCTTTGTATAAAATGCCAATCGCCATGATACTATTATATATTATACAAATTTGTATAATGCAATATCATTGTATAATACATATTACCTGCTTGAATTGTGAGGTTAGCCAGTCTTGGTCTAGTAATTGTATTGAAGTGGGTTAAGGTTTTAAAGTTAACCTTTCTTAGACAACAATCTGCCTAATACAAAGATGGGCCAAGATAAAGGATACGCAAGTTTAAACATGAACACTTTCAATACATTCCTCTCTAATGATCACATCTATTTTGGCAAGTAGTACACAAAACGGAATCAAAAAAACAAAACAACAAATCTAACGGAGCTTTTCTTAAGGCTGTGAGGGTGGGTTCGTTTTTCCGGAAAATGGTTGGTAGTGATTTCAGTGATATTAGTAACTCGCGCAACTCCGGGATTAAACGGCTCAATCATGAATGATAACCATTAACTGTTTATCAATACGACTTAATTTATAGTTCATTCTACTTCAACTAACGTGTTTTTTTCTCTCTCTGTCTTTTATTGATTGAATCGCTGAATTTTAAGGTGCATAACACGAAATATATTTATCAATGTAAATTTTAAGATCTTATATGCGGCGTACTCACCCTGCTTTAGCCGCGTGCCTCGTTACGATACTGGCGGGTTAGGGCAATGGTGTCGTATTTATGTGATGGAACCCACTCGATGAATTAGCAAATAGTAGGGAAATATTTTCTTATATTAATTAATAACAACAACTATCAGCTGAGTTGCATTTATTAATTATCCCCGATAACCGATTCGATGGCCAATTAAAAGTTACGTTAGCGATATACGAGTGTGTTGCCATGAGGATAAGTGAGCTTCACTTGAGGCCCTTAAAAAGCCTAAAAGTCGAAAAGTTCATGGAGGTGGCCCAATGTATATAATATAAGCTCCGTATATAATACATAAATTAATATTTTAGCATAGTGGCTTTATTTATTTTTAATATTTATTATTATTGAAGCAAAATGTTCCCACATAAACTTTACCCTCTGCAGCAAGTCCTGTCCCCTAGTTTTTTTAAAATTCCATTCCTCTCCCTGTATCCGGGACGGTACTTAGGCTTCCATCTCGACAAAAAACTGACATGGAACCCACACTCGAGGCTAAAAAGACAAGAACTAAACAGACGCTTTGGACAACTGTACAGACTACTTCGATGGACATCCCATCTCTCAATAGAAAATAAATTACTAATCTACAATGTTATACTTAAACCAATCTGGGCATACGGAATAGAGCTATGGGAGACAGCAAAAAAGTCGAACATCAAGCGCATCCAATCCTTTCAATCAAAAGTCCTGAGAACAATAGTACTACAAAACCCTTCATAATGATCTTTATATACCCAACATTCTTGTACTCATCCCTTCCAAGTTCATGAAATTCCATAGTGACCTATACAACCACCCTAATCCCCTAGCACAGTCCCACTGCACCACACATCCCTATAATCCTCCTCGGAGACTAAAACGGCAGTGGCCTCGTGACCTGCTATAAATACGTGATTGTGGGAGCAATGGCCAGCTTCTCCAATCATGTCCTGAGCGTATGTGGCTCCGCTTCCTTCTCCGCCCGCGAGGAAGGTGACAATTATGTCTTGGGGGGGTCTCTGGGCTGTTTGTAAATACTGTGTGAATGAGTGAATGTGATCATTTATCACAATTACTTATTACCCAATGAGGCAGATTGCAGTTATTTTCATTATTTTTTCTTATAGAGTTTAAAACTTTATATTACATTGTCATTTTTTTTTTTTTATGATTTAATAGTTCTTTCTATTTTCCGGATATGAATTTATCATATCAACTGTTCAATTACTGTTATTCATACGGGACTTTTTACCGGAATAATTTTTTTTTCTATTCTATAGTATAATACTTCTCGCCTAAAAAATGTGCGATCGAATCACGGGAAAAGTGGGGCATGATTTTAATACGCTCAGAAAAATATGGGTTACATCATTGATTTCAAGAACTGGGTTTTTTTTTTTTCTTGAAACGAGGATGGCTAGTATCCCCCCTCCCCAATGGGGAATAGCATTTTTCCCCTTTCATTCTCAGGTTCGTTTTAAATTAGGAAGTGTAGACAATTGAACGCTGACTACTAACATCGAAATAACCAGACCCTGTACCTTTACGCGCACGAGCAATGAAGTTATTCCGTAATGGAGAAGTACTTATAATAATCTTTTTGGGTTATATGAACGGGTTTCTATGACAATAAATTGAAAAAGGTGAAGCGTGGAAATTGCTAATAATTACTGATTCAAAATATTCGAGAAAAAAATAAGTATGGTTAGACTGAGCAACTAGCTCTTTCTCTTTTTCATTTTATTTTAAAAATTATACCTCATTGTTATGGCATATTCAGTGTAGCGATTCCCAATCACATATGTAAATTACCCTATACTCTGGTGCATAATGTATTATAATATAAATGCAAGTCTTTGTAAACTTCTTGTAATAAATCATAGAGAGGTAGGTAGTCGTGAAACAAGTAACATAGGGTCGAAAGTCCTGCAATAAAACCTGAGAGGGTAAGCCACCTGCCCCTAATAAAACCAACGGTAGACCTCTGGCGGTCATAAAATCATGCCAGAAACAGTCTTTTAGGGGACGAGCGGTCACGTACCTCGGTAGGTGTGACATAAAGCACACCCTTTTAGACCAACAGTCAATAAAATCTAGGGGGATTGGCCACCTGGGCATCATAAAACATTCCCCCTTTCAGCCGGCTCCGCCTTCCACTTGGAAGGGGAAATTTATATTTATATCAGGAAGTTTCGCCCTGTGAAAAGACTCTTCTCCAGTCTCTGCATCTAGACAGTCGCGATACTCCAGGGCCCCGGGGCCCTGGAATCTTCTGCTAGTTTACTCTCTCTCTGCCACACCTCTGGGCAGTCACCTCGTCTCACAGCCTCTAGCAGACCCTCTGACGACTTGTACCTATTACGCTGCCGATCTCTCGCCCGAACTCTGAAAACTGGTCTTATTCTTTATGAACCTCTGAACCTCTCTCCTGAACACAGTGTCTTGTCGGGACACATCCCTATCAATAAATGGAGTCAGATATTAACGCCTACATGGTACATGGTCCATGTTATAAACTACAACAATCCGCACTTGTCACCAGGGCTAGAGTGATCAGGCACTCCCCTAGTGACGCCCCCCGACATTCAGTTTTGTATTTTTTTTTATTAATTTTTTTTCTGATGACCTCAGTAACTGGAGCAACTAATAAACCTCCACATATTTCAAAAAGAGCCCCATAATACAAAGATGTTAATGAAGTGAAATGATAGATATGATGAAGTGGTTTTTGTCTTGTGAGCATGCGGTTTGTTGCTAGAAAAACGACATCTTGTACTGTAGGACTAGGTAGAGGATTTGAATTTGAGGAGATTACGTATGTATTTAATGGATAAGGTTGTACAGAGGAAGAAAGTCTTGCCTTCTAGTTGGGGGGACATGGTCACTCTGAGGCAGCGCAGCTGTGCCAAATACGTCCCTCCGTATCCCGGAGGAAAATCGAAAGGGAGAGTTATGAGGACTTGAAGGAGAGGAATACAAACTACGAGACAGGATTGTTCGCCTAAATGAAACAAAGAGACTTTAAATATCTTGGAGTTAACTTGAAAGAGTAAAGCTGGATAAAGATGACGAAATAATTCCAAAAAATATATGATTTTTGAGTAATCGATAAATGACGATTAATACCGAAAATATCATTTAAAAGATACTTTCATGCCCAGACTGAGCCTAGAAAACATCTTCTAAAAGACTTCATACATCGGAGACAAATTGTTATTTTGGAAGAGATAAAGAGTCCATTGCTTTTTGATGATATCTGCTTCCTCATGGAGATGTTTGATGAAATCTGCTTCCTCATGGAGATGTTTGATGATATCTGCTTCCTCATGGAGATGTTTTTTTTCATTTTCATAAATTTTTCCTCGGTTACTATCCGGCCATAGCCAGGACTCCCACTGTGACGTATTTATAGCAAGTCACGAGGCCACTGCCGTTTTAGTCTCCGAGGAGGATTATAGGGATGAGTGACGCAGTGCAATGACTGTGCTAGGGGATTAGGGTGGTTGGATAGGTTACTATGGAATTTCATGAACTTGGAAGGGATGAGTTCTAGAATGTAGGGTGTATTAAGATCGTTATGAAGGGTTTTGTTGCTGATGTAATAAGGGGCATTTACTATTGTTCTCAGGACTTTTGATTGAAGGATTGGATACGCTTGATGTTCGACATTTTTGCTGTCCCCCATAGCTCTATTCCGTATGTTCAGATTGGTTTAAGTATAACTTGGTAAATGTGTAATTTATTTTCTATTGAGAGGTGGGATGTCCTTCGAAGTAGTCAGTACAGTTGTCCAAAGCGTCTGTCGATTACTTTTTATGTGTATAATTTATTATTACTGCCTTAGTTATTATATCGTAGTCAGATATTGTAGTTTTTATATATTCTGTACTTCATATTTCGTTAATAAACAAAACTATTTATTAATAACTTCTTTTTAAAGCCAAATTTGAAACGGTAACTGGTTGTTTTTTGTTAGAAATATTCAGATGTTTTCATTTATTATGCTAATGTTTATTCTATGCAAAGGGTGTTAATATGCCTATTAATGCATCGCCCATGCGCAGTGCATTTGTGATTCCCATGCTCGGAAAAGAAGAGCCACTCGATAATACTACAGATAGCATCTGTCAATATTTCATTTGTAGCTGGGTTTTCCTATTATTGTTTATAAGTATATATTTAATTAAAAACTAAACAAGTTCAGTTAATTGTTTAAATCGTTATCAATGTCTTCTGTTCCATTGGCTGTGTGATAAGAAATCCGACTGACGAGGGCAATTAAGACACTCAGTCATTTTCAAGAATTTTAATTTTAGAGGATCTAGTTTCATATATTGATAAAATTAAGATGGAAATGTCCTCTCATAATATCAATTTTATATAATATTAGTTGTAAGAATCCGGAAACCCTTATTAATGAAAATGGGATTTTTACGACGTATAAAAATTTTAATATGTCTTATATTTCAGATGTTTTCATTTTAAAGATTACATCTTAAAAAGCATCATTAACTGGGTTGTTAGAATTCATTCATACTTGTGTAGGATTCCCATTCGTAGAATATATATATATATACATATTCTACCCAGGAGGCCCCCCTCCCAAATTTCCACAAGTCAATTCCCTTAGTAAGCCGGTGGAAGTCCCGGAAGCAGCTCTCTTCCCAACTGTCAGTTAGTATATAATGACTAATACTTTTCTATGTAATAGGGGGTTGAATATGCTATGAGCTGGACAATTGCTTCATGACGGGTCTTACTACTGTATTATCAGATAACGTATCTGATAGGTATGTACCCCGACAGTGCACTATGTTTAGGAGAAGAGGTATAGAGTAGGTATTGTAGGTAGTTTATGTGGTCTTGAAATGACTACGAATTCCCACTCGGTATCTATGGGTAGGCGAAAACCGTCCAGATCCCAAAGGCGAGTGTGAACCGGAGAGAGGCAGTCTGGATCACTGGGGAAGAAGCTACTAGGTAAAGTTCGTAGGACCTCTTCCAAGGAGGTGCTAGATTTAGCGAGACGAAGGCAGAGGATTCCGCTAGGAAGGCGTGGGGTCTTACGAGGCCGGACTAAAACATAGCGAGGTTAGGAAACAGCGATGCAGAGGTTTTCATAAATAAGAAGGCCAAGTCTTGAAACATCAGTGCAGCTGCAAGTACCAGTCCAGAGAGCCGTAGTTAGAATTATTGGTTTTTTATTTCTTTCAAAACCTCTTTATTGATAATATATATACAATGACAAAAATAAATAAATAAATTTGGGATTACAGTTGTCTCCTCGTGCTGCATTCGCAGATGCATATTAAGGAGTGCATAAAATATAATACTTTCAGATTGTTGTTAATAAGTCCAATACACATACACTCACTAGGTGATGAGGCTCACCTTCAGCTTGCGACCGTGGAAAACACTAACACTAAAACCTAAACCTACAACCTAAGAATGAATTATCGGCTAAAACTAGGGGGTATATATAGCCCAAGTAGCCAATGGGCTGGGGTCTTGTTCTAGCCAATCGCACCCAGCCAATGAGGCGAGGTTTTATTCTGACCAACCGCATTGCAGGCCTGAATAAAGCTCGAATGTTCTAGACCAGGACCCAGCCCCTCTACAAGGGCCCAGGGACTACCGAGCCCCTGACTCTGATTTCGTTTTGTAGCTGCGTCTTTTATTGTTTACAATAGTTACACTGATGTTACTTGTGGTTTTGTTATATTATTTACATTTGTTTAAATTAATTTACAACATATTATAACCAATTTACAATATATGTAAATACAATAGAGTATAGGGTGATTTATCTTATGTAGTTAGCGGTCGCTACAATTGGAAATAAAACTGTTTCGAATCCTCACGTCCTGTGTTGGAGAATTAGTGGACTTTGTTACACAGAACCGTTAAAAATGTCAATAGGTTTTCGCAACGTTAAAAAAATCGTTATTTTATTAATTATTTATTTTTTTTTTATTAATTTTTACTGTGAAAATTATTTTGTAGAAATATAGAACGTAAACAAACCAAAGAAATCGGTTGGAACGTATTAATTATCTTGTAGTTAATCTTGGGGACAAAAAAAATCAAAAAATTAAATGTTATATACATTTTGAGCTATGATTTCATGTTTCTATTTAGTTCCGAGCTTCTTGTGTCTGTATTAAAATCATGAACTAATCCGTATGTCCAGATTTTTTTGTTGATGTCTTTTTTAGTTGGATCCCCCTGACCAAGGATGTGCAGCCATTCAGACTTGATTACAATTCTATGCTGTAAGTTAACTATTAAACTTTTCAAAGTATAACCAGTCTGTCAACCAGAACAAAATGTGTTATAAAATGGTTTTATCAGTAAAAACCTCGTGCTTTCCGTTTCCTTGATTCTTCCACCATGCGTTGATTATTTGAAAATAGTTTCATGATAATCAAATAAAAATTTATGAAAAGGACAAGAAAGAAACTTCTCCAGTATTATTGAGCTTATTAATATTAACTCATTTAATGTCAAATAAAACAAAATGCTGTATTAAGAAAGTCAAAATTAAAATCAAACCGCTTAGAGCTGATTTTAAAGACTGTCAACAAAAAGAATGTAATCCTTTGAACAAATGACATTACAAAAATGTTAATTACCGAAAATAAATAATCAATAAAATTGTCATTTTAGCAATTAACAGAAATCAAAGTTATAATTTTGTATTTGGAAGTTCATTTTGTTTGTTAATGATGTACGAATTGTTTATTAATTCGATATTCTTAAATCTTACTTTAAAATATGCTTCTTTGAAAAGATTTGAAAACTAATATTTTGTATCAGAGAATGGTGCAATAAATTGCGTGTCAATTACTAATTTGTTTGTACAATGATTGTAAGTATAAGTTCAAAGGCCACTCAAGTTTTTTACAAAAGTTCGATATGAAAAAAAGAAAAAAGAAATCGACGAGGAAAGTTTAGGTTAAATGTTATTTCCAAATAAAATTTATAATCTGACGGTTGACGAACCACATTCCCTCTTCGATGTGGTACAGTAATCTTCAAGGCGGTGTACAAGCTTTGAAAAGAGTTTATGAAAGACGTTTACAGATTATAGAAACTCAGAATTCTCACTCATTTAATGGCCAAAATAAAAAAAAATGTTTTTTTTTACTATGATTCAGCGTAAAATAACTGCTTTCTGTAATTTGGATCCTAGTCGATTTAAAATGGGGGGGGGGGACCAATAAGTACTGAAAAATCTGCTCATTTATGTTTTTTTGTATGGTGCTGATTACGAATTATAAAAAAAAAATGTTGTTTTTCTCATAAATTATTTGAATAACTTCATTTTACATTAAATTAAACATGAGTAAAATACCTTTATTTTTTTCATTCTTGGAGCTGGTGTGTGGAAGTGGCCCGCCCTCGCTTTCATAGTTATGTTTCGATGTTACATACATGTCCAACTGTCATGAAATACTATTGAAATAAATTTTAAAATGTAACATATTTATGATATCTACCTATTTTTATTATATAATTGATTGGGAGTCAAAGACATAAACTCTGAAAAAGAGATAGATTATCTCAACAAAGAACAAATTTGAATAATCAGAAAAATTTAATTAATTTTGACAGCGTCCTTATTGTCACAGTGGCAAATTTTTTTTTTTCTGGTTGTGTAAATGTACTAATGGAGTAACAATTATAATATTTACTCTTGATTTTTTTTTTAAACACAATTATAAAAATAACATTTTTTTGAAAAACGAAAATCAGGTGATCAAGTTTTCGT
This sequence comes from Acanthosoma haemorrhoidale, assembly GCA_930367205.1. Taxonomy (NCBI): domain Eukaryota; kingdom Metazoa; phylum Arthropoda; class Insecta; order Hemiptera; family Acanthosomatidae; genus Acanthosoma; species Acanthosoma haemorrhoidale. The sequence continues at coordinate 9,011,249 of OV884015.1, read as the reverse complement.
TTGCCTAATGTTTCAAAGAAGCTCCCGAAATTGACTTCTGCTTGTACTTAACATACCGGCGAGTTATTTTTTATGAGACATTTCAATCTTAAATCATCTCTTCACAACATGAGATTATTATCTGACGACTGTAACCTTCACAAATAAATAATAGTGTAAGCTTCATGGAATTACTTTGTTTAACTGTCGGGTTAACTCGGGGGGGGGGGACGCCCGGCTAGGGTATCTACGGCCCGGCCGCTGTCCGACGGGCGCCAAGAAAGAGATAAGATGTGTAAACCTGTGGTCTTTGCTGGTGGCCTAGTCGGCGGGCAGCTTTATTTGTACTGATCTGACTCCATAAGATCTTAGAAGGAGTGCCCCGACAGTGCACTATGATCAGGAGAAGAGGAACAGGGTAGGTATTATAGGTATTTTATGTGGTCTTGGAATGACCACGAATTCACACTCGGAATCTGTAATGAATATTAACCGATCAATAATTGATGAGCGTTTTTGGAAGGGTTATCGTTAGGTGGGGTTACAAAATAAAACATATTCTATGTTTGTTTTCAAGTAAAATCCTACATTTTTTTTATGGTCTTATTATAGCTGATGTATAATAAGTCACAACAGTTACTATCAACAGTTGTTAAAACCGATTTAGATATGGGGAATATGGAACTATGGGGAACAGTCAAACCTTGGAACATGAAACGAACCCATTAACGTTACTCGTGACGTAACAGATATCTCCATGTACCAACTGCCATCAACCTTAGACCCTCAAGATTTTCTAAATCCCACAAAAGCTCATGGCGAATCCTCTGATCAACTTCTTATCCAGTATCGCTTGTCCTTACAATCCCCCTCGTCACCTAAAACAGCAGTGTCCTCACGCAGATAGATTCGTAAGTCATGGTGTCCTGGCACTGGCGATTATTCCCACTCATGCCCTGAGCGTCTGTGGCTCTCTCGCCTTATCCTCTTGATGAAACGAAAGGAGAGGGTGGTGCTGGGAGCTCCACTACTTCCGGCCGTATGCTTACAGAATGCGCCTTAGGAGTCGAGGGGGGGGGCTCCAGGGCAGAATGTGTATGTATATATTTCATGAATGTTGCATATCAGTTCGTGATAATTATTATCCTGAAAGTAGTCATACATAATACTGCGGCTTTTACTGATGCCTGAAATATTGGTAGCCATGTTGTTTTTGCCCAATTCCTCGGGTTCTTAAAATTAGATTACATGTCCTTCCTACCGGACAGGTGGGACTGGGGAGCCGCCTGTGGCCCCAGTATGCATGTATACATATTTGGTGTTTTTAAAAGTATTTAAACCTTAAAAAACGTTAACAACACTCTTTCCAAGCACAGTAAAATATTATTTTAATAATAAAATCGCTGTTTTAAAACCAAAATCAAGGAAATGATCGTATATATGAAATGTCAATATGTCAATGAGGCACGATTGCCCCTTGTGGTAGTCACACCCTAAAACAAACAATACATCGTATTACTACAATATCGATTTTTTTTGATTTTTTATCATACTGATTGATCATCAGGCGTGTGCCGTTATCATTGAGCCATCCATGAACATTCGGTTCTCTAAAAAACAATTCCTGTTAGACACATAACCTATTAACTGATACCGGACCCACCCAAAAAACGTGTCAAGTGGCGACATATTTGTTCTAAGAGTGGATTCCACATATGATTACAATAAAATTAATTTCAGACAAGAGATAAAATTGTATTTGATCTTATTATACGGGTAAGAATTTCGATTCTAGTTTTATTCATCATGGATGTTTTCTACATCCTCGAGAAATTACCTAACCAACCCAGTGTTTAACACTATGACCCCACCACCCCTCCCGCGTCGATGGCTACAAACCGTCGAGGAAAAATTATGTTAAGAATTAGTATGTAAGTTAGTTTTTGATCAAAAAGGTGAGCCCCATCACCTCATAGAGTTTTTCAAACAAGTGAAGTATAATTAGTGTATCATTGAATTATATAATTTTATACGGAATTCAAACCTTGTATATAATGTAGCAACGCTACAGAAAATATAAAACTGATATGTATATAGATTCGAATGAGAATTTATAATGGAAATAATCATTTTGTAATTTTTAAGGGGCTATGGGGGGGGGGGGAAGCTGCTCTCGAACTACGAAAAATATTATAAAGAGCGATTTTACGAATTTTTCATATCTAAAGAACATATTAAATACTTCGCTTATATATTGATAGCATGTTAATATTTGTGTAGAATTATTAGATGCAATCTCAAATTTGTATGTTTTTCTGAAATCTCGTGGACTGTAATAATCGCCATCTTCATTTAAGTTGTTATGCTCAAATTTTCCTTTCTACACTTTTAAAATTTAGAACCATTGCCTAGGTACCCCTAGGCTCCACCCTCGGTGGACTCTCACTACCTTCCCGATTCCACCCGCCTCCTTTAGGCATTCCACACCCTATATCCTTCTCATACATCCTTCAAATGGGGGACTCCCCTTAGTGAAAGGCACTCATCAGCCCAAAATAATTTTCCTTTATTTTTCCAACATCCTATTTTTATAAGTTTGAGAGCTAAGAAAAAAAAAAAAAAAATTCCTTTCTTTATTGGCTTCCCCCAATCACTGCTCAAGCTATTGATCTACAAAATCATACTCAGGCCTACTCTGCTATATCGTGTCCCGCATTTTCGTTATCTGAAGTATACGACAGCTCGGCGACTCCAACAATTCCAAAACGGTATTCTGATGAAAGTGGTCAGACACTTCATGAGGTCTTTGATCTGCCTACGGAGGATGAATTCATTCAACGTAGACATATCAAATTTTTCGACTCCATGCAATACTTGACAAACCCGGTGTTCAACACGATAACCCCGCTCCGTTCCCCCATCGATGGCAGGACGCTGTCGCGGCTGGAACGCTTTAGTCTTAGGTTCTAGTTTTTAGTTTGTTTTTCCCACATTTGTAAACTGAAGTTGAGCCACATCACCTAGTATTTATACATTGCATAGTAATTTTCACGTCAATCTGTTATTGTTTGTAACCCAACCTCCTTTGAATGCATCAGTGCATCGCAGAAAGAGGAGAAATTTGTAAATTGAAATTTTGTAAATTGTTAAAAATGTTATAATTAATTAAAGGGGTTTAGAAAAAAAAAAAAAAAAATTCCTTTCTAGCCCTCGGTGGACTCTCACCACTGTCCCGAAATTCCTACACCACTCCCGAGGTCCTCTTCACTCTCATTCTCTACACCCATCTTTCAAATAGGTCCCTCCTAGTACGAGGGTCCACTCATTCCAAATAGTTTCTCCTTTATTTTCCCCTTATTCCTCATTGTAACTTTAAGAGCGTAGGGGGAAAAATTCCTTTCTAACCATCGGTGGACTCTCACCACTGTCCCGAAATTCCTACACCACTCCCGACGTCCTCTTCACTCTCATTCTCTACACCCATCTTTCAAACAGGTCCCTCCTAGTACGAGGGTCCACTCATTCCAAATAGTTTCTCCTTTATTTTCCCCTTATTCCTCATTGTAACTTTAAGAGCGTAGGGGGAAAAATTCCTTTCTAACCCTCGGTGGACTCTCACCACTGTCCCGAAATTCCTACACCACTCCCGAGGTCCTCTTCACTCTCATTCTCTACACCCATCTTTCAAATAGGTCCCTCCTAGTACGATGGTCCACTCATTCCAAATAGTTTCTCCTTTATTTTCCCCTTATTCCTCATTGTAACTTTAAGAGCGTAGGGGGAAAAATTCCTTTCTAACCCTCGGTGGACTCTCACCACTGTCCCGAAATTCCTACACCACTCCCGAGGTCCTCTTCACTCTCATTCTCTACACCCATCTTTCAAATAGGTCCCTCCTAGTACGAGGGTCCACTCATTCCAAATAGTTTCTCCTTTATTTTCCCCTTATTCCTCATTGTAACTTTAAGAGCGTAGGGGGAAAAATTCCTTTCTAACCCTCGGTGGACTCTCACCACTGTCCCGAAATTCCTACACCACTCCCGAGGTCCTCTTCACTCTCATTCTCTACACCCATCTTTCAAATAGGTCCCTCCTAGTACGATGGTCCACTCATTCCAAATAGTTTCTCCTTTATTTTCCCCTTATTCCTCATTGTAACTTTAAGAGCGTAGGGGGAAAAATTCCTTTCTAACCCTCGGTGGACTCTCACCACTGTCCCGAAATTCCTACACCACTCCCGAGGTCCTCTTCACTCTCATTCTCTACACCCATCTTCAAATAGGTCCCTCCTAGTACGAGGGTCCACTCATTCCAAATAGTTTCTCCTTTATTTTCCCCTTATTCCTCATTGTAACTTTAAGAGCGTAGGGGGAAAAATTCCTTTCTAACCCTCGGTGGACTCTCACCACTTTCCCGAAATTCCTACACCACTCCCGAGGTCCTCTTCACTCTCATTCTCTACACCCATCTTTCAAATAGGTCCCTCCTAGTACGATGGTCCACTCATTCCAAATAGTTTCTCCTTTATTTTCCCCTTATTCCTCATTGTAACTTTAAGAGCGTAGGGGGAAAAATTCCTTTCTAACCCTCGGTGGACTCTCACCACTGTCCCGAAATTCCTACACCACTCCCGAGGTCCTCTTCACTCTCATTCTCTACACCCATCTTCAAATAGGTCCCTCCTAGTACGAGGGTCCACTCATTCCAAATAGTTTCTCCTTTATTTTCCCCTTATTCCTCATTGTAACTTTAAGAGCGTAGGGGGAAAAATTCCTTTCTAACCCTCGGTGGACTCTCACCACTGTCCCGAAATTCCTACACCACTCCCGAGGTCCTCTTCACTCTCATTCTCTACACCCATCTTCAAATAGGTCCCTCCTAGTACGAGGGTCCACTCATTCCAAATAGTTTCTCCTTTATTTTCCCCTTATTCCTCATTGTAACTTTAAGAGCGTAGGGGGAAAAATTCCTTTCTAACCCTCAGTGGACTCTCACCACTGTCCCGAAATTCCTACACCACTCCCGAGGTCCTCTTCACTCTCATTCTCTACACCCATCTTTCAAATAGGTCCCTCCTAGTACGATGGTCCACTCATTCCAAATAGTTTCTCCTTTATTTTCCCCTTATTCCTCATTGTAACTTTAAGAGCGTAGGGGGAAAAATTCCTTTCTAACCCTCGGTGGACTCTCACCACTGTCCCGAAATTCCTACACCACTCCCGAGGTCCTCTTCACTCTCATTCTCTACACCCATCTTTCAAATAGGTCCCTCCTAGTACGATGGTCCACTCATTCCAAATAGTTTCTCCTTTATTTTCCCCTTATTCCTCATTGTAACTTTAAGAGCGTAGGGGGAAAAATTCCTTTCTAACCCTCGGTGGACTCTCACCACTGTCCCGAAATTCCTACACCACTCCCGAGGTCCTCTTCACTCTCATTCTCTACACCCATCTTTCAAATAGGTCCCTCCTAGTACGAGGGTCCACTCATTCCAAATAGTTTCTCCTTTATTTTCCCCTTATTCCTCATTGTAACTTTAAGAGCGTAGGGGGAAAAATTCCTTTCTAACCCTCGGTGGACTCTCACCACTGTCCCGAAATTCCTACACCACTCCCGAGGTCCTCTTCACTCTCATTCTCTACACCCATCTTTCAAATAGGTCCCTCCTAGTACGAGGGTCCACTCATTCCAAATAGTTTCTCCTTTATTTTCCCCTTATTCCTCATTGTAACTTTAAGAGCGTAGGGGGAAAAATTCCTTTCTAACCCTCGGTGGACTCTCACCACTGTCCCGAAATTCCTACACCACTCCCGAGGTCCTCTTCACTCTCATTCTCTACACCCATCTTTCAAATAGGTCCCTCCTAGTACGATGGTCCACTCATTCCAAATAGTTTCTCCTTTATTTTCCCCTTATTCCTCATTGTAACTTTAAGAGCGTAGGGGGAAAAATTCCTTTCTAACCCTCGGTGGACTCTCACCACTGTCCCGAAATTCCTACACCACTCCCGAGGTCCTCTTCACTCTCATTCTCTACACCCATCTTTCAAATAGGTCCCTCCTAGTACGAGGGTCCACTCATTCCAAATAGTTTCTCCTTTATTTTCCCCTTATTCCTCATTGTAACTTTAAGAGCGTAGGGGGAAAAATTACTTTCTAACCCTCGGTGGACTCTCACCACTGTCCCGAAATTCCTACACCACTCCCGAGGTCCTCTTCACTCTCATTCTCTACACCCATCTTTCAAATAGGTCCCTCCTAGTACGAGGGTCCACTTATTCCAAATAGTTTCTCCTTTATTTTCCCCTTATTCCTCATTGTAACTTTAAGAGCGTAGGGGGAAAAATTCCTTTCTAACCCTCGGTGGACTCTCACCACTGTCCCGAAATTCCTACACCACTCCCGACGTCCTCTTCACTCTCATTCTCTACACCCATCTTTCAAATAGGTCCCTCCTAGTACGAGGGTCCACTCATTCCAAATAGTTTCTCCTTTATTTTCCCCTTATTCCTCATTGTAACTTTAAGAGCGTAGGGGGAAAAATTCCTTTCTAACCCTCGGTGGACTCTCACCACTGTCCCGAAATTCCTACACCACTCCCGAGGTCCTCTTCACTCTCATTCTCTACACCCATCTTTCAAATAGGTCCCTCCTAGTACGAGGGTCCACTCATTCCAAATAGTTTCTCCTTTATTTTCCCCTTATTCCTCATTGTAACTTTAAGAGCGTAGGGGGAAAAATTCCTTTCTAACCCTCGGTGGACTCTCACCACTGTCCCGAAATTCCTACACCACTCCCGAGGTCCTCTTCACTCTCATTCTCTACTCCCATCTTTCAAATAGGTCCCTCCTAGTACGATGGTCCACTCATTCCAAATAGTTTCTCCTTTATTTTCCCCTTATTCCTCATTGTAACTTTAAGAGCGTAGGGGGAAAAATTCCTTTCTAACCCTCGGTGGACTCTCACCACTGTCCCGAAATTCCTACACCACTCCCGAGGTCCTCTTCACTCTCATTCTCTACACCCATCTTTCAAATAGGTCCCTCCTAGTACGAGGGTCCACTCATTCCAAATAGTTTCTCCTTTATTTTCCCCTTATTCCTCATTGTAACTTTAAGAGCGTAGGGGGAAAAATTCCTTTCTAACCCTCGGTGGACTCTCACCACTGTCCCGAAATTCCTACACCACTCCCGAGGTCCTCTTCACTCTCATTCTCTACACCCATCTTTCAAATAGGTCCCTCCTAGTACGAGGGTCCACTTATTCCAAATAGTTTCTCCTTTATTTTCCCCTTATTCCTCATTGTAACTTTAAGAGCGTAGGGGGAAAAATTCCTTTCTAACCCTCGGTGGACTCTCACCACTGTCCCGAAATTCCTACACCACTCCCGACGTCCTCTTCACTCTCATTCTCTACACCCATCTTTCAAACAGGTCCCTCCTAGTACGAGGGTCCACTCATTCCAAATAGTTTCTCCTTTATTTTCCCCTTATTCCTCATTGTAACTTTAAGAGCGTAGGGGGAAAAATTCCTTTCTAACCCTCGGTGGACTCTCACCACTGTCCCGAAATTCCTACACCACTCCCGAGGTCCTCTTCACTCTCATTATCTACACCCATCTTCAAATAGGTCCCTCCTAGTACGAGGGTCCACTCATTCCAAATAGTTTCTCCTTTATTTTCCCCTTATTCCTCATTGTAACTTTCAGAGCGTAGGGGGAAAAATTCCTTTCTAACCCTCGGTGGACTCTCACCACTGTCCCGAAATTCCTACACCACTCCCGAGGTCCTCTTCACTCTCATTCTCTACACCCATCTTTCAAATAGGTCCCTCCTAGTACGAGGGTCCACTCATTCCAAATAGTTTCTCCTTTATTTTCCCCTTATTCCTCATTGTAACTTTAAGAGCGTAGGGGGAAAAATTCCTTTCTAACCCTCGGTGGACTCTCACCACTGTCCCGAAATTCCTACACCACTCTCGAGGTCCTCTTCACTCTCATTCTCTACACCCATCTTTCAAATAGGTCCCTCCTAGTATGAGGGTCCACTCATTCCAAATAGTTTCTCCTTTATTTTCCCCTTATTCCTCATTGTAACTTTAAGAGCGTAGGGGGAAAAATTCCTTTCTAACCCTCGGTGGACTCTCACCACTGTCCCGAAATTCCTACACCACTCCCGAGGTCCTCTTCACTCTCATTCTCTACACCCATCTTTCAAATAGGTCCCTCCTAGTACGAGGGTCCACTCATTCCAAATAGTTTCTCCTTTATTTTCCCCTTATTCCTCATTGTAACTTTAAGAGCGTAGGGGGAAAAATTCCTTTCTAACCCTCGGTGGACTCTCACCACTGTCCCGAAATTCCTACACCACTCCCGAGGTCCTCTTCACTCTCATTCTCTACACCCATCTTCAAATAGGTCCCTCCTAGTACGAGGGTCCACTCATTCCAAATAGTTTCTCCTTTATTTTCCCCTTATTCCTCATTGTAACTTTAAGAGCGTAGGGGGAAAAATTCCTTTCTAACCCTCGGTGGACTCTCACCACTGTCCCGAAATTCCTACACCACTCCCGAGGTCCTCTTCACTCTCATTCTCTACACCCATCTTCAAATAGGTCCCTCCTAGTACGAGGGTCCACTCATTCCAAATAGTTTCTCCTTTATTTTCCCCTTATTCCTCATTGTAACTTTAAGAGCGTAGGGGGAAAAATTCCTTTCTAGCCCTCGGTGGACTCTCACCACTGTCCCGAAATTCCTACACCACTCCCGAGGTCCTCTTCACTCTCATTCTCTACACCCATCTTCAAATAGGTCCCTCCTAGTACGAGGGTCCACTCATTCCAAATAGTTTCTCCTTTATTTTCCCCTTATTCCTCATTGTAACTTTAAGAGCGTAGGGGGAAAAATTCCTTTCTAACCCTCGGTGGACTCTCACCACTGTCCCGAAATTCCTACACCACTCCCGAGGTCCTCTTCACTCTCATTCTCTACACCCATCTTTCAAATAGGTCCCTCCTAGTACGATGGTCCACTCATTCCAAATAGTTTCTTCTTTATTTTCCCCTTATTCCTCATTGTAACTTTAAGAGCGTAGGGGGAAAAATTCCTTTCTAACCCTCGGTGGACTCTCACCACTGTCCCGAAATTCCTACACCACTCCCGAGGTCCTCTTCACTCTCATTCTCTACACCCATCTTTCAAATAGGTCCCTCCTAGTACGATGGTCCACTCATTCCAAATAGTTTCTCCTTTATTTTCCCCTTATTCCTCATTGTAACTTTAAGAGCGTAGGGGGAAAAATTCCTTTCTAACCCTCGGTGGACTCTCACCACTGTCCCGAAATTCCTACACCACTCCCGAGGTCCTCTTCACTCTCATTCTCTACACCCATCTTTCAAATAGGTCCCTCCTAGTACGAGGGTCCACTCATTCCAAATAGTTTCTCCTTTATTTTCCCCTTATTCCTCATTGTAACTTTAAGAGCGTAGGGGGAAAAATTCCTTTCTAACCCTCGGTGGACTCTCACCACTGTCCCGAAATTCCTACACCACTCCCGAGGTCCTCTTCACTCTCATTCTCTACACCCATCTTTCAAATAGGTCCCTCCTAGTACGAGGGTCCACTCATTCCAAATAGTTTCTCCTTTATTTTCCCCTTATTCCTCATTGTAACTTTAAGAGCGTAGGGGGAAAAATTCCTTTCTAACCATCGGTGGACTCTCACCACTGTCCCGAAATTCCTACACCACTCCCGAGGTCCTCTTCACTCTCATTCTCTACACCCATCTTTCAAATAGGTCCCTCCTAGTACGAGGGTCCACTCATTCCAAATAGTTTCTCCTTTATTTTCCCCTTATTCCTCATTGTAACTTTAAGAGCGTAGGGGGAAAAATTCCTTTCTAACCCTCGGTGGACTCTCACCACTGTCCCGAAATTCCTACACCACTCCCGAGGTCCTCTTCACTCTCATTCTCTACACCCATCTTTCAAATAGGTCCCTCCTAGTACGAGGGTCCACTCATTCCAAATAGTTTCTCCTTTATTTTCCCCTTATTCCTCATTGTAACTTTAAGAGCGTAGGGGGAAAAATTCCTTTCTAACCCTCGGTGGACTCTCACCACTGTCCCGAAATTCCTACACCACTCTCGAGGTCCTCTTCACTCTCATTCTCTACACCCATCTTTCAAATAGGTCCCTCCTAGTATGAGGGTCCACTCATTCCAAATAGTTTCTCCTTTATTTTCCCCTTATTCCTCATTGTAACTTTAAGAGCGTAGGGGGAAAAATTCCTTTCTAACCCTCGGTGGACTCTCACCACTGTCCCGAAATTCCTACACCACTCCCGAGGTCCTCTTCACTCTCATTCTCTACACCCATCTTTCAAATAGGTCCCTCCTAGTACGAGGGTCCACTCATTCCAAATAGTTTCTCCTTTATTTTCCCCTTATTCCTCATTGTAACTTTAAGAGCGTAGGGGGAAAAATTCCTTTCTAACCCTCGGTGGACTCTCACCACTGTCCCGAAATTCCTACACCACTCCCGAGGTCCTCTTCACTCTCATTCTCTACACCCATCTTCAAATAGGTCCCTCCTAGTACGAGGGTCCACTCATTCCAAATAGTTTCTCCTTTATTTTCCCCTTATTCCTCATTGTAACTTTAAGAGCGTAGGGGGAAAAATTCCTTTCTAACCCTCGGTGGACTCTCACCACTGTCCCGAAATTCCTACACCACTCCCGAGGTCCTCTTCACTCTCATTCTCTACACCCATCTTCAAATAGGTCCCTCCTAGTACGAGGGTCCACTCATTCCAAATAGTTTCTCCTTTATTTTCCCCTTATTCCTCATTGTAACTTTGAGAGCGTAGGGGGAAAAAATGCCTTTCAATCTCTTTTGGAACCAACTATTAAAGAATTGTGAACTAATAGATTGTAGCACATATTAAGGCAATGTATTGTTTTTAACACTTGAGTCGCCCATAACAATAAATAAATGAATGAAAAAAAAATGCACTTTATTCTAATAAATATTCTACAAAACTCAGCCACACACAACATCGGTTCGGTTTCTTTAGTCCCTCGTATATTGTGAACATACAGCATATTAGTTTCATCTTAGTACCCAATTCAGACAGATCTAGTATCATAATGATGTTTGAAAGAATATTTACCAACAAATACATCTAAATTGAACTCCAAACTTGATTATTTCAAATCGATAGCATATTTTTTAAGGACCTCTATCGTAAGTTTTACAATGCTAAGAATATTATAATGCTAACATTATATATAATGCTAAAAGTAGAAAGGACTTGAGCAGAACTGTATACCCGCCTAGTGACTTAATGGAAGTCACTGACGGTTCCCTGTTATTTTTAAGTAAGCAACCGCATCCCTCCAATACCTCCCTACTTCCCAGAATCTTATCCTCTTCTTATACATATATGTCTCAGCTTTAGCCCCAGACCCCACTCGTCCCTAGACATTCCATCCAGTATGTAGTAACGTAACTCTTAATATTTGTAGTTGGTATATCAGTGTTTTGCTTGTACTTCATAATAAAGCTTTTCTTTATTTTCTTTTAAAAGACTCTCCTCTACAAAGATTATTTAACTGTAGAACGTCCAGAGGGAAAGACAGACTGACAGACATGAGAAAAATGACCTCTTATAATTATGTGACTGTTAGCCACGAGTATATAAATGAGTAGAACAGTTTTTATCGAGAGAATAAAAAGAAAAATGTTAGATTTTTATTAAAACTTTACTAACCGACATCATCTACAGTCTCTTTGGCGGTCCCCATTTAATCGCCGCCATTTCTAAGTCAATCAAAATCAGCAGTGTTTATTACCAATTACTGAACATAAATAAAATTTATTTTGTTTAAACATATTGTACAACTAATGACAGTACGTAAGCGTGTAAGGCAAGAGAGCCACAGACGCTCAGGGCATGAGTGGGAATAATCGCCAGTGCCAGGACCCCATGACTTACGAATCTATCTGCGTGAGGACACTGCTGTTTTAGGTGACGAGGGGGATTGTAAGGATGAGCGATACTGGATAAGAAGTTGATCAGAGGATTCGCCATGAGCTTTAGAAAATCTTGAGGGTCTAAGGTTGATGGCAGTTGGTACATGGAGATCTCTGTTAAGGGACGAGTTTGTAACGTAAATGGGTTCGTTTCATGTTCCAAGGTTTGACTGTTCCCCATAGTTCCATATTCCCCATATCTAAATCGGTTTTAACAACTGTTAATAGTAACTATTGTGACTTTTTATTCATCAGCTATAATAAGACCATAAAAGAAATGTAGGATTTTACTTGAAAACTGTTATCTTTCATGATTTTGTTATTAGAAATGTCTCGACTAGAGTACAATTTTGTGTAAAATTGTCAACGTCGGGTCTTTGTTAAATTGCATATTTATTATATTCATTGATTCTGTTCTATTATATGATTATATTATTTATACTGCTATAATAGAGTTGTGGTCAGAGATACTGACTGTCCATGACCTGGAATCCCCGCGAATTCGACCACTGGATCCTCCCATCGCCTGTTCGCACTTAAAGCGTGCCTTCAGGTGGTTCTCGACCACTCACGGACATCTTCTGCTAATGAAGTGAGCAGACACCAGACTTCACCATCATCCATCTTCTAGCATTCTTCTCAGCTGTTGCTTCTCCTCCTAAACGGCCGCTAAGACTTAATTGTTTTTCTCACGTTTGAACCGCCCTCCGAACACTTGAGCCCCCAAGAGTCATTTATTACCACTTGGGAATGTTAACAGCGACCATTAGCCGGCCGGGGTCTGTTCTCTCTGTCTGCGAGCCGGTTTTCTTCGATTATCTCCAATTTTATTTCAAAAGGCGCTTTTAAAATCTATTAATCGTCTAACGATCCAGTTGATAGATCACAAAAAATCAAGAGAAGGGATATTTTTGGCATTTCAAAAGTAAGGTTTTTGGAAAGACACTCTTCCTAGTCTTCAGTTTTCTGGGTCAATCATCTTGTTATAAGCTCAAACATTATGATTCTCTATATATGGAAACTTCTTTATTCTGATAAAATTACAATTCGCCTTTTGGGGCACAGTGTTTACAAACAGCCCAGAGACCTCCCAAATGCACATCGCTGTCAACTCCCTCGCATGAGAAAGAGGAAGCGGAGTGTTGGGAAGTCCGGATACGAGCCAGTTGAGGCTATAATAAGATCGCGAGAGCCACAGACGCTCAGGACATGATTTCATAAACTTGGAAGAGATGAGTTCAAGAATGTAGGGTATATTAAGATCGTTATGAAAGGTTTTGTTGCTGACGTGATAAGGAGCATTTACTATTGTTCTCAGGACTTTAGATTGAAAGGATTGGATACGCTTGATGTTCGACTTTTTTGCTGTCCTCCATAGCTCTATTCCGTATGTCCAGATTGGCTTTTGTATAACTTTTTAAGTTAGTAATTTATGATGAATGATGAATAGAATTCTCTATCGCGGATAGGAGGAGTTATAATAGTTGGGCAAGAAGTAAATTCTTTAGTAATCCCCTGTGTGCAGTCCTCACTACTAGGAATAAGGGAACTGAAAGATTTGTAAGATCGGTATGGAGTGAGTTTTAAGATGGCGATGGAAACCTAGAGATTTTGTAGAGTATCTGAATTTAAAGCAGTAATATTTAAGTAAGATTGTATATGAGCGTGAGGAGATGGTATTTTAAAGAAAGTTTTATGTTGAAATATTGCTAAATTAAGTAGGCTGAATGTTTTCGAGTGATTGTTAATCTACTGTTAATATTTAAGTATTATTTTACTGAGTGAGTTTAAACGAATATATATTGTAATTGTTCAGATGGTTGCCCAAAAATAACTGTAGCTTAATTTATGTTTGCTCTTGATTGAGTTGAATTTTACAGCCGTCACACTTGATGCAATCCGAAGTTACATTGAATATATAATTGCTCCTAAGGTGGTTATGCTCCTGATTTGACCTCATCTTAACCATAATCCTCCTCAGGAACCCTATCTCCGCTGCTTGGATTTGGTTTTTATGTTTATAAATTCAACACCGTGATTCTCTAGAGTTAAGTTACACCACTTTCTCATGATAGTCTTCTCTTCTTGTTTATCAGTTCTCACCTGCTGCTATTGTGTAGTAAAGGGTGTTCCAGAATTAACGGAATATTTGAATTTGCCGCCATTTGTGCAGTAAAGTGCTGGCAACCCTAAAAAAAAACAATTTGACAGCTGACAGTTTAGGGTTAGTAAAAATGGAGCGTTACACGATAGAACAAAGTGTCTTTATTGTTGAACATTATCTCATAAATAATGAAAGTTTGGCGGCCGCATTTCGAAAATTTCATACAAAATATGATCGGAATAGTGTTTTGACTTCATCAACTGTGAAGAGATTAAATGAAAAATTTAGGGGGACTGGATCAGTTGGAGACACTAAACACACTGGTCGTCCAAAAACAAGCCGTTCAAATGTCAATATCGAAGCAGTGCGTGTGAGTGTTGTTGAAAATCCATAACACAGTTCTTTATGCTGAAATTGGATGATATTGATGTGGCCAATATGTGGTTTCAACAAGATGGTGCCACATGCCATACAGCCCATGAAACAATTCAAATACTGCATGAGACATTTCCAGGTCGTTTACTCTCTCGTTTCGGTGATCAGAATTTGCCCCCTAGATCGTGTGATTTAACACCTTTAGATTTCTTTTTATGGGATTATTTGAAGTCAAAGGTGTATGTCACCAAGCCCACATCCACCCGTGCATTAAAAGAGGAAATTCAACCACATTTATGCCAAATGGTCATGGAAAATTTCGACAAAAGAGTGCATATGTGCCAGCAAAGTCGTGGAGGCCATTTGCCCGATGTGTTATTCCAAAAATAACCATATCCTATTTACTTTATAATTCAATAACAAAATATCAATTCTATAATTCTCAGAGGATTAGTAAATTATAAAGTTTTCTTTTCCAAATACGAAAGATGTCTAAGCCAGAAGTGTAATTCGTAGAAACCATGTTTGTTGTACCAACCTATTATGAAATACGTCTTTGTATAATGTTTTTTTTGTACTATTGCGAAATATCTACTAGGTAGCCAATAGCTTTTTATCCTGCCTAAACGGAAAGAAGTCAGTGTTGTGCAACGGTATTTATATTCCTGTAATTTCCTGTAAATATATATTAGCTTCATATTTGATTTTCACGACATTTCCACTGTTTACAATAGGAAAGATAAGATAGGCAGTGAACAGAGGAAAATCACATCAACTCTTCGATTTTTACATAGTATATTTTTATTTTCTATATTATCGACTTTTTCGTAATATGTGCCGTGTTCGTGTAAGTGCCGGGGGTTAATTGAAAAATAATTGCAATAGGTAAATATTGCAAATTTACAACAAGTATAATTATATAAGAATATGTTTAGTTAACGTGCACTGGCTTGTTATCACACGATGTGTACTTTATTCCAAGTTAATTCAGCGTTCTCGCTATGACTAAAGTTGCTTCGTCATCTTAAGCCGGATAGCTGTGTAATCACACTGATTTCAGAATGGGATCATGCGAAAAATGGTACGACATACCTCTCTCGAAAAGTAAAGAACGCTGACCTGCACCCGTTGCTTGGTGTGCCGTCGGTGGGTGAGTTCATCCGCCGGAGACACATCAAGTTTTTCGACTCGTTGCAGCACCTAACCAACCCAGTGTTTAACTCTATGACCCCACCACCCTTACCGTATCGATGGCAACAGAATGTTGGGGAAAAATTAAGTTAAGAATTAGTATGTAAGTTAGTTTTAAGTTTGATAAAAAAGGTGAGCACGTATAATGTGTATCATTGTACTTGTTTATTCAATTATATAATTTTTATATACTACAGTACTTGACAAACCCGGTGTTTAACACGATAACCCCCTCTCCGTTCCCCTATCGAAGGCAGGACGCTGTCGTGGCAGGAACGCTTTAGTCTTAGGTTTTAGTTTGTAGTTCCCACATTGTAATCTGAAGTTGAGCCACATCACCTTGTCCTGTACCCAGTGATTTGTAATTTTAACTTAAAATAGAAAATTTTAATTGTAATTCTACCCTCCTTCGAATGCATACGCAGATATGCAGTAATAGGAGAAATCTGTAAATCGAGAATTTGTAAATTTTAAAACTGTGATCAATAAAGGGGTTTTGAAATAAAATAAAATAACAAAACCTGTGTATAATGTAGCGACGCCACAGGAAATACAAAAATAATTTGTAAATAGATTCGCCTGAGGATCTATAATTGAATATAATTATCTGTAAATTTATATATAAAAAAATACTTAAATAAAAATATATAAATAATAAAGTAGTTGTTTAAATGAAATGAGTTAACAGGAAGTTGGTAGGTGGCGCTGTGTGTCAGTTTTATCAGATTCACTACTTTATTTTTTTATTGAAGTCGTTGCTCATTTATCACAAAGAAAATATTTTTGGGCAAATAGCCTCGGGGAATGAACCCGGGTCTCTGAAATTTAAAGTCAACATGCTAACCGCTTGACTATCGCGACGGTCGATTTTTGAATATACTCGCTTTAAAAAGTTTATGTGGCTTTCTTTTTGTTGTTTTATTTTTTTTTTTAAGGTTACTTGAATTTGAAAAAAATAATAATCGTGAATTGCGATGCACTGTTTATGACATTATGACTTTTTATAATTATATTCCCATCCCGAAAACCAAAGGAATATTTCTTTGGTATTTCGAAGTATGCGATCTTCAATCAAACTAAATAATTTGAAAACTATCATTCCTTTATACTTTTTATTTTTCGTCTAAAAATGTATTACTATCAGATTGAAATACTTTATTATGATAAAATAACAATCTGCCTCATTGGGCAATAAGTAATTGAGATAAATGTTCTCATTCATACCATATTTACAATTTTCATTCACTGGCTCATTTATACAGTATTTACAAACATCCCAGAGACCTCCCAAATCCACATGGTTGTCACCTCCCTCGCATGCGAAACAGGAAGCCTTGCGAAGTCCCCCACGCTCCACCGTTAGCTGCGTTACCGGATACGAGCCAGTGGAGGCTGACCAAGAGCGCGAGAGCCACATACGCTCAGGACATGATTGAAGAAAGTGGCCATTGCCAGGACTCCCACTGTTACGTATTCATAGCAAGTCACGCGGCCACTGCCGCTTTATTCTCCTAGATGGATTATAGGGATGTGTGACGCAGTGTGATGGGGAGTTATGGTTGTGGGATTAGGGTGGTTGGATAGGTTACTATGGAATTTTATGAACTTTATTACTATCAAGATTAATGCCCACGTATAAGAAGACTATGTGGATATTGTAAACAAGTTAAATTTTAAATAAAATAACAGACAGCCAGCTCAAAACCTGAATAGAAATCTTCACAACCACTAGTGCACATAAAACGTTTTATTACCTACCATTAACTTAGAGTAATAAATCATTGACTATATCATTATATAGGTAATAGGTTTTTACTGATATTTTCCAGACGAGCGATTAAAAATTATTTATTTTTTTTTTTTCTACATTACAACAATTTCATTTTTAATAACTATAACATAAGGGAACAGACAGTATATTCAGGTTTAATTAGTAATGACAATAAATAATTAGTAATGACAATAAATACATATTTTCCTATCCCCTCTGTTAAGTATAGTAACAAATTTAACGTTTCCAAGTCCTGATAATAATATGTTAGGACTTTAACGAACTACTGTTAATACAACAAGTCTTAAAAGCAGACAATGAAATAGTTTTCGTAACCGTTGTCTCGACCCGTATTGTCCGTATGATTGTTCTTATTTGATTTGATTTTTATGATTTTGACAGTATAGCAAGAGAACTCACCAGCTAACTCTATCTGGGTATAAAAATGGATATGCATCTCCATTTCTCTACCCATTTTAGTAATAAAATAGAAAAAGTACGACACAGGTCTTACCGGCTATCGCACTTGCTAACTTCACCTAACCTGTCGCTTCGTCTCAAATTGATGATCTATAAATGTGTCCTCAGGCCACATGTACTGTGGTGGCCCGCTATTTACCCACTTGACTGACAATACAGTTAAAAGTCTCCAACATTTCCAGAATGGGAGAGGTTGAAGAACGCTGACCTGCACCCGTTGCTTGGTGTGCCGTCGGGGGGTGAGTTCATCCGCCGGAGACACATTAAGTTTTTTGACTCGTTGCAGCACCTGAAAAACCCAGTGTTTAACACTATGACCCCACCACCCCTCCCGCATCGATGGCAACAGACTGTCGGGGAACAATTAGGTTAAGAATTAGTATGTAAGTTAGTTTTATGGTTGATCAAAAAGGTTAGCCCCATCACCTTTATTAGTCAGTTGAATCCAGTCACGTATAATGTAAATCATTATACTTGTTTATTCATTATATAATTTTTATAAAATAACAAAACCTGTATATAATGTAGTGATGCTACAGGAAATACAAAATAATTTGTAAATAGATTCGCCTGAGGGTCTATAATTATCTGTAAATTTGAAGGGGCTATGAAGGAAAAAAAAATGGCAGTATTGTACTTCTATTGTACAAATTGATGCCAAACAAGCGATCGTAATCACATATATTGGTCCCTGGCTTTGTACAAAAAAAAAAAACGAACCAAAAGATAAAAAAAAAAGCAGAAGAAGAACAAACAAGTCCAGATGATAAAACATAGAGCGATCATGGCCCCGGCATTAAATCATGTTTATACGAGCATTATTGGAGGCGGGAGTGCACGCGCCACCTCCTCATCACTGGCGTGAGTCACTGGGGGCGGGTGTCCCCGATCTGCGAGCTCTGAAGGGGAACTGTTAATAATTTTACAGGGTATTGTCAATATGTCAGTGGTCAAAAACTGACTTTAGGAGAAGGTCTGGCTTCTAAACCCTTTCCAGCATTCGACCGTACCTTGCTGACTCCACCATTTCCAGGAATCCTCCGTCTCTCATTCTTACGTACTTTCAAAACCCTCCAATAGCACCAGTTAAAACTGGTCTTTGTCTGAAACCTTTTCATGTCTATGGCATGATATCGGTAAATGAATTTTTTTTTTAATTAAGTGTATTGTTAATTTATTATGTACTGAAACAGACATTATGTATTAATTGATTATAACCACTCGCCCTATATTTTATGGCAATTGAGTTCTTTGAATGATTAGGAGTCAACTGTCAGGTTTGACTTTGACCCTGTCCACTCATTGTGTATTCTTAAGCGCTTTGTGCAAATCAAATTAATTTACTAAAAACTCAATATCGGATTAGATAAGAAATATGATTGCAAAAGTTTTATAAGCCGATTGGATACAGCTTGACATTTACAATATAAAACTAGTTGATTCTAAGATAAGTGGCCTAACCATTAAAAAAAAAATTAGTGCAAATCATTTTAAATTTCACATACTAAAACTATTTTTTCATTTATTGTAGTATTTGTACTGAATTTTTTTTTTAGACATATTGTAACCAATCTTGGCAACATGCTAGCATATTGGTTCATCCAGACCCAGCCTATAGTAGCTCTGTGAATAATTTTCTGGTCACACGATGTTACGTAGGTTCTCTCTATTTTTTCTCTCTTTGGAAGATTATTGTTAAAGAAAGGAATATACATAAATATTTCATAGCTCTCGACATTAACATTTTTTTATTGGTCATACAAATGAAATAATGGATCTACAATGTAAAGAGATATTTAAAGTGCCGCAAATTCAATCTCACTTTTCATAGCTAAAACTGACAAAGTGGCAGGCAATTTTATAACAATTTAGTCACAGCAAAGTCAAGTCAAGTATGCGTTTCGTTACAGTCGTGAAACGATTTTAATTGACAGATACTCGTATTTTATCGTCTTTAAGCAATTAATACGCCAACATCTTTAATTTGATACTCTATTCAATAAAATAGAAAAATATTCATTTTCCTCAACTAAGTAAGTTATTTTACAACAAATTGTTATTTTTCACGGGGTGGATTTCAATTTTTTAGCATTTCCGGTATTCGTCAGTATTACTGACCAAAATAATGTATTTAAAAATGTTGCTACTTATTCATTGACCGAAAATCAACAACTCGACTCATCTCCAACTGGTCATCTTTAAGTCTTAAATTGTTTCTGAGCTACGACTTGAGAAATGTTAAAAGCAGAAAAGGAATTTTTTTTTTTTCATATTGGCAAGTATGAAAAAATATATTTTAAGAATTCTCAAGACATAGTTGAGAAGCTATTCACAATTTAATATTATTATTTCTCAATCCTTAAACGAAAACACAATTCAGCTTGTTACTATTAAAGTATAGTGAATATTTTGAGTGTTTGACACCCCAAGTCAAAATGTCTCAGCTACAAGTGAAACAGCCAAATAGAACCACTGTGGTCAGAAAGAAGAATATATTCAATGCTTTGATTTTTTATGATTTGTAAACCATTTTTTATTTGTGGTACTTTTAATGTACGAAAGATGTCCTACACTTCAGAATCTATTTAAATCCTCTCATTTTTCATAGCTTAAACATACAATGTCTTAAGCAATTAAATAACAATTTAGTCAAAGCGAAACTAAACAATCAAGTTCAAAGCGTTTCGTTACAGTCGTGAAACGGTTTTAATTGACAGACATTTTATTGTCTTTTAGAAATTAAGACGCCAACAACGCCTCAACTGATAAAGTTATTTTACTACAATTTGTTATTTTTCACGGGGTAGTTTTTAATTTTTTAGCAAAACTGGTAATAAGTTATAATTAGCAATTCAGGTCATGAGGGGGAAAACTACCCAGAACCAGAACTCGTAGTGACTAAATATTTACAAAAGATCACGGAGAAACTTTCGCTTGAATCCCAGTTGGTGGGTGATACTTGAAAGTGGTCCCATGAAGACCAGATGATTTCTAATTGAACTTTAAGAATTTTGAGAATATCTTGGATAGTGGGAATTTTAAGTTCATTATGGATGGTTTTATTCGCGTCATATGATGCATTGACCGATGCTCTTAAGATTGGATGTGCTTGATGTTTGAGAACTTTCTTAGTCCCTAAAGTCCGTAAGTCCTGGA
This sequence comes from Acanthosoma haemorrhoidale, assembly GCA_930367205.1. NCBI lineage: Eukaryota > Metazoa > Arthropoda > Insecta > Hemiptera > Acanthosomatidae > Acanthosoma > Acanthosoma haemorrhoidale. The sequence goes on along the minus strand of OV884015.1, from coordinate 8,990,166 downwards.
TTGGTTTCAGTATATTGAGTATTTTTAATAGTTATATTGAGTAGTTTTAGCACATTGAGTATTGTTTTCTAGAATGAGGTGAGATTGCAATCTATACAGATGCCCAAACATTCTGACTTCCTTTCCTTCCGTTACTGACTTTTAAGTCTCGTTAAGTATCGGCTTAGGTGGAACCTACAAATAGAACTACTATTCAAAATATCATGCGTCTGTAGAAACACTTAAATATTTTTTTTGGTTAGTTAATTAATTAGTTGATGTTTTATAGAGAAAAATAATTTTCAAATCTTTCGTAATATCAAATGGGAAAACCTTGTAAAATTTCACGTCTTCATCAGGAATGTAATTTTTGTTTTTGAGAGAATAAAACAACAAGCGACACTGTAAAAAACGTTTAATTTAATTTGAGTTTTATTGAAAGTACTGATTAATAAAATTGTTTAGTAAAAGTGTAAAACGATTTTTTTTTTTTTAAAAGATGAGTTTGATCATTGTCGGCCATTTTATGATGGATTTAAACCAAAAATGCATTGCACAGAGTTAAAGTTAAATGACTTTTTAGAGTCATTTAGGTCATGGACCGGAGGAATTGGACCTGTATTTGACCCAGAGGGTTCGCTCTGTAGAATTTGAAAAATAAAAAATACAGCTAATAGCAGTTCCTAAGTTTTTTTTAATCAGGATATCTAAGTGCTGTCGATGATATTACAGCTATGAAAAGTGGTATATATTCAGATTATTTTTTAAGTTAGGAAATAAGCATTCAAAAATTCATTTTTATGTACAAAACAAATTGAATCCAATCCTTTAATAAACCCAAAAAAGGACGCTGGCGGTCTTTTATTAAGATTTATGAGCCAAAAACCAATTAAAGTGCCAACTTAACAAAAACATTTTAGAAAGAAACCGAATTTTCAATTCGAATACAGACGGAAAGTACAATTCAATACAGAAATAAAATTGTCACGGAAATGTGATTCACGGTACTTGGACATGTCGAGAGGTTTTTTTTTTACTGTTATAAAAAACAAAAAATCACATACAATTTACGAAAACTTCCCACTTGTCGAGGCCTTGCAATACTGCGCCTCAGCATGACTCATTATTTAACTACCTGTCACATTAATTCTCAATCCCTCTACCTGCCCATAATGAAGAATGCCTCTTGGGTTTTACCCAAAACTTATTCGACATTATCCTTGTATCTGTAACATGGCTTGAACCTTACATTCCCTTCCTTGTCTGTCCTGTCTGTATGCTTCTTCACAACCGTTTATTTTTACACCATGTTGGTTGGACAGGAAGTGGTGTCCGTCAATGCGTCTGTTCATGACCGCATGAATCCCCGAATCCTCTCATCTCCAATGTTATCGTATCCGATGACCTAAATACCAATCTCCTGTCGGATTCCCACAAGAAGCCAGCCCTCTTGCCAGCCACTTGTAAGTCCGGTACCTGGCTGGCTCTCCACGTCGTAGACTCCTTTGCAATATCTTCTCAGCTGTCTGTCGCGGTTATGTCCTCTAGTGACCTAATCCCAACTTCCTGAAATATCCTTTGGTTTTCTCCTAAAACCATAACCTGTCGCAATCTGGATGCTCTTTCCTCCGAAAACGAAAACAGATCTCAAAATACTGTCTAATCCTGCTCCACAATTGACTCGATAGTAGAGATTCTCGCTGCCAACTTCCTTAATATCCTTAAGGCCACATATATCTACAATATTCTCCAGTTAAAATCCTCAGTCTTTCAAACAAGATGCCCTCTGTCTGACCTTTACACTCCTGCCAGTAAAACTGCAAGCTTCCTTACTACTCTCTGGAATTCTCTACCTCCTAACATCCACTATACTTCATCCTAACGAATCCTCAAATCTCTTCTATTCACAATACCTTCTCACCATCCAAAGAGACGCTTGATAGTCTGGGAACGATTCACTCATTAATTTTATTATAAATTTCTAGACTTTTATTATTGTATTAATTATTTTTATTTGATTGTTTACTATATATAAATAAATGTTAGCTGATGGTTTTATCTAATGTCGTACTGTACAGACTTCAGCATATTGTTGATTTTTACTTTTTATGTTTTTTTTTTTGTTTGTTTTTTCTTATCTTATGGATTTTATTTACTAAAATCAGTTAAACAATTTTTATTTTTATTACTTAATTATTATTATCATTATTTACACTTTATTTTCTATTGTTAATACTATTTTGTATTTCTTATTATGATTTTGTAGTTATTTTTATTTGCCAGATGTAAATTTGTCATCTGAACATTAGTGTTATTCATAGAGGGAAGAATTTTTTTTCAGTTCTATTCTTAAACTTCCTCAAGATATTTATTCTTTTAGTTTTTTTTTTTTGTTTTTTTATTTCTTAATAAAACAACTTCATCATTTGTTGTTTTTCCGCATTCCAATAAGTGAAGTCATTATTCCCCTAAAAACTGCTACTTTTACTTGAAGTTCAAGCCTAGTGTTTCTTCCTCAAACCTGAAACAAGACATCCCTGATCTTTCATGTGCACTGTCCTTCATTATACCCTCAAGATTTTTCAAGTCCCATAAAAACTAATAAGCCCGTACAAATTCCCTAGCCAACACTATTTCTTACAATCCTCCTTGTCGGCTAACGAGGTGGTGGCCTCGTGTATCGTATAAGTCACGGAGTCCAGGCACTGGCCATCGATCCCACTCATGTTCTGAGCATCTGTGGCTCTCTCTGGTTTTCGCCTCATGATAACTCCCTCGTAGAATCAGCATAACCCCCCAAATATTTGGCTTAAAAGTTGACACCAAACTTAAAGTGAACTTTTTGTAAAAAATTACCAATTTTTGAAGTGCTCGGTAACTCTCCATTGGAGCTAAAGAGCCTGCGGTTGAGCTCAAATTGTGACAAATTTATTCTTCTTTAAAAAAAACAACAACTCCAGATTCGGATTCAGCACCCCTAAAAACAGACTACTGGATTTTTTACGAGAGGCGTTTTTCCAGGGTTATTTAGCGCTTGACTACATAGTTTTATTAAGAAGTTTGATTGGAAGCCATCCTGAACTTTCAGTTTGTAAGACGAAAAGTGAATTTGTTGGTGGGATATCGGGTGTGGTTGATGAAAGAAAGTTGTTGGATTTTCATATAATTTATTAATGTTTTTATGTACTACTAAGTATGCCTTCTTCATCAAGCTCTAGTGCAAGATGGTTACAAGATTGATGGATAACTGAGATGAAGACTATCTTAGTATGTATCATATTTTGAAACGTCGTACGTAAATAAAATGTTAAAGAATGTTTTTTTCATCAGCCTATAGCAATATCCCAACAAACAATCCGCATTCATCGGCTAACTATTTGCTTTAACTAATTAACGAGTATTTGGCAAGTTAAAGTTAAAGCTTATAGAACGTTTTGTATCACCGACCCTGAGAAGAAATACGATTAAACACTTATTCAAGGCGTGGGACTTACGAAACAGTTAATGAATAAACACCGGTTCGTTTTAGGACAACAAGCCATCGATCATTGTTGAATTGTCAATGCATGGGCAGGATGTTTGATAATGTTTTTATGCTCTTCAACATAGGTGTTGTGACAACCCAGTAGTTCATCTCGACTAACTTTCAAAAGGACTTATCTTGTACTTCTCCAATCTTGTCATGATACAATTTCCTAAAAGGGACATCTAAGCCGTTATGTATATATTTAAACTCAAAAACTCAAGTTCAACGATGAGTTTGCAAGGAGTAGGAGGCACCCCAGCCTCACATGTCAGGCAGCGGTTATAGATCATTCAAACTCCTTAACCGACGAGAGCCATAATCATAAAAAGCAAATATTAATACACAGAATATAAACATATTAAAAAAGACATATGTACGTAGATAACTTTATTTTTTTCAATTTAATATTATTCAAATAAAATTATTTATTTTTTTTTTCTAAGAAACACGGTAAGGATTTTCATTAACCCAATCTTCAAGATTTGCTTGATTTTTAATCTTGATCTTTCCGAAGTTTTTATTATTCTTTAAATTATATCATGGTCGTTCCCGCAAATATGTGCTTCCGAAAATAGACGTATGAGTATAATTTGAAATAACAGATTTGAAAATCGTTGGATGTCTCCAACACTTCCAGAATAGAATCATGCGAAAAGTGGTCCGACATACCTCTTTCGAGAGGTTAAAGAACGCCGACCTGCACCTGTTGCTTGGTGTGCCGTCGGTGAGTCATCCGTCGGAGACACATTAGGTTTTTTGACTCGTTGCAGCACCTGACAAATCCAGTGTTTAACACTATGACCCCACCACCCCTCCCGCATCGATGGCAACAGACTGTTGGGGAAAAATTAGGATAAGAATTAGTATGTAAGTTAGTTTTAAGGTTGATCAAAAAGGTGAGCCCCATCACCTTATTAGTCAGTTTAGTCTAGTCACGTATAATGTATATCATTATGCTTGTTTATTCGATTATATAATTTTTATAAAATAACAAAACCTGTATATAATGTAGTGATGCTATGGGAAATACAAAATAATTTGTAAATAGATTCACCTGAGGATCTATAATTGTATATAATTGTCTGTAAGTTTAGAGGGGCTATTAAGCGGGAAAAAAAAAATCGTTTCGGTTTGCACTGAATTCCGATCAGTTATAGTTAGTAAATTTCCATCAAATTTTTCAACATCAATCGATTTTAACATTTCTTGAAGTCTAAAAAAATTCTTTCGAATTATTTTTCTAACTATTTAATTTGTTAGGTATATTCTGAAAAGTTCAATTGCTGTAATTTTTGATATAATGACTGGCAAGACTGTGGTTGCAATTAAATGCGATATAAAAAAAGCAGCTGTATTTATTATCGTCAATAGACTCGGAAAATGTGATGTGTTGTTTTTGAAGTATCAAACTTAATTCTGACAATTTATCATCACAAAACATCTTTACATATTTGTCATAATTGTCTTTATGATTGTATCGTAGCGTTTTTAATATTATACCCTTCAACCACTGAGGATTACAAAAGTACCATACTTCGCAATTTTCTTGAAAAGTGCAAATGCTCTTCTTCAATTGATCGAAACAAAGAACGCTGTTTTAAAAAAAAACAAAATGAAAATTGCCATATACAAACTAGACTAGAGAACGGTTTATTCGTTTGAATAGCTTCCGACTTTACTGGCATTTCGTGACTCATTGCTATGCACAAAGTTTTGAATCACCTCGAGACACGTGTGTTTGAAATGCCACAATTTCATGAAATGAGCAATTCTACTATCTGGGTCCAACACATACATCTATGCGCAATATTTCCCCTTATATACATGAAAGACAATTATTGAAGGTGAATAAACTGAAATCAGTTTTTCTGTAAACAAAGCAAGCAATTACATTCACTATATTTTATATTATCACAATTATTCATATTATTTACACAATCTTACCTGTAAACAAAGAAACGACAATTACAGTTTATAATTATCACTTCTCTATTCACACTCTAATTACAACTTTAATTACTTAATGTAACCTTTCTCTATCGTCTCGCTTTTTAGAATATTGCTGATAGCTCCATCTGGTGGTGGTCAGTAGAAGCAGCGCGGCAAATTCAAATTGAAGAAAGTATTCTTTCTTTACACATATATATATATTGAAACCTACCTCATTTTTTACCATTTCTTTTTCTAATTTATTTGATCAATTTACCTTAACTAATTTGGCAGGTCCGTCATGAGATCTTTAATTGAAATTGTTTTTATGTCTTCGACATAGGAAATTATCCCGATTGAATCGCCCGAACTCAAGGCTAATGTGGTTATTAATAAATTGAGAAACTAGGAATTGTGAAATATATTCCAAATAAAATGGTTATAACAAACAATTATAATTATATATAGTGCTGACAAAAAGTATATAAAAAAATATTCAATTCCTTTTGAACAAGGATAGTTACTACTAATTACATAAAACATGAAATTTGAGCTCAATTTCTTTTAATGGATCCATAATAAAAACAATATTAATATCACCCAATCGATGATCTTCGTATAATCCAATCAACATTACTGTCTGCTGTTGGTTCTTCTCCTCTCTTCCTGTATGGTACCGCCAGTTCGGGAGCTTGCTAAGAATCCGCTCTTCTCGGCGGTCGTGCTAAGACTGCTCGTTTATCTCATCCCCACTCCTAAGAGCATAAGGGAAGATGCTTACCATCTGGTCACATCTGTGAAGGTTCCTGGCCATGATATGCTCAAATATCATGAATGTTACAATATATATATAAATGGAATATTTTTCTGAGATACGTTTATTCAATTTATGTTCCGTGTACGCACTTATATTTTTAATTAATGTATCCAATGTTGTCAAAAGTTATATAAACGTATTGCTTATCAATGTTGGCAGACCGTATGTTTGACACGATTGTTATAGATAGTGTTTTACGATCGGAGGATGTGGATAAAAACCTTGTAAACTACATTGATCAGAGACTTCTTATAAGCCCCTGATGAACAGATCGACGAGTGCTGGCGTGACACCGCGTTGATATCTGTAGATGGCGTCACGATATTAGAAGCTTGAGACCCGCAATGCACGGCAAGCCCTGTCGCCGCTCTGTGCACTACTTCTCTTCTAACCACGTGATGTCTTTACTTGGATAATTTAAATTGTCTTTCTCGTGTTTTATATTATTTGTATTGTTTGTTTATAGTATAAATATACTGTTTACCTTTTCCATCATTAGACAATTTCAGAAAAAGTTTTTTAATTCCTTGAACTTTTTTATTTCTAAATTGATGTATATTTTTTTTTAGTGAATTTTAATGGATTATTTACTACGTTAAATGTATATGATTTTTTTCTACTTTTTGAAAAGTTTGATTGACATTATTTGTTTTGTTGTTTTCTTTTTTGAGTCGTTGTTTATGAGCCTGAAAGAGATCTGATGAAAAACATTGTGCATTAAATAAACAAGATCGTATATATTTTACTGATAGATAGTGAATTACGTTTCATCCTAGATCCTAGATCCTGATCCAAGAAATCTTCTCCTAATTTTTTTCGTTCCATTCCCACATTGCCTTCATGACGAGTAGAGTACCCGATAACACCTGATTTTTAAATGCTGCATCGTGTTTACTTCAAAGAATAAAAATAGAATTTACTTACGTACCACAAACGGTCCGGTTTACATCGAGGGGTAAAAATAACAGCGATAGTTGATTGAACTTAAAACCTTAGTTTTAGTTTTTAGTTCTTGAATTTAGTGTATTATAATTAGCCATAAACAAATTTTTCCCATTCTGATATAAGTGTTCACTAAAAATTTCAGTTTGATGATTCATCTCATGAATTAGTTAAAACTAAGATTACTTAAAAACTCTATCCTCTAAATTTTCTCAAGAATTTAAATTAAGAAATCTTCGAAAAATTAAATTTTTTCTGATCTTAATCTACCCTGTTAATTTCATTGGTGATAATAGTGTTCTATCTTGCATTTGTTTTTCCAACAAATGAATATCACCACCGTTATTCGCACTAGTTTATTCAATTAATTTCTAAAACTAAGTTTTAGTTTGATCTGAATTTTATTTGTTCCGTATTCCAATTTTAAATTCAAGCCTACATACAATTACTCGCGTTACTTTATTGTTATTTATGTTGTGTATGTTATTTGTTTTATCTTTGAAAGGAAGCGGTGCTATACTTTAACAGGTTTACTTGGGTCACCGCAAGCTGCAAATCAAGGATTTTTTATTAAAAACCGTAAAGTTGATAATTATAAAATAAAGTAATATTCCGTTATATAGAATACATTAAAAAATATAATGATGGCCCCAAACCGACTACTAATACAGTACTGTGAATTCACACGTTTTTTTTTATGGCAACACACCCTTGAAAATCACATTTTTGATTTTCCCCTTTCTCTCTATGATTTTGGAAGATAAAAAAAAATTTCCTCTAAGACAAGTGTGTGAATAACATAATAATAGGGAGGTGGCGGAAGTAGCAATAAATCTCGAAAAGGACATAAAACCGCCTCGTGAACAATATTCGCCACTTCTCGCTTACTTCCGGTGCTCCCTGCCTCCCCAATCGTCTCGCCCTTTCCACTGCCTGATTTAGGAGGCATTTGACTCGTTATCATTCCCAGAAAATATTTCTTTATATTTATAGATTAATTTATAAAAGTTCACGTCAAAAAATAAAAATAGAATTCTTACTAGTAAAATAGTTTATCCAAAAAGATCAGTTTAACAAAAAAAAAAATAGGTTTTGAACTTCTTACACTTGGTATGAAAGTATGTAAATGTAATTAGTTAAACATCTAAAAACATACAAGTCATATTGTTTAAATCTTATCGGTTCCTGTAAGTACATTCAAATACTCTAAACATCAGCAAATCACTCTTACGTCACTCATTTTTTTTATTTATTATTTTTTTATTAAAACAAATACATTTTTATGTAAGCCATTATTAAGCATTTTGTTAAATACGTTTAGTCCTATCAAATTTTTAACACATTCTTTTGTAGTTTCTTACATATATATATGGTAATTTTTCTTTGTATTTATTAACTAATTTAGTAAGTATTTTGTATACATATTGTTTAAGATTAGCAGAATCCTTTCCTTAAATATATACTTAAATGAAGTATATTTAACTTTGAATTATAATTTCCATGATTAACTGCCAAATAAAAGTTTGTGCTAAAGCCTAACACACGAAGCAGGGACCCAATATTTAGCCAGGGGGTCTACCAAGTGAGCTGGAATTCGAGTCACGTCTCTCCCAGTAACTAACATTTAGTGGGACCTCTATCCCACTAAATACTGACTATATGAAAAAAATAAATAGAATATTTCTTATAGGAAATTTTATGTACTTTAGTTTTGCATATGAAATATGTTTTGCTTAAGTTGATAGTTCCAGAGATATTTGAGAAAAACCAAAAAAAAAGACGTTGAAACTGCACCCCCACCCACTGCTCGCTACCTCACTGATAGGGACTTTCAGTATGTTGTACCAAAATCTACAACTATACGATTTTTGTTTTTTTCTAATCGGTGATTTTTGGACTTAGTTGTCTGGGCTAAATCCTCTTTGGACAAACACTCGCAAAGACTGTACCCAATGTACCCGATGAGCGTAAAGGTGGAAGTCGGGGACACGGTGTGACCATTAAGTTATGACATTATTTTAAAATATTATAAATATTTGTGCCCCGTTTGTAAGATGGTACTTATCGATGGAGCAATATGAATGGTATTCCAGATCATTATCAGCTGCATATATTCTTGTCCATATTAATTATCATAATTTAACATTACGTACATAAAAATACGTGAATAATCATCAATAGATCGTTTAACTCATTGCTGGATGTTTCAAATTGTAAACTTTTGTAAAAATTAATCTTAGTTCAGTAACATCCGAATCAATAATGACACAATTAAATTCATTCGTTTCCTTTTGTTGTCATTAACTCAAATTTAATAGCTTAGTAAAAGTGAATTTTCTTCCTGTGTCCGGGAGATCTCGACAAAAGGCTGACCTGAAACCCAAATACGAGGCTAAAAGACAAGAACTAAACAGACGCTTTGGACGACTGTACAGTACTACTTCGAGGGACATTCCATCTCTCAATAGAAAATAAACTACTAATTTACAAAGTTATACTTAAGCCAATCTGGACATACGGAATAGAGCTATGGGGGACATCAAAAAAGTCGAACATCAAGCGTACCCAATCATTTCAATCAAAAGTCCTGAGAACAGTAGTAAATGCCCCTTATTACGTCAGAAACAAGACACTTCATGAAATTCAATGGTAATCTATCCCCTCGCACAGTCATTACACTGCGCCACTCATCCCTATAATCCTCCTCGGAGACTTAAGCGGCAGTGGCCTCGTGACCTGCTATACGTGACAGTCCTGGAAAAGGCCAGTTTATCCAATCATGTCCTGAACGTCCGTGGCTCTCGTGGGGGACTTAATAAGTAAGACTCCGCTTCCGAAGGAAGTGACAACAATGTGGATTTAGGAGGTATCTGGCCGGTTTGTAAATACTGTATGAATGAAAACATTTATCAAAAGTACTTATCACCCAATAAGGCAGATTGTAATTTTATATTCTAGACATACCCTACCCATTCGTAACTGTCATATCAATAAATAAATGTAGACTGTGTAAATATATCAGATATATTTTAAGCAGCTATATAAATATACAAAATATATATATACAATAAATTAACTACATTAAACGGTTATTTACAATAGCTGTTTGTTGTTTTTCATTCGATCACATGCCTATATTGGTTTAGTACATGTGCCATACATCAATTTCCAGAGCTTATATCTGTTATAATTATTTAATGAAAATTTGAAATAAATCAGAATTTTTTTTTTGACATTTAATATTTTTTTTAGGGATGGTTCTCGGATTACTGTTTTCCGAAAATGAAGCACCAAAGCGCCGAAGTCAGGATGAGTAGGGAAAAGGCGAGTCCGAAAGAGGACGCTGAAGATAGTCCGAGAGCTGATCTAGGCTGAAGGGTTATCTTCGAGCTTGTCGTGATCTTATCGCTGCAATAAAAAAACGTTATTAAATTAATATATAATATATAATAAAAATAATAAATATTTAAAATAAAAAAAACTTGGACCGGAGGCCACTCACCCGATTTTGAATTGAGAATTATCTGAAGTTGTGTGGACGTACAGTGACGATGAGATGTTCGCGAAGCCTTTATTCAGAACCACATCTTCCTCGATGTTGTTCAAATTTATTATCACGTAGTATTCCTTGCCTTTGTTTGACCTGTGGTAATAATAATAATATATATATTGGTGTTACATTTTTAAGCATGTCGGACATAAATCAAAATAAAGGACTCCTTGATCGTTAGATTAGAGTCAAATAGCAACAACATTGTTACATTGTAAACTTTACTCTGAAGTATTAAATATTTAAAAAGAGCCAATACAACTTTGCCTTGTTTCAAATTTCAAGAGAAATTCAAAGAGATTACAAAAAAAAAATAAAGTTTTGTCATTCAATAATATTATTTTCTTCTTGGCTAACTTTGTAGATTAGTAATTTATTTCTTATTGAGAGATGGGATGTCCTTAAACTAGTCTGTACAGTTGTCAAAAGCGTCTGTTTAGTTCTTGTCTTTTTAGCCTCATATGTGGGTTCCAGGTCAGCCGTTTGTCGAGATGGAATCCTAAGTACCGTACTGCCCCCGATCACTGTCACGAGGCCACCGCCGTTTTAGACTCCGAGGAGGATTATAGGGATGAGTGGTGACTGTGCTAAGGGATTAGGGTGGTTGGATAGGTAACTATGGAATTTCATGAACTTGGAAGGGGTGAGTTCAAGAATGTAGGGTATATTAAGATCGTTATGAAGGGTTTTGTTGCTGACGTAGTAAGGGGCTTTTACTATTGTTCTCTGGACTTTTGATTGAAAGGATTGGATACGCTTGATGTTCGACCTTTTTGATGTCCCCCATAGCTCTATTCCGTATGTCCAGATTGGCTTTAGTATAACTTTGTATGTTAGTAATTTATTTTCTATTGAGAGATGGGATGTCTTTTGAAGTAGTCTATACAGTTGTCCAAAGAGCCTGTTTAGTTCTTGTCTTTTTAGCTTCGCACGTGGGTTCCATGTCAGCCTTTTGTCAAGTTGTAACCCTAAATACCGTCTTGGATACAGGAAAAGAAATTCACTTTTACTAAACAATTAAATTTGAGTTAATGACGCCAAAAGAAAACTAATGAATTTAATTGTGTCATTATTGATTTGGATGTTACTGAATTAAGATTAATTTTTTCAAAAGTTTGCAATTTGAAACAATAATTTTACTGCACACGTTTGTATTCGTATTTTCTGAGGTGGTCACTTGAACACGTCACACGCGTGATTCCCACTTCTTGTAAGTCTTTTTCAATAACTTTTAGCTTTCTTCTCTAGGAAGTTCTTAAATACCCTGTTGGTAAATATCCGTCTGTTCATTCTCGCCGAGTGACTATAAAATTGAAACCTACTTTTCCTCATTATGTCCGTTATTGGTTCTATGTAGATTTTAAGTTCCTTGTTGTGCCATCAAAAATATTGTTTATTCCATGTGAATTTGTATTTTCTCTCTCAAGAGTTATGTTAGTTAGGCATTTGTATCTTCTGTTTCGTCTTTACATTTGAATATTTTCTCAATAAAACAATTTTTGTTAGACATTTTTAATTTATTACTAGGTACTCGTACCTCGTAAACTAAATAAATATTTCAAGATCTCACACCTAGTGGCTCTAATTATTATTTCGCTTATATAAATCAGTGATAAATCAAAATTTATTTATTTGCCTACCTCTTGAAAGCGAAGACCCAGTCTCCTAGCGTGGTTGTCTCTAGGTTTGTCGATTCTATAAAGTCCATTCTCGTCTGAGCCAGGCGCTTGTACTTGCTCAGGTGGCTTGTACTGGAATTATTTTCCATTTGGACATTGACCTTGTAATAGTTGGGGTTAACTGGGAGCCAAGTCTTGGCCGCTCTGGAAAATCCTGTGGGATACAAAATAAATAACAATAAAAATGTCATAAAAATTAGCATCCTTACCTTCAATTCAAAAAAACTATCAAGTTTCAAAATACTAGATACTGCCCTTCCCACCTGTCTCGCCCAAATCTACTCTCTTCGACCGTTTTTTTCTTATCCGCACCACAATTCTTTGAACTCAATCATTGTCCCAATCTTCCTAACTTTAATAGTTCCTAATCGCCCTCCAGCACATAACTCATAATTTATTTTCATCATTATCCTGTTTATTTTTCATTGATTTTGTCCGTTCTCTATTATGCACGTACTGGTAATACAAACATAATTGTCACAATTAATTTGCGCAATTATGTTTGTATTGGTTAAGTATGCTGTTAATTCTTCCCAGTGAGTAATTTAGTTTATAATTTTTGTCAGCTAAATATATATTTATTTATTATTCTTCAGGGGTTAGTACCCAGTTTTTTAATTCCATTGAGCATATAAGTCCAGGGACCCTTCTCCACTTATCTCAGCTCCGATTTAAGGATATGCTTTTTTGAAATTTAAAACGATTTTTTTTTTAAGGCTTCAATTTACCCAACCTTCAAATAGGCTACTCATTGAAAAACGATTCCAATCACTCATTTTTCAAATCGAGAGCTTTGGAAGAAAAAAAAATCAAACATCTAAGTGAGTACGGAGTGTAGTGGGCGCGTATGTTTTCGGAACATGCAGTACCCAAGCGATCGAGCAATTGTGTACTACTCGATGAGGAAACATTTGCTCGTTTGTCGTTGATAACGACACACACTGTTATGTAGTAAAAAAAACCTAAACAAACTCACCTGCATTCTTGCTCTGGTTCCACTGCATCGGCGTCCTCTCCGGATCCCTGGTCGGGGTGGACTTGTCTACCCTCTCGCTGTTCCTGATGTAGTTGTCCATCATGCCTATCTCGTCGCCGTAGTAGGTCACAGGTGCTCCGGGCAGCATGAGGTTCATCATAGTAATTGCGTCTATCATTTCCGGGCCCATCTTGCTCCCGATACGGGAGTTGTCGTGGTTACTCAGCTGCCGACAACCAATTGTAAAGTCAACCAGGGTTCACAATAGATTATTTTTGTTGAAGTATACAAGAAGCTCTAAACATGATACATAATTGCCAACCATTATGGCGAACCGTGTTTTAGTGCAACATTGGAAGCTTCTAACGTGGAGATCTTAGGGGTTGAAGAAAACGACTGGTCTTTAGCGTTGAAAGCACACGAGGCTATTGGATTTCGGAAGCGAAATTGGAAGTTGGGAAGAATTGAGTTTTTTAAATATTAATTATTTAGTTTGTAGTTTAAGTTGCTTCTCAATGGGTGATGCAGGTAATAAGTAGAATTACAGTGCCAACCTGACGTACAAAATACGGTCGGTAAATAAACACTTTTTACCTCTTAATAATAAAACTAACTTAGCTAATTTATGCTTTTTTCTGGTAATCTGTTCAAAATCTGTGACTGAGAATGTAACCAAGCAATAATAATAGATTTTGTAGATGCAAGTCCAACCAATTACAAAGAAAATTTATTGTTATTCTCCCTACTTTTATCCAATGTTATATTTATGTATTAGTTATATATTATTTTAATGTTTTGTCAATGGATGACAAATAGAAAATTAGAGGTCGCCTTAAAAATGGTTAAAAAATTAGAATTGAAAAACTATTTAATCTTAAGAATAATTGTCAGCTTCGGTCAAGACTCGAACCGTCATTTTTTATTGTTCAATAAATAAACATAAACATTTGTTCTCAGTCTTGAATATGGTATCAGTTAAAGTAGATAAAAATTAGGTGATAAATAATACTTTACTCTATTGTTTTGCTACAGTTTTTTGACTCGTTGCAGCACCTAACCAACCAAGTGTTTAACACTGTGACCCCACCACCCTTCCCGCATCGATAGCAACAGATTGGCAGGGAAAAATTAGGTTAAGAATTAGTATGTAAGTTAGTTTTAATTTTGATCAAAAAGGTGAGCCCCATCACCTTTATTAGTCAGTTTAGTCCAGTCACGTATAATGTGTATCATTATACTTGTTTATTCATTATATAATTTTATAAAATAACAAAACCTGTGTATAATGTGGTGATGCTACAGGAAATACAAAAATAATTTGTAAATAGATTCGCCTGAGGATCTATAATTGTATATAATTATCTGTAAATTTAAAGGGGCTATGAAGGGGTTAGTTGTAAGTCTATGATAAATAAAGTGAGCCCCATCACATTTAATAATTCAGTCCATTAATGTATAATGTATATCATTATGTTTCTGTACATCGTTAGTACTCGTAGTAGTATCGTTAGTACTTACCACCCAGTTGGGCCATTCTCCAGTCGGAACATTGGCCATGAAGCTGTCGATTGCAGTCTTCAGTTCCGTCGCGTTAGTGTCCATCCTCAGCGTAGAGAGGAGCACGAAGTTGAAAGGGGACGAGTGCTTCTGGTAGTACCTCATAGTCTGCTCTTGGGTTGCGTAACCTTCCAAAAATAAGTACCTGGATAATGTCAAAATCAATAAATAAAAAATATAGTTCAATTTTAGACGAACAATTTAAAAAAAATAAAATTAATATTTAGTTTTCCGTACTTAGGGGTGGTATTTTCGTACTGCGTCAGAAAATCGTCGAAATCCTTCATAATCTTGTAGTTATCGGGGGTGTTTTCGGTGTAGATGTGCTGCAGGCAGTCCGAGGCCAGCTGGCTTTTACAGTTCGGCACTTCCGGCTCGTCGAGGAACTTATCGTCTTCGACCAGGTACGGTACCGCGTCCACTCGGAATCCATCGATGCCTTTGTCGAACCAGAACTTCATCGTATCCTTAGACAAAAATTATGAAAAAATATTATGAAATGTACACTAAGACGGACCAGAAAACAAAAAGTAATAAAAAGGATAATATTAAAAGGTGCCAGAGTTTAACCTTAACCAGACATTACCTCAAAGAGTGGTAGATTCGTTCCAGCTAATAGGCTACGTGATATAATAAATTATATTTTTTCCATCCATCCATATTTTAGGCATTTACTTTTTTATTTATTATATAGTATATAAAATCTTTTTGCGAAATAGTAGTGAGTAGCTGTCTCCCAGAATTTCACATTCGTGCATTTACGAGGGTACTCAAAAGAAACCGAACTATTTTTGTACAAAATGATTTATTTAATATGGTTTTACAAAAAAAACCTTTACTCGACTTCAAAGTACTCACCATCGGAATGAACGCACTTGTCCACTATTTTACTCTACTGTTTTTAAATTCCTGTTTTATGATACCAGGCAGCGCCTCCGTCGTTTGTGCCTTCAACGGCCGCAAAACGCTTCCCTTTTCGTCGCAGGGAGCTAGATCGGGTAAATAGGGGGGATGGGTCACAGTGGTCATTGTTGGTCACATAATCGGCCATTCTTATCTCCAAACCTAATTAGCACAAGCACAGAACGGAACCTTCTCCAGTGGCGGCACTTGGCATACTGACTGGTGAAAAGTTGCTTTACACGGACTACCGGAGAAACCTTCAACTACAAAAAGTCCACCACATACGACATCAGTTCGGTTTCTTTCGGGTATACTCGTATTTAGAGCTGTTTCATATATCGGTTTTTTTTTTAGAGACTATTATGTTGGCTCATCATTAGGGGGGGGGGGGGCGATAGTCGATAGTTTACCACTGACAGTATCGATAATCTATAATTCCCTTTTCAAAGAGGAATACAATATTTGACAAGAGAATTAGAGATAAGTAAAACAACATTTCGGGTATCAGGATATGTAATTTATTACTAAATCATTTCAACTAGAGCGCTAAAAAAAATTTTTATAAGTCCACTGTTTTTTAAATAGGCTTTTGTAGCATTGGCTTAAAAATCTAATCGATCTTAATTTGTTTTTGCTTACTTTGGCCAGGATCTGCGGGACCTCGTGAAAAAATTCTGATTTGGGAGGCATGTTTTTTTTTGTTTTTTTAAACGAAACACTATGAACAGCGAATGTATTTTGCTATTATGATTCATTAACAAACATACATTTTTGTACGTGGTGAAAAGGCTTCTGTCAACAGTCCTAGAAATTAAACCACTAATAATTAATTACAAATCTCTATTCCTCACCAGCATTTCTTTTAAAACAGCTGGGTCCCTGTAGTTGAGGTCGGGCTGGTACGTCCCGAACTGGTGGAGGTAGAACTTCTTCCTCACATCGTCGTAGGTCCAAGCATTTCCTCCGAAAATGCTCAACTGAAACCAAATTCATATTCGGGATTTGAACCTAGGCTCTTTAGTCACTAACACTCTCTGTATTTATTGACAATGTTTCTGAGGGGAAAAAATAAAAATAAAATAAAGGCTTACCCAATTGTTGGGCGGCTGAGGAGTCGAACCGATGAATGATTTGGGATCCTTCCATACGTAATAATCACCTTTGCCATCCACTTCGTACCTGGAGGCGTTAAACCAAGCGTGCTTGTCGCTGGTGTGGTTCGGAACATAATCCAAAAATATCTTCATCCCTGGAACAATTTAGTTAAGTCATTTAACCGATGTCTTGCATTTTTTAGTCAACTTTAAATTAATAATTCCTTTATTGTGCTAAAATTACAATCTGCCTTGCTAGGCAATAAGTAATTAAGATATACTATCATTCATACCATATTTACAATTCATCATTCACTCGCTCATTCATACAATATTTACAGACAGCCCAGAGGCCTCCCAAGTCCACATTCGAAGAAAAAGCGGAGTCTTGGGAAGTCCCCCACGCTCCTCCGTCAGCCGCGTGACCGGATACTAGCCAGTGGAGACTGACCAAGAGCGCGATAGCCACAGACGCTCAGGACATGATTGGAGAAACTGGCCATTGCCAGGACTCCCACTGTCACGCGATTATAGCAGGTCACGAGGCCACTGCCGTTTCAGTCTCCGAGGAGGATTATAGGGATGAGTGGCGTGGTGCAATGACTGTGCTACAGGATTAGGGTGGTTGGAAAGGCTACTGTGGAATTTCTAACTTTAAATTAGACTGAAGGTCCGGATTATGAAGATTATTAGTCGGCTAATACAAGGTTTCGGCGGTAGGCCGTGTAAAGCAACTTTTCACCAGTCAGGATGCCAGGTGCCGTCACTGGAGAAGGTTCCGTTCTGTGCTTTAGACATTGAACATTAACTGACTCGTTTGGAAAAAAACAACAACAAAAAAATGGTACAAAAGTGAAAATTCTTAATTATTAGCTGCGGATGATGTTGAGTGTTGTCTTGCCATCATCATACTCTTTTCGGCCTACGCGTGTAGCGTTTAACAATTGTTGTTTATCACCGGCTCGCGATTGTTGACAGCCATCAGTGTTGCTACTTTAAGCCGGCAGCAAATTAATGAATAGGAGGGAGCATTTCTGTAGTCTTGCAATCACACTTGCTCGACAGGATCTACGAAGCAAGAAAGAGGATTCCGGTGTTTTGAGGAAGTCTACAACATCGACCACTCGACACTTCAGAGCTGAAATTGAAGTCATCCTCATAATAGACCCCATCATTGGGTAAGAAACCGTTGAAAAAAAAAAAGAATTTATGAAAAACACTTTTTCAAATTATAAAGAAAAATCCCTGCTTTGAAACATTGGCAGGTTACCCCGGTGGTTACGATTTGCTTCTAGATGTACGACAGAACCAGTTTTTTTTTTTTTTTCTGGAACCAGGTGTATTCAACGAGCTAACTTACTGAAACTTCCAAAAATAATTAACTTAATATCCTCTCATCATCGCACAGGTCTACAACCAAAAATTTTATTTGTTAATTTTGGCTCCTCTTCGTGTTTTTTGGTGTAATGAACCCGATAATGAACTCCGTTTTCATCCATGACGTTTTTTTCAGAAGAAAAAGATTTTTCATACACCCATGATATGTAATAGCAGGGTTGCAAAAAAACTTGTATTGTTCCTATCCAGTCAGTTGTTAGAATAGCTGAAACGTTTTCTTTGATTCTAAACTGTTAAATGTCCCTCAGTCATTGGGGTTGGCATGCAGCTCCAAGCACATGGTGCGCTCAGCCATTCCTTGCGACACTCCTGCTCTACGATTTAATTATCACAGAGTTATGGTGTTAAACACCGGGTGGGTAAGGTGTTACAACAAGTCAAAAAAAAACACGTAACGTGTGTCCAGTGGATAACCTATACCACAGTACGCCAAGAAACGGGTGCAGGTATGGGTTATTTGATAACCGTTTGAGATACGTTTCTCTGACCACCTTTCTTATGACAGTGTTCTGAAATTATGAGGGGCAATGTATTGCAGGGCTGGGCAAATTTATATATCGTCAGTTTTGATGAATAATATTTTTTGAATTTTTATTCAAAGTCTAGAAATTATGAATACAATTAAGTAAAGCGTATTGAATATATATATTAGAGGTTTAGATAAATTAAAACATTATTTACATTTTTCTTTCAAATTCTTATTTTATATAATATTTTTTCAAAGGTATGGTTACAACAAATTTCTAACAATAAGAAAATTAAATAAAAACCTATTCAATTACAAAATAAAAATGAATAAACCTTTTTAGAAATCATGTATTATGTCTATTAAATCATGCATTATGTGAAGTTAAGTGATGCAGTATATATTTAGTTCGATTATGGGTGTGCCTTGTCATAATTGCCTATTTCCTGAATTAAAGGATATTCTGATAAAATCGTTTTTTACTGAGGATTTTTTCGTTCGAGTGTGTTGTATACGCTGTAATGTTGGGAAATGAAGGTCATATAGGATTTAAGGTATTCTTGATATAACGTGGGTATTTAAAATTCTCATTCACAGATTTTGAATTGTGAAATCGATGACTATACTGGATTTTTAGAAAGAATTAGATATCACATTGTGTTCAGTATCACCTTGTCAAAATTATAACGAAAAACTTCGATTTTGTTTCAAAGCTGACAACCAACTGATTTTATTAATCGGATATATTTATATAGGTCCTTTGTGGTCATCAATGACTAGTATGGTTGGCTGTCCTAAAACAAATTTATATATTTTAATTAAACGCTTATTCTGAACTTACCGTTCTTGTGCACTTCTTTTATGAGTTCCTCAAGGTCTGCCATGGTGCCGTAGAGAGGATTGACGCTTTTGTAGTCGGATATATCGTAGCCGTTGTCTTCCATTGGGGAGGCGAAGATCGGGGAGAGCCAGATGACCCCAACTCCGATGTCTTTCAGGTAGGGGACATGGGTGATGATGCCTGAAAATTAGATAATATGCGTGGTCATTGGCGGCAGTAGCAGGAGATCTTACTCGGAGAAAATTTAAATAGTTAGGGCGCTACTATGTCCGAAGAGGTTTAGTTAGCTCATAATATTCTGATTAGTTTCAGGATAAAATTCATAATTAAGTAACATAGTTAAGTATAGTTAATTAAGTATAGTTTAAACAAACAAGACAAAAAAATAGCTAGGATAACTTTGGAAATTTCTCAAGGTTTTTCAGTTTAGTAGTTATGATTTTTAAAAACGTTGTTTTCAATCTGCCAAGAACAGAAATCGCTTTGATTTTTAAAGTACAATATCATACAACTTTAACTTTTTTAGAAGTACAATATTTTAAATAGTCATTAATTTGACCATACCCGGGTCGTTTATTAATTAATCAATAAAAATGCCCCGATTAATAACATGACTATAATATGTAAGTTCTTTATGGCATATAATTAGTAAATAATAATAAGAAATCATATTGAAAAATTATGAAGTGTGAATTATCAATCAATTTATGATCTGGGGTCGTCCTGATTATATATACATTACAAGTCATTAAAAATGACAATATAATTTACTAAGTGTGCGTGAAGCATCAGTGAGATTGTTTGATGTATAAAATGAAGTATTTTTGAATATTGTGTGTTTTTGTTTTTTTCACAATCATTTAATAATTTTTGAAAAAACACGTATCTTTATTTCGTTTATTTTATCTATTTTAGTTTCAAAATACTTTTATTAATTTTTCACACATTTAAAATATTATAGGATATATTATAATTTGGTTCTATTATAAATAAAATTGCTTATTGCATTTAAATTACATTTTTTGATGATAACCAGTCTTAATACTTCAAATCCAGACTATAACTAACTTAACCTAAGTTTCCCAGACAGTCTGTTGCCATCGATCCGGGAAGGGTGGCGGTGTTAAACACCGGGTTTTGTAAAGTGCTGCAAAGTGCTGAATTTATCGGCTGTACAGGCATTTTACTTAGTGAGTAAAAGTACAAAATAAATATTTTCAACATTAAATCCATGCATCGAGAAATTATTTTTATGGTTAAAAAATCGCCTCAAAAAAAACAATAAAAAAAAAAAACGACGACCTCAGTATAAATGGTCAGGTTCATTTCGTGTTACTCCTGTCCTCAAATGATTAAATAATTCATGCAAGTCGTCAAACTATAATTTCCTCACAGCGAGAAATAGTTGGCACCTTGAAACATCCGGTAGTTACTTAACGTTTCCTGTTTTCCTCTGCGCCTTTAGAGATAAATACTTATATCGCTGTTCCGCAATTATAATGACGCAACTGTAAAAATTAAACTGAACAATTGCTTTTTTTTTTTTTTTTTTTTTTTTTTTTTTCATAGCTCTCAAACTTATAAAAATAGGATGTGGGAAAATTATTTTGCTAAAACACAACTTAACAATATTATGCCGTTATTCCGCTGGACGGGAAGGTAAACTTTTGGCTTAATAGTGGAGTACAATTATTTCGATTTACAAAAATCGAGTGATAGAATTTTCGATCACAAAATTGAAAGAGGCAATTCCACAAAATTTTACAGTCGTTTTGCATCCTGTGATTACCTCGAACTACATTGAATGGAAGAGTGATATGCCTGTATACCTACTAATGAGCTCATTGGTGTGCGGTCGTCCAGGAATGTCATTGAAGCAGGTAATTTAATTGCGAATGATGCCTAGTCTACTCAGACCTTCAACTAACCAAGAATACGAATTGCAATACTGCTCACTGAACCTCGTCCAGATTTTTAGTGTAGTGTGTTGGCGTTGGTTCGAATCCCGACTGTCAAATCATTCCTGGCCCCGCCCTTAATCAAATTAGGTTGGGGTAATTCTGTAAATACAGCCCTAAAATCAGAAGGAAGATGCTCTCATTTGAAAACTGGGTAAGGAGTAAAATCGTAATTGGTATGTGTGTATGTATAAGAGGAAATAATTGTCGAAAAAAATAGTAAAATTGGTCTAGTTGATCCGTAAATGGGTTTTTTTTTCTACTTTCATTACGAATCATTTTTTTAAATATATATACATAAAGCATATGAAGAACATATTAAGTAAAATAATGTAATCTACAGAGTTTCATAACTAAATAGGAAACGAATAAATAATTTTGTTAAGATATCGGCTTGGGGTTGATGAAAACGACTTGATGGGTTGTCATCAATTTACCATCATCTCTTTTCATAACAAGCAGATAACAAGAAATTAAACCTGTCTTTAAACATGATCGGTAATAATCATTAACTAAAGTTAGATACCAAAACAAAATGGGTACAGTTGGGTTATTGAATTTATGATATTAATGTGTAATAGGTTCTTTAATTTTATCTTACAAAGTTATCCGTAAGCCAATCTGGACATACGGAATAGAGCTATGGGGGACAGCAAAAAAGTGGAACATCAAGCGTATCCAATACTTTCAACCAAAAGTTTTGAGAACAATAATAAATTCCCCTTATTACGTCAGCGACAAAACCCTTCATGAAATTACATAGTAACCTATTCAACCAACCTAATCCCCTAGCACAGTCATTGCACTGCGCCACTCATCCCTATAATCCTTCTCGGAGACTAAAACGGCAGTGGCCTTGTGACCTGCTATAAATGCGTAACAGTGGGAGTCCTGGCTATTTTCTCCAATCATGTCCTGAGCATCTGTGGCTCTCGCGCTCTTCGTCAGCCTTGACTGGCTCGTATCCTGTGACGCTTGGGGGACTTCCCAAGACTCCGCTTCCTCTTTCGCATGCGAGGGAGGTGATAACCATATGGATTTGGGAGGTCTCAGGGCTGTTTGTAAATACTGTATGAATGAGCGAGTGAATGAAAATTGTAAATATAGTATGAATGAGATCATTTATCACAATTACTTATTGCCCAATGAGGCAGATTGTAATTTTATCATAATAAAGCTGTTTAATAAAAAAGTTATTTATGTTCCTCATATTGTTTTGTTACTAATTATTATCAATCATGTTTAAAAAAAACAACCAACTTTATCCCCTGACAACCTTACTCTTTGATCAAAAACCTTAGTCGATCAAAAAATTCTTTTATTCGTTTGACTAAAACTGTATTTATATAGTCAATGATCCCAATATTATTTACAATTAATAATGAAAGAAAAAAAAAACATTTTTTAAATAAATATTTTTGTAATAACCAAGAAGTGCAATTTATTTATGATTTAAAAAGATTTTGATTGGAAAAATTCTGAGGCCACACGTATCAGCTATTTTAGATCACCTACAGGGAAAAATGACAAACCCTCTACCACTCAAGTTGTATCAGTCATCATTCAAACCGCAATGTTGCAACAGATACGAGAATCGATTATATTTAATTGCCACGCCTGCGCACACTGGTAAATAACCCAAGCAGAACACTCCATGATAAAGAGGCCTCTTTTTTCCTCATGTCACATCGACCTAATAGTCGACTTATATTTGACAGCTAATATTTTTTCCTACCTACTTTTTGAAATATTTATAAGACACTTCAATATTACCAGACATTTTCCTGTTCATTTGACCGCTGCGTATCTAGTAGATAAAAAAACAACAACTTTATTATGATAAAATTACAACCTGCCTTATTCTGCAATAAGTAATTGTGATAAATGATCTCGTTCGTGCAATATTTACAAACAGCCCAGAGACCTCCCAAATCCACATGGTTGTCACCTCCCTCGCATGCGAAAGAGGAAGCGGAGTCTTGGGAAGTCCCCCACGCTCCTCCGTCAGCTGCGTTACTGAGCTATGGTCAGCTGGATAAGAGCCAGCGGAGGCTGACCAAGAGCGCGAGAGCCACAGACGGTCAGGACATGGCTGGAGAACCTGGCCATTGCCACGTCTCCCACTGTTACGCATTTATAGCAGGTCACAAGGCCACTGCCGTTTTAGTCTCCGAGGAGGATTATAGGGATGAGTGGTGCAGTGCAATGACTGTGCTAGGGGTTTAGGGTGGCTGGATAGGTTACTATGGAATTTCATGAAGGGTTTTGTTGCTGACTTAATAAGGGGGACATTTATGGTTCTCAGGACTTTTGATTGAGAGGATTGGATACGCTTGATGTTCGATTTTTTGCTGTCCCCCATAGCTCTATTCCGTATGTCCAGATTGGCTTGAGTATATCTTTGTAGATTAGTAATTTATTAGTCTTGTCTTAGTTCAGAATGTACGGTATAGTAAAACATTTGGAAAGTTTCCTATCCAGTAACCGATATTCAGGGTGGTACGTAAAATTATGTCCGAAACTTAAGTAAGTGATAGCAGACCTCAAATGCAACAGAAAAGTCCATTTGAGCTGTGGTCCAGTTCCGAACAGGGAACGAGTAAATTTAAATTTTGCGTTTTTAACGTTAGGTGATAACTAAAAAACTATACAAGTTAGGTAATTCCTAATTGAAGCATCGTAAACTGGACATTTCTTTAAAAAAAAAAATTGCCTTTGCAAAAACCATTTCAAGAGGCTAAATTATGTTCTGTTTTTTTCGTAAAATCAAAGATTATTCGCGATTTTTTTTATCAGAAAAACTTTTTTGTTTAATAAGCTGTATGTAAGTCTATCTTAATTAAGTTGAGGTCTGTTACAGAATAAGCTGAGAGCCGTCTTCAGTTTTGTAAAACAACTATGCGATGTGAAATTCTGTCTCCTTCAAGTTACTTCAAGTGTTTTCAGCAAAAATATTGACAATAAATCATCACAAATCTTTTTTTTCTCTGACTTGGGATGAATTGCAATAAATTAATTATTTTATTTCTAAAATAAACTATTTAATGTGGGTATAACAAATTAAATTCATAACGTTCAGAAAAAAACTTGACAGTCTAAAAAAAAAACGCAAAAATTTAAATTTTCCAAATTTCCTGTTCGGAATTGGACCATAGCTAAAAAAAACTCAACTGTTGTATTTGAGGTCTACTGTCACTTAAATTTTGGACATCATTTACGTACCACCCTATATAGCCTGTGCTATGCCGTTATACGATAATACAATATATTTTAATGTATGGTGGCCTGAAAAGTTTCCGACCTAACAAAGCATTTATTTCACTAGCTTTTATTTTTTTTATTATCATCTTCATTTTGAGGTCGGAAACTTTTCAGACCACCTGTGTACATTTATAATAATAAAATGTTTTATTTATTTTTAATGAAAATTGACTATACTTTTTTTTTTTTTTTTTTTTTTCCTTAGCTCTCAAACTTATAAATAGGATGTGGGAAAAATAAAGGAAAATTATTTTGGGCTAATGAGTGCCTTTCACTAAGAGGAGTCCCCCATTTGAAGGGTGTATGAGAAGGATATAGGGTGTGGAATGCCTGAAGGAGGCGGGTGGATTCGGGAATGTAGTGAGAGTCTACCGAGGGTGGAGCCTAGGGGTACCTAGGCAATGGTTTGTAGTCGGCCAGGTCAAGCCTGGCCCGCCCCGGCAGGGGGCTGAAATAGGATTCTGTTATTGACTATACTAAAACATATCCAGTTTTTATATTATGCCGAAGCACCGTGGCTTCCATGACCACTGCTGTACATTGCAGAGTCCCGATCATTCATTATTTTTTTTTCAGTAATACCACACTGACAAAAAATAATTTTTAAATTTCGTTTGACGAACCCTCTTTTTTATGACTACTGTTGGATCCATGGAATATTTTTCCATCCCTAAATCATAAAATGTTTTTTGTTTTTTTTAATTACTATTTTATGATTAAAAATGGAAAAATAAATTCAAAGTTATTCCAAAAGGCAATGTTTCGAGCTACAAAAAACAATATTATTTTTTTAACCACGTCGACCGCTAGGTAGGTGATGTAAGCCTTTCATTTAATTTACATACAGATGATTTAACAAATAAATTGAAGTATTATTGTTTTCACAATCCATTTAATAAATTTTTAAGGAGCTCAAAAAGGTCAAGCGAGTATCTCTCGATTCTTTTTGTCGCTTACTACTTTTTTATTGTTTTTTAAAAAGAAACTTTAAAAGTTAGAGTCATAATTGATGGGAAAAAAAATTTAATATGACAAAAATAAATATATATTTTTTAAATTGGTAGACTACTGATCCGTGTATCAAGCAGTTTTATCTTAGTCCGTTGTCTTGTCTTGGCCTGCTAGAAAATAAAAATTCAAAATTTCACTATTGGGTTTGATTCCTTCCTGTAAAAGCTAGGAATTATTTACTTTAACAGATTCAGTTCCTTCAACGTTCATAATGTTTCTGCTATTATTATTTTAATCATTAGTCATTTACTGAGTAATAATAAATTTGATTACAATCTGATTGCTAAAAGAGCTCGTGCTAATTAAAATACTATACTGTGTGCAAACACCTTGTATTTTTACCCATAATAAATTTTACTATGACAACTAGGTGTTATAATGACCTGTGCTGTGTAAATCACATTTATAATGCTTCACAGTTCAAAGAAACAATTTTTTATTTTTATTTCCTTTCAATGATGAAACTAATCGCAATTATCTTATGCCTCTCATATTTGAAAAGTGTAGAACAACAATCTGTACTACTGTAGCTTTAAAGTTTACTAAATATATTTCTAAAATACATAAAAAACAAAACAAGTCCGGACATGTAAACAGTGCCAAATTTATCATCGAGCCAATTTGTATAGCTAATAATCAAAGTTTTACGTTCAAAACTCAGGCATCTTCGTAACTTTACAGCAGTCTCAATATAATCGATAAAGGTATTAAACTTGGCAGAATGTAAATTTTTAACAGGAAATTTAATCTACTGATATATTATATATATGAAAATAATTCTCAAGAAACCATATATTTATTTGTTCGGGTGCTTTCTGACTGATTTGAGCCCATAATTACGGTCGTCATTACTTTATTTATAAATCCTTACCTTCTATATCCCCGTTTCCATCTCCGTCCGAGTCAGCGAAAGATCTGGGGTAAACCTGGTAGAGGAGACTGGACCTCCACCAGGGAAGTGCGGCGCTGGTGAGCTCTGCGGCAAAAGCGCCCAGCAGAAGTACGACGAACGCTATCATGGCGGTGACAGAACCACTGCCGTTCGGCTAACTATCAACCGATATATCAGGTTGTATCTGCCCCACTCTTTCTGCCTCCGGTCGGCGAGAGGGGGGAGGCACTTGGCCTCGCGATTATCAGGACATCGTGGCCTGACGACTCATACATTTTTGTATTACTAAGCAACAGAGGACCACACTAGGAAGATTGCAAAACGTTATTATTGAAGTCGATGACAAAAGAAAGCGCAATTTACGAACAGCCCAGAGACCTCCCAAATCCACATGGTTGTCACCTCCCTCGCATGCGAAAGAGGAAGCGGAGTCTTGGGAAGTCCCACACGCGTCACTAGAGCCAGTGGAGGCTGACCAAGAGCGCAAGAGCCAAAGACGCTCAGGACGTAATTGGAGAAACTGGCAATTGCCAGGACTCCCACTGTCACTTTAGTATCCGAGGAGGATTATAGGGATGGATGGTGCAGTGTAATGACTGTGCTAGAGGATTAGGGTGGTTGGATAGGTTACTATGGAATTTCATGAACGGAAGGGATGAGTTCAAGAATGTAGGGTATATCAAGATCGTTATGGAGGGTTTTGTTGCTGACGTAATAAGGGCATTTTCTATTGTTCTCAGGACGTTTGATTGAAAGGATTGGATACGCTTGATATTCGACTTTTTTGCTGTTCCCCCTAGCTCTATGTCTAGATTGGCTTAAGTATAACTTTGTAGATTAGTAATTTATTTTCTATTGAGAGATGGGATGTCCTTCGAAGTAGTCTGCACAGTTGTCCAAAGCGTCTGTTTAGCTCTTGTCTTTTTAGCCTTGGGTGTGGATTTCATGTCAGCCTTTTATCAATACGGAAGCCTAAATACCGTACCGCCTTGGATACAGGAAGAGGAATGGAATTTTAAACAAACTAGTGTCAAGACTGCAGTGTCATCTGAAAATGTTGCCAAGAACCTTCTGTCGATACCTATTGGGAGTAGTGGGAACATCAGCGGTGTATAGATTATAGAGGGTGAGGCCCAGGGCAACGCCCTGTGGAACTCCTGCTTTTATGGGATAGTAGTTAAAGTATTCTAAACTGCCAAACGCTGTCAAAAGGTTAGGGTGTGTATACTGTTTGGTTTCAAGGGCTGAGGATATGTGATCAATAACGCGAAGGCCTTGTTGAGCAGTGGAATGTCGTAGGCGGAAATCAAACTGGTAAGTAAGAAAAAAGTTTTGGGTTTCAAGAATTGGACGTAGAAGTTTTAATAGGGGTTTTTGAATTATTTTTGAGATGATAGGGAGTAGGCTAATTGATCGGTGAGAGGCCCTGAATTAATAAAGTAAATATTGCATCTAATATTTATCGGTTGCTGTGTACCCGGAGGTCAAAGCCGATCATTTCTACACAACCAATAAACAAATCTTTGTGATAAATATCATATTTTTTCTTACTTGAAAAACGGCTTTTTCCGCCCACTGTGAGGGGTTTTGATTTCCAAAACTTTCTAAGTTGTTTGTTCCTGCCGTAATGTTTTTATTTACTGTAGCTATGACAGAAATGTTTTTTTTTTGTACACCAGAAAACTTGAACCGCGCGTTTCTTCCCTGATTTGAACATTGGCAAGTCTTCTTTTCTCGGCTCCGCTCTGATCAGCAACTCGACTTTTCCAATCCTTAGATTCGTCGTGAATAAGTTCGTCCTATATCTAACCTATGAATACTCAAATTTACCTGTTCAAAAGAACGTTTACCTACGCGCTAGCACTGTTTATCGACCGATAAGATATAGCTTCCTAAAAATAAGAAATTGATTCCTATATGTCCTCTGGCCAGCTCTGGTGTACGGTGCCCCGCTATTTACCCACTTGACTGACAATACAGCCAAATGTCTCCAACACTTCCAGAATGGGATCATGCGAAAAGTGGTCCGACATACCTCTTTCGAGAGGTTAAAGAACGCTGACCTGCACCCGTTGCTTGGTGTGCCGTCGGTGGGTGAGTTCATCCGCCGGAGACACATCAAGTTTTTTGACTCGTTGCAGCACCTAACCAACCCAGTGTTTAACACTATGACCCCACCACCCTTACCGCGTCGATGGCAACAGATTGTCTGGGAAAAATTAGATTAAGAATTAGTATGTAAATTAGTTTTAAGTTTGTTCAAAAAGGTGAGCCCCGTCACCTTTATTAGTCAGTTTAGTCCAGTCACGTATAATGTGTATCATTGTACTTGTGGAAGAAGGGGCTAGTGAAATTACGTCGCCGAACTTCTGTCCCTTGCAAATTACCGGCTGTGAAATTCAGAAAAAAAGTTCAAGAATGGGTGCCTGCATTTTCCCAGAAAAACAACAAAAAACAAGATTGTGTACACAAAATATAATCGAGGAAAGATTATACAAAAAAACTAAAATTATAAACTGGCAATACATATGTAATGATCGTATATATAAACAAAAAAAGTAATGTTAGCAACTGGGTTAGTAATCTAAAAATAAAATGAAAGAAACATAGATAACAAAAATATAAATGTCTTTACGCTTTAATATAAATAAAAATGAATTAAATCCTATATTTACTAAATTTAACAGTGTCAATCACTAAAAGTCAATAGCCTTCTATTCTTGCAAGTAAAAGGATGGTGTGAGCTGAATCCGGAGATAACTGGTGTGTGTACTAGCAAAATAACCTCTTACCGGAGATCCCAAAGCGGAGAAGAAAAAATTCTTCTTGATGTTCACTCACCAAACAATTGGTAGCGTGGGTGGGTGGTGGATGTCCGGTGTACAGTCAGCGATGAAGAAGTAGTGTGAATGTGGGGTCATCATCAATCAACAAATTTCCAAGCGTCCTTCTTCGTTCGCAACTTTCGGGGAACTGAGCCAGTAATTCGATGACGATCGGAGTTGATCCGCCATGCCGAAACAACCTTAATTCCTAATTATACATCTCAATACAACAAAATATTACAATCTTGTTTTTTTTTTTTTTTCTTTTAGCAAATAAAATAAAATGAATCGTTATAATTACGTGAGTGAAAAATAAAATAATAAATAAAAAAAAATAATAAAAAAAATAGTTGGGACCCAACAATACTTGTTTATTCCATTATATAATTTTTATAAAATAAAAAAACAGGTAAATTTGTATCACGTTTCATAAGCTAAACCTTGATGACATTTATCTTAAATGAATAAATTTTTTTTTTTTCCCTTAGCTCTCAAACTTATAAAATAGGATGTGGGAAAAATAAAGGGAAATTATTTTGGGCTAATGAGTGCCTTTCACTAAGGGGAGTCCCTCATTTGAAGGGTGTATGAGAAGGATATAGGGTGTGGAATGCCTAAAGGAGGCGGGTGGATTCGGGAAGGTAGTGAGAGTCTACCGACTAATGAATAAATACACTGAGGAAAAGTATACTTAAATATACTTAAACAATGAAAATCTTAGTTTAAATATTTTATGATGTGCCTTTTCGACAATAAAGACTTTCATATGATGTGAATAGTTTTATGTAGCCTTAACTTGTTCTGTTATGTTCCGAAATTATTTTGTTTTTAGGGGGAGCTAATCCTCTTTTAGCTGAAGGAACAATACCTATAGATTTTGTTTTTATTCAGTGAAACATTTTTTTTTTTTTCTCTCAAAACGCTATTTGCAAATTTGGCATACACTAGGTGATGAGGCTCACCTTCTATTTGTCACCGTATTTTTTGACGATTGTCGGGCTCAGGTTAACTGAGTATCCCCGAAGTGGCCCGCCGCGGACTAGGGTCGCTACAACCTCTTAGCCGCCGTCCGGCGAGCGCCTAGAAAGAAATAAGGCGGGTGGACCTGTGGTCATTCGCCCTGGCTGCCGACCTAGTCGGCGGGCAGCTTTAATTCGCTTTGATCTGACTTCACAAGATCTTTAGAAGGTGTGGTGTGCCCCGACAGTGCACTTTGTTTAGGAGAGGAGGTACGGGGTAGGTTTATGTGGTTTATTATTTATTATTTATTTGTAACTGGTTATTCTTTGTGGAGAGTTGCGACACACTCTGAAAGGCAGTGTGGTTGTTTTAGTCATTTCCTAGAAATGAATCCATTGCATGAAGAACAGGTGAAACATGAGGTGTCTTATATCATGGTTAGTTTGCATATAAATTGCTTATTGGGCAGTCTTGAGTTTTCCTCAAAATAAAGTTTCACCTTGCTCATTCGTTGATGAACTCAACTAATCATTGACTACAATTACAACAAATAGATTTGTTTTATTACCGATCATCTATTCCAATGTCTTTAACCTTTTGGTTGCTCAAATTTGACAGAGTTGTAGGTTCTTGAAAGGTCTGGTAGTCTTTTCTGTTCCATCCTGAAAATGCGATTGCTAATTCACAGTTTGGTCTTTACGAGTATATAAGAGGAAGACTCAGACCATGACTGCATACGGAAGTTTTCCTCCATCGCCAGTGACCATTACCACATATTCGCTCAAGGATTGTTCTTCAGATGTCTCTTACAGCACTTTCATAGAATTTATTTTACTTAGCCCTATTTCTGGGCCTGAGGGGTGGGGGGGGGTAACCTGACTTCATCTAATAATTACAATTCACACATTTTCCTCCAAACTTCAGTCTTCGTCTGGGCCAATGAAGTGAATACAAATTCAAAATAGGTAGATTTAATATAATAAAAAAAAAAACAAACAAGATTTTTCCTATTAATATCATGGCATTAGCATTGCCAACCGCGCGATACTTGCACAATTTTTATACTTATGAATACGTCCATAATAGTTTTAGAGAATGATATTTATTATATATAAATATTTAGTATTTAGTCTGGCCTACCATCTTTAAGGCTAGGTAGCGTTAGCTAGCGTCGAGTGGTTGTGGAACCTGTTGAGTCAACTTCTTCACCACGAATAAATAGAAATTATCCTCTTTGACCAGAAAACACCCGCTTACCTTTCCACATTTTATCAATAAATCTTCGGAGTCCTTATAGAGAGAGGGGACTAGTTCGTGATCCCGACACCGCTAGAGGACACTAGGGGCGCGAGAATAGCCTGGCCTCTGACCTGCCTATATAAGGCAGACATTTTTCAGACACTTGAAGTAAACACTGTTCTCTTTCCCTGCACTGGCGCTTGCTGCTCTACTCGAACCATGGCTTTCTTATTTAATTACGTCTGCACCTTTCTTTCCCAACCTTGCTATGTTTTAGTCCGGCCTTGTCAGACCCCACACCTTCCTAGTGGGATTCTCTGGCTTCGTCTTGCTAAAACTAGCACCCTCTTGGAAGGAATCCCTTCTATGCAGACAGCCATCTCTAGGGCCCTACAAAATGTACCTAGTGGTGTATCCCACTGCGATGCAGTCTGCCTCTCTCCGGTTGCCACTCACCTTTGGGATCCGGACGGTTTTCTCCTATCCTCAGATACCTTGTGTGAACTCGTGGTCATTCCAAGACCACATAAACTACCTATAATACCTTGCATGTACCTCTTCTCCTGACCATAGTGCTTTGTCCGGGGCACACCTCTTAAGATCTTATGGAGTCAGAACAATGCGAATAAAGCTGCCCGCCGACTAGGCCGCCAGTAAAGGTCAAACCACAGGTTTCTGAGGCACTAAGATCGAAAAGTTTCTTGACTGTCAATTACAGGAAGTTTTATTTTCCACCTTTAAGCGACCACGGTACTATGTATATGCAACATAAGTATCAAATAGCGTTTGTGTATCACTAATAGTTATAATCGGATTAGTGCTAATTGATCTATATTTACAAGGGCTGTGCATCCTCTTCCCCTTAAAACTCTTATTAACTACTATTGAGGTTGGCAAGAAAGTAATTTCGGTTTTTCAATGTGAAATGAAACTCAATTTTTTCTATACAAAAACTGACCTCTAATCAGTCACATATCTTCCAATCTGTTCGATGACCTTTTGCCATCTTACTGCTAACTTCATGATTCCGCGCTCATAGAACTTCTGGTCCTTATCAGCAAAAAACTCAACCAAGAGCGATTTGCGGTCTGGTGTGAGAGGCCGCCAGTAAAGGTCAAACCACAGGTTTCTGAGGCACTAAGATCGAAAAGTTGAAGAGTTGTAGAGCTAACCTCCTCCCCATATGAAACATGAGGAATCTTTAAACTGTAATTATAAATTAATAAAATAAACGAAACAGGAACAAAAAAAAGGTTGAATAAACATTTCTTTCGGACGGCATGATTGTCACTTTAATGAAAGACCAACTAAACGGTATGTTTCAGTTATCGAATGATTCATTCATTTCGTTAGCCCTGTTGCCAACTTCCCGGCCGGAAATAGTAAAATCGTGATAAAAGCGTTATATTGCTGTCGTTTATTCATCTGGGGCGCTACGAACTTTACCTAGTAGTGTCTCCCCCAGTGATCCAGACTGCCTCTCTCCGGTTCACACTCGCCTTTGGGTTCCAAATGATTTTCACCTACCCTTAGATACCGAGTGTGAATTCGTGGTCATTCCAAGACCACATGACTAACTACTATACCCTATACCTCTTCTCCTGAACATAGTGCATTGTCGGGGCACATACCTATCAGATATGGAGTCAGATAGTACAGTAGTAAGACCCATCATGAAGCAATTGTCCAGGTCATAGCCTAATCAACCCTCACTTCGTCACTAGGGCTAGGGTAACTAGGCACCCCCCTCGAGACGACCCAACACCGCTTTTCTCTAACTTTTGGTTTCTTTGAAGCATTTGTCTAAAGGTTATTGGAGAAAACTAATTAAGTCGATTTTTTTCTGAAAAATCAGGCATTACTTTATCTTATGAAGAAGAATCGTAACGCTTATGTCACTTTTTATTTCCGCTTCACCTAACTAAGACTCCAAAAACAAAAGAACAATCCCTGAGTGAAAATTAACTAGGATAGCCGATAACTCAAAACTGAGAATCTTGTATGTCTCTTACACAAATGCAAATACTATCTAGTAAATCGGAGAAATTTACCTTGTATTTACGAAAAAGAAATGACATATTAATTTTCGAAAAAAATAGAATTCGTTTTTTTTTTTATTGGTCATATCACGAATCAAGATTTCCGGCTTTATAAAAATACTCAAAAAATGTAATCGGACGTATATAATGTATACGTAATGTATTGTATTCTATGTATCTAAATGTGCAATTAATCATTGAAAAAAAAACATTCTGTGCTGTAACTGGTGAAATTATAAAAGTTTAGAGTTTTTGCATTTAATTGATTGTTTACTTAAATGGAGTCATCGAGAAATGAATTGAAACAATAATTAGATGCAGGTATTGCACAATCGAAGTACTCCACCGCCTGAATCGCACGTTGCTGGCAATTCAGGTGACCTGCAAATGAATCCGTTCTCCCGCAGTTATGCAATAAAGAGCACCCACTTCAGAATCATTCGCAATTGTTTCGACATATGGTGAAAAGTCAAAACAATGTAATTTTCCATAAACATCTCTCTAATGTATGTAATTCATGTTAAACGTGCCCGTAGCCTTGTGAGTAACCACTCTGAATAAACGACAACCGGATCTCACCGAAGCAATATAACGCTATTATCACTAGTGGTCATTCGATTTTACTATTTCCGGCCGGGAAGTTGGCCACAGGGCTAACGAAATGAATGAATCATTCGATAACTGAAACATACCGTTGGTCTTTCATCAAAGTGACAATCATGCCGTCCGAAATAAATGTTTATTCAACCTTTTTTTTTGTTCCTGTTTCATTTATTTTATTCATTTATAATTACAGTTTAAAGATTCCTTATGTTTAATATGGGGAGGAGGTTAGCTCTACAACTCTTCAACTTTTCGATCTTAGTGCCTCAGAAACCTGTGGTCTTAGACATTTGCCTAGCCGGTGGGCAACTTTATTCGTATTGTTCTGACTCCATAAGATCTTAGCAGGTGTGCCCCTAGTGTACCTATAGTTTATGTGGTCTTGGAATGAGAGTATACTCTCTTCAAAATTTAAAGGATTTCTGCTGACTTCGTAGGGACTTGTAAATGGGACGTGGAAACGACATAATTCTAAAAATATATTTATGTTCATTAATGGAAACTAAAAATTCGGTAAAAAATGAAAAAAAAAAAAAAAAAGTATGGAAATTGATTTTTGAATTGAAATTGAATTGATTGGCCTCTTCGATTATATTACTCTGATCAGAAAACATTAAGGTAATTTTTAATTATTGTTATAATTATTATTATTCATAACATATCAATCAATTATAAATAATGTTCCAAACCATCCAAACCACCTAGACTAAAAACAAGATCATCGTTTTTGGTCTAATATAAAAATTTCTTCACAATTTATTATGCCGAAAAAAGTTATGTTTGATTATAAAAAAATATTATCAGTAAATGTAAAATGTAATTATTTATTAATACAAATACTGAGCATAGCAAGAGCTAGACTGGGACTGAAGGGCCGATACTAAGGGCCGAGTTAGCTCCTACTGCCTCCTGCACTCCCTCTAACATTGCCCTTATAATAGACCCTTCGTAGGACTTTTCTAGGTCACCCAGACCAAGGGTGGATGTGCTGACTCGTTCTTTTCTGTCGTTCACCGCTGTGAGCCGTTCATTTCGTTCACGACTGGTTAAGTAAGTTTGCTGTAGTAACACGCCTACACATCAAGCATGATCCGTTTGATTGATACTTTTTATATGGCTATTTTTATAACCCTCCTGAGAACAATAGTCAATGCCCCTTATTACGTCAGCAATAAAACCCTTCGTAACGATCTTAATATACCCTACATTCTTGAACTCATCCCTTCCAAGTTCATGAAATTCCATAGTAACCTATCCAACCACCCTAAGCCCCAACAGTCGCTACACTGCACCACTCATCCCTATCTATAATCCTCCTCGGAGACTGAAACGGCAGAGGCCTTGTGACCTGCTATAAATGCGTAACAGTGGGAGTCCTGGCAATGGTCAGTTTCTCCAATCATGTCCTGAGCGTATGTGGCTCTCGTGGTCTTGGTCAGGGAGATCATATATCACAATTACTTATTGTCCAATGAGGCAGATTGTAATTTTATCATAATAAAGTTCTTTGAGTATTTTTATAACCACGGTCGCATTGTACGTTTTTGTTTGTAACTATAGTTAACCAAAAACTTTAATCCACAAGTCGATAAGTTTTATTTTATACCAAGTAGGGTATCAATATCCTAGATAAATAATTACATACTTTTATTTTTGTCACCCCCGGGACGTTAGATAAATCTATCATACAAAATATTGTGTGTTATTGTAGTTTGAGGTATTAAAACGCATATTACATATTTACTACTTTAAAGTATTTTATTTAATGTCATATTAAGAATGGATTAATTAATGACATTTTTTCATGTTTAATGACTATGGATATATTTTTCATTTTTTTCCCGATGTGAAATTATATTGTCTGATGAAGAATTTAATTAATTATACCTTCGATGGCAATACCTTAAGGTTGGAAGCATAATGACATTCCCTTGAGATGTTTCGTCTTTAAGTGTATACATATTTAACAATTCGAAATGAGGGATTTGTCTTTTGAAAGGGGAAATATTGAAAAAGGTTCAGTGAAGTTCAAATGCGACCTACAGGTCCTGAACTGCTCAGTCTGATTGGTCATCAGGACTCCGTACTGTTCTCTAGGTCGTCTTCTCCACCTTCCGTAGACGATACTTCCTTGGTTCATACCTTTTCATACTAATCACTCTCATAGCCCTACAATATCTTACAGTTTACATCCTCAGTCGCCGAAGAGTGGCATTCAACCTCTCTACTAATCTCTGGAGTTCTCTACCTCCTAATTCATCGTTAGGTACTTTTAAAACCCTCCTAATGGGACGAACACCTTACCACTCAAACAGACTACGTAATAATTTTAAATATTATTTTTAATATTTACTTTTTTTGTTAATAAACTCATAGCTACAACCTTGCGAATGAGTAACCAGTAATATTTGTATCATTATTCCTTCTTGTTTTGTATTCAAACTAATTCTTAG
Source organism: Acanthosoma haemorrhoidale (assembly GCA_930367205.1). Lineage (NCBI taxonomy): Eukaryota > Metazoa > Arthropoda > Insecta > Hemiptera > Acanthosomatidae > Acanthosoma > Acanthosoma haemorrhoidale. Next base: position 8,953,268 of record OV884015.1, on the reverse strand, counting down.
ATATTATTTTTTTAATTTTAGGTATACCTTTTATGTTTATTTGTCCTGTTATGTGTTGTTGACTAGAGACGTATTTATTTATTTGTGCATTGTTGCTATTATTAGGGTCTCAGAATGATTTTTTTATATTCTATTCAAATTTTGACCTCCCACCCCCCAAAAAAAAACAGAGCTCGACTCTCAATTGTCAGGTAAGATAGTTTTACTTATTATCGCTTAAAAGGGAAGTGAACGTTGCTGACTGAGTCGATCGAAATGTAAATACGTCATTTTGGCGTAAATACGTTGTGGTTTGATCTGCGAAATTTATTATCAAACCACAAATCGTAGAAGGAAATATTTCTCACTTAAAACTCTTCCTCGGGGAGGAACTTCCTTAAGTAGAAATCCTCCCAGGTTTGTTTCCTTGTGCTTTGACCCATGTATGTCCGCCTGTCTATTTGTTCACTCTAGTCTACTCTGTGTACCCTCAACGACCTAGAGTCCTGATTCCTGATTGGGCACTAAAACCTTTCTTGAACCTACAAACAAGTGTTTGTTTTCTGAGAATTTATTGTTTTAATTGACTCGTCGCGATCTTATTCTGGCTGGCATTTACGATTTCTTTAAAAAAAAAAAAATTATTACTTTGTATAACTTTACTATATTATTATTAAAAATTTACTATTGCTATTTTCCCGATGTGGAAATTATTCGAGACAGTCGCGGGCACACATCTCGTTATTAATAATACACCAATGCATTAACAAAATAGTTTTCATTTTAACTACCAATCTTTTACAAATAGCCTGTACATCGCTCGTCTGGGTCATCGAAAGCCCTCGAGTTTCCGATAATCCTATCTAAATTGGTTTTAAATCTTATCTCTCTCGCAAGATAATAAATGCTCAATTAGATAAAATATTTCTACACTTGAGGTGCATTTTGTAGAGAAATATTATTTCAAATGTTTAACCACATTTCTAAAAATGGAAAAAAATCTATCATAAATTAATATTTATAACTGAAATTATCGATATTCCTTTTTTTAAATTTATAACTGCTATTATGGCCCTGTTGAAAAATTTTAAAATGTTAAATAAAGATGATGATGATAAATGAGATTAAATAAACTATTAAAATAATAATTATTACTTTTATTTGAAGAATATTACAATCTGCTCTTCAAGGGTGGTAAATAGTTGCGATAAATGTTTTTTTGTGACTCCTAAATGGCCTCACCTCTCCTACGAGTCCTCTCCAAATTTGCTGACACTGCTATGGTCTGTTAGGAATCTATAGAATTGAGATACACAAGCTCCTATACCACGATAGAATCATCATAAAGATCAGGAATCAGAACTTCTTTGTCATTCTCAAGCAGACACTCTCTGTAATTTCTTTATGTAATGAAGAGAAATTTAACATATCAGCGAATCTATTTAAATACATACGCAGACAACCCGAAATACAATAGACTGCAGTTACGTTACAATTAAAAGAATCGAAGAATTTAGAACCAGTTGTTGATTGTAACTTATATGAATTACATTAAAACTTGTAACAAGTTATTTCTAAAATTTCTTCACAACGCCTACAATTTTGGCTTTAAACTCACAGACTCTGCGGAGGGTGAATTTGTGCCCTATTAAAAGATAAATGAGCCACACTACCGAGGGTTGGGTTGCCTCTGCTACAAACTGATGGGTCGACCCATTTTACTACTGTGGGCAGTCATAGTTAAACACTACAAAATGGGTTAAGCATTGATCTGGCTTTAATTAAGTTAGTTCTTCAATAAAAAAATAATGCAATGGCTTCTAAAAAAAAAAACATTATTAAAAAATAAAACAAGCAGATCGATTAGGTAAGGCAAAAGTATATTTATTTAACACTCAACCAAATGTTAAATTTTTCATTTGTGCAAACTAAATAAACATTTTTTACTGGTCATCACTATTCACCAAAAGATATTTTCAATCTGACTATTTTGGTAGTGGTAAATCATGTTGTTTTTATCAGAGTTGAAAAATAGTAATTGTAAATATGTAAAAGTAAGTAAATTGAATTGTTTAGATAAATCAAACTCAGCATAAGTAATTCTGTTTGATCAATTTATTTCTTCTTCTATGCTTTAATTTGTTTTCAATTCATTTATAACTTTTTATTACCAATTGTCACTTCTTTATTTTCTTAATAATTGTTATTTAAATTAAAATCATATGTATTAAGAATAGTCACTAAAATAATGACTTAATTGGATAAAATTTTACTTGGTATATAGAAAATATGAGGGAACAAACGCTCTTTTGGGTTGTCGGGTAACGGGGTGGAGTTGTTGCCCTTTGACAGTTAGATTCAAAATATATTTTCCAACGAAGGGATATTTGGTTCTGTGAGCTATATTAATTAGATTTGGCTTAAATTAATAGTAAGCTAGTATAGTAGCTAGTAAGTAGTATATCTCTGTAAACAGGCTAAAAAATATTGCGACTGCGAAATAAATTATTTTATATTAATTACATTTGTTCTTTCCAAGAAATACGATCAATATTAAAATTCAATATTACAACAATAATCAATATTACTAATTCTGAAGACATTTATGTTGATGATAAGTTGACAATATTATCATTGTTGAGGTATCAAGTTACTTCAAGTATGAATAAATTTATTAGAATTTAAAATCACTAAAAAGACTTAAGGGAAGGGGTTATTAAGGCAGCGCAGTGCGAAGATGAGGTCATTTTGAAAATTTTAATGAACCTTTCGACAATATTCAAAAATAAAATACTGAAAATGAACCTGCCAGCACAAAGCACTTTAAATTTCTCCAGAGACTGTTACAGGTTTATTGAAAATTTTAGTTAGCAGAGCAATCATAATCATACAGTAACACATCCATATTTTTTAAACTGCCGAAGACATTAAAAACTCATGGCAGGTGTGTTACTAAAAACTACTAAAAACCTCTTATTCTAACCTCTCCTCGGCATCCAGATGGATGCTTCATTGTTTGGGAATGAATTATTCCTTATTTTAGATTTTCATACTTTTATTTTTCCATTATCTCATTGTCTAATATATAATAAATGAATGGTTTTTACTATTATATATTTAGCTTGTATGTTAATTTTTTTTTTTTATTAATTTAACGTCATATTGTTGTTGTTTTTTATTTATAAGGACCAATGACTTTATTTGCAAAATACATTCAAATTATTATCTTATTTTATTATTGTTATTTCTTATAGAGGTTTACACTTTATTATTAATTTATGATGTAATAATTATTTTTATTTGCCAGATATAAATTTGTCATCTGAACATTATTGTTACTTAAGGGACTTCTATTCTATTCTAAAATCTTTAAAAAACTAATGTCCATGCAGAATTCACTTAAACAAATATTTCAAACCATGTATAGCAAGCGATAGGGATTTTGGGTAAAAAAAAATAAAAAATACAATATGCAGTTTTTCATTATACTTATTAAATAGAGTTAATTATAATCTGTAAATGTGAATGATATTTAACAAAAGTACCAAACAACAAACACTGAAAGGCACAAAAGTGAATGTCAAAGATAGAAATATTGAGAATATAATTAAGATCAAGCAGACTGAGGCTATACAATACTTTTTATTAACTATGGTCATAGTAATTTCTCGTATACATTTTCCGGATATATCTTCAGTAAGCGCTGATACATTTCATAGGTTGTGGCGTTTTCCGATATTAAGGCTATATCACAGATGGGAATAAAAGCCATTTATTTTAAATAAAACCTAATTCAGAAGACGAAGACCTAAAAACTACATCTTATTAAATACATTATTTACAATTACAAAAGTGTCTCTTTAATATTCACAAACTGTGCTATTCTTCCGATAGCTACATAGACCCCTCAAAAGTGTAAAAGAATAAAAAAGATATTCAATAATATTTATACATATTTACAATAAGGAACAATACAATACAAAAGAACAAACCCATTCTGGCTGTAAGAATAAATGTGTTGCTTATTTAATGTTTAAGCGATTCACAATTTGTGGTTTTGGACGCAATAATAAAATATAGTCATAAGCACTGCATATAACTATTTATGTATTGATTGCATATAATCATTTTAATAAATATTTATATATACACTGCCATATAAACTTGTGATAATTTTCTTGGAATGGGTGCTCTCTACATATAGGGTAACATAGTTAAACACAAAAAAAAATATACACATTACATTTAAATTATTTCTTGTTAATTTATAAATTTAAAATATTTTAATTTTAAATTTACAAAGGATTCTGTTCCCATATCCTTAAATAACTGACTTTCTTTTTGGATATCGTTTTCTAAGAGAATTTTTTAAATAAACATTATACCTATATTCTCTTATTTTGTAATCATTATAGATATTATAAGAAATTTTTACTAAACTAAGGTTTACTCATCTCGGTATCGGGAGCTGTTTAAATTTATATAAAGATACATTCAATTTGAAAAAATAATTAGTATTCTTGAGAGGAACACTCCAAAAAGAAACACACCTATTTTTACACAACGTAGAAATAATTCAATATTTATTTACGAAACCAGTTGATGCCACCGTTTTCACTATTCAGGCAGTTTACTAGTATTTCCTAATTGTTTTAAATATTTGCCAATGATCAAGGGACCTTCCTTATTGATGGTAAAAAGCGAATATTTTGGGGACCCAAATATAAGTATTAATGAAATTTAAATTTTTTTCTGCTTTGTTTGCAGGAAACAATTATCATTTTGATTGCATTGAATTTATAAAATTGTGTGTATTGTAATTGTAGCCAGTATTGAAAGTAAACAAATTAGCTTCATCTTTCCATTCATTCAGGGAATTATCTATAAAAAAAATAAGTTGGTCTGGTCTGCAGTCTACAAACCGCCGTACCCACAATTGTGGTTGTATTCTTTTCATTTCCAGTCAACAATACAGTATGGACGAGTGTCAGTTCAATACCTTCTCACTTGTTCTCATGAACATTGTTACAATTTGGTTTTACTACAGTACTGCGAGGATTTCGGTTTGGGATGTTTGATGTTCCAAGGTTCGGCTGTCATGGCCCAAAACCGATGTTCTTCTGAGTTCTTTCCATTTCAAAAAGGAAAAAGGTTCTAACAGACACCTGAGTTCTTTTGCCCCTCTTCCCAGCCTTATTGGCCCGGATGGCGGAGTCGAGGGCAGCCAAAAGCCAGGAATTGTCATTTGGTTGTACTGATTTAACCTTTGTCTACCGAAGTCGTGTATCGTATCTACTGCCAACCCCTTAGTCAAGTGTATAGATTGTACTTTAATACTCCTTCTTCTTTGTTAATGGGTCATGGGTTAATGTTTTATTATGCCATGTATGTTGTAGTCTGTCCACAGTATGCTGGTTTAAGGCGTCCTGCAAGGAATTAATATTTAAAAGCATTGTTTGTTTACTTCGCCATGGGTTAGTAAGTTTTATTTAAAGTCAATGATGCTTAGCCTTACTTTAGGATTGAAATAATATCATAAATTCATTTGATCAATTTTTCCAATTTTGGACAAATGCCCATTGTGTTGGCATTTCAATCAACAAACTGTGAACAATTGACATTAATATATGAATAGATATTGAAATGAGTTTACAGTTCTATTTATTAAATGTACATACTAATCATAAATCTGCATCATCACCAAATATCTTGGATGCGGAGAACAAACAGTAAACATGGACTTAAGCAGTTTGTACCTCGTTGAAATAAGTGCTACACCATTGATGAGAACAAGTGAGAATGCACTGCATTGACACTTATCCATACTATATTATATAATTGACTAGAAATAAAAACAACAACTGCAATTGTGGGTAGTGTGGAATTGTGGACAGTGTGGAATTGTGGGCAGTGTGGAATTGTGGGCAGTAGATCCGGCAAACTTATTTTTTAATGGTTTATTCCTTGAATGATGGAAAGATGAAGAGAATTTTTATACTTTCAACACTGACTACAATATATAGAATTCTTGAATCAATTCAATAAGATAAATACCAATTTTTATGGATTTATATTTTTATGGATTTTGATTTTATAAATTTTGCCAGCAGACAGTAAAGGACTCTCCCTAACCGAGATGAGAGAGGCGTTGACTAGTACGCAGTGGTTGCACCATGGTGCGGCATGAAGGGGTGGTGGAGGTGCGGTGGAGGCGGTGTGAAACCCGTAGAGTACCATGCATCTGGAATTACTGTTGCCGGAGGCGGATGAGCAGCTTCAGCCACAGTTATAGATGCTGCTGAACTACTGTTGGATTCGTCCGATTCATAACCATGTGACGGGCTTTTGCCGCTACTTCCGTGCACCTGAAAAATAAATTAAAAAACCATTTTTAGATGTCATGAACACAATCAACTGAAAAAGGAACAAGCAGCAGCAGAAGCCACTAACTTCTATATACTATATATGTGTGTGTATGAAAATCCTGATGAACTAATTAACACAGAATAACGGTAACTAAAAAAGAGTTTCCGAATAATATCATAACTCCATAAAATCAAAAGGAAAACATATGAACTTTTAAATTAAATTAAATTACATACAAAACACTTTATTTCAAAGGAAGATGCATTGATAAAAGGAAAGATACTAATACTATAATATTTAACAAAATCAAATCCCAACACCCTACGGATATAAGAGGGAATAATAATGATAAGAAAACTTGGTACCGGAAATCAGTATAGATCACTAACTAATTACTTCAAATACATACACAAACACTCTATTACAAAGGAATATTTGTCTATTAGTAGAAGAAAGAGATACTAAATATCTTTTATTTACAACTCCCGGACAAGTGTTTAGCATATCTTATAAGTAATCACCTTAATACATAAATCTATTCACGTCATTAAACTATTGAATACAAACAATAGACCACTATGGAACAAAACTATATTAAATACTGGTTATGTAGGGATTAGTGGCAACACTGGGAGAGAATAGGTTTGGCGAAGGATATGTATGTAAACAGAGATAAGTGAATAAAATGTTTTGTTAAATATTTATGGATTAATTATTGAACACCACAGCTGGTGAAAACTAAGAAACATTACACACCCATTAAATTATAGTGGATCCACCTTCCTTTTATAAACTATATACACCATGTGCACCACTAACAAACTATGCTTCATATTTACAATCACATATATACAATATTTACAGCTGGGCCAAACATGCTTGCTTCAAGCTTCCCAAAAATCTCTCTGCCATGAGGCAGGTTTCCCACAAAGCCTAGTTGTTCTCTCTTTCTCTCCTAGATGGCAGAGAAGGATTACCACAGTTCCAACCTCCTTGGAACACTTTTTTAAAAGGGGCTTTATAATAAATATCTGTTAGTAGATTCTAATTGAGTTTTCTTTGTAGGAGCTTGTTTGTCGGCTGCCCTCTTTCAACCAGTCTTATTTCTGAGCTCTAATATCACTGAGTTGTCAGGTTGGCATTGGTGAGATATGTTTCAATTAGCTGTGTACACCTCTTGGTCGAGGCGCCCCCGCATTCCCTTTCCTGCCATGTTGCAGGTGCGCATTTGACTCTGCAATAGGGAGGCAGTTACCCAATTTACTATTTCTTACGAATGGATGATTTTTATGGCTCTTATAAACATAATTGTATTTTGAATATATATTCCTCGTTTTCTCCTAATACTTCATGTGATGTCTTTAGTATATTGTGTTTTGTTCTGGAGTTATAGTATATATTACTATCAACAACCTCTTCTTCAACATATGCCGACGACACCCAAATCTACCCACCTTCCCTCCTAGTTAGCTTCAATCCTCCTCCCTAAGGCATCCTCCTCAAAACCCTAAATGATACTTCCATCGTCACCATCGATCCTCGACTTATCCATTCCTTCACACCAGTCAAAAATCTCGGTTTGGTTCTTGGCCAAACTCTACCCTAAAACAATCATATTTCCCAAATCACCCGCTCTTTTAAATCCTTATTCTGCTCACTAGCTCCCGCCATATCCTCCCATTAAGCGTGCGCCAAATCCTGGTTTCCTCCCTCGTCTTTTCCCATTTTGACTTAGGTTGTGAGGTGGCCTCTCTGAGGATCTGGAGGGTTAGCTAAAGTGGCTCCTGAATTGTTTCCTAAGATTCATACTCGGGATCGCCAAAATACTATCACATTTCGCGGCACTACTCCAAGTTGGCGTGGCTGTACACTTCTGTCAGAACCCAATACTTCCTTGGATCCCTTTTCTTCAATACAACCATGACTCAAAATCCTCCTCAAATTTGAATCAGCTATCAAGTAGTGCACTACTGCAATGCCGTATACAGGGTAGCATTATCTCATGTGTCGCAAAGTGGTGGTTCCCTCACAAGGTTTTTTCTAGTTCATCATTTGTAAAATTACAATTTGCATATCCATAATTGTGATAAAAGAACTCATTCATACAATTCCACTAACTAATTACCTACAGTTCACACCAAAAGGTATGGTGATATCCTTACCTTCATGTGCTTCCGGAGGGAGCTGGGATGGGTATACGACTTATCACAGCCGGAAACCCTGCAATTGTAAGGTTTGTCCGACGTGTGAACATGTGAGTGCTTCTTCCGGTCCGAGCTGTTGGCGAACCTCCTCTCGCAACCTTCGTATTCGCACTTAAACGGCTTTTCCCCTGCGAAAAAAAAATATGAGTGTTATTGGCATGTCATATAAGAAATGATGGTGACATGGTAAGAAAAAATGAATGAATCTTTTGTGATTAAAATATGAAATAGCTAATAAGAGAAGCCGCCTTCGGCTGTACGCTAACCTCTAAAAAGTAGTTCCTTCGCTTACTGATTTGTGCCAATGAATTTGTTCAAGTCAGTTCTATATTTGTCGAGTAGCTCTCTTTCAGATAAAGACCATTGTCTATTTGTCAGTATAACCACACCTGTTCATTAGGAGTTTCTAGGTTTGTTCAGTTTTCAGTCCCAAGTACAGTTTTAATTGTCAATTAGTCCCCGAATCGGTTTAGAGGTTATTTTTTTAAGCGTTTCAGTGTTAGCGTTAATGTTCAAAACACAATACTAGTTTTCCTCTAAGAACATTTCCATAAGTCTCTTCAGAAAGGGGAGGCGTTACGATTTAATAATGCGGGCCTTCCCCCCATACAAATATTAATGAAATATTAATAACGTCATAAATCGTAGGTTTTAATCACTGAGACGAGCGCGCGATGCAATCACACCCCCGTACCGACACACACACATACACACCAAAGCTATTATACGCACTATTGGAGTAGGAATGAATGGGAATCGCCTTCTCCCAAGGGGGGTGAGGACTAATCCCCAAGTGGGGGAGAAGCCTTCTGGCCTGCATATTTATTTTCCGAAGTTTGTTTTTGTATCGATTGCTAAGTCTAAGAATGTCTGAGAAGCAAATATAAGAAAATAAAGTATTAAATACTAAAAATGGAATCAATGGCATTGCAGGCTGGTTATAACCTATAACCGAATGAGAAGCCTAAGGGATTGTTATTGAAAGATCAGCTGTTTCGTATAAACAAATAACCGTGCCGAGAAAAACAAAATGGCAGATATCGCAGAGGTATTAAGTTCTTGATTTGCATTGTAAATATTTTTGCAAAAATATACACTTAATTACCCAAACATATCTCAATATATTTAATTAACTTATATGGCTATACAACCAATGGCCATTGGTGAAAACACGTTTTTTGAGCGTCTAGGTTATTCACCTTCTGATTGCATAATAAACATAATAAAATCCAAGTTAGGAGTTCACTTATTAATAACCCGTCATTTTTTTTCCCTCGTGTGTTAAACGAGAAGCTAAACCTACTTTCTAATTTACCGGATAAGCCGTACTCAATTCAACTAATAACTATCATTTGTCATTCTTTTTTTTATTATTTTGATTTTAACAATTATGAAACTAAATTGGTCGTTATTAACTGTATTTTGTTAACCGAGAACGCTTTTTGATTTTATTTGTAGGTTCACTATTGTACTAACTTAGCGCCTATACTTGGATAATATAGATGAGTAAAACCATCGAACAGAAACAAAGCTATAATAATATATACAATGGAAGACAATCTAAATCGCTTTGATTGCTGCAGAAACTCAAATAGCCAAATAACTATTTATTTTAAAGACCCTTCTTGCCTCAGAAGTCAATAAGGAAGATAGAACTTATAGGTTGTAATGAGCTTAAATAATTTAAGGAACACCTCAAGAAAAAACAGCGAAGAATACATCAGGAGCAACGATGCTCTCCGACCGCGAAGTCCTGAAAGAGAGCCACAGACGCTCAGAACATGGTGGCCTTTAGGACTCTACCGGTCTGCATGTGAATCGTTGCTCGAAATACAGAAATGAACTTCCTATTTATTTTTACACCTGTGAAAGAGTGGATTAGTGATGTCATCTACGACTTATAAGTCATTGTCAATAAGAAAAGACTGGACATAATTTGTTAAGATTTTTCTCCGATTTCTCCATGCGAGGGCTTATTGTCATGAGCCACCACGGGGGGGGGGGAGTGAAAAGAAGCAGAGGGAGGGTGTGATGGGTGAAACTCCAGCAAGACCACAATAGAGCAACGAACCATAAACCACTCCTCAAGCCGTAACAAAAAGCTCTCTGGAAGACTCCAGGACCCTGGAGGGCTTTGTTTGCTGCGGGTCCGAGCTCCTCAGCCCTCATTTACCCCTTGTCCTTTATCTCACGGCCCTTGTCTGTAAACAGTAAGTGACCGATCAGTGGTTCGCTTGTAAATCACAGTCACAAATCACCAAGTCACAGAATAATCTATGCCTATCTTAGAATGTTTAGTTGGCCAGCGAGAAATGTTTAATTATTCACCTATTGACAGTTTCCGGCCTCTCTGCACATTTTGCCATCTTTCTGGTAACTTCATGATCCCGCGCTCATAGAACTTCTGGTCATTATCAGCAAAATACTCAACCAAGTACGATTTGAGGTCATCGTTATCACTGAAATTTTTACAATTTAAGAAGTTTTGTAAACTTCGAAATAAATGATAATCCGATGGTGCAAGGTCGGGGCTGTATGGGGGATGCGACATCACTTCCCAACCAAGCTCCAATAGATTCGTACGTGTTGCTGAAGATGTGCGAGGCCTCGTCGTGGCGGAGCCCAAATATCGAGCTTCTTAACAAGTCCAAGACGTCTTATATGATTTTCAATTGTTGTGTGTGATACATTTAACTGTTTTGCAATCTCTCGCACAGTTATATGACGATTCGATTCAATTATGGCTTTCATTTTGTCATCATCAACTTCAGAAGGTTGACCAGAACGTTGGTCACATATCTCTTTGTGAGCCCCAGTCGCTCAGTCTTGCCATTATGAAAATAAAAAAGTAAAATGTGTCGAAAATGCTTATTTTTACACTCCATGTTAAAACTGACCGTAAACTGACATTTTCAAACAAAATTGCACATGGAATTTCTTTCTATAACAACCTAAAGGTATCGACTAGCAAAGCTCAAAAGAAAAAAATGATAACATTGACAAATGAATAACGAAACAAACATAACGCTACCTACTGGTGCAAACCGAAATCACTTTTTAGCCAACCCAATATAATATATATTATTAATTATAATAATTAGCATATTTCAGGATGTTTCAGAACATGCCTTTAGCATTGCAGAGTACTGACGAAGTAACCCCTATATTTTTTAAAATCGTATCTTATTAGCAATCTTTGCCAGACGGGGCCGAATTCTTTTCTACTGTTTAACGCTGATTGGTATGAATGAGATCATTCATCACAATTACTTATAGCCCAATAAGGCAGATTGTAATTTTATCATAATAAAGTGGTTGTATATTGACGAATGAATATAATTTTGTTTTATAATATCTATTAATAGTCCCGTAAACAATGGAAACAAAACAGCTTCACAAACTTGTCTGTTCTAGATTTTTAGCATTTTAAATCCATGTAATGTGATGTACTATAACAAAACTGGCTAACTTGCCTGGTTGGATTTTTGTTAAAATCCAAAATAGTTGCACAAATAAAAAAAAATAATAAAAACTTTCTGGTTATTGGTTCAGTTATTTGTTATTAACTCGGTTAGGCAACTTATAATTAACTGAGCTGCAAGGTCATCTAAATTTAACTCATAAAATTTAAGTTAAATTCTTTGGTTATAATTGTTTCTCAGGAATCAATTTTAGTATGGGTATAATTTACTTTTTCGTCTGGTATTATTAATTCCAAACGAAACACCTTCAGAGGCTATAGCACAGTATTGCCTTGCAATTTAAGCTATGTTATTTTTATTTTGATATAATTTTCTTTGCCAGTGTAATTGTGCGGTTATCAAAGTTTCTCAAAGTGTGTTGAAACGAAAGCGACTAAGCGAAAATCCCACGAAATTTTTTTTGTCTTTTATAAAAGGGTAACCATTCGGATAGTTTGTCAAAATTTCTCTTCAGTCACTGTCCGTCGAATAGGGTTTACAAATGATGATAGTTCGATGACTTGGCCATTTTTCTACCTTTTCCCTTACTTCTTCTACTGCTCAGCCCTCAAAGGGTCAGAGAAAATTAATGGCCGGCCGAATAGGCGTGCCAATTTCTACAAAAATATTTACAAAAGCCTCGACAGAGAGTAAGTAGAACATAGCGTAAATGGCGAGACAATACAAGAAGATTGATACTCCATAAATTACTTCAAAGTGCAACAGAGTCATTTATTTTACCAGGCCCAAGGGATCGTGCAAGTATTTGTTTCTGAACATTAAAATGGTTCTCTCATTCGATCAGGAGAAACAGAATGAGTTGCTAGATTTAGTTCATCGTTGATTAATTACTTTCCTCGAGGCCACGCTAGAGAGCGCTGAAGCGTGAACGAGCAACGTTTAGAACGGCGTGAGTGCGAATCCCGCTCGGGAGAGCTAGAATTATTTCAGTCAGCAGAACCGGCGGTTAGGAGTATTTTTAAAATGTTTTAAAAACGCAACACGTTACACGTTTTTACAGAGAAAATATTATTCATTTATATCTATAAGCGTTGAACGCTCCAAGAAAAAATTGTTGAAAAAACTCAAAATAAAACAATAAATCAAAAAGTTTAAAAATGGAACACAATCAAAAGGTACATGGGATTACATGAGTGCTCTTCAACTCAATCATTTTATTATGTGATAGATCAAGAAATTGTGATGATCATTTATGATTTGTGATATAGTGCTAAAAATACCAATGAATAGAAAATACTAAACAGTGAGTCGTCTCAAGAATACTAATTTTTGATCTCTGAGCCTTGCTAAAGAAAATTGACTGACTACCCACCATTCATACATTCAGACTAAATTTTCTGGGACATAATTATCCAAGTATCGATCAAGTGTGCCGTGAGTGCATAAATCGATTATTCCTTTATTCCTAGTATGTCGTTTATGGCGTTTTATATCACACTTTTCTGCAGCCTCTGAAGCATAGTGAAATGCCATCGCTATGCCGGATGTCTCAACATTTTGACAGGCGGAAGAGGTGGCTGGCAATCCTGATATATTATAACACTCTAGATAAATACCTATCTAGAAAGCAGAGAGCCGGATTATAGGAGCAGTGGATGGCCTAGAAGGCTACAATACCGTCGCGGACAGCTGATCCCTAATCCGCTGATCCCCACCTCTCGCCGCGGGGGGTGCCTTCCCCCATATCTCCCCCCTCTGTTCTCCTGTCTCCGCCTCGTTCCTGCTCCCTTTATGTCTCTAGGTCCTTGTTCTGTAATCATCGTTCGCCGGCTCTTCGCTCCGATGTCGCGGGGCGGGGGGTTTAATCAGAAAAAAAGTTTAGCGCCTAGTTTACAAATAGTCTGAGATTAAAAGTATTAATTACTTTAAGAAAATCATGTTCAATCTTCCTGTAACCGAGAAGAGAATAGGCACTATTATCATGAATGAAGTAAAAGAAAGAAACAAATTTAACAACAAACCCGACTACATAACAGTTTTTAAAAACAAGGATATAATCTTGTGGTACAATTCTTTTTTTTTAATTTAAAAATTAAAATAGAATGAAAAATATAATAGTTCTGAAGGGATCTATCATATAAAGAAGGTTTACGGACGAGATAATATAAATATTGGTTGTAAATATTGTTACGGGCAGCTTAGACCATACGATGACAAAGGTCGTATAATATCTCTGCAATTTAATAAAGGAAATAGATATGTTATGATTTGAGAGGCCGTTCTAATTTATAATAAAACAGCTGTTTTTTATGTCAGCTGTTTTGTAATAATATATGTGTATTAAGTACAAGATACATTTATATCAACTTTAATACATGATTATGTTTGGTTAGTGTCGGTTCAATGGAAAAACTCCACGAATTTCGATTAAATTCGTTAAAACAACTTTAGTGTCAAGTATCGTTTAACTTTTGAAATAATACAGACAGTGCGCTCTTCATTTTTTCTAACCTATAATATCTTGTTTTGCCTCCTGTGATATTGGTACTAGTGTTTAAACTAAGACGGGTGAATTGGGTATTTAATACATATGGTATTTAGAGCCAGCAAAAACGACTTCATTAATAATTATTAGAGTTCGTTAATAGATCGGCTTATGTTGAAGAAAAAGAGTTTTGTTAAGTTTTCACAACAAATTTATTAATTGAGAACGTTTCGACGAATGTATGTTTGAAAGCTTTTCTACTCATTTGTATACATTTTTTGTCATCAAAAACATGGCTTGGCTTAGAAATATTGTCTGTTATCATGGCCTTGGCAGTCTGTTCTTTTGCTATAGTTTTTTAACTATACACACACACACACACACATGACATGGAAAGGAGGCTAAAATCGGCTTATACTGTTTATTCCCTTGAAGAGCCCGTATCCCGTGCCCCCGTTGAAATTACAGGCGGATTAAAAGGATATTACGGTGACCTGTATGAAAGCGCTAAGCGAACCATGAGGACATCTGCCCAGTGGAGGAGAAGAGGGAAGATAAATTATAGTGCGGGGGTGAGGGGCCGTAAATCTTCGCCGGGACCAGGTGGTTTTGGGGCCAAGCACCCACATCTTCGGGGAACTGCCCATTCTTCTACTTCTTCTTCTTCTTCTGTGATTCTGACCTAGGCCATCCTCCTCCATTGTGGGGTGAGGAATTGTAGGCCCACTGTCAGTGCTCATGTGTGGCCTGCGATTGACTAATGCATCCGCAACAGGCGCATGCCTACTTCTGATGATGATCTCAGCAAGAACTTCTTCATCAGGATATCAAGAGCGCGTTCATGGCCTCTATTTGCTCAGTTCTATAAAGTATTATTTAGGAATAAAGATTTAAGTAAATGACCGCTCAACAAATATAGTGAAAACAGGAAACTTAGGTAGGCGCCTATAGGCACAATAGAGATAATTGGGGCTGGGTGCTTTAACTTATATACTTTAGCTTATAACTCTATAAATGGGTGTATTTTTGTTGTTATTTTTTATTGAATTATAAAGTAAATAGGATAGGGTTATTTATGGAATAACACATCGGGAAAATGGCCTCCACGACTTTGCTGGCACATACGCACTCTATTGTCGAAATTTTCCACGACCATTTGGCATAAATGTGGTTGAATTTCCTCTTTTAATGCACGGGTGGATGTGGGCTTGTGGACATACACCTTTATAAAAAGAAATCTAAAGGTGTTAAATCGCACGATCTAGGGGGCCAATTCTCATCGCCGAAACGAGAGAGTACACGACCTGGAAATGTCTCATGCAGTATTTGAATTGTTTCATGGGCTGTATGGCATGTGGCAGCATCTTGTTGAAACCACATATTGGCCACATCAATATCATCGAATTTTGGCGCAAAGAACTGTGTTATGGATTTTCAACAACACTCATACTCACTGCTTCGATATTGACATTTGAACGGCTTGTTTTTGGACGACCAGTGTGTTTAGTGTCTCCAACTGATCCAGTCTCCCTAAATTTTTCAATTGATCTCTTCACGGTCGATGAAGTAAAAACACTATTCTGACCATATTTTGTATGAAATTTTCCAACTGCGGCCGCCAAACTTTCATTATTTTTGAGATAATGTTCAACAATAAAGACACGTTGTTCTATCGTGTAACGCTCCATTTTTACTAACCCTAAACTGTCAGCTGTCCAAATAGTTTTTTTTTTAGGGTTGCCAGCACTTTACTGCTCAAATGGTGGTAAATTCAAATCTTGCGTTAATTCTGGGACCCCGTTTATAAGTTATTCTAATGGAACCACGGATGGAAAAAACTACCGAAATTATTAAACTACTGCTATGCTCATCCCCAGGCATATTTTTATATTCATTGATTTTTTTGGTGCAATGTATAATTATTTTGAGTTGCATCAATTTGAATTTTTAGACGAAATAAACAAATAACTGCGAACAAGATGAATAAAATTAAAAAAATTGTACAACAGGAAAATCAGCTACATTCATATGCTTTTAAAATTTCTTAGTTTAATATACAGTCTAAACTACTCATTTATAATTTCTCAGTAAATCGAATACCAACTAGTTGGAGCTTAAAAAACTCCAAATAATACAAAATAAGTGTTTAAGAATACAAATCTGTTTGTATTTGATATATTTTAAAAGTGATAACTACAAACTTTGAACACATTGAAAATACAACAATTAGAATTTTAGGTTTGCAACTACATCCCGGGGGATACGCTGTATTATTATTATTTTTTTTATTTAATAACGTGCAGGAAGTGATAAAACTAGAAATATAAATAATTAATAAGAATTTGTATCAACAATTTTAAAAGATAGTTTTTAAATCCGAGTAGATCCGTAAAGATGTTGGTTTGGGCTGAGAGTTCAAATTTAGTTAAATGGTGAACGTTTTGACCTTTTTTTTGGGTCAATCAAATTTAAATTGATGTATTTTCAATATGTACAAAGTTTGTAGCTATCGCTTTTAAAATATGTCAAATACAAACAGATTTGGTTTCTTAAACACTTATTTGGAGTTTTCTGAATTGGGTAAGACTGACAAAGTACCAACTAGGTGCTGCATAAGTTAGTATGGGATTTACTTAGAAATTGTAAATGACGATATTAGACTAAGAAATGCTAGATGTTATTTTCATGCTGTATTTAAAAACTATTCCGCGTGTTTTAACATTTAATAATTTAATTTATTAAACCATCTCTGCCTGGTGAAAAATCACTATTTCAACAAAAAAAGCTTGAAACTGATTCAAAAGATGATTTCTATGGGTTCACTAAGCGTTTTGAGAAGTTCAGATGAATTCAATGTCATTCTTTGGAGACGAGAATCTCCATGGATGTTACGAGAAACAAAATCAACTGCCCAAATGTTGAGAGTTTTATGATAGGTTGTTCTGATTTGTCTTGATGGAAGAAAAATATTAAAAAAAAAAAAAAAAATATCCTGCGAATATAAAATAAATTGTACAACAGGAAAATCAGCTACATTCATATGCTTCTAATATTTCTAAGTCTAATATCGTCCTTTACAATTTCTTAGTAAATCCCATGCTAACTTATGCAGCACCAAGTTGCTGCTTAACCCACACGAAAGACATGCCTTGTGGCATGTAAGCACAAATGTAAATATTGACTTATCCGTCGCGAAAGTATTGAAAAAAAAAAAAATACTAATAGATTTGAGGCGTGACTGTATACATCGCTTTGAGGTCTACTGTGAAATTGGTTCACTTTGGTTTAGGGACAGCAACCATTCTTTTCTAGGGAATTGTCGTGTGACCAATCGTTTATCGAGGGTTTTTTTTTGTTCTCTTGGGCTCGGACTGAACCGTTTTCACATGTCACTACCACTATTCCGACCTAAGTTTCAAAATATTTTCTACCTAAGAAAGAAAAAAAAACAGTAATTTGTTGACGGAGTTGTCAAAGCCAAGGTTGTGGTTTTTCAATCAGTACTGTGTCGAATAGTGAGTTATTGACGAGCTCAAAGGGTGCTATAACTATTAATTTATAGTTATTATATTAAAAAAAAAAAACAGGCCTACAAAGTAACTTTACACAACTTAATTTCCCAGACTAAAGATCCGATTCATTTAAAAGACAGAATAGAGTGTGGAATACAATAAATCGTATGTTGCTAGAACAAATAGAAAATTGTCGATTAGACGCAAAGAACATCTGAAAAAAAAAACAAGCTGATTCTATCAACACCTACAGGAAGAAAGACACCATGAGGCACCACATAAAGTGGCATTGCTTCACCATACACACGATAAAATAATAATTAATAGCCAGGAAAATATTGAAATAAAATTATATTCCCTAATGTCGGATAACATAAATAAAAATGAAGAAATATCTGACACGCGTACACTAAGAAATAAGCCCCCTCCATACCTGCTGGACAAAGCCAGTGTTAAAGTGTTTAAATTAAAAGATAAAAAAATATCGATATATAGTTGTGTTTTTAGTAAATGGTTATTTCATAGTTTTTAATTTTGTTTTTTTGAATTTTGAATTGTATTTATAAGAATAGAAAGACAATATAAAACTAAGTACAGTTCAGTACTGTTAGTTGAATATAATTTATATATTAATGTGCCCATTGTGTTATGTATAATAATATTATTTTATATTTTTATCATTTGACTTTTTATTTTATTGTAGAGATAACTGAAGATGACAAAACTAGAGCTGTCTAAAACGCAATTACAATAAGTTATCAGCTGTTGAAATATAATAAATCTGTTTTCATAGTTATTATTATTATTTATGAATTTATTATTTATCACAATATTAATTAATAAATGCGTGTTATTAATATATTAGCTGAAAATTTCATTGGGAAAATGAGCTGTAAATGTGATTCTTGTGGGAAACTTCCAGCCACTCACTGTTCCTGGAAGTGAACCGTCAGGTACAACGGCCTAGTCCCCGTGGATTGGATTCCAGCCTAGGAATGTGACATCTATCACCGTATCCATGGGGATGTTTTCTGACATATTGTCAGCCTTTAACAGATCTGTTGGCTCCACAGGTGGGCCCAAAGATATTATTATTGTTAAAAATCTTCTGCTGGACACTAGTAGTAGACGGGTGGTAGTTCCTGTGCTAACATGGAGTAAATAAAGGAGGCAATTGTTACGTGAAGATGCTGCTTCTAGAAGACGATGGACTTCCGTCCTTGCTGGGCTGCAGGGTCGGACGGATCGCCCCCCCTCGAGTGCCCTATAAAATGCCGTCATTATAATACGCGTGATGTGACGCAAACAGACAAATCACCTTCTCCCCCCCCCCATGACAAATAGCCCGTAATGGCTCTATCGGAGGTGAAGAGCGGCCATTTTGTTGCGGGAGCGGGAGACGGCAGCTGTCATGGCATCTGGCAAGGGAGGGGCTCTCTGTTCTCGCGGCCACATTAGCATACTGTAGTAGGTTCTATGCCTACTGTATACACTCTACAATGTCTCTACAACCTAATAGTAACAGTACTTCCGCCGGATAAACAGTAATTAGCCTCGCTAGTTTCATTTTTAACTTACTTCAATACACTCACTACAGATATATAAATAAACGAGTTTGATTCCACAATGTACATAAGCGAAAAAAAAAGAAAACAGTTTAAAAATACCTAAAATGAAATTGTACTATTTGATTCTCTAAAATTAATAATTAATAATGAAAACAAAGAAATAATATGTTATAAGGGAGGTCTTGGGTTCGAGTCCTGATCTTGACAGTAATTTATTCATTGGCTGTTATTTATTAATAAAGCTGTGCACCTATATATATATATACATACAGAGCACCAACCTCAATAGCAATAAATATGACAGGTTGTCAAAAAAGTAATTTCTGTTTTTTAGTATGAAATAAAACTTAATTTTGTCCATACAAGAAATAAACTTTAATCAGTCAAATATCTTCCATTCTGTTCTATGACCTTTTGCCATCTTTCTGGTAACTTCATGATCCCGTGCTCATAGAACTTCTGGTCCTTATCTGAAAAAAACTCAACCAAGTGCGATTTGAAGTCATCGTTATTAATGAACTTTTTACCATTTAAGAAGTTTTGTAAACTTCGAAATAAATGATAATCCGATGGTGCAAGGTCGGGGCTGTATGGGGGATGCGACATCACTTCCCAACCAAGCTCCAATAGTTTCGTACGTGTTGCTAAAGATGTGTGAGGCCTCGCATTGTCGTGGCGGAACCCAAATATCGAGCTTCTTAACAAGTCCAAGATGTCTTATATGATTTTCAATTGTTGTGTGTGATACATTTAACTGTTTTGCAATCTCTCGCACAGTTATATGACGATTCGATTCAATTATGGCTTTCATTTTGTCATCATCAACTTCAGAAGGTTGACCAGAACGTTGGTCATCTTTCAGTGAAAAATCTCCAAAACGAAATTTTTTAAACCAATTCTGACTCGTGCGTTCTGTTAAACAATCAACACCATAAACTTAACATATCTCTTTGTGAGCCTCAGCCGCTTTCATTGCCTTTATGAAAATAAAAAAAGTAAAATGTGCCGAAAATGCTTATTTTTGCACTCCATGTTAAAACTGAGCGTAAACTCTCAATTGTAAAATAAATTCCACAGAATTTGTTTCTATAGCAACCTAGATGTATCGACTAGCAAATCTCAAAAGAAAAAAATTCTAACATTGACAACAGAATAACGACACTAACATAACGCTACCTACTGGTGCAAACCGAAATCGATTTCTTGCCAACCCAATATATAAACGAGTTTAGTTCCGTTCCACAATGAACATAAACGAAACAAAAAAAAAAAAACAGTTTAATATACCTAAACTGAAATTGAAGTATTTGACGCACTAAAATTTATAATTAATAATAAAACCAAAGAAAAAATAAGTTCTCGATATAGAGGAGGTCTTGGGTTAGAGTCCCGACTTGCCAGTAGTTTCTTCATTGGCTGTTAGTTATTAATTAGTTAAATAGGGTGTGCGTCAACCTCAATAGCAATAAATATTTATTAAAACAAAACCATCTAAATAATGTCAAGCGAAACATCAACACTTGTAAGCAAGCTCATTGAAAAGAAAAACCTAGTATTACTGTAGAAAAAATGAAAATAGAAACTGCATTGATTTCCAAAAAGTTCTATACGACAATTTTTTTTTTTTTAAATTAATATTTGGACATAATTGTATTCTAAAGGTTTGGTTCTGACGAAATTTCATTCAAAACATACAAAACTCCTATAAAATCGCGTTGGAAAATTGCTGTTATTTCCAAAATGTACTAAGGCCATTTCGTTCCAAAACGTGTCCTTTGTGAAAAGATATACGCCTTTAAAAAATAATATTGATATTGTATTGTTAAAAAAATCAACGGAAAAGTGCAATAAACTGAAAAAAAATTCTAGATTTTTCTGAATTTTGTGTTTTGAAAATTTAAAAAAATGGTTTTAGTACGTTTTGGATCGTCTCAATTGTTTCTCAAGTAAATTAATTGTTCCGGTATAGTCTGGATTAATTGTTGAAATCTTTTGTCAGGACGTGTATATATGATTTTTTTTTTTTTAAATTTAACTAACTATTTGCTAATGAGTTTCTTTATGCTAATGCTAATGTAGAGTTAGGTTTTTCTATGAATTAGGCTGAAATTTTGGGCTAAAGTTTATGGGTTTAAATATATACAAACGACGGCATTGAACTAAGTGCCTCCTATATTAATGTATTATAGTATAATTGTATTTGTAAAGACATTTAGTTATTTTTGTGTTATTGCTTGCAAAAATACTATTGGAAGAATTGTATTCGTTAAGGTGCTATAGTTGTGTACAACGTCATGGAGCTAAATAGCTATAAATCACCCCTAATTTCAACGAAGAAAAAAAAAAGTTCTGTTAATTACAAATTAGTCGGTACTGATTACATCATGAAAAGAAGACGAAGAACGAGGGAAAAAAGCAAAACAAATGGATTTTTTTTTTGCTGTTGTCTGAGCATAAGTCGGCTTTAAAGCTAAAGAGGAGGACCAACAAGGTTTTCGTCCGAGTCATCATTGACTGGAGAATGACTTGCTGCTATGGCGATCTATTAACTTGATGGAGTTATTAATGCTGTTGCTACATTATAATTACACGATATAATTCTTATTGTCGGCAGAAGATATGATGTACGGGTAGCTTAACATTTATCTCGCTTGAATCACCGGTTTATCATTAGAATCGCCACTTTATCACCAGAATCACCAGTTCATCAGAAATTTATCACCAGTGGTGCATTCCGGTGAAACAACATATCAGCGATACCTTTCAAGTTGTGATTTAGGCGCGTTAAAAAGTTTCTTATAGATTCATAATCAATTCGTAATAAAAATCGCATTTTCAAAGCACATAAGTAAAAACCACTATAATTAATTAAAATAAAAACGAATACTTTTGATTATTTGTGTGATATTAGTTATTTTTTTAAATGTATAATAACTAAATGCCATATATAAATAATATCCAAGTTCTGTTAAAGTTAAACATGAGTAAATAAGTCAAAAATATAGAAAATAATGATTATAAAAAATTCATTATTGTTTTCAGAAAAAAAAAACAAGAAAACTTTGTAATATTAATACAGGTTATATGCTGGAATCAAGACTTTTTTAAAAATAATTTTCTTTATTTTATGTTACATGAAATACGATTAGAGCACCTCTCTAAACTAAAATTAAAATTCGTGAAATTAAATATTAAATATTCGCTTATTTTTTTACAGGTATAAACAGAAACAAATATATTTTTCTGTTTACTGAACTTAAAGTGTTACTTAACTTGCCTTCAAATTAATTGGAGTGTAGTTTAGTAATAATTATTTTATAACTTAAATAAATTTATCAAAACTTGAACCTACTCATATGAAATGATAATGATTCGCTGAATATGAGGGAATGTTTGTTCCTAGTACTCAAGATGCGACGAAACATCACAAACATTCGCAGTCGAATATTTGCCCCGATCTAAGTGTCGACTCTTGGGTTTAGTTGTGGGTTAAGCATTGTTCATTACCAGTCAGTCCGCGTCATAAGAGTTTTTCTTTTTGACAAAACAAACATATAAAATAACATAAAACAAGTCATTTGACAACAAGTTATTAAAGCTTGTTTCTTTCTATTTTATACTGGTTGAAAAATGTTGTTTTTATTACCACGGAGACTATGAAAGGGCAGAAAGGGTTTCTTGGAGGGCCATAGAGGAGATATTAATGTTCCAGAGTTATTTTATTTGTCCTGGAGGGAGAGCAGACGTAACAAAAAAGGGACGGGCGTAGGTCGCCTATTGTAAGACGTTGTGCCTGGAGACGATGGAAAAGAGAAAAAAAAATATGAAGATATATATATTTGTAGGAGAGGAGCAGAGAGCTCAGTCTTACCTGAGGAATTGTCCGCGCCTAACTGGGGTTTAATGTAGTGATAATATGTCTTCAATATGATAGTCTACGAGCTAAGGAAAGTGTGGCAACTTATAGATAACCTTCCGTACAACCCAGAGAAATTAAAAGAACCGAACGACCAGTCCCATGGAGACGAGGTTCCGAAATCAAATCCCAAAAGAGACAGCCCCTACAAATAAATCTTTTGACTGTTCATTCCCACGATGTTTCCTCTGGCTAACGCAGGCACGATAGTCTGCTCGACTTAATTTATAGTTAAAAATTGTAAATTAATTCCATAAAAGACTATCTGTCATATTTACTACATAGTCTCTGGCCCTGATTAAGTTACATCGTACAGCGATTACACGGTAGAATACACAAAGCGTGTCCGTACCTGCAATCCTCAAAATCCGAAGCTCTTGTGTCAGTCCTGCCAATTACTTTTAACCATTTATGATACAATGTATAATAATATTCTTATGTGCCTAAATTTTATTACTAATTATGACCAGTCTTTTATAACATCTAGTTATTCATTTATTGATATGAGGACACGATGCAGGCGTGCATAGTATGTCAAAGTTTTAATTGAAAGTCAAAGTACATTAATAAATATGATTACTAATGACTTCCATTTAGTTATAATGGGTTTGAACGGATAAAATGTTAGATTTATTTATTTTAATGAAAATCCGGCTCGTATCCGGTAACGCGGCTGACGGAGGAGCGTGGGGGACTTCTCAAGACTCCGCTTCCTCTTTCGCATGCGACGGAGGTGACAACCATATGGACTTGGGAGGCCTCTAGGCTGTTTGTAAATACTGCATGAATGAGCGAGTGAACGATGAATTGTAAATATGGTATGAATGAGAACATTTATCACAATTACTTATTGCCCAATGAGGCAGATTGTAATTGTAGCTTGTAAAAAACGTTTCTCTTTCATTTTAATGCTATATCTTTCAGTTTATTATCAACAGTGTAATTTTTTTTATATAATCAATGGATTTGAGCAAAAACATCAATATGCCTTTTTGGTGAATGAAAGAACTGTATATCTGTGGTTGTATGCCCAACAACAGACAAGAGACAACGCCAGTTCCGATTTACGACACCTTCATGCTATCGGGAAAACAAACAAAAAATGGACCAGTGTCACATGATCGCCAAAAATAATTTTGTCATTGCGTTTGACTCACTTTTTCAAAATTCAAAATCCAAAAATGAAAACGAGGTCCAATTTTCATTTCTTGATTCAAAGGCAAACAGGGTTAAAAAAAATTCTTGTTGGACTTTAGGAGAAATGTATTGACGCCTCAGACCCTAGATATATGAACATTTCGTATGGTTCATGGTTAAGAACGAACTATGGCAATATAATGTTATTATATGGCAAATCTATGGTTTAATATTAATGTTTACCACAGAACTGCTAATGAAAAAACCACATAGCCTTTTCTCCTCTTTTTTTTCACTCCTCGCTTAGCAAGATATGGTTAGAAACATGACAACTACACCATTCGCTGACTCCATACATTATGAAACATTATAGGGCCCACGGACCTGACAGGGACGAGCAGCCGTCCCTCAAGCCCAGCCAGCCTGTCATTAACTCCTGCCTCTCCCAAGTCTGCATGTGACATCCTCTCCCCCTGCCAATATCCAGTGAGTCAGTCATTACTGTCTTCCAGCCATGGCCCTCCTCTTTCATTTTTGTCCCTTTCTTCGCCTTCATCTCAGGAATCACTCGTACTCCGTATGTACTCTTGCAGAATCCAATCAAGAAACCTTTGTGGGCAAGGGCAATGGTTCAAAAAGTCATGTCTGAGAATGACAGCAAACATCTCAGCCGGAAATGATTTCGGCGATCTCACCATGTTGTTGTTTTTTTTTTTGGTTTTTTTTTTCAAAACCAGAAACCTTTATATTCTAAGGGTCTAAGGGGTGAGCTAGAGACAAAATACGTAGAGGTCAATATTCAAAATTGAAAAGGGTTAAATGCATGTACTTTAACCCAAATAGTTAGTAACTAGTTAATAAAATGCTTGTCAGACCTCTATCAACCCGATGCATCGGCATCCTGGAGTATGACCTGTACTAGTCACTAACTTAAACAGAATAAATTTCTAAGAACAAATTCACCTAGGCGTACTGTCATCTCCTGACTACTTGATACCAATAACTTGGTATTATAACAGAAAAAAAAATTTTTTTGTCATAATTTTAAGGTATGGTATTAAATTAAAGTTCTCGAGTTCCTTACTAACAATATATATAATTTGAATCCCCTGTCTCATAAAGAGGGAATTTATTTTGACTGAAGCCTCTCTTGATGACTTAAAGATGCTAAAAATAAAGAAGGGTCAATTATTAATCAATTACTAAGTAAAGACTCAGCGTTCAAAGTCTCTAAGAATTTCAGAGCGGGAACATGCAAAAAGTGGCCCGACATACCTCTCTCGAGAGGTTAAAGAACGCCTCACCTGCACCCGTTGTTTGGTGTGCCGTCGGTGGGTGAGTTCATCCGCCGGAGACACATCAAGTTTTTTGGCTCGTTCCAGCACTTTACAAACCCAGTGTTTAACACTATGGTCACACCACCATTCCCGCATCGATGGCAACAGACAGGAAAATATTAGTTTGTTTGTTAGATGCAAGTTAGTTCTATGTTTCATAAGGTGAGCCCCATCACTTTTCAAACATGTTTAGACAATGACTGTGTAATGTGCATTATACTTTTGTAACAATCAAAAATCGCATTGTAAATCCAAATGAAAAATTGTATTAAATGTAGCCAAGCTACAGGACTAATGTAAATAGATTCATGTATATAGAATTTGTATTGAATTCCATAATTTTTAATAACAAGCGGATGATGAATAATGGAGGAAAAGTAAGTCAATAAGATTGTTTTCTTAACTGTACTGAATCGTCAATTGTTTGTTACTGTCTTTAATTAGAATTTATCCACAGAGAAAACTCGGAATTTTAAATCTTTTGTCGTTTAATTTTTTTCTTCTTCTCATACTTCTCAATATCGTATCCCAACCGATAGAACACCACATTGCGATCATCAATAAAAGTTTTGTGAATATCATTTTTACACCTGTACTTTACATGTATTAAGGGTTCCTCAATGACATAGAATGTATGGTTGTATGTGCATAAATAAAACTACTCAAACTCCTAAAACTCGCCTGTGAATAATTACCGCAGTTAGCCCTTGGACAGCTGATAGGGCAAAGGATCTATGAGTTAGTGCCGTTGCTGTGAGTTAAACACGGCTAACGACAATCTGTGATAAGGCGGAGCCGGCCGACAAAGGAACCAGACACAATAGGAGGTCTTCTGTCTAATCACCTCCAGATCGTTGATGGCTTATCTTCAGGGCGCCAGTCCATCCACTTATTGGGATCTCTCGTGATACACTCGTGCTCTATGGCGTTCAGTAAATACTCTTTCATAATTACTATTATTTCATTATTATATTTGCAATTAATTATGAAATATAGACACTTTTAATTTGTACTCGAATTCACCAAAACGGTCAGTTATAGACAAATAAAAGCTATTAGAATTTTTGTGGTCTACTGATAGTTTACAAATTGTAGTTTAAAAGTGAAAAATGTTTATTATGTTTAAAAATCGCCTCTATGATAAAGTAACGAGCGTGAAAACGATTGGTCTTCAGGAGAGCATTTTTTAAGACGCTTTACAGCAAAAGAAAGCGCTCACAGATTTTTTAAAAAAGGCAAGCACGCATTTGTAAATAATTTAGTAAAAAGTGTTCTGTTCTACATAATGTAACGACTTAGAAGATGGTACATAAATACATCATAAAAAGTCAATATAAACGTTTTTTTGTCTTTTTTTTATAGTATGACTACACCCTTGCAATCTTATTGTAAATTAATTTTGTCCGAAATGTAAGATGTCCGGACGTGCTTACATCCTTTAAACGGTAGCTTTGACAGAAAAGTAATTTTAGTATTATTGAGGTTGGCAAGAAAGTAATTTTGGTTTTTTAGTGTAATAAATAAAACTCGATTTTTTCTATACAAAAAATGAACTTTAATCAGTGAAAATACCTTCTATTCTGTTCGATGACCTTTTGCCATATTTCTAGTAACTTCATGAGCCCGCGCTCATATAACTTTTCCTTATCTGCAAAAAACTCAACCAAATGCGATTTGAAGTCATCGTTATTAATGAAATTTTCACCATTTAAGAAGTTTTGTAAACTTCGAAATAAATGATAATCCGATGGTGCAAGGTCGGGGCTGTATGGGGGGGTGCGACATCACTTCCCAACCAAGCTCCAATAGTTTCGTACGTGTTCCTAAAGACGTGTGAGGCCTCGCATTGTCGTGGCGGAACACAAATATTGAGCTTCTTAACAAGTCCAAGACGCCGTATATGATTTTCAATTGTTGTGTGTGATACATTTAACTGTTTTACAATCTCTCGAAATGCTCCCACATTACCTTCACCCTTTGTCGCAAGTCTTGTCCACTAGTTTATTTTAATTCTATTCCTCTCCCTGTAACCGAGACAGTACGGTACTTAGGCTTCCATCTTGACAAACAACTGACCTGGAACCCACATACGAGACTAAAAAGACAAGAACTAAACAGACGCTTTGGACAACTGTACAGACTACTTCAAAGGACATCCCATCTCTCAATAGAAAATAAACTACTAATCTACAAAGTTATACTTAAACCAATCTGGACATACGGAATAGAGCTATGGGGGACAGCAAAAAAGTCGAACATCAAGCGTATCCAATCCTTTCAATCAAAAGTCCTGAGAACAATAGTAAATGCCCCTTATTATGTCAGCAACAAAACCCTTCATATACCCTACATTCTAGAACTCATCCCTTCCAAGTTTATGAAATTCCACAGTAGCCTTTCCAACCACCCTAATCCTGTAGCACAGTCATTGCACTGCGCCGCTCATCAAAAAATACTAACATTGACAAAAGAATAACGAAACAACCATAACGCTATCTACTGGTGCAACCCGAAATCACTTTCTTGCCAACCCAACTGAATTTCTCTTAGCGCGTTTTCGTCCAATTGTCTATTCTTTTCTAACACAATTCGAAATGATTCATTTCCGTTTATCTACTGTAAATGTATTTATCATCTATTATATAGTACAAACTCCTGCAAGGATACTGAAACACTTTAAATGGTGTTAATACTGACAGTAAACTGTACAAGCTGTGTCGAAAGCGTGGGTATCAACAGGCGCCATGGTATCGTAAGCCTACGACCTTCAAACAACGGGATGTTAAGAATACATACTGCTTACTAAATAGAACCCGACCGTTTCGTTTTTATGATGTATTGCATTATTTTTTTAACTTAAACTCAATGTAACTACGACCAGCCAGCCACTCGCGAAATTTAGTATAATGTAGAAGAAAGAAAAATCATGAAATTGTGAAGATATAAAACTTTTGTGAGTTCTAAAAGCAGTTCTGAAAAAAAGTTATTTAATTCTAGAAATGTAGGCTGGATTTCCCCCCCCCCCCCATATCCCCTCGTAACAATACTAGTATATGTTACAAAATATAGATTATTCAAAGGAATCTATTTACAATTACTTCATTGTATTTCCTGTAGCTTGGCTAAATTTTATACAAATTCTGTTTGAATCGAGTTTTTTGACTCACCTAACAAGCCCAGTGTTTAACACTATGACCCCACCACCATTCCCGCATCGATGGAAACAGACTATCGGGGAAAATTAGTTTTTAACTTTTATCGTTCATAAGGTGAGCCCCATAACTTTTGAACATGTTTCGACAATGGACGTATAATGCACATTATACCTCTGAAACAATCGCAAATCCCAGAGTAAAATTGTATAAAATGTAGCCAAGCTACAGTAAATATAACATTGACCTATTTATTTTGTTTCATATCCCCTTGTTACAAAATGAATATATGTTACAAAATATAGATTCTACAGACGAAATTATTTACAATTGCTTCATTGTATTTCCTGCAGCTTGGCTACATTTTATACTAATTCCGTTTTCTACTAATAGTGATCTGCATTGTACAAACGTATAATGATGTACATTATACATTAATTGACTGAATTTATTAAAAGTGATGGAGCTCACCTTATGAAGCATACACTTACATGAGAACTAACATCTAACAATAAAAACTTAGAATAAATCTTAACCTAATTGTCCGCGACAGTCTGTTGCCATCGATGTGGGAAGGGTGGTGTGGTTATAGTGTTAAACACTGGGTTTGCGATATACAACGTATTGTATGAAAGATGCTTTCAAACAAGGTCGTATTGTAATCCCTCCGTAAAATATGTGCAGGACTAGTGCGAACATTCTCTTAACACTGTACTTAAATTCATTTTATATGCCAGGAGAAGAATTATTGAGGTTTATCTCCTTCTTCATTCTCATCTCTCGATCTCAGCAGTAAGATCGTCAGACTTTATTTGTTGTAGATGGGTTGTGGTTTCTTAATACACCGCTTCAACTATGGCACTTCGCTTAGTCAAGTACTTGGCCAAAGTAAAGAGAATGATAGATTACTTTCAATTCTTCTCACATTAGTTTCCAAATATAACTTAAGGAGATATTAGATGCCTTAGCTACGCAACAAACATATTCTGTTTATAAACTGGGCTTGCCAGAGCCGTACAAAAAAAAACAAACAAAAAGCAATATTATAAGTAAAATATGCATTTAGCCGTCAGTAGCGGACCGGGGTTTGATGTGTGCCGTCAAGTGGATAACCCACCACAATGGACCCTCATCTCAGGATTTTGAGGGGAAAAAACTGTTATGGGGGACATTCTCCTTCAGAACTCAAGGGGCGGTTACCTGGTCGCGTTTCGAACCCAAGGGATTTTTTTTTGTATTCGGTTATAAACTGAGTTAATTAACAGAATGTTATCCGGGATATGTTAATTGTGTTAAAATTCATTCATGCGTGGCGAGACAATCGCAGATACGGAAGTAATTCATTCATTCACGTCGGATATTGGTGTTGGAAATTTTAATTCTCGAAGGGAGGGGCTCTACTTTTTAAGTGCTTTTCTGTATGTGTCAAATATTATTTATAAGTCGCTTTCACGCCACATATAAACCGTATAAACACAACAGGAAAATGAGCTGGGTATACCCTTTTTTTTCATTTATCAATAGAAATTTCAGCCAAACTTCAAAATAAATTACTAAGAATATTTGACAAACCAAGGTTCACTGAAATAGTAAAGTGACGCGACGAATCCAAAGCTGAAACCATACAATTTACAGTTAAACCCATTATTTCAAAAATATTGTAATAAAAAACCACCTCGGTTTATGTTTTATGGAAAATGTGAACCAAATTGAAAAAAAAATTTGGCTGATTTTTAAGATTTCTCAATCCTCATCAATTTAGGATTTGAAGCTGCCTCTTGGGGTAGATTACGTACATTATTGATCTTTCCAGTAAGTTTCCTTCGACAGTAGATTTTTTCTACTTTTATAATTGAAATGCTCCCTCGAGCAATTAATTAATTAATTTACGCCTGTGTTGGCTCTAATATATTCGGAATGGCACACCCTAGTCGCTTACATGACAACACGGACGGACAGCTACCGACATACGGACGGACAGAACATATGGCCGACGCGGGAGTAGGCAGCATTGTGAAGAAGACCGAGCCTATGTCTAATGCCTTCGACCGATCAATCAAACCGTACTCGAGGCAGACAAAGAACAGTCCGCTATAAAAACAGATGTATCTTACGGCTCTACGATCCTAATTCAATTTGGAGTAGGGACAGTCTCTTCACGGCGTAAGTAGGGCCCCGTAGGAGTGTACAGTCTGTCGAAGCAGTAGTGGGATCCCCTGAGAGGATACAAAGATGGAGATTCGGTCAGTTGTTTGGGAGACTTTAACGCGTAATTTGTAATTCAGGATGCAATGCGTTCATCAAAAGGCCGAACTATCAAAAAAAAGTTTTAGGCATCTAGCCAAAAAAGTAACATTTGAACTAATACATAACATAGTTTAAAATCAATGCAAAATCGTAAAAAAATACAACAATATATATAATAACCTTATACAGGTTTATTATGATAAAATCTGCCTCATTCGGCATTATGTAATTGTGATAAAAGGTTTCTCATTCAGACCATATTTACAAACAGCTCAGACACCTCCCAAATCCACATGGTTGTCACCTCCCTCGCATGCGAAAGAGGAAGCGGAGTCTTGAGAAGTCCCGCGTCACCGGATACGAGCCAGCGAAGGCTGACCAAGAGCGCGGGAGCCACATACCCTCAGGACATGATTGGAGAAACTGGCCATTGCCAGGGCTCCCACTGTCACGCATCTATAGCAGGTCACGAGGCCAGTGGCGTTTTAGTCTCCGAGGAGGATTATAGGGATGTGCAGTGTAATGACTGTGCTAGGGGATTAGGGTGGTTGGATAGGCTGATATGGAATTTCATGAACTTGGAAGGGATGAGTTTTGTTGCTGACGTAATAAGGACAACAATACATAAAGTATATCAAAAATAAAATAAAAATATCACAACATTTTTGATTTTTACATACTTACTCTGGGCTTATATATTATATTTTTAATGTTTAGACTTTACGAAGAGTTTCGGCGAACGTTGATCGTTACAATTCAGGGCTGAGCTTAACAGAGAATCCATCATCCCCGATTCTTCTGACGCTTTCTTAGAAATATTATCTATATTTATCTAAAAACTGATGTGAGTTCGAAACCGGTTTAGATAAGTTTGATTAATGGTACCTACAATGTCACTTATTGGAAATAATCTGCAATAAAAAGAAATACGAGAAAACGTGGACAAAACATTAGCTATGGTGGCATTAGCGATTTTAAGCCAGTTTGCTCCTAACCAGACTGTCTCGCTTATTCCGGTACGACACAGCTGACGAAAAAAATAAATGACAGCTCATAAAAAAGTAGGTCGTAAAATCCCTCATTCTCGGTCTAAACAATGCGCCGAAATTCTTACGACATAAGTACAATGACAAAAACAAAAACAAAAAATAAACAAATAAAAAATATGAAATTAAAACGCTGAGTGATCGTAAAACCCTAACGCGCGAAGACCTCCCCACAAAGAGCTCGTAAATCATCATCTCGTCAATATTCACCGGTGGATGACACGCCATGCCCTAACTGCGCGGGGGAGTACCGATTAGGCGAATATCTGCGCACATGTGTCATCTTCAACAGCATATTTACATACATTATAGTCAGTTGATATTTTTATAATCCGGATTTGGGTTTTAATTCGATCAATTTATTATTTTTATTCTTGCCTTCTATATCTGATGATTAATAAAAAATGATTAATTAGTTCCAATAAATAAACTGGCAATAAAATAATAATGATTGTGCTTTACACGATTCGCTAAAGGCTGGAGCGAAAATAAAAAAAACTCTGAAAATTACTAAAGAAGCCGTTTGTAAGTTTTTTTTTTGTAAAAGGAATTCCGATTACTAAAAAATTTTAATTTATAACTAATCATTTTTTTTAAGGACTCCCTGGCCAGGAAAATGTTCATTAATTTGTACGATTATTAAAATATGCCTGGTGAATAATTTCCTTCCTCCTTACATTCGCCATTTGTTTTGTTTTTTATCGTTACTTTAAAATTATCCTGTTCCATATAGCTCCTATAACAAACCAAACTAGCTCTTGCTAAATAATATTATTTTGTTATTTGTTTTCGAATATTTAGCATTTTTTCCTCATTATTTAGCAGTATTGTGACCTTGTAAAGGAATTTCTCACGTCATCTTTCAAACAATTTTTTCATGCCCTTTTATTAAGCGTGGGGGACTTCCCAAGACTTCCTCTTTCGCGTGCGAGGGAGGTGACAACCATGTGGATTTGGGAGGTCTCTGGGCTGTTTGTAAATACTGTATGAATGAGCGAATGAATGAAGGATTGTATGTATGTTAAGAATGTGAACATTTATCACAATTACTTATTGCCTAATAAGGCAGAGAGTAATTTTAATACAATAAAGAAGTTACAATATAAATATGAATGATCCATAGAGGAACGTAACCGCCAACCTCTCTCCGTGCCATTCTTTGGCCGTGTTTTCTCTCTCTCTCTCTCTCTCTCTCTCTCTCTCTCTCTCTCTCTCTCTCTCTCTCTCTCTCTCTCTCTCTCTCTCTCTCTCTCTCTCTCTCTCTCCCTCTCCCTCTCTCTCTCAACAGTTCTTCTCCAAGACAGGGTAACCGACGGCCTGCCGACTCAGGTTGTCTAACTCGTTTTTCAGGGTGTGTCCGAGCCAGCCATGTTTGAACTACAATTTGTTATTACCTTGTCGTCGTCATTTGCAGAGGACTTAACAGCCGGAATGACAGATTTTTTTTGTTCTTTTCTATTATATGATAATATTGAAGAAGAAGTGCTTGGAATAAAAGTGTTTACAAAATTGCCTCGACCGGGACAGACCCACAGACACGGGACAAGTAGCCCCGGTCTGAAGTGGGTGTGAATGGCCCTGCGGTGTAAGCCGAGGTGTAAGGCCTCTCCAGTAGTCGTGGCTTATCCTCCCTTTGTAGGACGCATCTGCATCTCTTCGCCTCACCGGAGGCCATTGTGGCCACTTC
Source organism: Acanthosoma haemorrhoidale (assembly GCA_930367205.1). Taxonomy (NCBI): domain Eukaryota; kingdom Metazoa; phylum Arthropoda; class Insecta; order Hemiptera; family Acanthosomatidae; genus Acanthosoma; species Acanthosoma haemorrhoidale. The sequence continues at coordinate 8,919,210 of OV884015.1, read as the reverse complement.
TACCTGGAGGTCAGATAATCCTCCTGTCCGTCAGTCCGATCAATATGTTTGCGGTGGATGTCTTGTTCGGGCCGTACAACAAGACGTTTGTCGGCCCGGGGGGTTAACCACCGTGTAAAGGAGGAAATTTTACCATAACTATATATATATATATATATATATAGGTAACAAGTTTCAATGAATTAATTTTGTTTTGACACCTATGTGCTCTTAAGGTACCGAAACAGCTTATTGTATTCACAAGGTTCTGGGTTGAAATCCTTTGATTTCAGAGAAGGTTTATTATGACCGATGTGTAAATGTATGTAAGTATGTCTTGTATGCGTTAGGGTGCCCTTGTAGTCTGTTACCTGTTTGTAATATTGGGTTTGATTCCTTGTTAAAAAGTGTTTAATGTGTCATTGGTACTTGTTCGAAAGTAAGCCTCCCTCTTTTTTATACCGGGAATAGGAATCCCTCATTCCAAGAGGAATACACCAGTATTTTATTAACTTTATATCTATATATATTACTTGGCTATAAGTATTAAGAATTGAGTATAATGATACATGCCGAAATTACATCAAATCCAGGGAGTGGTTCTAACTCTTCTGCTACCACTCCCGCCCGGATGAGGTGCTGTACCGACGCAGTCGCAGGTAGCCCCCATGTCAGGGTGTCACTTACGAGGGGCTCTGCTATCTGCAGCATCTGACATCTCCAGGCCTTTATCTGATCTCTGAGGCCACACTGGGCTTTGGCCATTTTCACGGTGGTCTTTGGACAAAACAATATGTCTAGGTGGTCTCCTAAATTTCACTCAACTTATTCAGAAAAAGGGCAATCAGTCAAACTATTGACATGCGAAATTCTACTGAAACCAATTTTTGAACGTATGGAACCCAAATTTACGGATTCGCTAAGAAGAAAGTTATACAGGTGTACCATTTTGCATACGAAATCATACCCTTCACGACAAACTACTCAGACACACAAATCAGCTGTTACAAGGACTGTCTACGCATGACAGCTGGTAACATTCAACGACTGAGGATACATTGGGATAGAGATCTTCTAAATTAATCACAATTAGATATCTTCAAATATAGCTTCAACGGTATATTCAGTAGTTTCATGCCACAACTGGTGGAATTTGAGGCTAAATTCCCTCATAGTTCCATTTACAAATGCGCGTTGATCGGTCATATTTTTTTTTTTTTTTAAGAAGGTCGTTTATTTTCATTTCACTCTTCTTTTCCGGATTAGAGAAACATAAAAGACGATTGGGCCCTCGAGAGAGAGTCGTCAAAGGCAATAATAAGGGCTTGAAGAGGTGGCTGTTTGGCAGTGGTGGGTGCCAAATAGAGAAGGCGGGTCGCGGACCACAAAGGGACAAAGGGCCACGGCTTTACCTGGAGGCTGCATCTGCCTCCTCGATCCGCTCACTTAGCACCTCTTCTCCTCAGAGTATCCTCAGGTGTTATCCTCAAGGGGCAAGGCTTCACGGCGGACTCTGGAATTGAGGGGGCTTCACGAGTGCCCAACCTAGTCAGGATTCATCTCAACACTATAGCCAGTGACCATTCGATACTATCTAGTACTCGTACAAATACTACAGCAGTGAGTACATGAATGAGTAGTTAGGAGAACAGCTCAGAGTATGTCAAAATTTTCATTAATAATTTGATGCTAAAAATTCATTTATTATAAAAAAATTAAATTGCGATTCATTTCAGTTACTGATTCACAACTCCGGCTTGCGTCACAGCGAAGGTACGTCTGACATGAAGGTTGAACACCTCCCACCCCTATATCCCTGAGGCTCATTTTGAACATATCGTCTTATTAATTTAGAAGATTCGTATATTTTTTTTGGGGGGGGATTTGACGAAAAAAATTGATCTTTTAAACAGTCAAGATGAGCTTGTCCAGCCTAACAACAGCCCATTTCGTCAATTTAAACTGATTTTCCAATACTTCAACTTATTTCAGTTTTCATTTTCATTACGAATAATTTTCATTTGGTACTTCTCGAGTTATTTTTAGTCAGTATAGAATGGTTCATGTGATAATGGTGTCTTATTTTATATATATATGGATAAGACTTTCCCCTCAAGGGATTCATGATACAAATTGTATTTATTGTCATAAGAGATAATAGTTCTTTATTTTTTAAAAAAAGTAACATATATATCCATAAAAAAAATGGAGAGGCTTTACTTACAAACCGGTACCGGAAAATGTCCCTCGTTTTTATGTTTCTCTCCCTGCGTAATATAGGGTTCGTAAAGCGTATTCTTTTGTAAAAACCTATTTCAAAAAAGGTAAAGTTTTTATGGCAAACGATAAAAGTAGTATGTGGTATAAAAATATCAGTTTGAATGATTTTAACACAGCTTTTATTTTTTAATATTTCGGCCAAAATCCTGTGTTTTTTAAATTATTTTTATGGATAAAAATTCCCCTACAAGGTATTCATAATACAAGTTGTATTTATTTTCATAACAGATAATAGTTTTTTATTTTGTAATATATCAATAAAAAAAATGTCCCTCGTTTTTATGTTTGTCTCCTTGCATAATGTAGGGTTCGTAAACCGTACTCCTTTGTAAAAACCAACATATTTTAAAAGGTAAAAATTTTATGTACTAGTACGTAATAAAAATACCAATTTGAATGATTTTAACAGTTTTTTTTTTATTTAATATTTTGGCCAAAGTCCTGCGTTTTTTAAATAATCCTTCGATTTATTTATTCGATTCGAAAGTAATAAAAACTATTCTACATACTATAATTGCCAAAAAGTTCTTCGCAGCATAATTTTTTGGAGACATGACCATCCAGAAGTGAACCACCGATGTTCACCGCAACAAGTACAGCCCGCAGAGCAAACAATGTACTAGAAGTAGTAATTACTACTGTCATAAACGTTTCTCCCACAAAAGTAACTGTGTGAATGGTGGTCAGTTATAATTGTACGTGTGATCGTAAGCAATTAACGCTCACTTAAATTATATGTTCTGCCTGCCTTCATCATATATGAGCTGGGTAATAAAACATCGCCGTTGGCAATATGTAATCTATACGAGACGGACGGTCTACAGTGTTTAGACGGATGAGGGCAGTTAGGAGGTGCAATAAAATAAAAATAAAAATTAAAAGTAAAAGGTGTAAACTATTTTATTAGCACTTAATGCTCATTAAGCTTATAGGATGGGCGGGGCCGTTCCGCTTCGAAACAGCTCGTAAAGTGTGGCCGGCCAACTAGCTTGTGCTTCGAGTATGCGAAATTAGTTATTATGTTATAGGATTTACTACTATAGAATGCTGTTACTACTCAGGATTAACAAGCTATTGCTATTTACTTGAGGTATTAAACAAGCATTCGCATTTCATAGACGGAGGAATGAATTGTGTAAAAACGTCGTGACATGATCACTGGACAAAAACCAACAAAGGCCAGCTCTGCTGTACGTTGCACCAATATATACGCACTTGACTAGAACAAAATCCTGAGAAAATTGGTGTGAGTTCATCCGCCGGAGACACATCAAGTTTTTTGACTCGTTGCAGCACCTGCCGAACCCAGTGTTTAACACTATGACCCCACCACCCTCCCCGCATCGATGGCAACAGACTGTCGGGGAAAATTAGTTTTAAGTTTTATGGTTACTAAGGCCTGCCTCATAACTTTTGAACATGTTTAGACAATTAAAGTATAATGTACATTATACTATACATATACATATACATATACATATACATTATATTTGAAACAATTCCAAATCAAAGTAGTAAAATTGTATAAAATGTAGCCAAGCTACAGGACATATAATATTGACCTTTTTTTTTTTTTTTTTTTTCATATCCCAAAATATAGATTCCACAAACGAATCTTTTTACAATTGCTTCATTGTATTTCCTGTAGCTTGGCTACACTTCATACAAATCTACTAATAGTGATCTGCATTTTACAAATAAAAACAAATGAAACAGTACAATAAAAACAAAAGTAAATCTTAACGTAATTTTACCCGACAGTCTGATGCCATCGATGTGGGAAGGATGGTGGGGCCAAGTGTTAAACACTGGGTCTGTGATATTGACTTATTGTAAATAGTCTCATTTAGATAGAATCTATATTGGATTCCATAATTATAAATAACAAGGGGAGATGAAGGGAAAAAAACCACACACAAATTCACGACACATTACAAAACCCTTCATAACGACCTTAATATACCCTACATTCTAGAACTCATCCCTTCTAAGTTTATGAAATTCCACAGTAGCCTTTCCAACCACCCTAATCCTGTAGCACAGTCATTGCACTGTGCCACTCATCCCTATAATCCTCCTCGGAGACTAAAATGGCAGTGGCCTCGTGACCTGCTATAAACGCGTGACAGCGGGGGTCCTGGCAATGGCCAGTTACTCCAATCATGTCCTGAGCGTCTGTGGCTCTCGCGCTCTTGGTCAGCCTCCACTGGCTAGTATCCGATGACGCAGCTGACGGAGGAGCGTGGGGGACTTCCCGAGGCTCCGCTTTCTCTTCGCATGTGGATTTGGGAGGTCTCTGGGCTGTCTGTAATTATTGTATGAATGAGTGAGTGAATGATGAATTGTAAATATGGTATGAATGAGAGCGTTTATCGCAATTACTGATTGCCTTATAAAAGGCAGATTGTAATTATAGCCCAATAAAGAGTATAATATCACATAAAAAAAAAAAAAAAAATTCACGACACAGTTCACTTTTCTTCCACTCCTTCATAAAATATTAATTCACAACCTAAGATACTTTACGCTTTTCCACTTAAAGGATAATTCTAACTGTTCGGGTTATCTTGAACTTGGAAAAATACACAACTGATGCCTAATTGACAAAATTCTTCACACGATGATGAAGTTAAAAGATTTGAACATTGAATATAGAAACATTGGTCTTGTAAATGCGCATTTGTCGACAAGGACAAATACAATTATACGACCCATCCAAGACACTACTCGACTACTCTGAGCTGTGGTGCGTCGTCTCTTCAGTTATGACATAGGCCCGTGTGAGATATGGCCGTAATTAGTAAATGTTTGTATCCCTAGCTGGAGCCGCCGCTAAAGAGAAAAAACTGCTAATGGAAGCTGTGTTTACTTCGGGGCCTGACAAGAGCCAGGTCCCACACTGTGCCCAGGCGACAGCAGGCCACCAAGCTACTGTCTCAACTACTGTATGTCATAAATCTACTGTTAGCATGCAATTATAACCAGTTACGAAGTGGATTTCTTCACCATAGCAACATTTTTCACACCGCCCATGCGCAACATAATAATTAGCTATATATCTCCTTTTGTCATTTATCAGTAAAAATTCTAAACTTGCACACAAGTTGTAATGAAAAGTACATTTTTTCACAATTATTTGATAAATATTTAGGTAAAAATCTTTATCCTTACAAATACGATTCAGGTATTATATTCTAGATCGTTTGAATTAATTGCATATTTATTTTTTTTTTTTAATGAGAAACATTCTCGGAGTCAGGAGAACAAAAACGAACAAAATTTAATGAACTTTTGTTGCTTGAATCCTTAAACGAATAGCGGATTTTGTCATGACAAGATGTTAAATTCCACTTAAAAAAAAATAATTTAAATAATAATCATTTAAGCAATTTACAAGACAAGCAGATATACGCAAAGCAGGACGAACCTCAGTCAGTCATTTCAAATTTAATCATATGCCATACTTGGTTAATCGAAAAATTGGTTATATTCTAGACATTTTAAAAGTGATAACCATGAACATTATAGATAAAAGTAAACACATCGGGAATCCATTGCTGAAAAAATATTGCTGACTTAGATAAATTTTAATTAAAAGGGCTTTATTAGTTTTCTATATCAATCTGTTGCCAATATCTGATGATTTCATGGTTTTTATCCGAGAAACATTATATATATAAATAAATATTAAGTATGTATAGCCTTGCCTACGCAGACGATCTCGCCCTTTTAGCGGAAACGGAAGAAGAGGCGATCGACCAAATAAACAAACTGACAGAAATAGCCGAAAAACAGGTCTACAAATCTCTTACGAAACAGAACTAATGACTACAGACCCACACTTCAAGAAGAAAGCAGTAGAAACCAAATACGGACCAATTAAAGTAACACAAAAATTGAAGTACCTGGGCGAGACTATATGTAACAGAAGAAAAAGAAAGTATGAAAGAAAAAATCACCAAACTAGAGAGATTAACTTTTGCAACCAGTAACGTATACAACAAGAAAAACCTGTCCACTAGAGCGAAAATAAGACACTACAACACAGTCGTTAAACCGGTAATATTATATGGGACGGAAACCTCATGCCTCCCCAGTCTAGAGAAACTACTGAGAATAGAACGAAGAATCCTAAGAAGGATCTACCGCCCCAAAAAGACACAAGAAGGATACAGGCTAAGATCCAACCAGGAAATCTACAAAGACACAAAAGAGCTAGAAACTGACATAAGGATGACTGAAATTCTACGGACATATGGTAAGAATGGCCCCGGAAAGACTAAACAAGGAAATATTCCAGAAAATCCGAGGATACAAAAGCTCAAGGGGAGTCACCAAGCAGATGATGGAAGATACTGAAAGACTAGGAATAACGGACCAGGATTGTCAAGGACGGAGAAAGATATAGGAAAAGACTGAGGGAAATCAAGGTTCTCGTGAGAAAGAAAAAGTCGAAAAAGAGAGTCGCGAGGACAGAAGAAAGAAAACAAAAGCACGTAGAGATAATGAGGGAAAAATGGAAGGAAAGGAAAAACTAAAACAAGAAAAGAACCTGGATTCCTGATCTGCTTTAAATACGAGACAGTGGGAGTCCTGGCAATGGCATGTTTCTCCAATCATGTCCTGAGCGTATGTGGCTCTCGCGCTCTTGTTCAGCCTCCACTGTCTCGTATCCACTGACGCTGCTGACGGAGGAGCGTATGGGACTTCCCAAGACTCCGCTTCCGCATTCGAGGAAGGTGACAACCCTGTGGATTTGGGAGGACTCTGGGCTGTTTGTAAATACTATGTATGAATGAGCGAGCGAATGAAGAATTGTAAATATTGTATAAATGAGAACATTTATCACAATTACTTATTGCCTAATAAGGCAGATTGTAATTTTAT